>CM066044.1:35533585-36163922 GCA_033557465.1 Ichthyophis bannanicus | reverse complement strand
AGCAGTTTGAGGTGAACGTTTCAGATTGAGTGCGATCGAGATAAAAGTTTCTTGGATGAATTTTTTATACTAATTGTTTAGTAGTTATTCAAATAAGAATAAAGAAAATTGTAACAATGCAGCACATAAGAATAGAGTAATGTCAACAAAACACACTGTGATGGTAGCAAAATTGTCTGCACTTAAAACTGCCACATACATGTGCACAAACATTAAGCATATAAGAGCGAGGTTAGACACAAAGCAAAGCAAAGAAATGTGCAAAAAATGTTGTACAGGTATGTATGTAAGAATAGAAAAAGCAAATCGCACCATTGCAATACATGAAGACAAACACCCGATGGTGTGAAAATAAAATTCTAATAAATGAGATCCGACACTGTGGTAATAACTAGCAAATTTTTATTTCAAAGTTTAGCAAAAACACGATATTTGTCAACACAGTTTAGATTTTAAAGTCATTCTTGGGTCCAAATCAATCTCCTGGTGGGCCCGTTTCTTCTTCTTCCCCCGAATGCTTCTCTTTGTGCGCTGCTTGGCGTATTTTTCATCTGGGGTTTCCCGCAGCAGCTACAAGCAGAAATCAGACTTCTTAGTGGTGTTCCATCTTCCTTGGTACCTTCTCTCTCTGCGTCCTTGATGTCCTGGTGAAACCTTTCACCTTGTTCTCTTCACTGTACGCCCCCAAGTTTTCAGGAAAGGAGTTCACATGGGAGTGCAAGAAATGACTTTCAGGCTCATGTTACAGCCTTGTTCTTTGAAGGCATTGAGCATCCTGGCAACATATCCTTATAGTTTCTCATCCCGCCTGTTTCCCCAAGAATTTGAGAACAACATCCTTGAAGGAATCCAGGCTTCTTTTTCCTTCTCAGACATTGTTTCAGCGAATGCTCCATCTGAAATGAGTTTCCTTATATTAGGGCCAACAAACATTCCTTCCTTTAGCTTTGCTTCAGAAAGTCGGGGGAACTTTGAGCAAAGGTACCGGAAGCACTCACCATCTTTTGGAAGGGACTTGATGAATTGCTTAATGAGACCCAACTTAATGTGGAGAGGTGGTAATAGAATTTTATATCACGAGGTACCAAGCTCTCATGAAGAACATTTTTTCTCACCGGGTCTCAAATACTCCCGAATTGGCCAGTCTTTTTTCCCCCATTGTAGGTCGCGGGGCCCGGCTATCCCACAAGCAAAGGAAGCAGGGATATTTGGTGAAACCAGATTGCTGCCCTAATAGCATGGATAGAATTTTAAAGTCTCCACAAATCATCCACTTATGCTCATCATAACGAATCTTCTGAAGAATCAGGGCCAAATTCTCGTATTTTTCTTGGAGAATAACAGAGTGAGCAATAGGAACTGAAGCGAATGTGTTGCCATTATGAAGAAGAACACCTTTTATGCTGTCTTTTGATGAATCAATGAACATCCGCCATTCAGCAGGGATCATACTTGAGTTTAAACTTTTCCATCACTCCGTATATCGTTTGCAAAATACCAAATCTTCCTCTTTGCTGAAATACTTCAAAAATTGTGTCTCCGCGGTTGCGGTACCAATAAAAAGTTGTTCCTGGTGACAATAGATTTTTCTGTTTAAGCCGAGAACCCTAGCAGTTGGGGCAGCATCTTTTGGAGTCCTAAATCCCGGACTAAATCATTCAATTCAGCATGAGAGAAAAGTTCAGGTTTCGGATCTGGTTCAGTTTCAAACTCGGAAGTACTGGACTCATCGGAAAAGCCATCTGATGAGTCTCATCATGATCAGAACCGTCCACACAAATATGATCCAAAGATTTTGGTGGTTCAGGCACAGGTACTTCGTTGCTATGAGGCATAGGCCTAATTGCTGAGGGAAGGTTGGGGTAACTTATTACGTTTCTTATTTTTTAAGTTGTATCCCTTCACAATGCAAGAGCAACAATAGCAGTCACTGCTGTGGTCTCTTTGTTCACTGCCACATCATAGGTATTCCGAAACGAAATGCTTGTTTTTTAACCTTTTCATCCATAAGCGTAGATCTTCCTCACATGTCTTGCACACTTTGTGAGGAGCCCACGGTTTGTCTTGATCGCCTAACTTCAAACCGAAATAGGCCAAAATATACTTTTTTAATAAATGCAGAAATGTCCTCTGCCGCTTTTTCACGGTATATTCCCACACAAATAAAACAAAAACTGTCCGGAGAGTTGACGCACAACCTCTGGCTCTGTGAGCCATCACAAAATACACAGCACTACAAACTACAACTGTAGTGATCCACTTCGGAATAAGCTGGATTACGACTGAGCAAACAAAAGGTAATAATGAACTTGCAAAACTGAAATTTGACAGGAACGTTCATGTCGCAACCACCGTGTTTGAGCGAGCGAACGAGGCGAGGCGAACAGGAAAGAACATGCGCCAGCGCGAGTACTGGATTTAGCCCCCCGCCTCCCAATTGTCCTGTTAATGTATAAAATGAATACAAAACACTCTAAAATATCATGAGGGAGTGTTTCTAGTTAGTTAAACCATTACAACCTCTATTTTGGGCCAAGAAAATAAACTGCAGTCGGATAAAAAGAAATTATGTGAACATTCCTTATATGGGTAAGAAATCTAATTTTGCAAGAAAACGTGATGTGATGGAACATTTTGGCTATTTTTCCTGGATTCAGCACCCCAAAATCTATAGGAATCAGTTGCAAAACTGGAGGCAGTTTTTTGGTAGTGTACCTGTGTAATTTGAAGAGAAAGTTACTCAATAGCCTAAGAGCTACCATTGATAAGGTCTTTACCTCTGTTCTTAGCTTTCCTCCAATCTCTAAAGGCAGGAATTCCCAGTAATGCCTTTTGACTGGACCTTAATACCCTCTCTGTAGTTACAATTGTAAACAGAATAAAAATGGGGGTTGAGTATGGGGGCTAACTTATACGGGGCTGCAGTTACAACCCAGGACAGAATGGCATGGGTAATAATGTGCAAGGAGCAGCTAGGGGGTCAAGTGGTACCATTTTGAACCCGAGCATTGATGGGACAGAAGCATCAGGGTATCACTTCTGGTCCCCCACTAGCCACCATGGAACCCCGCAAAGATGCCAGGGGAGGTCAGTGGTGGGGACTTCCATGGTGTCTAGGCTGTACTGTACCCGTGGTGGGGTATTTGATGTCAGGAGGGGTCTGGGGGGGCTTTGTTATTTCATGCTATGGAGGGGCATCAAGGGGTGGACAAGTCAGTATGTCAGGCTCCTCTTGAGTCAGTACACTGGGCTCCTTCTCTAGCCCTATTCAAATCCAGGCTAAAAACCCACCTTTTGGAGGATGTTTTTGGATCATGATGGCCCTCATTCTCTTGTTCACCACTTATGTGTATCTTATCATACTCTAGTCTCTAGTTTGCGATATTCTTCATCTTGATTAGATTGCAAGCTCTGATGATCAGGAACTTCTCTTACATCTATATGTACAGTGCTGTGTACGTCTTGTAGCGCTATACAAATGATAAGTAATAGTAGTAATAGTAATAGTAGTAGCAGCAATTGGTTATTGGCTGTCAGGGGGCTTAGGAGTCCAGGGAGGAAAGATAATGCTAGATCAAAGCTGGCATTATCTTTCTATGAATAGCACAACTTGTGAGGTTAAATGCAATTCATTTTGCATAATAATGAGATGGCTTGCATGCATTTGCATGCTTTCTACATCATTATTATTCAACATATGCATTTGCACACACCCTTCTTGTCACAAAGAATAAACACAAAGAACAAGATCTGTGGCAAATCAGGACCACAGCTTTATTAACATCCGAGTAAAATATTACAAGATAAATATGAATGACAGCTAAAGTCAATTAACAACAAACTGTTCAGCCCCAGCCAGCCCAGCAAACAACCTAAGGGGAGGTATTAATGTTGTCAGCCCTTGGCCCTCATCTAGACAATATCAACTTAGTCCAACAGAATAATGTAATTAAACAGCATTTAGCAAACCAATGAAGCATCTGTGCTGACTCCAGGTTGCTCCAGGCAAAGTCCTCATGAAGCTTCACTCTGTAGGCCCACCAGCTCCCCAGTAGTTTCTCTAGAAAGCTGTCAGGACCCATGACACAAAGTTTGATTACACTCTTCTCCCCAGGCTGAACTTACAAAGGCTCACATATCATCCTCTTCCAAGCTGCCATGAAGGAATCACAACCCAACCAACCCAACAAAAGGGGCAGGAAGGCAGAAAATGTGTGCTATGTGCTGCTATGCCTATTTATTTCTATAGGTACAGAGGCAGTTTCTCCAAATGGGTGAGCTTTGCACATACCATGACAGTCATGAACGTCACTTCTAAGCCAGAGTATGTAGAGTATGATCTTAGTCTCTCAACTATGGCACTTAACACACATAAATGTTCATTAACGCATGTTAACCTTTTGTAAACATGCCCCATAGTCTCCTGAGAGACAGAGGGTAAGACACTGGTAACAGAGAAAATGGGAAGGTTGATATGCAAAAGAAATTATACAGTTGGTATCAAGTGTTAGCAGCATAAATCTTTTTTACTACTTCTAATAATAATTTGTATAGTGTTACAAGACATGTAGATATGTTCTGCCTGAAATCAGGTACCAGTGTGATACAATGTATAGAGTTAAGAATTGTACATAGTTTCCCCCAGTTACTTCCAAGTTGATCTCCCTGTTTATTGTAAATACAACTCAAAGTTCCTTGTGTTGTATAGTTGATGTTAAATGTAAACCGCTCTGATCTAAAATAGAGCGGTATAGAAGAACTGTTAAATAAATAAATAAATAAAATATGTAAGAGACAGTCCCTGTTCTTAATGAGCTTACAGTCTAGTCAAGACAGACAACACAACAACTGGGGATAAGGATATACAGTATCTAGGGGCATGATAAGGAAACACGTAGGAGGTGAACAGGAGATTAAGGGGATCAGGATCAAAGTATAGAGCTAATTCAGGGTTGGCCGACAGGTAACTTTAGATGGGACAACTTGATGTCTAGACAAACATTATCTGCATAAGAAAAGAAGGGGTAAGGGACAGTCTTGGGGCAGATCCAAAATGTTATCTGGATAATGCCAATGTTCATCCACTATCCAGACAACTTTACTTGTTCAGTCGGGGGCCACCCAAATAGCTGTCCTAACTATCTCCTCTTCAGCCGCAGGACTCAGCTCACCACACCAGACCAATCCAGCATCAGAGGTAGAAGCAGAAGCTGCAAGCTCCTCCCACTCCCCCCTCCAAGGCAGGATCGCACCACAGGACAAAGCTTTAAAGGCAGCATGCCTCCAGCACAAACTCCTCTTCAGCCGCCAGACTCAGCTCAGCACGCCAGACCAATCCAGCATTGGGATAGAAGCAGGAGCTGCAAGCCCCTCCTGCTCCCCCCTCCAAAGCAGGATCGCACCACAGAACAAAGCTTTAAAGGCAGCATGCCTCCAGGCGTGTCCGCACCTGGTGGGCCTGCGCCTTAGGGCCTCACCAGAGGGCCCTTTGGCATGACCCTTAGGTGGGGAACACAAGTGGGAACACCAACCCTCAACAACATTCAACCACCTACAACAGATACAGAAACCACTACCTCAAAACTGTAAGTCACTTCTACAACACAGGGGGTAGAAGCGGGAACATCGGGGGTAGAAGCGGAAGCTGCAAGCCTCTCCTGCTCCCCCCTCCAAGGCATTGTACAACACAGCTGGGCACAACTAGATTCGGCACTGAACACATACAAAACACCACACCACAGTGCTGGTGCTTTGATCTTTGTTCAGCCTCATTGAAAATTCCCTCCTATAAAGGCAGCAAACCACATTACATACTGGAGGTGTGTTACCTTTAAAGCTTTGTCCTGTGGTGCGATCCTGCTTTGGAGGGGGGAGCAGGAGGGGCTTACAGCTCCCGCTTCTATCCCATTGCTGGATTGGTTCAGTGTGGTGAGCTGAGTCCTGCGGCTGAAGAGAAGATAGTTAGGACAGCTATTTGGGTGGCCCCCGACTAAACAAGTAAAGTTGTCTGGATAGTGGCTGAATATTGGCATTATCCAGATAACATTTTGGATCTGCCCCAAGACTGCCCCTTACCCCTTCTTTTCTTATGCAGATAATGTTTGTCCAGACATCAAGTTGTCCCATCAAAAGTTACCTGTCGGCCAGCCCTGAATTAGTTCTATACTTTGATCCTGATCCCCTTAATCTCCTGTTCACCTCCTACATGTTTCCTTATCATTCCCCTAGATACTGTGTATCCTTGTCCCCAGTTGTTGTGTTTACATACTGTTAAATTGCAACTTACAAAACCACCAGTCATTAATCGCAGTGTTTCACAGTGACCTATATCACTGTCCTTAAGAGTTCGTTCTGCATAACCCTCATGCCAAACCTCGTTTACTGCTCTGTTTCCTTACAACTGCCGACCCTTATGCAAGGTTTGCAAACTATTGCTTGCTACATTGTTTATTCAGTCCTCAACTAACACATTCTCGCTATATTGTATAATCCTATCTGGTTAAACTGTTTAATTTTTCATTGCAACATTGTACCACCTCACTATTGTTTAATATATTTTTCATCCTATATTATCTTTAATTCATCATTGCTACATTGTATCACATCTGTACTGATCAACTATGGTTGTTCATCATATGTTAACGTTAAGTTACAAAATTGATTCCCTATGCCTGCATATCATAAAAGTACTTGCCTTGATTGCACATGCTCCACCAATTTGATAATTGCTTAATTCCCTCACCATATAGCATCTAAAACCACTAAGCCCCTAGTGAAACTCTAGGCTTAACTGTTCCTTCTCTGCCTATTCTTTGCTTGCAAAAACCCTCCTCTTCATTGATCCCTTAACCCACCCTGGACTCAAAGGTCAACATTGCAAGCATATCAACCACTCCTGGCGCGTTGTCACAATATCAACCTGACCACTCCCTATCTGAAATGGAGAACCTGAGCACCATATTATATCTATACTGCCTGCTACTGTTAACCCCACATATTCATTCTCGCCACTCAACATCACCATAATACTTTCATATTCCTATCATCCAGCACCATACCCACAACAATCCCACCATCTAACAGTACCAGCCCACATTCAACACACATAAGCCTCAGCACAGCAGATTCATTCACATTAATCCTTTTAAAACCCACTACAGTAAACTACTCTCATTACTTAGTCACCCTATAAAATGCCTTCTCCTGAATACAAGATCAATCAGGAACAAAATTCCGGTCATCCTGGATCTTATAAATGATAATACTCCTGACTTACAATGCCTAGCTGAAACTTGGTTATCTGATTCTGACTCGGTACTGATCAACTCACTCTCTCCAACTACAAACTGTCTCATTGCCCAAGAGCAACTAAACATGGGGGCGGGGTCTTAATCATACTGAAAAAACATCTTAACATAAGTCTTCACATTTCAAAGAACATAGATGATATGAATGTACTAAACATTCAAAACAAATATTTTCAGTTATTTGGATATACAGACCTCCATCAGCCTCTCCTGACAATCTCTCATCCTTACTAGAAATAGCATGCTCCACATCTCAAAACCAATCCCACATCATCCTTGGGGATTTCAACTTACTAATCCTCCATAGCTGGCACGCATCCCACTTCCTAAATGCAATGTTTGATATCGGCTTCCATCAAGTGGTACAGGTCCCAGCCCATAGAAAAGAGAATACTTTAGACCTTATTTTCCTCCAAACAAACATTACTCAAGACAAAAGCTATTCCAGACCTACAAAACACTCTATTCCTTGGTCTGATCACTTTCTGATAGAATGCAAACTCCTTGCTGCACCTCCTATACCTCCCACTGATGCCACATCTTCATTCCATAGAAAAGTCAAACCATTTGATAAGGAGACCTTTTTGAATACCTCCCTTCCCCAACTAGATACCTCTCTCACTGATCTAAATGAGATCATCCTCAATTGGAACTCCTCTATATCCAATGTCGCACTAGCTCCCCCTCATTCACCCAACCGAAACCCAAAAACTTCAAAACTATGCTACACAAAAGATTTAAAACTGCTGAAAAGAAAATTGTGTAAACCTGAGCACAAATGGAGACAAATTGGATTAGAAAATGATAGTAAATTATACATGCTCACCCTAAAACCTGTAAGGAGACCATAAACATCCAAAAAAAAGAACACCAAGCATCCCTTCTCTCCAAATCTCTCAACAAACCACGAGAACTATTTTCCATTGTAAGGTTTTTAACTAGAACACCTACTCCAGATGAGGAGAAGAACGTAAGTATCTACCCTCAAATATCAGCCAATTATTATATGGATAAGCTCAAGCCCTACACCCCAGGTGTCCATTCCTTCTTTCCCCTCACCTCACAATCAAACATCCCTGACCCACCCGTACAACATATATGGTCAACATTCCATCTCATTGACCTGAAACACCTTAAAAACACTATCAACTGCATTAATACAACCACCTCTCCTACAGACCCTTGTCCGGTTAGTTGGCTGAAATCATCAAAAAATGAGCTAGCTCCAACTATCCTAGAAATAGTTAACCACTCCCTATGTCAAGGTTATATGCCATCTCTCCTAAAACAGGTCATAATCTGACCAATACTAAAATCTTCGACCATAGACAAAAACCTCCCTAATTCATACAGATCTGTATCGAGCCTACCCTTTCTAGCTAAGGTCATTGAAAAAGTCATATTGGCTCAACTTCTTGACTTTGTTGAGCTTAATGCTCCACTTGATGAACAACAACATGGGTTTAGACCCCATCGCAGTGTAAAGACCCTAATGCTAACTTTATTCAATAATCTCATGCGTGGTCTAGATTCCAACAAGCAAATTTTCTTGGACATCACATCTGCATTTGATAGCATTAATCATAAAATACTAATCAATAGGCTTATGTAAATTGGGCTACAGGGAACAGTAATTCACTGGTTTAGATCTTACTTATCCACTAGCATGCAACAGGTGCAGATTGGCCAATTAACATCTGCAACTTACAAGCAAGAACAAGGTCTCCCACAGGGCTCCTCCCTATCTGCTCTATTATTTAATATCTATATCCAACCAATATGCAACATTCTCAAAAAACACAAGGTAAACTATCATCTCTATACCGATGATAGATGTACCATCCCATAGATACCTCCAACCCATTATGCCCCCAGATACTCTCATGCCTAGATGAAATCACGGATTGGCTCAAAGCATACAACTTAAAAATCAACATGAATAAAACAGAAGTACTCTATGTCTCTAGAAATCCAAACTTCATCCCCCCTAATAAAATCCCCATAAGGGGTCTGGAAGTTGAGGTTAAAAAGAGGTGAAATATCTTGGCATTATCTTAGACCAGATGCTAAATATGGCCACCCACGTAAAATCAGCGGTTAAAGCTGTATACTTCAAATTACATGTAATTCAACATCTTAGATCCTTGCTCGAAGAACACGATTTCAGAACAGTCCTACAGACACTAATTACCCCACATTTCGATTTCTGCAATAGTATCCTCCAAGGTCTACCCAAAAAACCCCATACATCAGCTCCAACTAGCTCAAAACCTTACTGCACGCATTGTATGCAAGGCTCAACGGACCAATCACATTACGCCATCTCTTCATAGCTTGCACTGGCTACCAATTGGAATAAGGATAAAATATAAATACTTTAAGATTGTTTTTAAACACTACAATAAAACAGCCACTACTCAGCTTTCTTCTCTACTTATCACCCCCACATCCTCCAGAACAAGAAGGCTCTGTTCCCAAAACACCTTGACCATACCACATCACTTCTATACCACAAACCAATGTACCAGCACAAGGGCGTTCTCATATGCTGCCCTGTTGCTAAGGAATGCTCTCCCCGAAGAGCCATAAAAGATTTGCAACAATTCCACAAAGAACTAAAAACTCATCTATTCACTGAATATTATGGCACTACTTATGACCAACCCCAAACGCTACCGAATGAATAACTCACATATAACTTTTGCCCTCAAGCACTAATCTATTGAAACACTGTCCATGGTGACTATTAACAGGTTGACATTTGCTGACACGATGTAAATAGTTGTAAGGTAGTTCTTATATGTCATGTTAAGTTAAATGTACAGAAGTTTCAATGTAGAATTCTGTTGATGTTCATTGTAAACCGCCCCTGATCCTGGGAAGGAGCGGTATATAAAAGCATGTTAAATAAATAAATGAATAAACTTAAATGCATAAGCTTACGTTTAGGACAGCTTGTTCAACAGTCCTACCTAAATGGATAGGGCTGCTGAATACCAGGCATAAAGATAAGTTATGCAGTTTCTTTATGTGGCAGTTGCACAGCTGAAAATTGCCCCCCTTTGCATTCAAACCTTCAAAAGCAGGAAAGCAAATTAGCAGGAGAACGAGACTGTGCAGCTCTGTGGAAAATTCTTCACAGAAGGAGGGGGCGCTCTGTAAGGAATGACCCTCAGGTTGACATTGCTGCTTCTTAATTCTTAAGTGTACCTAAAGAGGATTTCAGAAGATCACATTTAATCACTCTGTTCACCTTATGTCCCATGCAGAATTTAACGAGTAGCTCAAAGCTCTGCAGCAAATACCAAATTAGGCTATTATTTTAAGAGAGTTTGAGAATAGCTACAGAGGCGAAGGGAAGGGGGAATGATCGGGGGTGGGTGGGAGATTTCATGGAGGAATGTTTTTATTAAGTTTTTAATGTAATCCACCTTGATTTTTTATTTACAGTAGGCGGACTATCAAGTTATCGTAGATTAATAAAATAAATAAATTGGGTTGCTCTTACTTTCATTCCGTAGTTAGTAGGCCACATTAACAAAAAGAAGAGCGTTCACTATTTTTAACCAACAGTAGGCAAAAGGAAAATAAGTCATTTTGGATTTTTAGCCCATCTTTTAAAATGATGCTTAATACAAATAGATAAGTCACATGTAGATATTTATAAAAGGGGAGTCTAGTTCAGGGATAGCTGCATTTTAACCTTCTTTCAAAAGTTTCTATGTCCACCTGTAATGGGAAGGGAAGGCTGCCACCGATAAAGCCCTTGCTCTGCTCTCAGTTTTTCTCCATTTTCCAATGACAGAAATTTCCAGTAACACCTGCTGACTGGACCTTAATGGCCTTCTGGCTGGCTCCAAGCAACTGTTGAGGCAAGATAAGCCAGGGTATCACTTCTCATGGTCCTAAATATAAGGCCTACAATGTTCTTTCACACAAAGAGTAGCCTAATAGTTAAAACAGTGGGCTGGGAAGCCGGGGTTCAGATCCCACCGCTGCTCCTTGCGATCTTTGGCAAGTCCATTGCCTCTGCTACAAACTTAAGGGCCCTTTTATTAAAGTGAGCTAAAGCATTATGTGCATTTTCGTACACAGTGACTGTGCACAAGGGCCCATGGTGACCGTTACCATGCAGACATGACATTTACTGTGTGCTAATTCCTGCGCTAACTGCAAATCATGCGCTGGAGCAGGGAATGGATGGGTTAGAGCTGGGAGTGGACAGCACATTGCAGTTAGCATAGGGGAACATATCGTGCACTGTCAATGTTGCAATTAGCAATAGTGCACCTAACACCACCTCAACAAGTGGAGTTAGATGCACCCATGCTAATTGTGCCGTGCGTTAGGGTTTGCAACCACATATTAATTGCTAGAAATATGCTGGCCACACCCCCAACAGTTACCATGGAGGCATTGCTCTTAATGGGGGTTAGTTTTAACACTAAAGGGTATTGGAGTGTTGCCTATTAAACTCTGATAATTTGCAAATCCAACTGGAGGAGTAGCCTAGTGGTTAGTGCAACAGCCTAGCATCCAAGAGATCTGGGTTTCAGCCCACTGGCACTCCTTGTGACCTAGAGTGTCACTTTACCCTCCATCGATTCGGCAGAAAAGGCCTTGCAATCTACTTCTGGTCCTACCTTGCCAAGAAAACCCAGGGGCTACTGGGTTGTCAGAAGTCAGCTCTGACTTGACGGCACTTAAAAAAAAAAATTTGCAAATCCATGGTGTGTTAAGGCAACACCTCAATGTTAACAGCCAGAAGCATGGAACGCATATTCCTGGCAGTTACCGCAATGCATGCGGCCCTGCCACCTTATGGCAAAAGCACAGGTGCACTCCTCACCGATAGAGGTGGCAGTGAGTGCACCTGTGCTACTTGCCCACTGTGCAGGTATGCTGCCTATGTGGCACTCATCCCACCCACTCTCTGCCCCTAAAGCATCATGGACAATTAGCGCCAAAATCTAGCAGTCAATGACTGTCCAACGCATGCCCTTAACCCATGCTGACAGCGAGCGTCCTTTAGTAAAAGGGCCCTTACTGTATTTGAATGCAACTCACATTGGGCTACTAATGGAGTGGAGGAGGAGCCTAATGGTTAGAGCACTGGCTTGACAACCCAGAGACCAGGGTTCAGTTCCCACTAGCACTCCTTGTGGCCTTGGGCAAGTCGCTTAACCCTCCATTGCCTCAGAAGAATCTAAGTTATCAATGTACTGTATATTACCAAGTTTAAGTTACAACGTAAACCGCTTTGACCAAAATGATAAAGCAGAATTTTAAAAAAAAACCCTGTTAAGTAAATAAATAAGGAAAAGGCCTGAGCCAAATCCAAATCCCCAAGCAGGTAATCAGTGTAAAACTTAACACTGTCATTGTTCTTTTCCAATGAGAGTTCCTAAGGGTCAACCACGCCGGCATAAATAGCATTTATTTCATCAGCTTACGTGGTAGTCCTACAGTAGTTTAACCGAGTACTAAACCTAAAAAACTATTAGCAAAGTCCTTCTTTACTAGATATTAAATAAAGGTATAAACCCTTTACAAAGTGTAACTTAACAAAATGATTTCTTTTTTTTTAAGTCAGCACACAGGACTCTAGAATCCAAGCTGTATCAAATATAATACTTAGAGACTTGAACCTTTTCAGATAACATACATTGACCCCTTGGTTTCAGTCTTTGTAACAGAACTCACTGGGTTCCAGGAATCTAAATAAAGAACTTCGGCTTTCTTGCTGTTCACCTTCAGTCCGTCATCCGCAAGCCAGGTCCAGATCTATCACAGACATACATTTAGAGCCTGCAATGCTTCCCATGGCTTATTAGATTAAACTTTAAGAGGGTAATTTTATAAAACTCTTTCATGCATAAAATGCTGCTTTATGCATGTACAAAATCTCATAAAAGTAGACCATGTCTCAAAGCATTGCATTGTAAGCGTCTTTGTAGAGGAGGAATGTGGGTGAAGCATGGGCCGTCATGACTACATACATTTATTTTATAAAATATACGCTAACATTTCAGAGTTGCCAAGATCCCCAGTTGGCAACTTTGACATTTATGCGCCTGTGTGTCTTTATAAAACTTACTAAAAATAAGCACCTTCCTGTTCATTAGCCTAGATGCCATGTTATAAAATTACCCTCTTAAAGCTGATTATCATCAGCATGAGCAAGTGGTATATTATCACCTCACTATCACAAGGATACTTACCACCTGCCCTAAAACAAGCCTCAATAAGACCTATACTAAAAAAACATCTCTTGACCAATCTTCCCCGAGCTCCTACAGGCCTATAGCAAGCATCCCATTTATAGCAAAGATATCAGAAACACTGTTCCCTCTAAGCTGTGCGCATGTGCGCGCGCGCACACCTCGCCGAGCGAGCGCACATACTTTACAACAGAGCGCACAAAAATTATGGTTCTGAGTCTGATAGAAAACAACACAGACATCTTAAAATTTAAAAGTTGTTGTGTATTTACGGTTTTCACAAGTTCTACAATATTTTCTAGTGCAATCAATGTGGTGTACATACTGTATTCTGACGTGTAGTCAAATTTTAAAGTATATAACTCCGAGTGTCATTATGTTGCGCACAAAAATTTAACCTTCCTTCAAAAGCTGCACAGCTGATATTTTATGTGCACACAGCCTACAGAAAATTAGAGGGAACATTGATCAGAAAAGGTCATTCTACGCCAGCTCCAAGACCACATAGACGCTCACTCACCTCTGGACCCCCAACAACATGGATTCAAACCCTATCATGGCACAGTTACTGTTCTCACATCCTTTTTTGACACCCTAATCAAAGGGATAGAAAAGTCACAACAAGGATTTATAATGGTCTTTCTGGATACAACCACCATCTTTGACTCGATTCACCATCAAACACTCCTAAGGAGACTCAAGGAAAGAGGTCTCCACAATACTATGCTAAATTGGTTCACATATTATCTTTCTGACCAACAACAACAAGTTAGAGTTGGGAGACATCTATCAAACCCCTTTAACCTATGACAAGACATCCCCCAGGGCTCCGCACTATCTGCCGTACTCTTCAACATAAACTGTATATATCAAATTTATATGCAACACTCTCAGGAAATTCAGAGTCCATTATCACATATATGCCGATGACATTATGTTTTACTCATCCTTCAACACACAAGCCCCTGACTACTCACTCTTCTCAGATTGTTTCTCAGCCATGACTGAATGTCTTGCTCAGATAAACCTGATAGCAAAACAGAAGTGCTCCTCGCAACAAGAGACCATTCTTTCATACCTCCATCTAAGATAAAATTACATCACACAGAGATCTCAGTGAAAAGTGAAATCAAATACCTAGGTATAACATTGGACCAAAACCTGAATATGTCATCCCAAATACAGAAAACAATAAACACAGCTTACTTCAAGATGAAATCACTCCAAAACCTACGTCCACTATTGGAGTACAAAGACTTCAGAATAGTATTTCAAGCCATCGTCACACTACTCTTAGATAATAGCAACATTCTCTACTAAGGCCTACCAAAGCAGGGTCTGTACCCACTGCAAATGGCGCAAAACACTGCTGCCAGAATAATCACTGGAACCAATCGATCTTAGTACATCACTCCAAACCTCAAAAACCTTCACTAGCTACCAATAGCACTAAGAGTGAAACACAAAGTCATCATCACGATATTCAGGATTCTCCACAACCAAACAGCTCCCTACCCCGAGACCCTGATTTATTTATTTATTTAACATTTCTTATATACCGCCTTTCATGATATCAAGGCGGTTTACATTGAACAAACTGAAATTACATTGAACAGGGCATTATAACTTGGAGATAACTATTTTACAGGGAACATGGGCAATGGAGGGTTAAATGGCTTGCCCAAGACCACAAGGAGCACCTGTGGGACTAGAAACCCCAGTCCTTCCGGCCCAAGGTTGCTGTCTTCTAGTGGGATTTGAACCCCCAACCTTCTGCCCTGAGGTACCTTGCCCCAACCACTAGGCCACTCCCTGATCAACAGAGCATCTGAAATTAGATCATGAAAAAGTATAAACCAGAATCTATTAACAATCCCCCCACTTAAGACCAAATGTACACAGCATACCAACAACAGAGCCTTCATACTCTTTGCACCTACAGTACAATATGGAACTTCATACTGGAACCCATTAGATCAGCTCAAAGATTACAAGATCTCAGAAAGAAAGCAAAGACTCACCTCATCATCAAACATTATGGAACTGACACAATTACCTAATACTAAAGCTCCCTGGACACCATCAACTAAACATACCCAAAGAAGGTTCACTCCCCCACTTTCACTCCCAGTTACTTGTACCCCTTCTAAGTTTTAAGTAACCTCTGATTCTAATTAACTGAGTCAGCTTTTTATTGTTCCTTGGGAACATGCTGATTATGCTCCTCACATTTACTGCGGAGGCTTTGCACTTAACACACATTAGTTTTCATGATAAATGCGTGTTAAATAGAAAAACCTAACACACTTTAGTAAAAGGGCCCTTCAGTTGGAAAGCATTTCTTAAGTCCTGTCACAGCATGCTTTTCCCACTAGTTCACTACAGATGTACTTTTTTTTTGTTTAGTTTTATTTGATTTTAGAACAGTTCCAACAACAACTTAAACTTATACACTGTATCAAGTACCAGGTCATACCAACATCTGCTCCTCACACCCTCCGCCTTACACACACCTTAGAGCGGTCCACTTTAACATAGCCTTTGATAAATGCTTCTCTTTCTGTGTTATGACCTGCTCATATTTGCAGATTTCTATGGGTGTACTTTCAATTATTAGCAAATGCAGGGGGTAATTTTAAAAGCCATTTATGGGAGGATATGGCTTGTTCGAAAATTGCCCGGAGAATATGTGGGTAAAAGCTTGCGCACAGCCATTTGGTGTGTACATCTTGTTTGAAAAATAGTGTCATTTATGCACAGATTTACTGTACAAGTTAGATGGCCTGTTACAAAATTCCACCCCTATCTGTAAATCCTCAAACGTTTGTTTACCAATGCACAACTCAAATAAATGTGCTTAATTTTCACCTTGTGTAAAGGGAGGCGATCATTTTATGTGAACAAAGGGCAAGATTTCCTGCAGGTGTGTGTTAGCTACTGGGTCTTCTGTGCATAACATTAAATATTTAAGTCCTTGTCAAAATGGTGTAATGGATTTTTTTGTCTTGTTCTATTAACTGTGTTTCCAAAGGCCATCAATGGAGCTACTGAATATTTATTTCTATTGACTCAACGTAAGAGATGTTATCTGGAAAACCATAATTCAGGCCACAATATTTTTTTGCTTTGGAAACTGCACATCATCAACATGTCAGTGAAATATTGAAGGCTTTTAAATTTAGGGGCATGTTTACTGAGCTGCCCCTTATGCATTCATTGCAAAAAGCACATTTTTTAATGTTGGCTCTTGGGTTGTTAGTTGGGTTATCGTATTTCCTCTTGGCTTGCAGAGGGCGATTTTCAAAACTATTTCCCCAAATAACTAGATATTTACCCAGGTAAAACAGGCTGACTGACAAGTGGGTAAAACTGTGTGTGGGTTGCAGAGCTGGCTTAAAAGGCACATTCCTGTGGATGCATTTAGGGTGGGGAAGTAAGATCCATGCTCACACATTTCTTGTTCAAGAGTGTAACACTATTTTACTAACCACAGAAATAGCAAGTGTATAGTACACAGACATTTGGGGGGGGGGATTTTTTAAAGCTTTTTTCTCATGGAAAATCTATTTTATATGCAGAAAATGTCTTCTAGAAAATTATGCGACCACATACTTATGTAAAAAGTAGGTACACGGAAGTAGTGTAGAGTACCTACTCTTATGCGATCTGTGCATAAGTATTCCTGGGGGTGTGGTTTGGGTGCAGTGGTGATATATGCACATATTTGTTAAAATACATAGGTACGTATGTGGAGAGTAATTTTATAACAGGTCGCTGAGGTTGGGAATGGCAAGGCCGCGGGGCCCACGTGCTCGCGGCCGGAGCTAACCGGGGGGGGGGGGCAGCAGTGCACGGGCCCCCCCCCTGGCCATGGTGACATTGGGCGGGGAGGCGGGACACGAGTCGCCCTCGTTGTCATTGGCTCCCGCGAGCTAAGGGGAGGACCAGGAGCCAATGGTGGCAAGCGGTGCCAGACGGTGAGACTGAGAGCAGGAAGTGGAGACATTATTGTCATCGGCGTAGTGGATCGGGATCTTCTTCCTCTTCAACGACCGATTCCTCGTCCGGTTCGACTTTAGAGGGGGGTAGCGGGGGCAAGGAAGGTGGTTCAAGGGCGGGGAGGCAGGGAACCGGCGGGGTGACGCCTACGGTTGTGGCATTCTCTGAGTTATGGGAGGGTGTGCCGAGGAATTTGCGGCAGAAAATTCTGAAGCGGCGCTATATAGACATTTTCCGGTTGTTGGAAGGCCGGAAGCGGTCGGGGGACAGTCGAAGAAAGAGGAAGGAGGATGAGAAGGCAGGTCGAGTGCGGAGGGTAGCCCGGAACGTGGTGAATTGAACGCGGGCATTTTTACGGTTGGCTAGTGTGTGGGGGCACTTGCATCCGGAGCAGTATGGTATGCTCCTGGCCTATACGGACTCCATTTTGGAGGCTTCCCAGACTCATGTCGGTTGGGCTTGGCTCAACTATGATGAGAAGTTCCGGGATAAGATGGAATAAAATCAGATGCTGTCTTGGGGGACGCAAGATATTAATTTATGGCTGACGCAGATGGCAGTCAGGTCGGGCGGTGGGGGGGTGAGTGGTTCTAAGGGAGGGTTAGTTGGTACACCGAGTGCGGAGCGGCCCTTTCGGGGGGGCGTGCCCCCGGCTGCACAGAGAACAGCAGGGGGGGGCACCAGAGATGTTTGTTGGCGATTCAACAAGTCTTCGTGCCCCTTCCCGGATTGCAAATTCCGGCACGCGTGCTCTGTCTGCAATAGGGGGCATTCCGCCCTCAAATGTGTTAAGCGAGGTGTTGCTGGAGCCATTGCGCCTCCTCCCAAGCAATAGGATCATGCAGAGCTTAGCTCCAACTCCTATAAAGATACAAGTGTTACATCAGTGGTTGCTGAGATATCCCAGAACGCGGGACAGGATAGTTTTAGAAGATGGGTTTCAGTGGGGGTTTCGGATTCCTGTGGTGGGTAGAGTGGCGGCAGGTAAGGCGAGGAATTCCCTTTCAGTTAAGCAGTTCGCTCACATTGTGTGGGATAAGTTGGCGGGGGAGATTCAGTTGGGAAGGGTCGCGGGCCTCTTTGAGGATCAGCCATTTGAGAACCTAGTGGTTTCCCCATTGGGAATCATACCGAAGAAGGACCCCGGGAAGTACCGATTAATCCATAACTTGTCCTTCCCCGTGGGTTCTTCGGTTAATGACCACATTCCGAGGGAATGGTGTGCGGTGCGCTACGCATCGTTTGATGACGCTGTGGAGTTGGTGAGGGAATGCGGCCCGCGGTGCTTGATGGCGAAAGCGGACATTGAATCGGCCTTCCGCTTGTTGCTGGTGCACCCGTCGGCATTTCATTTGTTAGGATTTCGCTTTGAAGGGCGCTACTACTTTGATAAGTGCATGCCAATGGGTTGCGCGATATCCTGTGCTTATTTTGAACTTTTATGCATTGGGCTGTTGTGGAGGAGCAGGGCTGTGGAAATGTGGTGCACTACTTGGATGATTTCCTGTTTGTAGGAGAGGCGCAGTCGGGGCATTGCACGGTGTTGCTGGAGGGTTTTATGCAGTTGGCTCAGGTGTGGGGCGTACCATTGGCGGCCGGGAAGACGGAAGGTCCGGCGACATGTCTTACGTTTTTGGGAGATGAGCTCGATTCGGTGCTAATGGTAGCTCGGTTGCCGGCAGACAAGGTAGTACGGCTGCGAGTGTTGGTGGCGAATGTGATGGTCTCCAGTAAGGTGACGTTGCGTGAGATGCAGGCATTAATCGGTTCCCTTAATTTTGCGTGTCAGGTAATCCCTATGGGAAGGGTGTTTCTGCGGCGGCTGGCGGCTGCTACGGCTGGGGTTACTAAACCACATCAACGGATCCGGGTGTCGCGGAGCATGCGGGCTGACCTAGGGGTATGGGGTGTGTTTCTGCGGGATTTCAACGGTACCACGGTCTTGAGGGACAGAGAGATATCCAGCGTGGATTTGCAATTATATACGGATGCGGCAGGTGGAGGGGGCTTGGGGGTATACTTTGGGGGCTCTTGGTGTGCGGAAAGTTGGCCGCAGTCTTGGCGGGATGCCGGCATTACGAGTAACATAACCTTCTTGGAGTTATTCCCGATTTTAGTGGTGCTGACATTGTGGCCGGACAGATTGCAGAATCGCAAGGTTGTTTGGTGGTGTGACAACGAGGCGGTTGTCTGTGTGCTGAATAATTATGCCCCGCGTTGCAGGCAGGTGGCCGATTTATTGCGGCAGGTGGTATTAGCTTGCCTTCAATTGAATGTCGTGCTTAAGGCTCGTCATATTCCTGGGAGTACTAACAAGATTGCTGATGCTCTTTCCCGTTTTAAGTGGGAGCTGTTTCGTACCTTGGCGCCGGAGGTGGAGGAAGTGGGGGCATCGATCCCAGAGCACTTATGGCAGATTGGCCTCGAGACATGACGGACTTGCTGAAGAATTCAGTGTTGGCTGCTACGTGGGCAGCATACCAGAGGGGCTGCAACAGTTTGGTGATGTTCCTGGTGGAGCACGGATGGAGACAGGGTCCAGCTTCGGATCAGCTCCTTGGTCAGTATGTGTTGGCAGCAAAGGCCGCGGGCCTTTCAAGGTCAACGGTGCGGAGGAATTTGGCGGGGTTTTCCTTTTTCTCGAAGGCGGTGGGGTGGGGGACGGCTGGGGGAGGTTTTTTAATGCATCGGTTGCTCCAGGGATGGGAGCAGGCCTGTCCATCACCGGGGGATGGGCGGCTGCCGATAACGCATGACCTATTAGGGCGTTTGTGTGGTGCTTTGCCGCAGGTTGTCTCGTCCTCTTATGAAGGCCTGCTGTTTCGGGCGGTCTTTTCAGTGGCTTTTTCGGTGCCTTTCGAGTGGGGGAATTGGTAGCGGAGTCGGGTCGGGTTACGAGAGGGGGGGGCTTGCAGTTGCACCAGGTGAGGTTCGTAGAGTGTGGTGTTCGCATCCACCTGGCTCGTTCTAAAACCGATCAGACGGGAAAAGGAACGTGGGTAGTATTGAGAGCAGTGGACAGGACTCTGACGTGCCCAGTTACATTGCTGAAAGCGTACTGGCACGTCCGGCCGGCGGGCGGGGGTAGCTTCTTTAGGCACGAGGACACGCGGGTGCTTATGCGGTTCCAGTTTACGGCAGTGCTGCGGCTGTCTTTCCAGTGGATTGGCGAGGATCCTAGGCGGTTCGCCCCGCACTCCTTTCGGATCGGGGCAGCTACCAGTGCAGCAGCAGAAGGACTGCCAGAGCGGGAGATACAACGGATTGGTAGATGGAGGTCTCAGGCTTTCCAAAGCTATCTGCGATTATAGGGATGGTGGGGGGTTATTAACGATCTCCTCTCTTTATTTTGCAGAAGTGGTACGACGATCGTGTCGCTGTTGGGTGATTGGCCACTCGTTTATTTACTGGGCTGGTCGGCGAGCAGCAACACGGCCGGTGGGGCCGAATATCGGACTGGAGGCTTCTAAGGTGACCGTCTCATGGCTGGGCAAGCGCGGTCTTCGTTGGATCCAGCTCTTGCCTTTGCTGCGGCACCACGAGCGTGAGAGAGGGGCGCAGGACATTTTGTTGATTCACCTGGGAGGCAACGACTTGGTGTCTTGGTCTTGCAGACAGTTAATTCATGCTGTACACAAGGACTTGGGGGAGGTGTTGAGGATGTTCAAGGGTGTAGTTTTGGTTTGGTCTGATACCATTCCAAGGCCGGTTTGCAAGGAGCAGCGGAGGTGGTCGAGAGGGTTGACGAAAATTAATCGTCAAATTGGTAGATGGGTGGGGGAGCAAGGTGGGAGACAGATCTTGCACACATGGGTGGATGTGGAGTGCGCGGGCCTGTACAGGTCGGACGGAGTGCATCTATCCCCGGTGGGGATGGACTTGCTCCTTAACGACTGGCAGGAGGCCTTGGAAGGTATTGTGCTAGGGTCAGGTGCTGGTCGCAGCTTATCTTTGGGGGGTGGCTCAGGAGGCTGGTGTCCTGAGCCGGTGGTGGGATCCCAGAGGTTTCTGCGGTCCGGAGCCGGAGGCAAGCATTAAGGCGGGGGTGGGGCACCCCCGACCCGGACAATCCCTCAGGTTTTTGCTAATAATATGGTGAAGCTGGAAGAGGGAGGGCGAGGCGAAGTAGTCAGAGCCTGGACCTGGCGTAAGCGTAAGCGGCGTCACCTTGCTACTAACATGGCTGGTGAGGGCTTGCTCTGCGGGGGGAATTATAATGTGTTGGAATGTTGTTGGGTTATTGTTAAAAGTTAATAAAGCTGCGACCAGTTGGTGACCCAAAAAGAGGTTTTGTGTGTTTTATTGCTAGAACAAGTGAAGGACTTCTAGGTGAGGTGGGTTGGAGAAGGGGCGGTAAGCGACGTGTCCGCCTTACCCGGTTATGGCAAGGCCGCGGGGCCCACGTGCTCGCGGCCGGAGCTAACTGGGGGGGCGGCAGTGCGCAGCCCCCCCCTGGCTGTGGTGACGTTGGGCGGGGAGGCGGGACGCGAGTCGCCCATGTTGTCATTGGCTCCCGCGAGCCAAGGGGAGGACCGGGAGCCAATGGTGGCAAGCGGTGCCGGACGGTGAGACTGAGAGCGGGGACGCGGCGTGGCTCCGGCCTCTTTGGACGTGGCTGCCGGAGACGCCAGACGCCCGCCCTCCCACCCTAGAATGGGGGGGGGTCGTAGGCTTAGGGGGTAGGGGTGTTGCAGCTGGTGGGGGATGGCGGGATCCCGGGGGGTTCCGGGGTCCGGAGCCGGAGGCAAGCATTAGGGCGGGGGTGGGGCACCCCCGACCCGGACAATCCCTCAGGTTTTTGCTAATAATATGGCGAAGCCGGAAGAGGGAGGGCGAGGCGAAGTAGTCGGGGCCTGGACCCGGCAGAAGCGGAAGCGGCGTCACCTTGCTACTAACATGGCTGGTGAGGGCTCGCTCTGCGGGGGGGGGGGGGGGAGGGGGAATTATAATGTGTTGGAATGTTGTTGGGTTATTGTTAAAAGTTAATAAAGCTGCGACCAGTTGGTGACCCAAAAAGAGGTTTTGTGTGTTTTATTGCTAGAACAAGTGAAGGACTTCTAGGTGAGGTGGGTTGGAGAAGGGGCGGGAAGCGACATGTCCGCCTTACCCGGTTAATCAAGCAGATGTCTATTTTAAGCCTATCTTATAAAGATATGTGAAGCGGCATTCTAGAAGGGTCGTCTAAGAAATGTCTGGGACGTCCAGAGCCAAAAGTCCAAAAATCAGGGGAATGGCAGCCATGCCTTTTGAAACTGCTGTCTCTAACCCAAAAAATGAACGGGCCCCACACAGATAGCAAGGCCAGGTAAGTGCATAGGTGTGGGTCATTTTACAAATGTGGACATACCCAAAGTTCACACCCGCAGAGCCGGATACGTGGACACCCCAACCTAGGTAGGTCAGAAGTGGGGCATCTGTGTCATGTGACTGGCACATCCTGTGCTGCCATTTCGGATCCTCAGATGAGCGGCAGTGGGTCAGTAATGTGTGTGCAGTGTGTAATAACGGGCAGGTTTCATCGGCTAGGAAATATGAACCGCTGTGATGTGAGCACATTTTGATCTTCCCCTTGGAAACATTGCAGCCATGAAATGAGCACTTTTTTGCACCTAATTCATGGTGAGGAGCAAGAATAGTCCTGGATGCCTCAACAACCAGGGCCTGATGTGCTTGTGCCGTTCTGAAATCGCACCATGATGTGCAACTCCCTTGCTCTACCCAGGGCACGCCTTCACTACGCCTGTGCAACCTGGACATCCTCGCACCAGGAATGCCTGTATATCCAGCTTTATAAAATGGGTCTGGGGACATTTCCATGATCTGGATGTCTATGTGCCTGTTTTCAGACATTCAACTCACAAACAGAGCTTCTAAAATGACCTCTATAGTGTGTGTGTGTGTGTGTGGTATGTAGTGGGGGAATGATGCTTGTTTGTGTATGGTGGTGGTTAGGCTGTGTGAGTATGTTTCTGGGGTACACACGAGGGTATGAATGTGTGTGCGTTGATAAGGGATAAAGGGGTCTGGAGGACAAAAGGAAGAGGGTGAGGGGGGAGCAAGAGGGCTGGGAGGTATGAAGGGGATGGTGAGGGTTCCTCTTGGCATATAGGCATTTTGACCCCCTTCCTCCTAATGCATGCAACCTACCATCTTCTTCAGACTCCCTCTCTCTCTCCTTCTAGCTCCTTCCTCAGACTCTCTTCCCACTCTTCTGTCCATCCCCTCCCCAGATCCTCTACCCCTCCCCCTTGTACTCTAGTTCCCACCCCCTCCTTTTGCCATCCCAGACTCTCCCCTGCCCTTCTTCCTCTTATACTTTGCCCCCCCCCTATCTTCCCTTCTCCCCCCTAGGTTCTCTTCCCCTCTTCCTCCTCCTTGCACTCTAGTCTCCTGCTTTCCATTTCCCTCCCTCTTGCATCTAGCCACCTTCGCTAAACTCTCTCCCTTCCCTATGCTCATCCCCCCCGCCCTCCATTTCCTCTATCCATCTCTAACCCCCTCTCCTCCATCTGCTCTCCCCGTCCTTACACTCGCTCTTCTCCCCTCTTTATCCTCCCTTTTCTATTTGCACTCCCTCTTTCACTCTCTCCATCCTTTTCCATCCCCGCGCCCTTCTTTCAATCTCTCCTCCCTTCCCTCCTTATGCAGCTCGTTTGGAATTTCTGGGAGGCAGATCTTCACCGCGGTGATGTGGCTGCAGCCATGCCCTTTATATGCACTCTGATGGGATCCATATTGCAATGTTAAAAACAGCACCACCATGGGCATTTCAGTCCCTGCCATGCCTCTTGTGGTGCTGGCACCAGAATTATCTGCCTTTATTGAAATGCATAGGTTTGTTTGCATAGGCACAAACAAACTTATGCATGTAGATGAACAAAAGACAGATAGATGGCTGGACTCGCCCAACAAGCACTATCATTTGGGCAAAACATACCTATAAATTATCTGCTGATCACAGCACGGCTTGGGTGTTTAGAGAGGCACAGTGCCCAGGTAAAACCTGATTTTAGAGTTTCTAATTTGTACGATTTATTCTTTATTCTTTATCAGCACTTAATTGGTTTCTTTGAAAGTTTTTTGTTACCATCGGAATTCGTTCGGGGTCTGACTTTAAAGGAATGGGAAGCAGCTTTGAACAGCCACTAATATGCTAATAAAATTTGACTTGGTTCTACTACTGCACAACATGTGCCATTTCCAATATTGTGGGTTTCTTGATTCTGATCAATCGTCATAATATGGCACATAAGGAAGAAAGATACAAAAAATAATTGTGCTGTGCAAAGTCCATATTGATCAATATTAGAGTACATAAGGCTTGCTTTTCACCTCCTGGGGATTAATCTCACCCTGCTGGTTTCCTTTAGATATACAGCGCTTGACAGCGTATACCTTGAGAGAAGAGTCTCTGAAATATTGGACAAACTATGAATGGTAGCAAATGAAGCAAACACGGTAAATCAGCAGCGCATGCAGTTGGTCAGGTACAGCATCTGAAGGTAGAAGGCCATGGGGTACAATGACCAATAGGCTGGACTAAATTCACAACATGTACCATACGCTATAAATTAATTTGAGGGTTCAGAGATCATCCCTGGATGGTCCCTCTGGTTTGTATCAATGCATCAAATTATAAAACTAAGCAGTCCAGGGCAGTGGCCTGTGAGGAAGTAATTCTGACTTATTTCATGACCAGTTATAACATGATCATGCTTTAAATGGCATTGAAAATTACACTGGCAAAATCAACTTGTAATTTTTTAATACTCTAATGTATGTGTGAGTCCTGAGTAGAACTTATTATACAGTGAATTGGTTTGACTAAATCACTCCCAGAATTCCACATTTCGGTTATATGTACAGCCCACAATGTCTACTCTGGAAAATTATCACACTTGCTTCCTACTTTACTCGTCCCTTTTCCTTTCATCCTTTTTGGTAATGTTGGCAGGTGACTATGAAGTGAAATAGGTTATCTTCCGATATGTGCTAATTGTCAGGAAATATACGGGGGCATTTTCTGATATGACTTCTCAGTCGGAAACTTCATGGAAGAAAGAGGGTCGTAAAGGCAGCAAAACTGCATAGTTATTGTACTTTGTTAAGATTATTACAGGTCGATCCACATTGGTGATGTTATTAGATTTGTTTAAACTCTTGGATGATCAGGACTTACGAGACAAGTTTATTTTTAGCTCAGAGATAATTGCATTGGTTTCTTGATGAGTCCACGGGGAGTGCTCAGTCCAAATCCCATCCATTAGTGCAGAGGAGGCCTCTCCAGCTCAGGAAATTCCAAACCTGCAATAATTTCAGCTCTTCTTCGCTTTCAGTTCACAGTACTGCAGCAATGGTTTCTGGGACAAGTATAGGCACTGGTGGCAAGGATTAAGTAAATGTTTAGTAGCCTATTAGTTGAAAACACTGTACTGAATGGTAAATGGCAGTTTTGCTCTCGGCACAGTTATCACCAGATATTGTAAAGAGGAACACGGGGATAAATATATCTGAATGACAGAACCTAATAGCTGAGAGAGAAGATTTCAGGAATAGACTCATACAACATAAAGTGGAAATTCTTCATTTTCCGTCTATCTGGAACTCAACCATTACCATGCAGAATGACTATTGTGAGACCCTGGGTGAACTGAGGAGAGCTGTGAACTAGATGAAGTCTGAATTCCTGCAAATGAAATGGCACTGGAACCAAAAACTAGAGAATCAGTATGGCAGAAGTAAGACAAGGAAGGGAGGGAATAAAAGAGGTAAACCATGGGAGCTCTAATTTGTAGAGGATACAAAATTGTTTTGGATTGGATTCTTTTTTTTAGATTTAGCAGAAGATTTTTTTTCTGAAATAGCTCAAGGTGCTTTACATTCAGATACAGTAGTTATTTCCTGTCCCCAAAGAACTTAGTTTGTACCTGAGGCGATGGAGGCTATGGGGGTCATTCCAAACAGTGAATAATGGGGATGGACGTCCTGTTTGGATGTCTATCTCCGCTATTCGATCCCCTGCTGGCCCCTGCTAAAGCCTCCCCATATGAACAGAGCATTTTTACAGGGAGGCCTAGACGGGGGCAGGAGGGGGGTGTTTCTGAGGCAGAACAAGGGCAGAGCATGAGCAGGCTGTGACCCCGGGCACATAGGGCCAATTCAGAGGTCAGCCCTATACTTCTGGGGCCGTGAACATGGATGTCAGGGCATCCTGCTGCCGGGCCCCAAGAAAAAGGTAGGGGGTGAAGTAAGTTCCCTGCAGCCAGACCCTGGCCATGGGAGGCCAGATCAAGGGCCTAGCTGCAGGGAAAGAAGGAAATTGGTGGTGGCTGGCATTCATGGCTCCTGGCATCCCGATTCTGATCGGCCGCAGAGGGGGCTGGACGGCCAGATTAGAATGTGCCTCCACGTGATCACAAAGAGCAGCAATAAGATTCAAACCCTGGCTACCCCAGCTCTCAGTTTACTGCTCTCTTGGGCTACTGAAAGTTTAATCATAAGCAGATTGTGAGGTGAGGAACTAGGCATTTATATGAAAGTTAATGTAGACAAACGTAAAGTGCTGCATGTAGAGAAAGATAATTCGAACAATATATCCGCGATGCTGTGTTACATATTTGGCGACAACACCCAAGAAAAGGTCATAGATTAATTATGAGAAATACATTGAAATCCTCAGTTTGGTGTGTGGTGGTGGTCATAAAACAAACAGACTCTTAGGAAATATTCAGAAAGGAATGGAGAACATCATTATAGCTCTTTACATATCCATGGTGTAACTGCACCTTGAGTACTGTGTAGATTTCTGCTCTGCTGATCTAAAAAACCCCACGAAAATAGTAGAACTAGAAAAGATACAGAGAAGGGCAACCAAAATGCTAAAGGGGATGCAATAGCTGCTTTATGAAGGCAGGCTAAACGGATTAGGGTTCTTCAGCTTGGAAAAGTGAAGACTAAAAAAGGCATAAGAGGGAGGTCTAAAAAATCATGAATGGGGTGGAATAGCTAAAGAGTAAATGGCTGTTTACTTTTTTAAATAATAGTAATTTAACCCCTCCCTTTTCTGTGTGGTACAGGTGGTTTATTCAACACTGCCTGGCCGAGAAGGGAGCACGCTGATCCAAGGAGATGTTAATGAGAGTTTCCCTGAGCACCTGGATTTAAAAGTATCAGGGTTCAGACTTATGAGGGGCGTCCAGGCCAGAGGTTTGTGTTCCGAACCTAGCTTTACTAAAAAAATAAATTAGGGACACTGATTAACAACTTCAACATTTGATAGTTCACAACAATAGAACTATAATGTCATTTCTTACATTTTTTCTTGGAGTATAGTTTACCACTTTTCTTCCCATTCTCTGCACTAACATGTATAATATTCAGCTTATTCCAACCCCTCTCGGCTCATGGAACAGTTACTGCTACTTACTAATGTTAGTTCTTCTCCATTTCCCTTTCCTCTACCTCAAGATATTGGGATTAGCACTGAATCCCACAGTCCCCCGGAACTGTGAAGATTAACATACCCTCACTTGGTATCTTGATGTTCTTCTGTTCTGTTGTGATTCCTTTGTCTGTTTTTGTTTTCTGGTAGATATCCCTCAGGAGCTATTATCTTCTGGCTGAGCAATCCTCCCCCCCCCCCCTTCGGCCTGTTGGCTGTGGCTCCAAGCCTCTTTTCTCCTCATAACAGGGTGGTTGGTACAGTTCCTCCTTCTAATGGGTTGGCTACTCTGGCTATGTGACAGAGGCACTTGCCCTTTTTTGGGGCAATCACTCACCTACAGCATCTTGGTGCAGTGGCAAAAGCTAAAGCCAAATTATTCCCTCTGGGGTGAGGTTCTTATACTGGGTGGACTTTCCCTATTTCCTCCTCTCCTAAACTGAATGACAGGAGGGACCTCCCACGAGCTGGAAAATACCAGTCCACCTCTGTCTATTCCTAGCAATAACTAGTAGGGACACTAGATGATGCCACTGATCTGAGTGCAAAATCCAAGTAGTCTCTACACTAAGATTAGTGCAAACTCCATGAAACTAATAGGTCCACCTTTAAAACAATTCACAGAAAGTATTTTTCACTCAATATATAATTAAGCTGTGGGATTTATTAATGGAGGATGTGGTCAAGGCATTTAGTAGAGTTGAGTTTCAAAAGGGTTTAGAGTGCCTGGAGGAAAAATTCCACAAATCATTATTAGCCTTGTAGATTTCACTTATCCCTGGGAATAAGCAACAAGGAACGGATCTAATTTTTTGGATAGTGCTAGGTATTTTTAACCTGGATTGTCCACTGCTGGAGACCAGATGCTGGGCTTGATGGACCTTTGGTTTGATTCAGTATAGTGCATCAGGCATTCTTATTTAAGGCTTATCTAAGGAAGGGTGTAGAGGGATCTAATTTAAGCTATGTTCATGTGTATTTGATTCTTATACATACATACTAGAACAACAACAAATGTGAATCTCAGAAGGTCTTCTAAGTTTAGTTCACCAGCTTGGAAATTACCTCCATTGACATCTGTTGCAGATGTGCAAACAACCCAGCTGCTGGTTTAATTATGCCATGTGCTCTGCTAGGATTTCTGCTCAACACAGCAGGGGATGGACAAAATTGTCTCTATAAACTCTTGAGAAACCATTACACAATTGGTCTTAAACACTTGGAAGTGAATGTTGGACTGCTTGATCATTGTTTCAGCAGACTCCTTTTTCTATCCATTTCCAGTCCTTGCCCCCCAAACAGGTGTGGTGTTCAGAATATTCACCATGAATACACATACGTTTTCTATATATTTGGTCTCCAAACCTGCTTATGCTAAAAGCCAGACTGGTTTAGCACTTGAGTTAAGATAAGAAACAGATCAAAGCTTCTTTAGATAAAATCACTGGCTATTATCATGTCAAGGAACCAGTTATTGTTTGGAATGATCACTCTAAAGAATAAAGGCTGTACACATTTCAGTGTTTTCAGGGGGCAGTATATCAAGAGTTAAATTAAGCAGATTTGGAGATGAGATGAAGCAGAAGAAATCTTAGAAATGAATGCTATAAAAAAGCTGTTCATTCTCTTATACCACATAGCTTAATTCTTGGTCTGCAGTTTTAAAGCCCTCTAGAGGTTTTCTGCTTATGTTAAATTAAAAGCTTTGAAATTGATTCATAAGAACAAAACATTTCAAGATACAAGATCTCAAGGCAGTCATCAGGAAGGTGAAATAACTCTATAAGGTGGAGCTACCCACGACCTTTATCAATAGAATGATACGTGAGTGTTACTGGAGGCTATAACTGTACTTTTCTGTGGTTCATAACTGGAATACATCAGTTCTGGCTATCAATAAGTTATTAAAGTTTCTGAGAAGTTATGGTTCACTGTAAAGATCTAATAAAGTATAATCCCCTAAAACATAATACATTCTTTGCAGTTTGTGAAAGAAGGGGCTGAAAGAAGGGGCATGATATTATGGATATGATGGCATTGGCCGCCTTCCTTTGAGAAAATGAGTGAATCAGTTGAGATAGTAGGTGGTCCTCTTAACAGATCAATTAACCTTGGTAGATGAGGCAATGCCTCAGTCTTGTGCTTTGGATCCTGTACAAACCACTTCTCTTTGTGGAGTTCATTATCACAAACAAAGAAACATACAACATGATGGCATAAAAAGACTATATAGCCCATCCAGTCTTCCCATCCACACTAACTGTTCAACTCTACAATCTCTTCTCCCTCAGAGATACTCCATGCTTGTTCCATGCCTTCTTGAATTCAGATACTGTCCTTCTCCCCACCACCTCCACTGGAACAGTAGAATAGTTTTCAAGCCCTCTTCTCATTCTTTTGTTTATTACTTTGACAATGCTCAGATTTCACTCTAATACCTGACAGACAAGCTGGGTATGCATGCTTATTTTCACAGAAACCTTTCTGCAAGGAACAGAGAGAGAGAGAGGAAAGGGAGGGATTACTTCCTGTCTTAATTTGTAACAAGCACAAATTGAAAGGGAGAGTGCTTCCCTGGTATGCCACACTTCATGGGGATCAGAAAGTCTGTGGTGATGTCATCAAAAATTGATCAGGGGCCATATCTTATGACATCACCAACGTTGACAGGGTCCATTTCTTTCTTTCTTTCTTTATTTAACAGGTTTTCTATACCGCCTTTTCCTTAAATCAAAGCGGTTACCAGAGGTTGTAGGCATGGTTTAATCTAGAAATTAGTTTTGATTGACTAACATGACCTGTCAGAAATTTGATGACACTTGTACCCATTCTACTATTCCTATGACTTTCAGTAGTTTAGATCATATCACCACCATGTCTTAGTAATATTTGATTTGCTTATTTATTTTTTTATTTTATGGATTTATAGACCACCAATCCTTCTTGCAGTGATTAACAATAACACAAATACAAAGCACAGAAAAATTCAAGCACAACAACTAAAAAACATAAATAAACTATAAACAAAAATACATATGCAGCCATCCCATTCTGGTTCTTGAATTTGTCAAGGACATACTCTCTGGACACAAAGCGGCCTTTGGGAAAATGTTTGAACACCCTGAAAGTTTCATTACAAACAAATACTTCAAGATTGTTCTGATGTTTCTTTAGTGTTAAACCAGGGGTCCTCAAACTTTTTAAACAGGGGGCCAGTTCACTGTCCCTCAGACCGTTGGAGGGCCGGACTATAGTTTAAAAAAAAACTATGAACAAATTCCTATGCACACTGCACATATCTTATTTTGGTGATCTGTACCATAGTTGGCTCCAGGTTTTATCTTTGTTAATGTTATTGAGCTTTTCCAACATTGACTTCCACAGATGTAGTCAGTTTGATATTTGTGCAATCCATTGGGGAAAGTCTATGTGTACAGTTGCCACGTGTGTTACTGGAAGAAGGTATTTGAGATGAACAGATCTTTGGTCTTGCAGAATTCTATCAGTCCTTCTCTAGCTTCATTTCTGTTACCAAGTCCAAATTTTCCAACCACTTTGCCTTCTTCTTTGTTGCCCACTTTTGCTCTCCAGTCAACTAATAAATTCTATAGGAAAGAGGAAGTTAGAGTCCTTCTTTAGGGAGAAGTACTGTATGGCCTAATTGTATTTTTACTTCTGAAATAAACTCGAATGAGATGTTTTGAATCAAGATGATAAATATCAGGGGGGGGGAGTATTTTAGGAACCCTATTCTTGCTTTGAAAATGGACATACAGATGTTCAAAGCATAGAGGCATCCCTGGAGCCATTTTATAAAGCAGTTCTAAGGATGTCACCAGCGCGAAAACATCCAAGGCTGAATAGAGGCATGTTTGGGGCTTTCCCAAGACCTTGGATGTCCACACCCAATTTCAGCAATGCCCTTCACATATTGAATCCAAGTTTATACAGTACCTCCTCCAGGACATGAATACGCATCAGAAAAGTTCTCATTCTGCCATAGACAAGAAGGTATTCTAATACCCCCTACCTTTTTTATGGTCGGCATCGGGGAGGTGAGCGGGAAGTGGAGCCCCTCCCCAATCACCCTCGCAAGACCAATCGGGCCACCGGAACATGAAAGAAAGTCAAAGTACCTCTAGGCGCGAAGGGAAATCCCGCCACACAACCAGCAACTGCAGCAGTCCCGATCGGCATCGGGGAGGTGAGCGGGAAATGAAGCCCCTCCCTGATCACCCTCACAAGACCAATCAGGCCACCGGAACACCAAAGAAAGGCAAAGCGCCTCTAGGCATGAAGGGAAAGCCTGCCACACAACCAGCAACTGCAGCCGCCTCACTTCGCCTCATGGTAGAGCCGCCCCTGAGGACAGGCAGCGGCGGCAAAAACACCCGGCGGGCCGAATAAATGTCCTCGGCGGGCCGCATGTGGCCCGCGGGCCGTAGTTTGAGGACCCCTGTGTTAAACTGTTGTCATATTAGCCCACTTGTATGTTTAGAAATAAGGATCAGCACTGAACTGAGAAAACTCTTCATGGTTAGTCAACTAAAGAGGTATTGCCTGCAGCTTGTTTGCTGACTCCTGTTATTACATCTGAACATAACCATATCACAGAAAACCTTCTATTTGTTCAAGAAAGGTGCTAGACGAAGGAGGTGATTTTAGAAGGGTAAGATGCCATTTATGCATGTAGAAAGCCGATTTACATGTAAAAATGGGCGTGCACATGTAAGTAGTTTAGAAAAGTCATTGCTTACACAGGTGTACCTGCAACACATACAGATTTAAAGGGGGCATGGTTTGAGTGTACTTTAGAAGTATACATGTATTTTCTATTTCACAACATGTACATTTCAAAAGGTTTCCCCATCAGTATTTGCACCTGCTCTGAAGCACTCATAACTGTCAGCTAATTGCTTGTTTGAACCTGGGATTTGGAGGAATAATTAGAAACATAGAAACATGACGGCAGAAAAAGACCATATGACCCAGCTAGTCTGGCCTTCCATATCAACTACTATAGGGAGGAATTATGTTTGGCTCTCTGATGTTCAAAGGCATCTAAAACAAAAACAGAGTTTTGGAGCTTGGTTCCTTAATTGTCTCTCTCTGGCTGTAAAGTTTTGCAACATCTGGTACTTAACATGTGTAGATACTAAAAGCTGCCACTTGTGTAAATGTATTTATTTAATGCATTTGTTATACTGCCATAATTACAGGAGCATCCAGTGAATGTACAGTATACCGGAGAAGTGTGGAAAACATTAGATATAGAAACATACCAAGGCGGTCTTTTACTAATGGGTACTAGCTGACAGCACATGTTCTGGCATGCGCTGAAAGCATGCTAGGACACGCGTTGCCGGCCAGCGCAGGACCATGACAGGTAGTGTGGGATGATTCCTGCACTAACCATGCAACGCGCGTTAGGGTCGTAAGTGGACTGGTTAGGGGCGGAGAGCGGGTGTGAAGAGCTCTGCCCAGTTAGCACTATGTTCACATTGCGCGCTAGCTGCATTAGCGCAGGTTCACATAATGCTACTTCAGTAGGTGGAGTGACTTCCCACATGCGTTAATGCAGTGCCGGTAGGCCACAGGGCTCCATGTTCACAACTGGGGAAATGCTTTCTACGCCCACAACAGTTTACGTGGTGGTGTTCCACCCAATGCACCATAGTTTCAGCATTACTGGCACATTACATGCAACATCTTAGTGCCTGTTAATAAAAAAGAACATAAGATATGCCATACTGGGTCAGAACAAGGTCCATCAAGCCCAGTATCTTGTTTCCAACAGTGGCAAATCCAGGTCCCTAAGACTTGGAACAAGAGAGAAAGAAGGTGCAATCCATTACAAAGAGGGGACAGACAAAAAAGTAACCAACAAGGGCTTCCGAAGCGACTCTATCGAAAACCTCACTCCCTACCATATGCCAAACAAAACAGCCAGGTTTTCATCTCAAGCAGAAGTAAATTCCAATGTGCAGGGCCTAGGAAACAAAAGACAAAGGATTTATGCCCCAAAATTGGCCTCCCTGAAAATTTACTAGAGCTGAGTGCCTAAATATTTTCTTAAAAATTCACTAAACTCCTAAATTTAGGGGTATAATAAATAAATACAAATAAAGTGGGTGGCAACTGGAGCAGATTTAGGACAGGGAAAAGAAGTTGGCAGCTTAGCACCGATTTTCAACACTGGGCACCTAAATTAGTCTCATAAATCTAGGCAAATGAATGGCAGGCCTGAATTTTGGAGCTTATATTTTGAGCTATATTTTTTTTTCTGCTGTACACACTGCTAAAACACATGTATTTTTCCTGTGGCTTTATCTACATGTTACAATAAGGCATTATAATCAGTGATCCTTTCGTAAAATAGGCAGTAAATTATAAGCATCCCTACTTGGCCATCCCTTTTCCAAACTAACCAAACTATAAAAAATTAAGTTTAAATTGTGCTGTTGATTTATTTTTGCTCCCCATCTATCTTGTGCTAATAGTGCTTCTATTGCTAATTAAGTCATAGTACAGGCCTAGATTGGTCAATTCTAAGGCATAAATACTTGTCCTTCACATTCTCTGAGCATCAAAATTGTTCAAGACAATTGACAAATGGTCAAAATATAATGAGAATTTTCTTCTTAGTTATGTGTCAAGCTTTTAGTAAACTTCAGAGTTTTAATTTTTTACCCCAGTGATTATTTTGCATAGCGTGAAGACAAGGACATGACATACTCATTTTTACATTTTCAGGCCAGTTTAGTCACACCATCTCAGTGACAGCAAAGAGCTCACAATTTCATTTACTCCACTGGCCATCTGCCTCTTCACAACGGGAATTGGTCCATTAATGTCCAGTTCATAAATATACAAAAACCTTTCTTATTTCTGAATGTAATAAATCCCAGAGATGTATTCCCAAATTTCACTTGGATTATTCAAACAGTTATACCACTGAAAAATAGCGGATGAGAGATAGAGAAGAAGCACTGAGGCAAGGGAAACTAATTGGATTCCTTGGACATATTTATTTTGGAAGAGCAATATTCAAAGTGATTTACTGTACTTAGGTAAATTGTTTGAAAATGACCTTTCATTTGTAGCCTGTTGTACAATGTGTGTATTTCTATCCTAGTTAACTGACGTCATGGGGGGGAGGGGGGGAAGGATTCAGGATCGTACCAAGCTGGAAATGCGCCTTGTGTGATTAACAAATCCAGTCCCCCCCCCACCTCTCCGCCCAGCCACATGCAGTAACTCACTATTTTTGAGCTTCCTGGAAGTCCAGTGATGATAATGGTGCCCCCCTTCCGTGCTTGCGCCCTGTGTGGTCGCACCACTCACCCAGCTCTAGGTACGGCCTGAGTGGCATAATTGATCTGGGGTGGAAAATGTACAAACTGCCTTTCTGACTACACATGTTGTTTTCCATTCAAAGGAGGGCACAAATGTCTATGTGGGTAATATTATAGGAGCCTGTCTAACTTGTATAAACAAAACCCTCACTCTTACTCAACTAACATCCAAACATCAAGAGTGAACTGATAATAGTAACTGAATCACAAAGCTATTTTTTGTCGGAAGTTTTTGCCACGGGATCAATGGTGGTTTTGAGAGCGTGCTGGAGCTCCGTTTAAAATTGAAGGTTTTCTCAACTGAAAGTTTTTCTGGACTTGCAGTACATTTAAGCGTTGAAACAGGATCGGAGTGAAGTGACTAGGTCCTAAACACAGTGCTGTGTTTGTTGATTTAACTGCAACAACCGCAATGACGCATGAGTTTTGACTGAAAAGCTGTCAGTTTTTTCCTGCCGGTTTGACTTGGAAGACGGCGGATTTTTTCATCTGACCAGTCAAAAGTTTTTCTGATGATTACTTTAATGCGATAAGTATTCTGCCTTAATTTTGTTATTGTGATATAGCACTGTTAAGTGTGCATATTTCACGATTATTTATTGGTGAATTTTAACCATAGTTTGAATAAAAGGGAAGTTACGCTTCAAGAGAGGATTTCCTCCTGTGTCTAACTTGTATGGTACATATATGCAGTTACATTATATGGAGCATTATATATGCAGTTACATTATGCAGTTACATTATATGGAGTGGAGGAGTGGCCTAGTGGTCGGGGCAAGGTACTTCGGGCCGGAAGGTCGGGGGTTCAAATCCCACTAGAGGACAGCAACCGTGGGCCGGAAGGACTGGGGTTTCTAGTCCCACAGGTGCTCCTTGTGGTCTTGGGCAAGCCACTTAACCCTCCATAGCCCATGTTTCCTGTAAAATAGTTCTCTGTGTGCTGTGCTTTCCTGTCTAATCAATGTGTTTATACCTCAAAAAAAAAATTTCCTGTCATGATTTGACAATTTCCAATCTGTAATCAAACCGCTGCTGATCGCTGGAAGTAGCGGTATACAAATGTATACTAAATAAATAAATAAATAAATAAATATGCATGTGTTTCATTTGAACATTTCCCCATGGGACATGGATGTACACATTTATATGCATAGCTTTCCTGATTCATTCACAAGCATTTTGGCAAAGTATGTGCATAAATCCAAACGCTGCTCCTAACCCATCCCTGGGCATGCCCCTGCTCGGATTGCATGAACTTGTATGCATAAGTTTTATAAAAGGCTAGGTGTGCACATAAAATACTGTTTTACCGCAGAAATGCTTTTTAAAACAATCTCCATAGGTACTTTACATCCACAGCAAGTTTCACAATCAAAGTGATCACTGCTTGGAAATTTCACTCTCCATAAGACAGACAATGGACAGCGATTGATTTAAGCTTTCAAGCAGTGCACTGGTCAGTGTTCAAAAGGATTAACTGGCTAACTTTGGGAGTTGGCCAGTTAATATTCTCCTTTTAAAAAATTTTCTGACTAGCTAAATCTAATCCACTGAAGTTACAAGGCAGCTAATTTAGCAAGGTAGCTCCAGAGGGGTTCCTGGGGTGGTTTTATGATTTTCTTAATAGTGATTTTCAGTGCTAACCAGTTAAGTTTAGCTAGGTAAGCCCAGACGCACATATGAGGCCTGAGACTAACTAGGCAAATTCTGTCTGGCTATACTAAGGAGAAAATCTAAGCTGAAAGCCTAACTGGTTTGTTTCAGCTGAAAACTGCCTTTAGATAAATGGTTAAAAATAACATTTGCTTGGTTTGCAGCTTGTCATGCTGTGAGGACCTGGGTGCATCAGTGATGTTGACAACTATGCTATTGATAACTTAACTATTGACAGGGTCTTCCAAGCTGAAGTGCCAGAGTAAGACAAACCACCCATTGGGCAGCAGCAGTATGGGCTGGTGTTGGTGGCAAAGGATCACATTTGTGTGACAATGGCAACAAAACTGGCATTGCCTACACAGAAGAAAGGCCTGGCAATATACTTCCATATCTTGCCACAAAAACCCAATGAATAGTCACAGCAAAACAAATTTTGATATAGTGCTGGAAGATGAGCCCCCCTCCCCCCTCCGCAGGATGGCAGGCACTCAATAGGCTACTGGGGAGGACCTGAAGACTCTTCAGAGTAAAGCCAGCATTTATGATGTAGTTGAAACAAAGCCCTCCAAACATCTGATTGTTGATGTAACTGTGCATGAAATGAGAGACAGAAGCTGTAAAGATGTCTTACATATTGGGACATGGAACATACGAAGCATAAACCAAGGGAAGCTAGAGTTAGTCAAGAATGAAACAGAACTTATATAACTGGATTTGCTGGGTGTCAGTGAACTGAAATGGATTGTCATTGGGCACTTTGAATCTGATGATTATAAACAATGTGTGCCTTCAAGTCAATGCTGACTCTTGGTAAGCCAGCAGCTCCAGGGTTTTCTTGGCAGTATGACCAGACGTAGATTGCCAGGCCTTCCTTCCCAGGCAATTGAGGGTTAAGTGACCTGCCCAAGGTTGCAAGGGGTGCTAGTGGGAATCAAACCTTAGTCTCTTGGTTAACCAAGCAAGTGTCCTAAGCTTTAGACTACTCCTCCACTCCAGTTCTGATGATTATATGGTATATTATGGTGGAAATGAAAGACAAAGAAGAAATGGTGTTGCATTTATAATTAAGAAAAAACTTGTAAGAACTGTTTTGAAAAACAATGAAGTCAGTGAACACAATTTTGTCTATGAGGAATACCATCAACACAACTATTATTCAGGTATATGCACCAACAACAGATGCAGAAGAGGACACAGTCGATCAGTTCTATGGATGAGTACAAACTGAAATTGACAGAACATACAAGCAAGATATACTGATAGTCACGGGCGACTGGAATGCAAAAGATAGGAACAAAGAAGAAGGCAAAGTGATTGGAAAATGTGGGCTTAGCAACAGAAAGAAATATAGAGAATGACTGATCAGAAGCCATTACCAACGGATGTAAACCGCCGCTTCAGGGGCGCGCAGGAGAACAGCAATGACAACGGAGCTGTGAGCAGGAGCCCCCCCTTCCTCCTACAGCCTGCCAATCAGAAGCCATTACCAACGGATGTAAACCGCAGCTTCAGGGGCGCGCAGGAGAACAGCGATGACAACGGAGCTGTGAGCAGGAGCCCCCCCTTCCTCCTACAGCCTGCCAATCAGAAGCCATTACCAACGGATGTAAACCGCCGCTTCAGGGGCATGCAGGAGAACAGCGATGACAACGGAGCTGTGAGCAGGAGCCCCTCCCCTTCCTCCTACAGCCTGCCAATCAGAAGCCATTACCAACGGATGTAAACCGCCGCTTCAGGGGCGCGCAGGAGAACAGCGATGACAACGGAGCTGTGAGCAGGAGCCCCCCCTTCCTCCTACAGCCTGCCAATCAGAAGCCATTACCAACGGATGTAAACCGCCGCTTCAGGGGCATGCAGGAGAACAGCGATGACAACGGAGCTGTGAGCAGGAGCCCCTCCTTCCTCCTACAGCCTGCCAATCAGAAGCCATTACTAACGGATGTAAACCGCCGCTTCAGGGGCGCACAGGAGAACAGCGATGACAACGGAGCTGTGAGCAGGAGCCCCCCCCCTTCCTCCTACAGCCTGCCAATCAGAAGCCATTACCAACGGATGTAAACCGCCACTTCAGGGGCGCGCAGGAGAACAGCGATGACAACGGAGCTGTGAGCAGGAGCCCCTCCTTCCTCCTACAGCCTGCCAATCAGAAGCCATTACCAACGGATGTAAACCGCCGCTTCAGGGGCGCGCAAGAGAACAGCGATGACAACGGAGCTGTGAGCAGGAGCCCCCCTTCCTCCTACAGCCTGCCAATCAGAAGCCATTACCAACGGATGTAAACCGCCGCTTCAGGGGCGTGCAGGAGAACAGCGATGACAATGGAGCTGTGAGCAGGAGCCCCCCTTCCTCCTACAGCCTGCCAATCAGAAGCCATTACCAACGGATGTAAACTGCCGCTTCAGGGGCACACAGGAGAACAGCAATGACAACGGAGCTGTGAGCAGGAGCCCCTCCTTCTTCCTACAGCCTGCCAATCAGAAGCCATTACCAACAGATGTAAACCGCCGCTTCAGGGGCGTGCCCGCACCTTGCAGGCCCGCGCCTGAGGCGTTGGACCATGGCGTCTGATTTGAAGTTAGCACTGAAGATGTGGACCGGATTGTCATACTCGTATATTGTGGTAACCTGCTGTTCCATTTTCTTCTCTTTGTCTTATCTTTTTGACTGTTTCTGTCCTCTATTCTGTCCTATTTTATAAATGGCGTTCTTTTCATACTTCCTCAAATGATATAGTATTGTAAATCGCTCTGATGCTTTGGCCTGAGCGGTATTTCAAATGTAAATAAACATAAACATAGAATTCTGCAAGTCCAACAATCTATTCATCTCAAAGAACCTTCTTTCAGCAATACAAGTGTTAACTGTACACATGGACTTCGTCCAATGGATTGTAGAAAAATAAAATTGACTACATCTGTGAAAGTCAATGATGGAAAAGCTCAATAATATCAACAATGACAAAACCTGCAGATGACTGTGGTAAAGATCACCAGCTGCTAGTATGCAAACAAGGTACTTATCAATGTAGCATAGTATGATCTTGAAAATATACCACTGGAATTTAAAGCCTGACTGCAACATCAATTTGTCACTTTGGATATAAATGACTGAGCACCAGAAGAGCTACATGATGACATCAAGAAAGTTGTGCTTGAAGAAAGTAAAACGTGTCTGCAAAAGGTCAAAAAGCAAAAATGGCCAAAATGGATGACAGAAGAAACTCTGAAAAGTGCTCAGAAATTCAGAAAAGCTGAAGCCAGAGGAGAAAAAGATGTAATCATGGGACTCAACAGAAATTTCCAACATGTAGCAAGATGAGACAAAGAGAAGTACTACAGTCATGTCTGCAAAAAAACAGAATCCGAAACTATTAGAGGAAGAATAAGATTGGCTTTCCTAAAGCTATGCCAGTTAAAGAGAAAATTCCAGCCTCGAAATGGAATGCTGAATGATGCTGAGAAGATCAAGAAACGATGGAAAGAACACACTGCATCACTATACAATATAGATCAAGTCGATCAGCAGCCATCTCAACCAGTACTTTATGATCAGGAACCAGCCATTGGAGATGAAAGAAGAAGTTGAAGCAGCATTGAAAGCATTATCAAAGAACCAAGAGAAAGATTATTTGAGGAAGAATCATGCTTGGTATTGCTGAAGGTCAGTGCAAAAGAGGAAGGCCAGAAATACGATGGATCAATACAATAACAGCAGCTATGAATGCCACATTACCAACAATCAACCATCTGACTGAAGACCGAACACAGTTTAGGACAACTATCCATAGGGTTGACATGAGTGGACATTGACTCAATTGCACTTAACAACAGCAACATCTTTGTTGCTATGCAGCTCTGGACCTGGCTATGATGCGACAGTGTGTGACACTGCCAATGAGTAAGAAAACTATGAGGTGACCAGATTAAGCTTTCGTACCGTGTGAAAGTTGTCATATGAATATTTATATCCATGTGTACTTTGCAGGAATTTTGTGTTTATTTGTGATGGTCTTTAGAGTGTGCTAATCATAATGCTAGTTGAAACAGTGGTACTCAACTATCTCCTAGTGAAACACATTAGCTATGAGTCAGCACTTGAAAACCCATATTCATTTTTTACTCCCTTTGGACTTCAAGTTCAGCTAGTACCTTCCTTAGCTATGTATGGGGGAGGAGGGGGGGCTACATTTTTATGCTTTATAACCACTTCCTTTATAAACCACCATTGCTAGGAAGATTAAGATCCATCTAATAGTTTCCTTTTGTGGCTTGACAACTTCCTCCTGCCCTTTGGCCTTCCAGTAGTCTGTACTAGGCGGTGGTGCTGTAAGCCTTAATTTGTAACTTTTCAGGGATTTTTCCCTATTTTATAAACACCAGTGGTGATTTTCTGTTGTTCGAGCTAGATCGCTTACCTGGAAGCTTTTGGCAACTTGGAAGGCACCATGAGAATTTTCAGACTCAGGCCAGCTCTGGCGGGCTATTGATCTCATGCAGTGGGAGGATCAACAGCAGGACTTGTCAGTTTCCAAGTATGAAAAAACTTGCAGGCTTGGCGGGTATATGAATGGGATCGTTGGCAGAGCTCATCCCACTAGCTGGGAGGAGAGGAGGAAGCTGATAGTAGCGTCTTTTGCCATGAAGAAAGGAGAAGGCTGGCAGCAGCAGTATAGAGGATGCTAGCAGTATAGGCCCTCCTCCCCGCTACTACCCAATCCAACACCTATTCATTTAGAAAATAGCCCCTCATAAACACCTTTGTGGTACAGATCATCAACTACTAGTATGCAAACTCAAGCTAAAGTTGAAAAAGAGCAAACCACTCATGAATGCAGCAAAATATGACCTTGGGAATATACCACTGGAATTTAAAGACTGCCTGAAAAATCGATTTGCTGCTTTAGATACAAATGACAGAGCTCCAGAAGAGTTATGGAATGACATCAAGAAGGTTGTATTGGAAGAAAGCGAGAAGTCTCTACAAAAGGTGAAAAAGAAAAAACAGCCAAAATGGATGACAGAAGAAACTCTGAAAATTGCCCAGAAACGCAGAGAAGCTAAAGCCAGAGGAGAAAGAAAGACAATCACAGAACTCAGAGATTTCCAATGTGCAGCAAGACAGGACAAGGAAAAGTACTACAACGATGCATGCAAGGAAATAGAAGCAGAAACTATTAGAGGAAGAACAAGATCAGCTTTCCTAAAGCTACGAGAGTTAAAGAAAAAGTTCCAGCCTCGAATTGGAATGTTACAAGATGTTCAAGGTTCTATGTTGAATGATGCTGAGAAGAGCAAGAAAAGGTGGAAGGAATATACAGCGTTTTTATATGATAAAGATCAAGTGGACCAACAGCCGTTTCAACCTGTACCTTATGATCGGGAACCATTGGTGATGAAAGAAGAAGTTGAAGCAGCATTGAAAGCCTTATCAAAGAACAAAGCACCAGGCATTGATAGCATTCCCATAGAAGTATTGCAGCAATCTGATGCAGCTGTTACCGTACTCACAAGGCTCTGCCAAGAAATATGGAAGACAACATCATGGCCAACTGACTGGAGAAGGTCTGTGTTTATACCAATACGAAAGAAAAGTGATCCAACTGACTGTGGAAATTATCGCACAATTGCTCTGATCCCACATGCCAGCAAGATTCTACTGAAGATTATTTAAAAGAGACTACAACCATACCTGGAACAAGAACTACCTGAAGTGCAAGCAGGGTTCAGGAAAGAGCGAGGAACGAGAGACATCATTGCAGATGTGAGATGGATCCTTGAAAAGACTAAAGAATACCAAAAGGATATCTATTTGTGCTCTATCGACTATAGCAAAGCTTTTGACTGTGTAAACCATGAGAAACTCTGGGCCACATTAAGAAGCATGGCTGTACCAGAACACCTGATCGTACTCTTGCACAATCTGTACATTGATCAAGAAGCAAATGTTCGAACGGAACAAGGAGAAACAGAATGGTTTAAAATAAGCAAAGGGGTAAGACAAGGCTGCATACTTTCCCCCTACCTGTTTAATTTATATGCAGAACAAATCATCAGAGAAGCAGGATTGTATGAAGATAACAGAGGTGTGAAGATTGGTGGAAGACTCATCAACAACCTTCGCTATGCTGATGATACCACATTACTGGCTGAAAGTGAAGATGATCTGAAACATTTGCTTCTCACAATCAAAGAACATAGTCTCAAAATGGGCCTGCACCTTAATGTAAAGAAGACAAAGATCATGACAACTGGCATAATCAACAGGTTCATTGTTGAAGGAGAAGAAATTGAAATCGTGAACAACTTTAACCTACTTGGATCAACTATCAATAAAGAAGCAACAAGCAGTCAAGAAATCAGACGACGCATTGCTCTTGGCAGAATGGCTATGAAAGACCTAGATAAGATTCTCAAGAGCAGAGATGTCTCTCTCCATACAAAGATTCGATTTGTTCAAGCCATAGTATTTTCAATAACATCATATAGGTGTGAAAGCTGGACAGTGAAAAAGATAGACAGGACAGTGAAAAAGATAGACAGGAAGAAAATTGATGCCTTTGAATTATGGTGCTGGCGGCAAATACTGTGTATACCATGTACCGAAGAACAAACCAGTTGGTACTAGAGGAGATCAAACCTAAGCTTTCTTTAGAAGCTCAAATGACAAGACTTCGACTTTCATACTTTGGACACATCATGCAAAGAGAGAGATCATTAGAGAAAGACATCATGCTTGGCAAGATAGAAGGTCAACACAAAAGAGGAAGGCCAGCAATGAGATGGATCGATACAATAACAGCAGCTACGGGTACCAGTCTGTCAACAATGAGCTGCCTGACTGAAGACCAAACACAATTTAGGATAGCTATCCAGAGGGTCTCCATGAGTCGACTACGACTCGACGACATTTAACAACAACAACAACAACAACAAACACCTATATAACCCAGTCATTTCAGGGACACCCTTGGCTAGGGGCCACAGACTGCAGCTCCCTATGGAAGCTAGTATCCATGCACCCTGTCTATCCACTAGGTGTTGTTGTTGAGCAGTGACCGAGTCTCCCTGCCTAGGAAATGGGAACACTCCCTCCATACCTCCATAGCATCTCCACCTTTCACTGAATCAGGGTGCAGAAACTAGTCCCTGGAATTGAATCATAGTCTTATACCCTGCTGTTGAGCAGCCAGGCTAGCCCACTTTTATTTAATCTTAGAATTTGTGTTAGGCAATTTGAACTCGCCATAATTTAAAGTGGACATTTCCAGCAGTATTTGTGGTAGCGAGAGCAGTGTGTGTAGTGAGTGAGGGACCTGATCCACCCCCTCAGAGAGTGTCCTTCTGTCAAACTCTATGCTATCTCCTCACAAGGAGTCAAAATTATAGGAAAGTATAATATAATAAAATCCTTACCTAACTAATCAATAAGGCAAAACCATGAGATGCATTAATAGCCCAAAACAATATACACCAAGTACCAAATATTGGCAAAATAATGAGAGGAAAAGACCTCAGTTGCCCCCTGAGGCAAACACGTTCAACTCATAAAGAAAGAGCCAGTCACACAAAAGCAAGGTTGACTCAATGCATCAACGGTCTGAAAAACCTCTCAGCAAATCTTCAGGCTAGTAAGCTGGGACAATGGCATAACCAAACTTGCAACAGCAGCAGTAAAGCAATAAGAATACACTTAGGGGGTCATTCTGAGCCGCGTTTAGACCCGCTGAGTGCCTGGATCACCCAGCCTGCAACAGAGCTCCCTGCACATAGTGCCAGTTTGTACAGGGAGCTCTGTTCATGGGCGGGAGTGGGGGGAGCAAGGGTGGGCAGTGGGAGGCAACTGACCCTGGATGTACAGGGCCGATAGACGTTGGGGGACACAGGAGCCAGGGGGCGCAGGGGGATACCCACAGCCCCTGGCCATGGGAGGCCGGATCGGGAGTCGGGCTGTGGGGAAAGTGGCATCTCAATTGCGGCCAAGGATTGCGGCCCCTAAACAGAGCCACGGTGCCATGGCGATGGGACGCCATGACACTGAGGCTCCATTCAGGGGCCTGGCTAAGTTAGCTGGGTATGTGGTTGGACGTGCAGCCACTCAGAATCGGGGCCTGGCCTGTATGTCCAGGCCATAGACTCGATTCTGATCCCACGGGCATGTCTAGCCCCAGTGAGATCAGAATCGGGTCTACCTCTGCACACCCCGATTCTGATCGGCTGCAGAAGGGGCTGGATGGCCAGTACAGAATCGGCCTCCAAGCTTTCAAAAAACCCCGATACCGGGTGTTTCACCGGTCTGGCTTCATCAGGGAGTTAGACAGTCTTCCAAGCCAAAAATATAAAGACAATTTCAGCTGTCGCAATCAGTGTCCATACTAGACTTGCTGTTGCCAGTGTCCCAGCTTACTAGCCTGAATATTTGCGGAGACGTTTTTGTTGATGCATTGAGTCAACCTTGCTTTTGTGTGGCTGGCTCTCCCCTTTCTTTATGAGTTGAATGTGTTTGCCTCAGGGGGCAACTGAGGTTTTTTCTCTCATTATTTTGCCTATAACTGATACTTGGTGTATATTGTTTTGGGCTATTAAAGCATCTCATGGTTGATGAAGGGTGCCAGGGAGCAGCAACCATGTGGCACGGCTTTCCTATCTCCAGCTGATTGCCTTCTTTCTCAGTGGGGGAAGGGGGGTGGCAAAATGTCTCTGAATAGTTTAGTTTTACTTCTAGAGGCCAGGGTATGTGGACAATGATCTCAGTGTCTCAAAGTTACTGCTTCATACCAAAGAGAGCGTCCTTCTGAGATTTGTAAGATATAATAGGCTGCCTCTACCTATCTAAATGTGCTCAGAAATTTCTTTTAATTGAGCCTGTGGCATCTAATACAAAGGGAAATCATTCTGCATCATTGTGCTACATTGTATTGGCACTTGAGGATCTCACGCTACTCAATGCGTACCTGCTTGGAGTGGATTCCAGCAATGTTACTTTCCCTAATCCATGGGAGAAGTATATTTGTCTGTGAGGTTGAATGCACAACCAGGTTTCAAAGGTTCTGTAGACAGCTTAAAGCTTTGTTATTCATAGAAGCATTTGAAGAGGAATGATTAGAGGGTGAAGAGGAATGATTAAAGAGTAGTAGTCCATACAGTGATAGTTGAGATGGAGATTCTAGTAGATGAGTGGGGAGGTGAAGTAGGGGTTAAGATAACTGGAATTAAGAGGGTCAGTTTTTAAAGGGTATCTAGATATTCAAGTGCTCTGCAGAATTCTAGGTGCTTGTTGTTCCCCATTTCCAGTGAAATTCTATGTAGAGCAGAGACTTCCCTCCTTTCACCTTGCTGCTCCTTATGCCTGGAACAAACTACCCGAGTCTGTACGTCAGGCTTCATCTCTGGCCCTTTTCAAATCCAGGCTGAAAACTCACCTCTTCGCTGCCACTTTCGGATCTTGACTCACCTAATCTCCTTTATGTTTCCTTACCATTCCCCCTAGATGTATCCTATATCTACAGCTACTGTGCAGACAGTCTTGACTAGATTGTAAGCTGTGATGAGCAGGGACCTGTCTTTTACATGTGTCTATGCAGCGCTGCCTACATCTTGTAGCGCTATACAAATCTTCAGTAATTTTAGTAGTAGTAGATTTAAATACTGTACTTTTAGTGTGGAGGGTAGGTTTGGGGTGTTCTGGAGTAGGGTGGACAAAATACCTTGTTTAGATATCTAGGCGTCACTTTTCGGCACCTAGACACGTAGACTATACATTTGATTTAGATGATGCAAAACCAGGTCTAACCTGGAGCGCTTAGCCAAATGCATAGTCAAATCTAAGAGGTGCCTATTTTTGGCACCCAGACATTTAAACTAGTTGCCTGATTTTGTGTATACCTGTGCACTTATATTCAACAGTGTCAAACAGACACTTAGGGGTATGTTTACTAATCAATAGGAGCGGCTTCCATGTGATTAGTAAACATACCCCTTAGTGCCACTGAATACCTTGTTTAGATGTTTCAATTTCTATTTCGGATGTCTTATTGAAAATAGGCTGCAATGTTTTTGTTATTGTATTGTGATTTTATTATGTAAGATGCCAGATGCTTTTTGATTTATTAGCAGTATATCAAATTAATAAATCTAATCTAATCAATTGTGATACTAGAGTGGAAGGTAGAGGGGAAGAAGAGACTGCCGGACACCAGTGCAAGTCCCGCATTTCCTGTATGTACTTAAAGATGTGTATTTTTGCCTATTTTTGTCTATTGAATGAAGAACAGTTTTTTCCTATTTTCATACCACTATGCTTAATCTACTTTTTAAGGTAGCAAACTCCGATTTTGTTTCAGAACAAAATTCTGTAGATTGCTTCTTTAAACATCACGGGCCATGTTTACTGATATGGTAACATGGTATATGACGGCAGATAAAGACCAGTATGGTCCATCTAGTCTGCTCAGTAAGGTGGCTAGAGTGGTGGTATCTGCCACTCCGTGCAAGTCACCCCCTCTATGCCTTTGTTTAGGGTTCTACTCACCACTTTGTGCAGGTCACCCCCCCCCCCTATTTATTGAAGTATGTTGTTGTTGTTGTTGTTCAGTGTCATTGAGTCTGTGTCGACTCATGGCGACCCTCTGGATAGTTGTCCTAAACCGTGTTTGGTCCAGTCAGACAGCTCATTGTTAATAGAGTGGCACCCATAGCTGCTGTTATTGTATTGATCCATATCATTGCTGGCCTTCATCTTTTGCGTTGACCTTCTGCCTTGCCAAGCATGATGTCTTTCTCTAATGATCTATTGAAGTATAAAATATATTTAAGCTTGCTTTGATTTCATCCTCTTGCTACAAAGGGATCCACTGTGTCTGTCCCATGCCATTTTGAATTCTGTCACTGTATTTGCCCCCACCACCTCCATCGGGAGGGCATTCCAAGCATCCACCACCCTTTCACTGAAAAAGTATTTCCTGATGTTGTTTTTAAGTTTACTGCCTTGCAGCTTCATCGTATGCCCTTTAGTTTTACAGCTTCCCCTTCTTTGAAAAAGGTTTGTTTGTTCATTAATACCCTTTACGTATTTAAATGTCTGTATCATATCTCCCCTGTCCTTCCTCTCCTCTAGAGTATACATATTAAGGTCCTCAAGTCTTTCCCAAATCATTTTGGTCGCCTTTCTCTGAACCGTTTTAAGTCTTTTTATATCCTTTGTGAGATATGGTCTCCAAAACTGAACACAGTACTTCAAGCGAGGCCTCACCAATGACTTGTACAGGGGCATTAATACCTCTTCCTTTCTGCTGGTTATTCCTCTTTGTATGCAGCCCAGCATCCTTCTGGCTTTGGTTTCCACCTTATTGCATTCTTTTTCAACCTTGAGATCCTCAGACACTCACTCGGAGGTCCCTCCTGGTCAGTGCAACCAACCTCTCGTCCCCTATCGCATACAATTACTTTGGATTTATGCGTCTCAAGTGCATGACTCTGCACTTCTTCACATTAAATCTTAACTGCCAAGCATTAGACCATTCTGCCAGTGTTTGTAGATCTTTCCTCATGTTGCCCATTCCCTCAGAAGTGTCCACTCTGTTGCAAATTATTGTGTCATCTGCAAAAAGGTAGACTTTTCCCTTCAATCCTTTCGCAATATCACTTACAAATACATTGTCAATTTTGGAGACCATATCTCATAAAGGATATAAAAAGACTTGAAATGGTTGAGAGGAAGATGACCAAAATGATTTGGAGCCTGCACCATAAGACATATGAGAAGAGACTTGAAGACCTAAATATGTACACTTTGGAGGAGAGGGACAGGGGAAATATGATATAGACCTTTAAATACTTAAATGGTATTAATGAACAAACAAACCTTTTTCAAACTTTCATACTTCCATAAATAGAGGGGGCTTGACCTGCAAAGAGCAGCAAGTACAACCCTAAACACAGGCATAGAGGGGGGTGACCTGCACGGAGTGGAGTTACGACCATTCTGGCCATCTTGCTGGGCAGACTGGATGGACCTTGCCGGTCTTTCTCTGTCGTCATATACTATGTTACCTGAGCTGTTTCAGGGAAAGTCCTGCAAAAAGTGGCTCTATAAATATGCATTCCTTTTTATTCTGTGTTTTAAAAGTAAATAGTTAAATGTCAGAGATGTGGGCCTTTAAAAAGCCACATGTGGTCACCCAGCTTCAGGCTGAGTATCACCGATATGAAACCATCTAGTTCCTGATTGTATCTGGGTTGAGAACATTTTTAAAGATGGAATGGATATGCTCTGCTACAGGGGAATATCTGAGCAGCTAAAGCCTCAGAAGGAGCAGCGCTGGACTCATTGAAGACAAGGAAATTGCAAAGTCAAAATGCACAAGGCACAGCTGGAGATCTTAGCCTAGAAGGTACTAACAGTTATGAGCTAACGTTATCTATTGGGTAATAATTGCAATGAACAGAATGTCACACATTTTGTGCTGAAATACCATAATGTTTCTAATGGGTTTGAATTACTAAACGGCGCTACCAAGTTAACGCATGCTCACATGCGTTAATGTGTCATTTACTGCAGGACACATTTTATGCCATGGGATCTATTTACTAATCGCGCACATTAACGCATTTGCGCACACTAAGGTGCACTGCGCTTTAGTAAATCGAGCTGCTGGAATAAATAAGCCCCATTTTGAATAAAACTCTTAGGGGCCCTTTTACTAAAGTGCTGTAAAGGCTATTATGAGTTGTTGCGCGCACTAACAGCCTGCGGTAAGAGCTTCCTCATGCAAAAAGCAGCCAGCATGGTAACAGCTTTCAGCATGATGGGGCAAGGCTGGGCAGAGAGTGCCTGGGATGCTGTTGGGCGCTAGCTGTCATGACTGTTCATAGTGCGACTGCACTTAGCTTCGCTTCACAAGGTGACATTAAAAGCAGCCAAACTACTGACCGTCTGGTAGCATGGCAAGTAGCGGTAGCTATGGCAGTGCCCCACCTCTTTGGGAGACAATCCCACTTGCCCAATTTCTAACACTGCATAGCAGAGACCACCCGATCATATCCTCCCTCCTACCATCCCCCAGCAGAACACCTCTGGGTGAGCACAGATCTGCCCGAGTTCTCCCTTTAGTAAAGAATATTAGTCAATTTAATTCCTCCGGGCCTTCTCCATACAGAGCCCTCACCCTGCACACACTACTGTAAGCCTGACCCTTTCCCCATCCCTCAGCCCCACCAGGGGCTTACCCATAGCATCCTGGTTTCTAATGATTTTTGGGGAAGAAGTCATCTACCTTCACTCCCGCCACGGCTGGCAAGGGATCCAAACTGGTGGTCTTCACCCCAGCAGTAGTACTACTGCCATTTTGGATCTCCTGCCAGCGAGGGCAGAAGTGAGGAATATTGCTTCTGCCCCAAAGACCACTAGGAACCAAGGATGCCCTGGGTAACATCCAGGGAGGGGGGAAGGTCAAGCTTAGGGCAGTGTGTGCAGGGAGGGGTCTTCCTGGATGGAATCCAGGGGGGACTGAGTTAACGATAAGTCCATTTTTGTAAGAAGAAGCCTAAAGGGTTGCTTGTGCTCACCTAAGAGGATTCTCATGGGGGGACTGGAGAGCAGGGAGGGGCCCAATATTGTGGCTGATGCCGCTTGACTTTGCAATGCTGGGGCCACATTTCCTGACTTGGCAGGTAGTGTGAGTGACCTTGCGCTACCTGCTGAGCAGGTGATACAGCCTGTGCAGTAAGTGCTTGCCATGCTGCATGATGGATACTGCATTTACTGCACAGTTAAGATGCGATAACTGCAAACACTTACTGCACTTTAGTAAACAGGCCCCATAAAGTAAGCAAAAATGTCTAATTTTATTTTCTTCTAATAGTATTTTATTTTGAGAAGATGCACAAAATTCATCAGCCTTAGGTAAAAACAAACTTCCTGGGTTGCCTTTGAATTCCATTTGAATATATCAGTGTGCATTTATGCGTCTCTGCTCCCCTGAATGGAGTAAGATGCCTGCTTAGAATGTTTCAGCAGATGTTATGCTACGTAGTTGATCATGCATCAACGCACTCTACAATTCAAAATGTGCCATAAAAAGACTAAAATGTTGTTACACAAAGTGTTGCAAGGTTGGCTCGGTGGCTGAGTGACAGTGATACATGCTGCCAAGCAGAAGACCTGATTTTGATAGCTAAGCCGGGCTTCTGCTCTCTGCGGGGTAAATTTTCACATCCGCTATGGAGGAAGGAGGGAGTCCCAGCCATCGTGCCAATGGTGAACCCTAATGGCTGGATTTAGGATGTTGACTTACACGGTTGCTGTGGCATGGAAGACTCGACTCAGGCATCAAACCAGTGACCTTTTGCATGACAGCACACAGCACTTACTCTATGCATCACCGGGCCAGACTGCTTGTAATTCTATTATGAGTTTCTGACATTATTCTAGCGATATCAGGAAAGTAACATTCTATTTCTCTGTAGAAAAATGTTCCCACTATCTTAATATATAGTTATGTAGAACTTGAGAAAGGGAAACAGCAAAGATATAGCAGTAGAGGACTATGAATGGTTGCAGTCTCTGCCAAAACAGATCCAGACACAAGCCACAGTACGAAACGACAATCTGCTGGGAGTCAACACGCAGACAGACTGAAGGCAAGGGTTTAACACATGCACAAGCAATAAGAAGGTGGCAGCTGTTCTGGCTTTTCTGTATAGAGACACTGATTTTCACTGTCCTCTTTCATATATGGAGAATTGCCGTCTTCCTGTCCTACCACTTTGTTCTGGAAAATTTAGGGGTCCGTTTATTGAAGTGCACTAAAGCTTTGCATTAGATGCAACATTTAACACTTGGTACATGCAAAGCCTGCATGCTAACTGTTGGGACCAAATTCAGCATGCTCCCATACAGTTACCATGCAGAAGATTTCTTTACCGCTCAGTAAGTGGTATCAACAATTAGAGGATGATTTTGTAGGCCCCCCCCAAGGAAATGCATGTCACCACCCTATTTTATAAATCGATGCACGCGTGTGCCTTGCTTTATAAAACAGCAGGATACCGATGCCCCATACTGTAGGCGTGACAGCTATACCTGCTTATGACCAGGCATAGCCGGTGGCTTCCAGATCAGTGCAGGGACAGGCATATGTCAGTATTCTATAACATAAGCGCTTCCTTTGAGGCTCCGCCCATGCCCCACCCCCATGCACACCCCTACTGGAGACAGTTGCAAAAGCTGTTCTGCCTGTGCTTATGGAATCACAACCGGCCAATGCACATGCAGAAGCGCCCATACAGTTATTTTATTTTTATTTATAAAGATTTATAATCCACAAATCATAATTTCTAAGCCGCTCATAAAGCAACATCAGAAAAAATAAAATACACATAAACAATACACAAACACCTGACACATAATCTTCATTTATTTATTTATTTACATTCTCTTATATACCGCGCTATTCTGCATCAGTGCGGTTTACATTGAACAAACTGAAATTACATTGAAAAGGGCATTATAACTTGGAGATAACTATTTTACAGGGAACATGGGCTATGGAGGGTTAAGTGGCTTGCCCAAGACCACAAGGAGCACCTGTGGGACTAGAAACCCCAGTCCTACCGGCCCAAGGTTGCTGTCCTCTAGTGGGATTTGAACCCCCGACCTTCCGGCCTGAAGTACCTTGTCCCAACCACTAGGCCACTCCTCCACTCATAAGACACAAACAAGTATCTGGAAAATACAGACTTGCGTGCATAGGAGGCAACGATCTTTTCATGGCACCCTTATAAATTCTCACTCCCCACCCCCTTCCTCAGTGTGGTTGCACTTATCACCTCTTAACTGCAACAGTGACAGTGTGCAATAAGTACCCATACCCTAAATGCACTATGCGGTCTATGCCCACTCCCCACCTATAACCCACTCCAGAACATGCTTTGCAGTTAGCGCATGAATTAGCCCATTGTAAGAGTTATTATGTTCATATTTAGTTAGGGCCCCTTAGTAAGCCATAGTAATTATTACAAAAGCAAACCCTGAAGCACCACTCTAGAAAGGCTGTAAATTCACCATAACGTTTTGTCGGAATCTCCAATCAAAAAGGAAAAGGAATCAATTCCTTACCCTCACCGTGACTGTTCCTTTTATAACATTTTTCAAAAATAGAGACTTAAAAACACTTAACTGCAGGATAAATTCAACTGCTTCAATTCCGTCTTCTTCATAAGCTGAACGCCATAGAAAACAGATGATAACACAACGTGACACATTTGTGGTCAGACCTCCATGACCCTGCATCAGGTTGTAGAAGATGCCTATGGTAATACCAGCTGTAATATCATGAAAAAAAGCCATTCTACTTTTAAAAGTCCAACATATGACGTAGATGCTGACTATTATCCTGTTTTCGACAGGAACCAATCAGTCTTCGATGACGCATCCTATGACCTTATAAGGATCAGGAAATCCCTACTGAGGGTGGTTTCATTTAGGGGATTATAGTAATTATTACTGCCATATGGTAAACTGGCTGATTTTGCCTTATGAATTAAACATACATATATGCATAAATTAGGCATGGTAAATTAAATTGGATTAAACATTGGAATAGAGGAGTAGCCTATTAATTCAAATCCCATTGATACTCCTTGTGGCCTTGGGCAAGCCACTTAACTCTTTATTGCCTCAGGTACAAACATTGATTGCGATCCCTCCAGGTACAGGGAAATACCTACTGTACCTGAATGTAACTCACCTAAACTACTACTGGAAAGGCATGAGCTAAATACAATAGTTATCCAACTCGAGAAATACAAATTCCTAGATATATATGCTTAATACATAACCAGTGGCAATATAATATTGTAGAGAGCTACTGGAAGACAAAGGAGGTGGGGGCAAGAGGCTAGGGATGACCTAAAGGGAGAAGATTCTGCATATGGAAGTGACAACACAAGCGGTGAGCAGAACAAGGGCTCCACTACCCACAGCCAGGATCTGCAATCTCTTTTTCAATATATAAAAGAACAGTCTTCTTCTTAACCTAGCCCTGGAGCAATGCTGTCTTCTCCAAGAAGAAGCTTCTATGCGGGCAAATGACAAATGGTGGCAAGAGACAGCAATGGCTGCCAACTGTTTGAGGATTTCCCAGCATACACCTGGCTACAGCAAGAGACGGGATAGAGCCTGGCAAGGACTACGTCAATAATTATAATGAATGTGCTTACCAGGGTGAGGGGAAGGGAGACAATGCAGCTCACATGCAAAGAAGTTAGAGGCACAGTTCAAATGTCCGGGGCTGGAAAATCAGCCTCTGTACACCTCTGTGGCCTCCTCAGTCAGGCTCACTAAGATTGCTTCTTCAACCTGCCTGTCTGTTCCAGAGATTTTTGCTTCCTCTGTCATTTACATGCTCTTCATTATTCTCTCACTTGTTTTTATCCTCCCTCACTTTTCCCTCTTCTAGGTCTCATTTGCTCTCTTTCCCTTTGTCTGTTTCTTTCTTCCCTTGGCCTCTGCTGCTGCAGCCAGAGCACCAACATAGGTCACCGATTGAAGAAGTGTGATCTGGACTCTGGACTCTGCTACATATGACCTGATCAACCATGATCACCATCAACATCAACATCACCTCAACATTGTATGTTCTCCACTGGCTACCCATATAAAGCCATATAAATTACAAAATACTTGTAGCAACTTTCAAATTAATCAATAGCATTGCCCTTTTGAACCTATCCACACTCATCTCCAAGGACCACAACAACCATACTCAATGCAACTGGAACAAAAATAAACTTACTATACCAATAGATTTCAGGAAATCCAGAAAGATAACTAATAACAAAGCCTTCTCTCATACCGCCCCTAACCTCTGGAACACTCTCTCAGACAACCTTAGAGAATTAAACGACCTCCAAACATTCAGAAAGAACCTCAAAACTCATCTATTTACCCTCCATTTTGGCACTCAAGACCAACACATTACACCTGTAACACCACCACCATCTTCCCAAACTTAACCCAGTGCATTCTACTCCACCACACACAGTTCCTGTTAAGTCTCCCTCACCCTTGAGTGTCTTCTATTATGTTCATGTTTATAGTTTAATGGATCTTATACCACTGTACATAGTTTTACATTGTTCCATATAACTGAGTATGTATCTGTTTATGTACTACTCAAATTGTTGTTATTTGTAAACCGCGATTGATCTTTTGGAAATCGCAGTATAGAAATTTTTAATAAATAAAATAAATAAACTGATCCTTTGTTACAAAGGCATTCTGATTTGGATTTTGGTGGGACTATATTTGATTGGTCTTGCTCCTGTCCTTGTTCGTTTATTGGAAGGACTCAAATTCCTTCTTCCATTTCCTTCCTTATGGTGTACCACAGGGTTTAACCTTGTCACTGATTCTTTTTTTAAATGTATATGGCTCCATTGGCAGTTCTTACGCAGACTTTGGGATTTACCCCTTTCTGTTGCACCGATGGTATCCAGCTGTTGGATATGTTGGACCTTGGAGATGTTAGCGCTTAGGCCAAAATAACATGCAATCTTACAACTGCTGCAGAATAACTAGAAAATAATAGGCTTATGCTGAAAATCTGAAGCATTTCTTTTCTCCCAGGTAGGCCCTGCTTCACTCCCAGGTAATCTGAGTATCCTATGCACCTCGGGATATTAGGAGTTCTCTGTGCCCCTGAATTAAACTTTCACAAGTATGTGGCCAATATAGTAAGAAAATGCTGCGTTTCTTTAAAGCTGATTTGGTCCAGTCATGCACTCTTGGATTACATCTTGTTGCTTCTAGGTTAGACTATTGCAAATGCAATGCTCTTCAAGGCCTCAATCGTCCACTATTTGGCATTTGCAATTAATTCAGAATATAGTGGTAAAGTTAATCTTGGCAGCCATATGTTTCGACCATGTCACTCCGTTCCTCACTGAGGAACACTGGTTATCAATCACATTTCAAATTGCCTTCAAAGTTCTAAGGCTCAATCATAGAGTCTGGATTTCCAATCTTTCCTTCTGACTTCCTGATCCCATACATCCCAGCATACTCATGGTACTCTTTACAGGAGAACTGATTAGAGATTCCTTCTTTCCCTCAACTCTGACTCAAGACCACTAGGCGTTCCACATTTGCTGTTATTGATCCTCAGTTATGGAACACTTTGCCTACCAAACCCAGTTTGGAATCATCTCATAGTAAATTCAAAACCTTTTTGAATTGATTCTATTATAGGACATTTTTGAGTGAATGGATGGAAGGAGATCCTATGACTGTCAGTGAGGAAGGTTATTTCCTTTCCTAGATTCCAGGGTAGGAGAAGGGGCAGAGGGCAAGGGAAGATATAGGAACTGCACCAAGGCTGACTACTTGTTACTTTTATGTTTGCCTGTTTGAGTTTGGGTGTATTTGTGTTTTATATAGAACTTATACTCTGTAAACCACTTACAATTTGCCCTAGATTTGCGGTCTATCAAAATAAAGCTGAACTTGAACTTAACCTTCTGCACTGGCTCAATTTAACGTGCCACACCTATTTTTTTTGTGACTAAAAAAAATCTGACAGTGACTCCTAATGCACTATAGAGAATAGAGAATGAATGCGTAAAAGTTTCATTTGGGTTGATATCCAAAGCCCTTAGCCAGCAGGTCAACTCTCTGGAAAGTGCTGCTGAATATTTATTTCTTCATTACTGGCACGTAATATCCCGCTTATGGTCATTGACGACCCTAAAGTGGCTTACAGTTAAAATTAATATGATGCATAGGCAACATATAATATAGAACAATGCAAAAGGCAATATAACCCCCTCCCTCCTACCAACCCAGTACTTCTGAAACTCAACTCGCCCTCCCACACACCTCACAGAATGCTGTGTCTTTACCACTTTCTGAAACCGCAGAAAATGTCATTTTGTCTGCACCTCCTCTGCAAGACTGTTCCACAGCTCTGGCACAAAGCATCGAAAACTGCACCTTTGGGTAATAGATAAGTGAATCTGTGGAAAACAGGAACCACACGAGGTCGATAGCAAGAACCGAGTGCCACTACAAGGATACAGTAGATCAGCCAAACACATTGGTACTCCCTTTAGTAAACATTTGAATACCAGGCATAAGATCTTAAATTTGAGTCTTTGCCTCACTAGTAATCAGTGTAATTCTAACAACAAATGGCCTTGGCATTATCTGGTGAGTGCAGGGGTGATCCATGGATGGAGTGAGGACAATACTGTCACGTACCCGGTTAGAGTGGTTTTCAGCAGCCATCACCTGCACAACAGACTGCATGAAAAGCAGGCCTAAGCTGTAACCCATGCCAGTACCAGCGGAAAATCAGGTTGACCGGGTAAGTGTTGGCACTTACATGGTTCATGCCACTCAGCCCCGATATTCACAGTGCTGTGTACGCCTTGTAGCGCTTTATAAATGATTAATAGTAGTAGTACTAGTAGCGCAATCCAGATACCGTCACTGGATATCCTGATGGTATTTAAGTGCTATGTCTGACTGCCTTGATGTTTGAATATCACCTGGGCCCATTATCTTTCATTATCAAGGCCATTTCCAAATCCGAATATGTGATTTCTGAAAATATCAGAGTAAATCCAAGCAGAAAAAAAGGTGTGATGATTCTAAATCATATTTAATAAAATTGATAAATAGATAATAAATAGCCTTAATAAAAGCAACAAGGTTTGTTTAATAAATACAACTAAATGAACATAAAATTAGTAATCATATAAAGGAGTCATATAACGGAATTTGCCTGCATCAGTGGTAAGATTTTAACATATAACCCAAATAAGTACAAAATTCTCAGTATTTCTTCTAAAAGGTGATGATACATCAATGTGATTTCTGTATACCCACAGAACATAAGAACATAAGATATGCCATACTGGGTCAGACCAAGGCCCATCAACCCCAGTATCCTGTTTCCAACAGTGGCCAATCTAGGTCATACGTACCTAGCAGTTTCCCCAAAAGACACAGGTTCCACAATGCTTGTACTGGGTCAAGCAGTGATATCCCGGGTCCCTTTTTAATAATGGTTTTTGGACCTTTCCTCCAGGAACTTGTCCAAACCTTTTTTAAACCCAGCTACACTAACAGCTTTTACAACAACCTCCGGTAACAAATTCCAGAGTTTGATTACACATTGAGTGAAAAAATATTTTCTCTTATTAGTCTTAAATAGTTTAGTCTGTAGCTTCATTGCATGTCCCTTAGTAATCTCTTTCTATATTCTGATGACATAAACAATCGATCTATGTTTACCAATTCCACTCCGTTCATTAATATATAGACTTCCATCATATCTCCCCTCAGTCATCTCTTTTCCAGGTTAAAGAGCCCTAACCTTTTTAGCTTTTCTTCATAGGGGTATCCTTCCATCCTCTTTACCATTTTGGTGGCTCTTCTCTGCACCTTTTCTAATAACGCTAAATCCTTTTTAAGATATGGCGGCCAGAATTGTACACAATATTCAAGGAGCGGTCGCACCATGGAACGATACAGAGGCAGTATAATATCCTTTGTTTTATTTTCCATTCCTTTCCTTATGATACCTAGCATTCTATTTTCTCTCTTGGCCGCCGCTGCACACTGGGTGGAGCGTTTTAACATGTTATCCACGATGACACCTAAATCTTTATCCTGGATGGTGGTTCCTAATGTAGAACCTTGCATCGTGTAACCATAGTTTGGGTTGTTCGTTCCTAGATGCATAACTTTGCACTTGTACACATTAAATTTCATCAGCCATTTTGATGCCCTGTCTTCCAATTTATCAAGATCCTCTGGCAATTTTCCACAGTCGTCATGGGTTTTAAAAACTTTAAATAGCTTTGTGTCATCTGAAAATTTGATAACTTCACTCGTTATTCCCTTTCCCAGGTTATTTATGAATATGTCATAAAGCAGCGGACCCAGCAAAGATCCCTGGGGTACACCACTATTCACCTTTTTCCATTGGAGAAATTGGCCATTTAGCCTTACCCGCTGCCTTCTATCTTTTAACCAGTTCCTGATCCACAATCGTACACTGTCTCCTATCCCATGACTCTTTAGTTTTGCCAAAAGTCTCTGATGAGGGACCTTGACAAAGGCTTTCTGAAAGTCCAGATACACTATATCAACCGACTCACCTTTATCTACCTGTTTATTCACACCTTCGAAAAAACAGGTTAGTAAGACTAGATCTTCCTTGTCTAAAGCCATGTTGGCTGTCTCCCATTAAGCCATGACTATCTACATGTTCAGTAATTTTGTTCTTTATGATGGTTTCTACCATTTTTTCTGGTACTGACATCAGGCTCACTGGTCTGTAGTTTCCCGGATCACCCCTGGAACCCTTTTGAAATTTTGGTATTATGTTGGCCTTCCTCCAATCTTCAGGTATTACAGATGATTTTAATGATAGTTCACAGATTACTAATCTGAAATCTCATATTTTAGTTCTTTCAACACCCTTGGATGCATACAATCCGGTCCAGGTGATTTGCTACTCTTCAGTTTATCAAATAGTTGGGATACATCTTCCCAATGTATCGATATTTCCTTCAATTCTTCCGCAATATCATCCTTAAATACCACTTCAGTCATGGGTAACATCCCTACATCTTCCTCAGTAAAGACCAAATCAAAGAATTTATTCAGTCTCTCCACTATAGCCTTGTCCCCTCTTAGTGCCCCTTTTACCCTTCTATCATCTAATGGACCAACTGACTCTCTCACAGGTTTTTTGCTATGAATGTACTTGAAAAAGTCTATATTACACATTTTTGCTTTCGCAGCAAGCTTCTTCTCAAATTCTCTCTTTGCCTACCTTATCAATGCCTTGCATTTAACTTGCCAGTGCTTTTGCTATTTCAAGTTTTCATCATTTGGCTCTTTTTTCCATTTCCTGAAAGATGCTTTTTTGGCAACAACAGCCTCTCTGACCTCACCTTTAAACCATGCTGGCATTTTTTTGTACTTCCTTCCACTTTTCTTAAAGCATGGAATACAGCTGGTCTGGGCTTCCAAGATAGTATTTTTCAACAACACCCAAGCTTGATTTAAGTCTTTAACCTTTGCAACTGCTCCTTTTAGTTTTTTCTTAACTATTTTCCTCATTTTATCATAGTCTCCCTTTCGAAAGTTAAAAGGTAGTACTGTGGATTTCCTTACCATCCCTCCTCCACTAATTAAATCAAACGCGATCATGCTATGATAACTATTGCCAAGTGGCCCCAACACCCTTATCTCTTGCACCAGATCTGGTGTTCCACTGAGCACTAGGTCCAATATGGCTTCCCCTCTGGTTGGTTCATGAACCAGCTGCTCCAAGAAGCAGTCATTTATTTCATCAAGGAACTTTATCTCCCTAGCATGTCCTGCCGTGACACTGACCCAGTCAATACCAGGGTAATTAAAATCACCCATTATTATTACTGTGCAGTAATGTTTGTTAGCTTCCCTGATTTATTTGAGCATTTCATTATCCATTTGCTCATTCTGGCCAGACGGTCGATAGTACACCCCCACTGCCATCACCCTCCTTTTTTTACATGGAATTTCAATCCATAGATATTCTACAGCAAATTTTGTTTCCTGCAAATCTTTAATCCTTTGTGACTCTATGCCCTCTCTAAGATAGAGCACAACTCCTCCACCAATTTGATCAACTCTATCATTACGATATAGTTTGCTCCCAGGTATCAGCGTCCCACTGGTTGTCCTCCTTCCACCATGTCTCTGAGATTCCAATCATATCTAACCTCTCATTTATATATTGTCATAACACGGAACCTATGAAGGAAATAGTTTTAGAAAAAAACCCTGTTTTACATGGAACTGAGAAGATGCAGAGAGTGCAGTTCCAGCACAGCACAGCCAGAGGGCATACGAGCAGTTCCACAGAGCCAGAAGCAACGTGCTCTGACACTGATTGCATTAGTAGCAAGCAGTTTCACCTGAGATCAAGCCCAAAATGTTCAAACCAAAAATCCCTTTATAAAGGAAACCAGATGGTAGAAGAGAGGGGCAGCAGCAAGGAGAGCAGTAGTAAGAGCCGGCAAAGCAGCAAGGAGAGCCTTGGAAGCAACAGGAGCAGCGAAAGTAGCCTAACCAGGAACATAGCCAGAAGCACAGCAAGTATCACTGCAAGAGGCTCAGCAAGAGGCTCAGGACGGAGCACAGCCTGGAGCAGCAGTTTGAATAGCTGTGGGAAAAGGAACCTGGAACAGGACAGCTTCCACGTGCAGCCAACTCAAAGAGACAGAATCCAAAGGAGTTTCACTCAAAGGGATAGAGTCCAGAGAGGCCAAACATATTGGGACGGAGTCCATAACAAAGCAAACAGAAGAAGCAGTTTGCCTGATAAAAGCAACTCTCCTAGCCCAAGTAAGTTAATTGTATCAAACCAGCAAGGAACAAGGAGGGGAAGTTCCTGCTACAGAGATACCTTTCCTAAGAACCACAAAGGGTGGAAATCCATACCGGGTTTGCCTGATAGCCCTGAAAGCAGAGCACTGCATAGAACAGCTTGTCTGTCTGAGAAAGCACGTTACAAGGAGAGCTCTGGGTGTGGCAGCTTAAAGAAGCCAAGGTATGCAAAATCCTTAATTCTGAGAGAAAGCTTTACTGATGAAAACCCTGTTCAAAGAGTTAAACTTTATAAGGGGAGAAGAAGTAAAACTGACCTTTTTAAAAGCATTTCCCCAAAGCTTAGTAAGAGAGTTTTATGGGAAGCAAAAGAATCCCTGTGAGGAGTTAACAGTGAGTGAAAATTATCATTCATCTGAGGAGGACAGTGACCCTGAGTCAATGGACTTTGAATATGAAAACAGTATTCCCATTCCTCAGGAGGAGCCGATGGAATGTAATCTTTGTTCAGCAGCTAGCATGAATTCCCTGCAGGATTTATATAGAGAGAACTCTGCTGATGGTGAAGCTTGTAACCATTTCTCTGCTGATATATTAATTTGTTTTGATTTAAAAGAAGCCTTAGCCCAGACTTACACTTAACTGTGAAACCTACAACAGTTAATTGTTTGAAATGTTGGTGGAACCTTTTTGTTAAAGAGAAGGACTGTATTTACTTTCTTTGTGTCTTACTGGACCTTAGTGTTGACCGGAGAAATAAAGCCTTGTTACTCTACACTTTGGCTTGAATCGTTCTTCATAAGGAGTTCTGTACTACAAGGACCAGAATCCTCTAGGCCCTTTGGGTCAATCACTCCTTAAAAATTAATTAAATGCACCAGATGCCCTTACTCCAACCAACCACTAGGGGCACCTGGTGACAATATATATATATTTTTTTTTTTAACTCTCCCATCTTATTTTTTAGACTTCTAGCATTTGCATACAAGCTTTTTAGAAACTGATGTATTGTCCAGTGTTCTGTGTACAGCGTCCAAATCTGTACAACATTTCAACGTCTGCAGATTGCTTGTATGCACTTTAATTCATAGGTTAACTAACTTTTTTAAAGCACATTAACCAAATGCATATTAAAAAGATACACACTCCTAATAGGGCACTATTTGCCAGCAGGGCTGGCCCGAGGGTTTCTGCCACCCTAGGCAGATGCTCCATGCCACCCCCCTTCCTAGCATCATTTTCACCTGGGGGGAGGGGGGCAGCACGGTGATGCCTCCACTGTGTTGAGCTTTAAAGTACCTGCGCTAGCACACTCACGGCCTGCTGCTCCTACCCTCCTTTGACGCAAATTCCTGTTAGAGGAGGCAGGAGTGGCAGGAAGTTGCGTCGAAGGGAAGCAGGTGCGGCAGGCCATAAGCACGACAGCATATAAAGCCTGATGCAACGGAGGTATCACAGTGTCGTCGTCCCCTTCTACCAGGTGAGAAGATGAATGCTGAAGTTGGGAGCAGCATGGTGAGCCAGGCGGCAATGTAGTGCTGCTTCGCTGGGAGGAGAGGGGGCCAATGCCACCCATCGGGGCCTGCTGCCCTAGGCAATCACCTAGTTGACGGGCTGGCATTGATTGCCAGGCATAGTAATAGTTAGTACCCTTTAGTACATTGACTTCCTGAATGTTGGGAAGTCCAGGGGTGCACACCAGAAAGGGTCTGAAAGTCAGCAGGAATGAAAAGCGTATTTAATAAACTGCAGGAAAGGTGCCATGAGGCCAGGAACACATCGCAGAACCTCTTAACCTCACCTCAATTTATAATATGACTAGAAGAAACGGTTATTAGCCTCTGCACAAATGCAATAGCACGCTAGATAAATGATCTATCACCCACACCTCGTCAACACCTGATACTTCACAGTCCACAGTCACATACCACACTTCATCATCCGCTATTACACATGTACAGCATACTGCAGCAGTTCAGGATCTGTTCGCACTCTAGTTTTCTGCAGTCAAAAATAGACATGCCTGAATATTTAAATGCACATTAGAGAAAAAGTATTAATAAACATATGGTCCTTTTTAATCATTTTGCACTTGCCAAGAAGAATAGGAACACTGGAATTACATTTTCTAGTGAATTTTCTGCTTATGGCTTGAGTTTGACATGACTAATGATAAACAGACACATCTGATATAATGCAATTTTCTGCATTTAGTGTGTTATTACAGTGAGTGCCTCCGCTGATTAGCTCCTGTATTTTTTGAAGTATTTTCCTGATCATCACTTTGTGGTGTGTGTGTGTGTTTTCTGCCACTGATGTGGTGGGAATTGTCTATTTCCACTGTCACACATGGGAGAGAATCTGCTGAAGGCTTCAAATCTAATGATTCTCATTGTAATGCCTTGCACTGCAGTCAGCGTGTTAAATAAGAGCCTTTGCCTTCTTCTGTACATAACTGCAAAATCTTGACCCTGTGAACAAATAAACTTCCCTGATATTAAACAAAATTGTTCTAAGCACAGTGACCCTCAGGAGTTCACTCTTTTGCCACACAGCTCAGCTGGCACTCTCATTGGCATCACTCAGTGGCGTACCACGGGTCTCCAACAGCCAGTGGCCAATATTTAAATTTGTGCTGTCCCTAACACCCATCACTTCTGGCCTAACATTCCCACCAAGTTGTGTGAGACTCCTCCAGTGATATTTCAGCACCTCTCCCAACCAGCAGCAGTGTGGCTAGAGGATTTGCACAGCTTGATGGGTACACTGTTCTGGCCTGTAGGATTGGTACTCTGTGGCCTGTTCTGAACCAAAAGCCTGAACTAAGCAAAATGGATTCCTGCTACAAAACTCTGCTGTGTACTCAGACCTGCTGACCTAGCAACTGTCTGCCAAGTATTTGTACATGTTCATACAGAAGACTATTGTTCCTGGTTATGCCTACGTGCAAGAGAACCTGCTTCTCAGGCCTCACTTATCCACAAACTGTTCTACTACTGCTACTACTACTACTACTTATCATTTCTATAGCACTACAAGGCATACGCAGCACTGTACAGAGACTGGCCTTGGACATTCGCAACAATGTATGAGACTGCGTACCATTATCTTCTGCATTTTGTCTCTTACCATGGACCCTGTGTCTAGAAGATGACCACCTGATGACTACCTCCTGATTCGCTGAGATGCTTCACAGTATCTCATGCCAACTCATCACCAAAAGGTGATAAGGACTCATCATAAAGAACTACTCTGAGCCATTTTGCCATTTTGTGCTTTTTGCCTTCCTTGCTGCTTCTATAAGCACCAAGACACTCTCTCATTCCAAGGCTGTTGCACTAACCCTATAAGACATTATAGAATCCCACAGACACCTATAAGGTTCTGTGCCCTCGTGTGCCTCACCTCTGATCGAGCTAGTGTTAGATATCTAGTTATCTCCTTTGGACTTTTGTGCTCTTCCAGAGACTGCCGTGGACCCCAGCTGTATTCATCCCCTGGCAGAGCTAACGAACCGGTCTTCACCCGGGGTGGTTATTAGTGAGGTAGCTCTTTTCTGTATTTTTCTTAAGTACAGAGCAAGCCTGTGACCTCTAATCAGTGAGTTATTGCTACTATGTAATCATAGTGCTGCTAGAACATATGACCTAATTTTTCTATTGCTAGTTTGCATATCTTCTATTTTTCTATCCAAAATGAACCTAATATATCATCATAGAACTCTGTCTCTCTCTTCTGGCTCATTACCAGAGGGTCCCACTGAAACTGAGGGTTAATAGCAGACTTTCCCCTAGACGCAACTGAGCATAACTTATCTGTTTGCCTGCCAATAATCTCCATAGGCCCCTGGCCCCCTACCCCTCAAGGGAGTCCAATCCAAGCTCACAGCAGGACAGTACAGTTGATGCTGAAGTGGGCTCAATACTTCTCCATATCTGCTCTTCCTGCTGCTAGTGCCTTTTCTGCCCCTGTGGTTCACAGCTCACATCAGCTCTTCAGATTTCTATTGATCACCAGAAGAAACACAGTAATTACAGGAGTATGTTAGAGAGGAGCCTGACCATCCTTGCCACCAGCTCCATTCTCCTTTCTTCCTACTAGCTGGGATCAGTTAGCAGAGCAGAGGAAGAAACTAAGAAGGCAGTGGGAAAGGAGGTGATGGACGGTGACCATAAACAGTGAGCAGAAGAGCATTACTAGATACTTAAAGGAATCAGAGGTCAGGCCTTTAGAACCCCCTCTCAAGATTTGGATTACTAAAACACTAATCACAATCTCCCCCTCCCCCCTCCACCAAGAATGATCCTGTAAAAACACAAAATTTGACATCATAGTTTTAAATAAAAAATTAAACTTAAAATGAATATTTCAATTTTGGTATGATATTCGTGACAGCAACACAAATTCACTCTAGTGCCAACGGTGTGGTACATTATGAAGTAATACAAAACCATTCAAAAAGGCCACTCAGAGCCGACAGCAAACCTGCCATACCACACATACTACTGCTAGGACACAACACCAGCCCTATCTGTAAGAAGACAGCTGTGCAAATATTACACTCTGCCCTAGAACATTAATATACCTATTACTAGGTAAACAGACCAAACAGGATCTCTACATAGAAGCTATACCCTAGCAGAATTCCTCACCTTACTCACACATATAAGATCCAACAGACCCCCACCCAATACAGAACAAGGCACCACAAATTAGAAGCAGAAATATGTAATTATTAAACCAGAAGTAAATTATTTTTCTGTTATTACTTGACGTTCTGGATCCTGACATAACATTTCCTTCCAGACAGACACAAAAAGTGTTTTTTATCCTCAGGGTCTCCAATTACTGTCTAACAACAACCAATATAACCCATGTAAGCGTATTAGTAATTAACATTTAAAACAATTCTTTTTGTCAGACTATGCTCAAGAGACCACTTATTTAATGGTCCCACTCCTTAATTAGAATCCCTTTTATTATAAAGTACATCTAGAAAGTATTAACTTCAGTTCAGTTCATATCCGAATTACTGTGTCCCCTTTTAAGCCCCAAGACAGCTTTTACATTTCTGCCACTCACTTCTGTTATTTAAAATTCCTACAGTGTCCCAATGACTTCCTTACATTTTTCCCACAGTTGTAAAATCTCTAGGTTCACAATAATGGTGCCCATTCTATCTCAGAATTTATTCCCTTAGGGGCCTATCTACTAAACTGCATTAGCTGCAACATTGGGGCTAATGTGGAAATATAGCCCGTGGTAGCAGTTAATGCAGGGAAAGTGCAGGTTTACGGTAGCTGCCAAAGGCTTTTGCTCTTTAGTAGACAGACCTCTTAGGGTTCACTGACTAATTCATAGATTCAATGCTGTTCATAAAAATTCAATCTTTTCTGGTGATCAACTCCTCTCTACCATTTTGGAACATGGTCAATAATCCACCAGTAAAGCATTTGAAAAGTATGACCTGAAAGACTCATCTACATATCCATCCCAACAGAGGACTCCAGAGGTCACTGCAAGTCAACCAGGCAAGAGTTGCCACAGACCCCACACTCTTCCCACAGCAGAGGACCAGGGGACTCATCTGCATATCCATCTGGTCTCTCTTGTTTACTTCAACAGGTACCAAAGCTTCACCAACTGAATGATGGTTGAGAAAAATCGTATTGCCAAAGCTGTTGCCCTCGTTACAGCTTCTGCATCTATCCAGACAGACTGTCTGATGCCAGTTGAGGGAATGGTTCCATTTACAAGCTGAAGCCCTCATGAAACAAGTGTAGTAGCTCAGAGAAGAAGTGGTGAGGCTGAGAAGTATTTAAGACTTTTGAAGCTGTCTGACAGAGGTGAAGACGGTATGCTACAGAATGAAGAGAGCTGGACACGAGTCACCACAGCCTGCAGAATCAACAGTCCAACTCCTCCAGCCCTTGAATTGAAAAACCAGTATACAGCCCTGGAAGTAGAGGAAGTGAAAAATCCTAGGAAAGGGAAGAGCCAGAGTTCAAGCATTCCAAAGTTGCAAAATCAGTGTCCACAAGGAAGTGAAAGATAGTGGTGGTTGGTGACTCTTCAGAGGAGTAACGAGGAGTCCAACTGCAGATCAGAACTGATGTCCAAAGAGGTGTGTTGTCTGCCAGGGGCCAAAATCTGAGATGTTACAGAGAATTTGCTGAGACTCATCAAGCCTACTGACTATTATCCGATGTTGCACATCCATGTTGGCACAAATGATACAGCTAGGTATTCCTCTGAGTGTATCAAAAGTGACTTCATGGCCCTGGGACAGAAACTGAAGCAGATTGATGTGCAAGTGGTATTCTCTTCAATCCTCCCTGTTGAGGGTAAAAGCTGAGGTAGAGAAACTCACATCCTGGAGATGAATGCATGGCTGCATGGATGGTGTCGTCAAGAGCATTTTGGTTTCCTGGACCAGGAGATGATTTTCCGAGGGCTGTAGAGCAGAGATGGCATCCACCTATCCAAGACGGGTCAGTGTCTTCCGCAGCAGACTGGCTAACCTACTCAAGAGAGTTATAAATTAGATTCGTTGGGGATGGGTGAAGAAATTCCTCAGGTAAGTAAAACATTAAATACCTCTGTAGAAATGAGTAAAAAGGGCAACATTTAGAAAATAGTGTGCATAAATGCCCATAGTAAGGGAAATAAGATCTCAGATGTTGAGGCTTTAATGGCAGAGGCTGACTTGGATTTAGTGGCGATTACAGAGATATGGTTTATGGACAACCATGACTATGATGTAATTATATCGGGATATAATTTATTCAAGAAGAATAGGGTAGAAAAAGGGGAGGAGGAGTGGTACTATATGTAAAAAATAATATTAAAGCTATAGAATTACAGGGCTTAAATGGGAGCGAGGAGGCACTGTTGGTTAAATATAAAGAGGAAGCAGCTAATCCATTTGCATTGGCGCGATATACAGATCTCCTTCGTAGGGAGAAGAAGTGGACAGAGATTTAATAGAAGACATACACAGTATTGCCATGAGAATAGAAGTGCTACTGATACGTGATTTCAATATGCCGGATGTTAATTGGCACATCCCTGCTCCAATGGCATCTAGAAGTAAGGAGATCCTGGATTCTCTACAGGGAGAACTATTCTGGCAACTGGTAATAGAAACCACACACGAAGGGGCCATATTGGACCTGGTGCTTACCAATACAGAAAGTGTTTCTGATGTTATAGTGAGAGATCATCTTGCGGTTCAGTGTTAGGACTAGGGCTGATAAAGTCCATTCACTAACTTCGCCAAGATGGGACAATACCTCAAGGGGTCATTAATGGGATGGGAATAGCTGGGGGATATAGAAAGAGGATTATGGAAAAGTACAAGAGGACCTTGATAAACTGGAAGACTAGACATTCAAATGGCAGATGAAATTTAATGAGGAGAAGTGCAAAGTTATACACCTAGGAAAGAACCACCCAAACTATGGTTACACAAAACAAGGTTCCACATTAGGAATCACCATCCAGGAAAAAGATGTAGGCATCATCGTGGACAACACATTGAAACTTTGCACCCAGTGTGCAGTGATGGCCAAGAAAGCAAATAGAATGCTAGGAATCATAAGGAAAGGAATGGAGACTAAAACAAAGGATATTATAATGGCTCTGTATCGTTCCATGGTGCGACCACACCTTGAATACTGTGTGCTATTCTGGTTGCTGTATCTTAAAAAGGATAGAGCGGAATTAGAAAAGGTACAGAGAAGAGTCACCAACATGGTAAAGGAGATGGAGGGATACCCCTGTGAGGAAAGACTTAAAAGGTTAGAGATCTTCAACCTGGAAAGGGGATGGCTAAGGGGAAATATGATAGAGGTCTGTAAATTAATGAATGGAGTGGAATAGGTAAACATAGATTGATGCTTTATGCCATCAAAAAGTAGAAAGACTAGGGGTCATGCAATGAAGCTACAATGTAACCTATTTAAGATTAATAAGAGAATATATTTTTTTACTAAATGCATAATCAAACTCTAGACTTTGTTACTGGAGGATGTAGTAAAAGCTGCTAGTGCGGCTGGATTTAAAAAAAGGTTTTGACAAGTTCCTGGAGGAAAAATCCATAAACCATTATTAAAGAGGACCTGAGAAATCCACTGCTTGCCTTAGGACAAGCATTGTGGAACCTGTGTGCCTTTTTGGGAACCTGCTAAGTACTTGTGATTTAGATTGGCCTCTGTTGGAAACAGGATATTGGGCTTGATGGACCTTGGTCTAACCCAATATGGCATATCTTATGTTCTTAAGGGCAACAAACCTTTTTGTTAGAAAGGTAAATAAATGTAAAAGGAAAATAAATGTAAAAGAAAAAGGAGGCCACTATGGTTTGCAAAAGAAGGAGCTGTAAAGGTGAAGAAAAAGAAGGTGGCCTTCATAAAATAAAAGATCACAGAAAGAGGAAAACAAGTATCAATATTTGGAAATGTTTGAAGAAGCTAAGAAAGTAGTCAGGAAAGCAAAGATAAAAAAAGAAGAAGAAATAGCCAGTGCAATAAAATGAGGGGACAAGACATTTTTCAGATATGTTTGCAAGAGAAGGAAGTGCAAAAGTGGTATTGTCAGACAGCGAAGGGGAGGAATATGTAGAAACTGAGGATGAATTGGAATGGCTTAACAAATATTTTTGTTCTGTGTTCATAGATGAAGGGCCATGAGCAGGACCTCAGAAAACACTCAAATGGGAACAGAAGTGAAGGGGATCTTGAACAATTTTCAGAAGACTGTGTTCATGAGGAAATAGCTAAACTAAAAGTAGACAAGGCAATGAGGCCAGATGGGATACATCCAAGAGTACTGAAGGAGGTTGGGGACGTTCTAGCAACTCCACTGTCTGACCTTTTTAATACTTCTTTAGAGTCAGATGTGCTCCCATAGGATTGGAGAAATGCACATGTGGTCCCTTTACACAAAAGTGGAAGTAAGGATGAGGTTGAGAGCTACAGGCCAATTAGTCTGACCTCTGTGGTGAGTAAATTAATGGAAACACTGCTACAACAGAGGATAGTGAGATTTCTGGAGTCCAAAGGATTGCAGGATCTGAGGCAACATGGGTTTATTAGGGGCAGGTCTTGTCAGACAAATCTGATTGATTTCATTGACTGGGTGACCAGAGAGTTGGACCGAGGGAGAACCCTAGATGTGGTGTACCAAGATGTCACTAAAGCCTTTGACACCGTTCCACACAGGCAACTTATAAATAAATTGAGCACCCTAGGGATGGACCCTAAAGTGACTGACTGGGTTAGAAATTGGTTGAGAGAGAGGCAACAAAGGGTATAGGTAAATGGAGCTCACTCTGAGGAGAATGATGTTACCAGTGGTGTGCCGCAGGGATCTGTCCTTGGTCTGATTCTTTTTAACATTTTTGTTAGTAATATTGCAGAAGGGCTGTCAAGTAAGGTTTTCCTCTTTGTGGATGATACCAAAACCTGCAATAGAGTAGACACCCAGGAAGGAGTAGATAACATGAGGAGGGATCTAGTTAAGCTTTTAGAATGGTCAAGAATTTAGTAACTGAGATTTAATGCTAAAAAAATGCAGGGTCATTCATTTAGACTGCAAAATTCCAAGGGAGTGGTACAGTATAAGGGGTGAAGTACTTCTGTCCACAAAAGAAGAGTAGGACCTAGACGTGACTGTTTCAGATGATCTTAAAGTGGCTAAACAGGTAGAAAAGGTGACTGTGAAAGGCAGAAGGATATTTGGGTGCATAGGGAGAGGAATGGCCAGCATAAAAAAGGAGGTGATAGTGCCTCTGATTAAGTCTTTGGTGATGCTTCATTTGGAATATTGTGTGCAATTCTGGAGACCACACCTTCAAAAAGATATAAAGAGGATGGAGTCAGTGCAGAGGGTGACTACCAAAATGGTCAGTGGTCTTCATTGTAAACCATATGGGACAGACTTAAAGACCTCAATATGCTAGAGCTTCTTATACAGTATATAAATTTAGGACAATCGCACATTATTAAGTATGCTACATAATCTGAATTACAAGTAGTGTGATACTTAGCCTGATATTGTGTACGTGATATGGGATCAATACAATCTTTGCCCTCCAACATTTGACCAAAGTATGAACATATTTGTCATTTATAATGACCCAATGGAACTTGTTCCTTTATCAGTCCATTTCAGTTTTTTTTAAATGTACTGGACCAATAAATAAGTAGTCTCTTGAGCAGAGTCCAACAAAAAATTGTTTTGAATGTTAATGAATGCCTTTTCCTTATTCACACCCTCTATTTGGAACTCGCTCCCAGAGGAGATGATAGCCATTGACATAATTATGGAGTTCCGCTGTAGGCTTACAACACACCGTTTCACAGAATACTTTGGATCCAACACTTGGTAACAAACAAGAGCCCCTGCAAGGAGTCTCTGTTCACAATGTTAACATATCTTACCTACCAATTCATCTCATCCCTAGCCAAGTCTCAGCACCTACCTAAGCACTATTTGCCAAATGTTCAATGTCCTGTTAATGTTAATCATACTTAAAAGATTATATTGTTAAATGATTCCTCTATGTATTCCAATTTCTCTCACCCAATTACATTGTAAATTCCTTTCAATTTAAGTTGTTTGTAAACCACTCTGACTTTCAGATAAAGTGGTATAAAAAGAGTTGTTAATTAATTGATTGATTGCTAATACACTTACGCAAGGTTTATTGGTATTTGCTAGAACACCTCCCTTTCACAATCTAGCAAGACTCCAGTTTCCTTCAGAACCATTATGGTATTAATTGTAGATATCATTAATGATAAACTTACTGCCTCCGTAAGGAGACTGATGAGATTTTAGCTACTTTGAAAGCAACAGAGACAGTGGAGTCATTTTTGTGACAGAATAAGGATTCTAAGCAGCAGGTTGAAATGTTTTCTGCCGATGTTAAGAAGAACAAACTTGAGAAATTGAAGCGGGATCAAATGCACTACACGTCCGGTTATGTTTATCCCTGGATAAACCCTCACGGAAGGAAAATAGGAGGTTTAAAAAGAAGGTCAATTTTGAGGCAACATCTGAAGCTTCATTGGGGTCTGAGTATTGGCATCATGGCGATAATGATTTTTTAGGGAAGGTGAAGGGTTACCAGAAGAAACCACCACTAGAACAATGGCGAGAGGACGAAGCCCTGCCTGCGCCACCACAGAGACCATGGACTCAGTCGCAGAAGAAATTCCTCATTAATTGTCAATCTGTCTAGGGCAGAATTAACAGCGTTACAGCTTCAGGTGTTGGACAAAGAGCTTTCACTAGTGCCAGTGGTGATGTTTGATTCCTTCCAATTTCATGTGGACTTTGATAGATATTTGAGGAAATTGAATCTACGGGCATTTTTTGCCCTACAGGCACCCACTTCTGATGTGTTGGAAGAAGGGTTATAGCTCCTTTGTCTACTTGTTAAGTAGAATTCCCTTCCCTTTTAAATCAGTCTGGTGTCAACTAGGCCCTCCACATCCGGCTCTGAATGTTTTTCAGCAGCTGGTGTTTCAGGAAGTTGAACGGGTTTTGCATTCTAAGTGTAGAAAAATATACATTTATTTATTTAGCCAGTTTTGTATACCACCATATACTTCAATCAAAGTGATTAGGGATATAACGAGGGGTCTACATTAAACACAGGTGACAAGACATACATATATTCCTGGGGGTTGAGTCCCAGGTCTGTAATATTGGTGTATGGTGGCTGTATCGGCAAGGCTGCGTGGATTGGTGGTTAAGGTTCTTGTTCATATGAGGTCATGAACAGGTGGGTTTTGAGGGATTTGTGGAAGTCCTTGAGGTCCTTTTGTGCTCTTAGTTCCTCAGGGAGCAAGTTCCATAGGTCCAGTGCCGAGAGTGAAACGGCTCTTCTGGAAGCTGATTGCTTCGTTTTGTGGTATCAGGCCAGGGCGAGGAGTCTTTTGGTGCCTTGGGTTTGCCTGGGTCTGCTGCTTGTGTCTTTGGTTATTGTGGTCTGTAGAATTTCTGCTGAGCAGTGGTGTATGGTCTTGAAGATGATTAGTGTTGCCTTGAATTTTGCCCGTGCCATTATGGGTAGCCAGTGCAGCTGTCAGAGTACCGGTGTTATGTGTTCATATTTGGATGTGCCTGTGATTATGCGTGCTGCAGTGTTCTGAACCAATTAAAGTGTGTGTACTGAGTGTTTGGGTAATCCCTGATATAGTGAATTTCCATAGTCTAGTATGGGGGTGATGACTGCCTGGCATACTGTTCGGAAGTGTTCTTGACTGAGGAGTGGTTTGAGTCGTCTGATGATCTTTAAATGGTGGTATGCTTTTGCTGCAGGTTTGTTAATGTGGGAATGGAGATTCAGGTTCATAACGACTGATGGGCCCAACTCCAAGTCAAACCGCAAGTATGCTACCCGGGGATCATCTTTGATCAACACCTCACACTCTCCCCTCATATAATCAACACCACAAGAACCATCTACCACAAACTCAAAACAGTGCAACACCTAAGATCACTCCTGGAGCCAAGCGATTTCTGCACAGTTCTTCAAGCACTCATATTCCCTCACTTCGACTACTGCAATATCTTCCTGCAAGGCTTTCCTAAATCCACACTTCAACCACTTCAACTAGCCATGAATACTGCTGCATGCACCCTCTGCAACGTCCAAAGGTCTGAACATATAACCCCAACACTCAACCAATTGCACTGGCTGCCTATAAATCAAAGAATAAAACACAAGGCCATCCACACACTCTTCAAGCTATTCCACAGGCTGTCTACCAACTACTTGCGATCATTAATACAGATAATCCCTAATAACAGATCCAGAAGAACAAACTCTACTAACACACTCCACATACCATTCTTAAACATGAAAATCAACTCCACAACATCCAAAAGAGCCTTCTCACTCTTCGCTCCAATGTTGTTGAATGCACTACCAGACCATCTCCGCACCATGAATGATCATACAGACTTCAAAAAAAATCTAAAAACTCATTTGTTCCTTGAACATTTCACCAATAAGAATGAATAACCATTGTACCACCCGCATAACCATCCCGTCTCGGCCCCCCTCCTCACTCACCCCACCCCCCTCACATAACATACTCATACCCAATGGATGTACTTGTCTTTATTTATCACAAACCAGCCACTGTTCCATGTATATAGTTCAATGTTTCTACTATGTTATCACTGTTACATATACTACTTCTATGTACCACATTAAGTTATGTATGTTCCATGTAAGCCCACTTGGCCAAGTTGTTTTCTGTAAACCATTTAGACTCATAGATCAGCAGTATATAAGTGCAGTTAAATAATTAAATATTATGGGGCTTGACATATGAAGAATGAACAGCACTTCAGGATTTATGTTCTCGGCCTGACATTTTATTTTATTTATTTATTTATTTATTTAGACACACTTGTATACCACCTTATCCTACAATCAAAGTGGTTACATTACATCACAATTCATAGTCATCCGTAGGGCCGATAAGGGTGGGATAATTGTTGTATAAGACAGGGTTGATAATTGTAATGAGGCATTACATCAGCTAGGGGATCCTATTGTATATGAGGTTTTGCATGTTGATCCCACGTCTACTTCACAAGGAACAATTAAAGAATTGTCTGATCGAGCGTAAAGGGATGAAATTATTAATAGAAAGGAATACCAGTTCCTCAACACATCATCCCCCTGTACTGCTACATTTTACTTGTTGCCAAAAATCCACAAATGTTTTGAGCGACTCCTGGGTAGGCCTATTGTGTCTACCAGGGGATCAGTATTAGAATCACTTTCTGTTTATATTGATTCCTTCCTGCATCCATTGCTTAAGGGAATTCCTTCATATATTTAAGACACTACCCATTTTCTGAATATTCTTGGGGGGGGGGGCTGAGGAATGCTGTTTGTTAGAAAATATCTGGCTGGTGACAATGGATGTGTCTTCTTTGTATACTAGCATCCCTCAGGATGCTGTGGTCACGGTTATATATGATTCCCTCTTGAGTAGAAGGGATTTGTCTGGACCACATATTGATTTTCTGATGAATATGGCAAATTTGGCATTGCAGCAAAATTATTTCAAGTTTGGGGATTGTATATGTCATCAGTTGAGGGGTGTTGCAATGGGGGCTACTTTTGTCCCTTCAATTGCCAACCTTTTCATGGGGGCCTATAAGGCTAAGTGTCTGGGGTCTTCCCCCTATGCATGCCACATTAAGATATGCAATGCTATATAGATGACATCTTTATGTTGTGGGAAGGCCCTGAAGCTTTGCTTGTGCAATTCCATGTTTAGTTGAACAAGAGAGATTCTAATATACAATTCTCATTAGGTTTTGATAAGCACACCATCTGCTGCTGGAACAAAGCTCCTCTGATCGAGGTTGAAGCTAAGAGCGGAAAGCAGCTCACCTCTCCCGCTCTGAGCCTCCAGACCAAACAGCGCTCCGGGAACAGCCTACAAAAAAGAACCAACGTCGGGACACAACTGAGCACACCATTCTCAACTGCTGAGCTCCTCTGATCAGGGTGAAACCAGCTGAGCACACCATCCGCTGCTAGAACAAAGCTCCTCCGATCAGGGTCGAAGCTAAGAGTGAGAAAGCAGCTCACCTCTCCCGTTCTGAGCCTCCAGACTAATCAGCACTCCAGGAACAGCCTACATAAAAGGACCAACATCGGGCATCCCTGCGCCTGGCGGACACGGCACCTAAGGGCCTTGCCATAGGGCCCTTTAGTGTGGCCCTTAGGCGTGGACCACAGATGGGGACCAACGAATGCCCAGAGTAGCCAAAACAGGTCAACCAACCAGGCAACAGAATCATACAAACAAACTGGGCATCACAGGAATAAGCAGCACAACCGGAGAAACTACTAAAACAAGATACGCCTATAACCATACCTGATGACTGTATTCCCCCATGCACCATACTCCACCCCCATCCAGGCAAACTTCATACACAGCCCAAATTGCCCCATGCATAATGCACCATTGAAGCAAACAACAAATACCACCAAAACACACCCATTCTGAAAGCTCAAGCTCATTCCTCTCACTAACAGCTCAACCTCAGCACACACACAGACACTCCTAATCTCCCTGATAAATGCATGCTCAGTGAGGAATAAACTCCCCATGCTCCAGGACCTCATCACATCTCAAAATATCGACATCTTCTGCCTAACTGAAACCTGGCTATCAGAATCAGACACAGTACTCATGAACCAGCTAACACCCCATGGATATAGTCTTTACAACTGCTTCCGAGCTCACACCAGAAGAGGGGGAGTAGCCATACTAGCCAAATCCAAACTCCACTTCCGGATCTATGCAATAGAAACCACGGAGGAAGAAGACATAATCACAGTCATGAACAAACACCTCACAATATGCCTGATATACCGAGCACCAACGGCAAACTCGCCTATCAGACATTCTCAAGCAAGTGACAGACAGCACTAACACCACGAAAGAATAGATAATCCTTGGTGATTTCAACCTCCCATCAATACAAGAGAAAAAAGCCAATGCTTTCCTTGAGGCAATGGAGGCAATGGAGATGATGCAAATTATCCATGATCCAACTCATCAGAAGGGAAACACCCTCGACCTCATATTCCTCAACTCACGAAATGCCATCACAAACAAAAACACAAGGATCACAGATGTCCCATGGTCCGACTACCATCTCATCACCTTCACCAGTTCATATCAACCTGCACCCATCAAGAAAAAAGACCAACTGACAAGAAGATTCAAGCCATTTAACAAGGAAGACTTCCTAAGGCAAGTACTCCCAAACATGCAATCAGAAATGGATGAGATTGAAGCCCTAACCAACAACTGGAACCCTCTAACTGCCTCAGCAGCACAAGCAATGACAATCCACAAAGGAAACAGAATGAGTCCAATAACAGTATGATGGTACACACCCACCTTACGGAAATTAAAGACACAACTCAGAAGAACTGAGAGGAAATGGAGAAAGACAAAGAATGAAACAGACAGAGCAAGATACATGAATGAACTGGGCAAATATCGCACTGAAACAGATAATGCTAAGAGAACATACCACAAAAAGCTTATAATGTCAGTCAATAGACCACGTGAGCTCGTTGACATTGTCAAGAGGTTAAAAAAGACCCTTAACCATGCGAACCAACTCCCGAGATTACTATCGCAAAAACTGGCAGCACATTATAATTTGGAACAAGTGTGATGGAGTCTTCTTTGAGCTTCCCGGTATCGCTTTAGCTCAATTAGTTTGGGCTGGACGGTCCATGGTTTTTTTTCCCCCAACGGCTGGGACACTCCTCTTCTGACTGACGTCATCATGACAGCCAATCGGCAACTGGCTTCAGCTACAATTGAGAACTGTTGCATTTCAGTGTTCTTCTCTGGCGATTACTTCTACAATTCAGCGGGAATTCACTTGAAACAGGGTCCCATCGGGGTCCTGAAACATGCATGTCGTGTGCAGCATTTAACCCGACGTGATGATGAAGTGCATTTCTTCTCCATGGATTAAGATAAGTGTTGCTTCACACTATCCTACTTTTAGAAGATAGGTGTTTATACACCACTTCACTTGAATAAAGCGTAGTTACTCACCTGTAACAGGTGTTCTCCAGGAGCAGCAGGAATCAGTCCTCACTTATGGGTGACGTCGGCGCCGACGGAGCCCTCGCGGAGCAATTTTCCCCAGCTTTCAAAGAAAGCCTTTGGGAATTGCAGCGCACATGCGCGGTCCTCTTCCCGCCCAAGGATGCCATCTTAGCCAGTCAGATGACATAGCTAAAAAAGACAGAATAAAATTTGCAAAAAAAGTAAAGCAGACGATTGCAACTCCAAGGGGAGGAGGGAGGGTTGTGAGGACTGATTCCTGCTGCTCCTGGAGAACACCTGTTACAGGTGAGTAACTACGCTTTCTCCAGGACCAAGCAGGAAGTCAGTCCTCACTTATGGGACTCCCAGCTTAAGGCTACCGGAGACCCTAAGCCACAAAAATGAGCTCCCTCTAGCCTCAGCAGCACAGAAGGAAGGATCTTCGCTGAATTATTACCCACCGGTAGCCCACATCCGGGATGGAGGGTTAGGAGTTGCTCAGACCTCAAAGAGATTACGGAGGACTGCCTGTCCGAAAGCACTGTCCTCCTGCGGGACTCCCTCTCGAGACAGTAATGGACCGCAAAAGTCTGGCTCGAAGACCAAGTAGCGGCCCGGCAGATGTCTGCCAGCGGAACAGAGCGGAGGTAAGCCACTGACGTGGCTTTTGCCCGAACGCAATGAGCCGTGACTCGACCGTCCAAGGAGAGTCCGGCTGCCCCATAAGCCCAAGAGATACAGTCCGCAACCCAGGTGGACAGAGTACGCTTGGAGACCGGGAGCCCCAATTTATTGGGGTCAAAAGACACAAAAAGCTGAGCATCTTTACGGTGCTCCCGCGTACGGTCAAGGTAGAATTCAATGCCCTTCTACAGTCCAGGTATGGAGGACCGTTTCAGCTCGGCTGGAGTGCGGTCTGGGAAAGAAGGTTGGAAGTACCACCTCCTGAGTGATGTGAAAAGGGGAGACCACTTTTGGAAGAAATTTTGGGTGAGTCCGTAGGACTACCCTATTTTGTAGAACCGAGTGTAAGGGGTATCAGACACGCGGGCCTGCAATTCACTTACGCGCCTAGCGGAAGTGAGGGCTATCAAGAACCAGTGTTTTTCCAAGAAAGAAAACGGAGAGAACAGGTAGCCATAGGTTCAAAAGGCGGGACAGGTGATCCGCTGTAAAACCACATTCAGGTCCCAGTCAGGCGCTGGCGGGCGCAGAGGTGGTTTAAGCAGAAGGAGAACCTCGGAGAAACCTCGCTACGAGAGGGTCGTTGGAGAGAGGTCTGGCCGTCCACCGCACATGATGTGCTGAAAGAGCACTGAGGTGAACTTTGACGGAGTTGGACTTAAGTCCCAGATTAGAGAGGTATAGCAAGTACTGCAAGATCACCGACACCGGGCAGGAGAAGGGATCCTGAGACTGTTGGGCACACCAAACGGAGAAACGACGCCATTTAAGGGCGTAGCATTTTCGGGTAGAAGGTCGTCGCGAAGCTAGGACGACCTCCTCCACCTCTGTCGGCAGGAGAAGGGGAGCAAGGACTCCCCTCTCAGCAGCCAGGCCATAAGGTTGAGAGACCTGAGGGTGGGGTGTAGCAGAGACCCCTGATCATGAGTGAGGAGATCCGGTTGAAACCCAGAGGGAATGGATCCTCCACCGCTAATTGCAGCAGGAGTGGGAACCACGGCTGTCTGGGCCAGCGAGGGGCCACCAGGATCATGAAGGCCTTGTCTCGGAGAACCTTGAAAAGAGTCCGGGAGACTAGCGGGATGGGAGGGAAAGCGTACAGAAGGCTCCCCGACCATGAGAGCAGGAAAGCGTCCGCCGCAACCCGAAGGGGGTGTGGCTGACGAGAGCAGAAGCGAGGAAGTTGCCGGTTGTGAGGACTGGCAAAGAGATCCAACGTGGGGAGGCCCCACTTTAGAAAGAGCTTCTGAACTAACCAAGGGATCCAGGCGCCACTCGTGCGGCTGGAGGATCCTGCTGAGTTTGTCCGCCAGGTAATTCTCTTGGCCTGGTAGATAAACGGCCTTGAGGAGAATGCCGTGACTGACGGCCCAAGAGCAGAGCTTCTGTCCTCCGGCAGAGGAGGAAGGAGCCCGTGCCCCCCCTGCTTGTTCACGTAGAACATGGCAACTTGATTGTCCGTCTGGACAAGGACGGACTGGTGAGAAGTCAGGTGGGAGAAGTGCCTTGAGAGCCAGGCGGATCGCCCTGAGCTCCAGGAAGTTGATCTGCTGAGCAGACTCCCACGTGGTCCAGAGGCCCTGAGTACGCGCCCCTTGGCAATGCGCTCCCCAGCCCAGGAGGGATGCATCTGTTGTCAGCACCCGGGCCGGCTGAGGTGACTGGAAAGGCATTCCGAATATCAGGTTCGGCTGCTGAAGCCACCACCGGAGAGACGAGATCAGCGGCTCGGAGACGCGCACTAGGTCTGCTAGGCCGCCTGTGGCTTGCCGCCACTGCTGGCGGAGACACCATTGAGCAGGCCGCATATTCAGGCGGGCATTGGGGGTCACATGGACGGTGGAAGCCATATGGCCGAGTAGTCTCAGGAAGCGCCTGGCGGAGACCAGGGTCTGGCTGCGAAAACGGTCGGCTAGGTCCATGAGCCGTTGAGCCCTGTCGAGCGGTAGGTACGCTCGTGCCTGAGGAGTGTGCAGCCTTGCGCCGATGAACTCGAGATCCTGTGAGGGGAGCAAAGTGGACTTTGCGAAGTTTATAACAAAGCCCAAGTACTGCAGAAGAGTCACCGTGCGGCGCGTGGCGTTGGTGACCTCCAGAGCGGATGCTGCTCTGATGAGCCAGTCGTCGAGGTACGGAAAGACATAGAGGCCGTGAAGCCGGAGATGGGGCCGCCACCACCGCGAGACATTTTGTGAAGACCCGCGGTGCGGAGGACAGGCCAAAGGGCAGTACCCTGTACTGGTAATGATTCCCTGCCACCACAAATCTTAGGTATTGGCGGTGGCTTGGGTGGATGAGGATGTGCGTGTAGGCATCCTTTAGATCCAAGGAGCATAGCCAATCTCCCTGCTGGAGGTAGGCAGAAGGATTCCAAGGGTAAGCATTTTGAACTTCTCCCGCACGAGGAACTTGTGAGGTTGCGCAAGTCCAGGATGGGTCTGAGGCCTCCTGTTCTCTTTGGTATTAGAAAATACCTGGAATAAAAGCCTTGACCTTTCAGGTTGGTGGGGCACCGGTTCCACCGCCTGTTCCTGTAGAAGACCTGCTAACTCTGAAGGAGTAATTCCCTGGCAGAGGGGGTCGGGGAGGTTCTCCGCCCGCAAAATCGGAGGGAGGGCCCTGGTGGAAGTGGAGAAGATAGCCTTCTCGCACGACTTGAAGCACCCAGGCATCTGCGGTGATGCTGGACCACCTGTGGGCGAAGTGAACCAGCCGGCCTCCGGTGCTGGGAGGAACCAGCGGGGGGGGAGAGGCTATGCTTAAGGAGTCAAAATACCCCACCCTGCTGAGCAGGGGCTGGTGGTGCAGGCTTGGGGGCTTGCTGCCTATGGGACCCGTTACCCCGTCCCTTGGCCTGCTGGCCCTGTTGGGGAGCTGCAGGGGCCTGATAATGGGGGTATTGTTTGTAGGCAGCCGCTTCCTTGGGGTTAAAAGGACTTTTTTCCCGAGCCCTTCTTTTTCTGGGAAGGGGCGGAGGTCTTCCTAGAAAGCCTGGTCCTGGTGAGAGTCTCCGTCTCAATTTGTGCAGCCTTTTCAGCCATGGGCTTGCCAAAGAGGTTTTCGCCTCGGCAGGGGACATCGACCAACTTGTCCTGCACCCAGGGCTCAAGGTCAGACGACTGAAGCCAAGCCTGTCGGCGGCACCGATGCCGGCTGCGGCCACTCGAGCCGATGCTTCAAAGCCATCATAGGCTGCTCGGGACAGAACTTGGAGCATTCCCGAATTCCAGTCGACAACGCCAGGAACCTCCGCAAGGTTTCCTCGGACAAAACAGCGGAGAATACGGCTAGCTCTTTAGCCAGATCCGGGAGATACATGCCCATGTATAGCTGTAGGTCTGGACACGACACGCAAGCATAGAGCCCTGGAAACACTTCTTACCAAGGCCATCCAGGTTTACGGGCCTCCCTGCCAGGAGGCACCGAGGAGTGCATCTTCTGGCTTTTAAGACGATGATGGCCGATTACACTACCTGGAATGGTGGTGGTAGCTGTGCTTTTTGGAAGCCAGGGCTCTTGCGGACTCGATAGATAGAATCGACCCGCTTGCTCAGGACCGGCGAGGTGGCCGGACTCTCCCACATGCGGAAGAGTAGTCTTCCAGCATAGGAGGAACCGGTACAGTAAAGTGTTCCCTTGCGGGAGAGTCATACTGGAGGGTGTCGAAGCTCTTCGGCTCGAGGCTCCTCCTCGGGGTCCGCAGGGAAGGCCAAAGCCTTGGCCATATCCCTGACGAAGTCCGAGAACCGGGCATCCTCCGGGGGGGACTGCTTCCGAGGTTTCGGACTCCGGTGAGTCCGAGGGGACACCAACCGAGTCTGGAAAGAATCCAGGCGACTCTTCCTCTTCAGACTCCCAGACCGACTCCGACGAGGACTCGGTGGGGGTCGGCCCGGGCAGGGCGCGGCGCCTGCCGCCCCGACGCCGAGGGAGTCGGCGTCGGCGACCTCGGTCCCGAACGGGAGGCCGAGGGTGACCACTCGACCGAGGATCGACTCGAGTTCGCATCGACTCGAGGATCGGCTTCGGTCTCCGGGGTCGACTTGGACGTCGACGTCCCAGCGGTCGGGGCAGCGGCGCCAGCGAAGCCAGCGAGCAGTGCCCCGCTGCTGGTCCATGAAGGCAGGACAGTCTGCTCTCCAAGGCCTTCAAACCTGAGTCCGAGCTCAGGTGACCCAGCACCCCCCGACTCGGGCCCCGACGGCGTCGGGCCCGATGTCGGGCTGTCGCGGAGGCGAGTCCAGGAGGACCACAGGACTAACACGAGCAGGCAGCTCCGACTCCACGCGAGGTCGCTTCATGAGGTGCTCCTTCTCCAAGGACCCGGGGGCGGCTATCGGGGCTATGCGACCTGGCCCTCGCGGAGCCAGGAGAGTTCCACCGACGCCGCCCTCGCGGGTTTCACCTTACGTCGACGGTCCCCGGAGGGAGAACCCCTGTCGGAGGAACTCCGGCGACGGTCCGAGCTGGAACCTTTGGACGCGGAGGCCTCCGACGAGGTCCGGGTACGGCTGGGGTCAGCGAAGATCCTATCCCGCTGATGCCGCCGACTTTCTCAACGCTTTGGAGGACATTTTGCCGCAGGGCCCACAGATGATTTCTCATGATCCGGGCCCAGGCAGCGGAGGCAAAAGTCGTGTGTGTCGTTAGTGACATATTTCGGTCACACTGACCACACCGCTTGAAACCACTGGCAGCCATCGGGGGAAAAAGGGCCCTGGCGAGGTCAAGGACCGGGCTGCCAGGGAAAAACCGAAAACGAAAACTGACTAAGTCAGAAAAACCGAAAAGAAGAAGAGGGACTCGTGACCGGGCGTCGCGAGTCTGGGCGGGAAAAAGACCGGCGTCGAACCGAAGGAAAAAGAATAAAATTATGAAGAAATATCAACTTTTTCACGGGGACACGACGGGGACGTCTGTAGGGCTCCGCGGAAAAAAGAAGACTGGCTAAGATGGCACCCTTGGGCGGGAAGAGGACCGCGCATGCGCGCTGCAATTCCCAAAGGCTTTCTTTGAAAGCTGGGGAAAATTGCTCCGCGAGGGCTCCGTCGGCGCCGACGTCACCCATAAGTGAGGACTGACTTCCTGCTTGGTCCTGGAGAAAAAGGGGTTCTCCGGACATTGAGCAGAGTGTTTCCTCCCTCTAGCTCCGGTCTGTTGGTCCCAATAAAAAAGAACGGGGTAGCTTGACAGTATTGTTTCCACTAATGACTTTTTTCATTCATATTAGCACATTATAAGCTGCTTCAACAACAACCCATCTCACTACCCATAACTGTGAGTTGGCCATACTACTGCCATTAGCACAGAATGGGGGACATTTGCAATGGTTTCCAAAGAAAGGATTAGGACCACCATATCAGGTCTAAACACCACCACCTCCCCGTTCAATCCCTGCCCAGTGGAATGGATAAAAAAGACAAAACAGGAATTAAGCTCTGAACTAGCAAACATAGTAAATGTATCATTCAAACAAGGCAAAATGCCCAACAGCCTAAAGGCATCCATCATTCAACCAACCCTCAAGAAGCCTGATCTCGACCCTCTGGAACTCACCTCATTCAGACCAATAGCAAGCCTGCCAGTCACTGCAAAGATAATTGAGAAGATAGTTCAACAACAACTGCAAGATCACCTCGACAAAAGCAACACACTTTATCCGCAGCAACACATATTCCGCCCCTCTCATGGGGTTGAAATCCTCATGATCACTCTTTTAAACACCCTAATCAAAGGTATACAGGCAAAATGGACTGGATATGCCCTGATTTTTCTGGACATTTCTGCAGCATTCGATACAGCCTCACATAACATTCTCCTAAGCAGATTACTGGAAATTGGCATACAAGACAAAGTGCTACAATGATTCCAATCTTATCTAACCAACAGATATCAACTCATCCGAACCCGCACCACAACCTCCTCTCCTTTTCAACAAACCCAAGGAATACCACAGGGCTCCACGCTCTCAGTCATGCTCTTTAACATCTACCTTCAACCCCTCTGTGCAATAATATGATCTCACAATATCACCTTCCACCTGTACGCGGATGACATTATGCTGTATGGACCCATCACAATTACCAACCCAGCAAACCTGCAACTAATAGACTACTTCAGTGATGCTTCCACATGGTTACAAGAAAACAATCTCACCATAAACCTCAAAAAATAGAAGCCTTGTTTGTTACCAAAGATCAAACCTTACCTCCCCCTCCCCCCCATATCTCACTCTGGGAACAACCCAAATAAAAGTTCAATCGCATGTAAAATACCTGGGCATCATCCTTGATCAAAACCTATCATTTAAACAGCAGATTGCAAAAATCACAAGATCAATATTCTTCAAAGCAAAGATGATATAACGCCTCAGACCGCAGGATTTCTGAACAGTCATGCAAGCAATGACACTTCCCCACCTAGATTACTGTAATGCGATATACTAAGGACTCATGGCCACCACCATCAACCCACTCCGGACAGCCCTCAACACAACAGAATCATCCAGAAACTAAAGAAGAATGATCACATCACCCCATTCCTGAGAGTTCTCCATATCCTCCCACTAAACGCACGGATAAATATAAACACTTGTACTGATCCATAAAGCGCTTTACCAACAACCGCCATCTCATTTGCAAACCCTGCTTCCCCAGATGAGCTGTGGAAGACCAACAGAGACCACAAACAATGCACTCATTGTGCCGCATGATAGGACAAAGTTTCATCTCCAAACTTGTAACCGTGCATTTGATTTGTATGCCCCCTTATTTTGGAACTCCCTTCCAACCCAAATCTGTAGCATCAAGGACCTCTTTGCATTTAGAAAACAGCTAAAAACCCATCTATTCCGGGATCACCTAGGATCGGAATGGAACAGCACCCAGTGAAGTCCACTAAGCAGATTGTGACTGAAGAGAAAAAAACAGAACTATAAATAAGACTAATACTGATGAACTCAGGAATGTAAATATGTTGAATCCCCTTGGTGATAGTATATCCCCCCCTGTAAATATGAATAACTCTATTTGATGTACCCCCCTAGTTTATTGTAAACCACTTTGACCCGGTGATAGTGTATATGGATAGTGTATCCATAGTGTATCTTATTAGGTGCCCTTGTGGGCTACTCTACATTGGTAAAACCATCAGGCCTTTTAAGCTCCGTATGGGAGAACATAGAAGTCGGATCTTACAGGCCTGCTGTGAAGCCCTAATAGTTTCTCATTGTCTGGTGAAGGGACATGCATGCACTAATTTGAGACATTTCTGTACTGATTATGTTACTGGTGATACTTCTGACAGGGATAGGCATCTGTCACTTTGTGAACAGTGATGGATTCACCGTCTTAATACGGTTGACCCAGCTGGCTTGAATGCTCAGATTGGGGTCTTTATGTGTGATCTCTGTTGGGAGGGAGGGTAGTATTTTTGTTGGCTGAATAGCAGTACCTATGATCTGGACTTAAATCTACAATAAGTCTCAGTTATTATAGGATTGTTAATGTTGATGGACCAGTATTTAGTCTACCGTTACGTATGAGAAGTCAGTATAGGAATGGATTTGGGTGATATAATATTGAATAAATGGAGCACTGGGTTGCAGCCACCTTCATCCAATTGGGTGAATGTCATTTCAAAATATGGCGTATGTGCAGCATTTTTTTGTTAGCCCCGGTGAGCAACGACTGCAGCCTTGCGTGCTGTCTAATGGATTGAATGGTAGGTTGGACACTAATATATAAATGCATTGGCTGATTGTTTGATTGGTAGGTTGAGAAATGTACTATGGAGTATAGTTTAACCCATACTGAGTGCAGTTTAATGCGTTTGGGTATAATGCAAGTCTACTAGTAGGGGTTGGGTTGCCATGTGCTGAACATCTGTTAATAAGTAAGGTTGGATGAATGGACTGTTGTAGCTTTTAGTGTGATTGGATGGGATTATTCATCCTCTTGCATTGGCAGGTGGTATACAGATAAGTCGTGTGCCCTTATATTTCATTGATGACTGATGTTAAAGCATTTATTTATTTAACTGATTTTATATACTGCTCTGTTTTGCAGTCAGAGTTGTTTACATTAAAAAAAAAACATAAACAGCATACGTAAAACAGGTAACATAACTTGGAGTAATTAACAGGAGAAAATTTAGCAATTGTGTGCTGCAGTCCTGATTATATGTTCTGGGGGCAAGGAGGCATGTGATTGTTATTTTAAAGCTATTATGCTACTGGAAAATTTGTTTAGTTGTTTGAGATACTTTAAAATCACCTGGCCTTGGTTTCAGATTGTTTGATCTGAATATTGGGAGCTTTTCTAGGAACGTTGATGTTCTTGAGCATTAGTCAAAGGCTAAGATTTGATAAGTCTGGACCGATGGCTCAATGGGTCTGAGAGCCTTTTCTCCCAACTAAAGCTGTGCAGTGCTTTACACCCGAGATGGTATGGATGGTGGAATGAAGTTCTTTACTGGATTAATCTCCTTTTCTTCATTCTGATTTTGGCTGTTTTATTTTTTAAAGAGTGAGATAGGCTAAGGCTGCAGTCCAGAAGAACAATTGTAAACAGGGAACTTGAGGGGAGTGTGGCGTGGGTGGGGGGAGGGGGAGAGGGATTGAGAGGACTGGAGTGGAAGGGGGGTAAAGTGGGGTGAGGGGGGGTTGGGGCTAGAGGAGAGAGGGATAAAGAGGGCAGGAGACGGGTGAAATGTAGAGAAGACTGCATGAGTGGGACATGAGAATTTGAGTGCATGGGGGAAAGGGGGCCAAATGCATGTATCCCAAGAAGAACACACTGTACACACACAACTGTCAGCTCCTCCCCCACCCACTCATGCATGCACAAACATACATACACACACACCAATCTCATCGCTCTCCCATACATGCACTCACACACCCACGTTCTCACCTCCAATGTAGGCACACACATACATACACCCACACACAGCTTCTCACTTCCCATGTATGTATGAGTACACCCACACCCAGTCCTTCACCCTACACATACATCCACACGCAGAGCACCACTCTCTACCTCAGCTGCTAACCCCACTTTCTATACTCTCTATGCACAGAGACACGCATACACACACACAGCCCCTCACCCATATTACCCCACCCCAGACCTTCTCACCTATGTGCACACAAACACCCCCACCCCACCCCATCCACCATGGGTTTGCACACTCATACCCAGTCCCTCACCCCATCCCCATCCTTTCATATATGTACATATATGTGGAGCTCCTCAATCTAATCCCCACCCTCTTACACATGCACACACATTCAGATTTCATCAATCCACTCCACCCCACACCACCATACCACATAACCTCTGACCCTTTCAGTGTTTATCCCGTACCCTCATATCACCCTCCCACATATAAAAACACACATAACCCTTTGCCCTACCTTCCCCCACATATACAGTCCCTCATCCTATCCCATCTCACATTCTTTGGCTCATACACTCTTGCATACACACAGAGCTCACCTCTAGCCTCTCAGTTCCCCCTCACATGTGCGCGCGCACACACACACACTTCTATCCCCACTCCAGCTCCATCCACCCAACCATTAACACACATTCACCCACTCCCACACCCACAGTGACAATAAGAGACAAATATACACACAAAACCATTCCCCCCCCCTTAGGATACACACACATGCACAGCCCTTCACCCAACTCCCTCCTCTGTATGCAGAACCACTCACCCACCCTCACATGCGCACACACACACCCCCAGCCCCTCACCCAACCCAACCTCTCACGCATGCACACAGAGCCCCTCACTCTTCCCCACATTCTCCCATGCAGGCATACATACACACCCACCCCCAGCCCCTCACCTCCCCATGTGTGTGCACACACATGAAGCTCCCCAGCTCACCTCATTCTAAACAACATCCTGTCACCCTACACACACAACCTTAACCTCTCACCCTACTTCAACTCATCCCTCCATACTTGTGCACACACACTCACAGCCTCTCACTCCACTCCCCACACATATACATATATATGCACCCACAGCCACAAATTGAAAAGAGAGACAAATACATACCTAATCCACTCACTGAGGAGTTACACAGCCCTTGCTATCCTAACGAGACAGACCTGATCATGTCTGTCCATATCCAGTTCTTCCATAGACATACATGAGTTTGGAAAAGGAGGAAGGGGAAACGTGCCATTTTACCACACTATCTGATTTGTTTTTTTTTACGTTTGTTTCCCTTTATTCTGTCTTATGATATTTATGACACACTTCTCTTCCCCCGTTCCCTACTTCTCTCTCACACACAGTGAATTTCCCATCCCACTTCATCACATACAGTTAACTCCCTTCTTGTTAGCACATATTGTACACTAAGTCTATTCTCAAGTCCCACACATAGACATTTCAATCCCCTCTTATCTCACATACAGAATCTCCCCAACGCTCCCTCACACACACACCTTACTGGCCTGCACTTTTGCACATCTGCTGATTTCTTAAACATACACCCCTTCCTTCCCTCATATCTCTTCATCCTTCCTTCATTCTCTCACCTTTATCTTCCATCCCTATCTCCTGCCCTCCTCCTTCTCTATCTTCCATCCCCTCCATAATTCAATTTCCCCCTTTGCCACCTTTTCCTTCATTATATCTATCCTCTGTCGCTTCATTACCTCTCTACTCCAACCTTTCCCTTTGATTCTTTACACATTCCTTTCTCTCCACCCTTCCTTTCATTCCCTCCCACATCTCTGTATTCCTCCCCTCCTTTCTTCCTTCCTTCCTTTCTCCCCTCCCTTTAGCCTTCAGCTCTTTTTCCCCCTCTCATCTTTTCACTCTCCATTAACTTAACCTTCAGTTCTCCCTCCCTCCCATCTTCCTTCTCTCTTCAGTGACCTGCCCAGCCTAAGTTGTCCTAGCCAGTGGCCGCAGCATGGGCCACAGAGTATGTAATGGTTGCATTGTAGCATCTGTCCCCATGACGGCAGTCATGTCCTCTGATGAAAGGCAGTGTTGGGTACTGACATAGGAATAGAGGCCACGCAGCAACCATTATATGCAGCCTGCTGGTTCCTGATTGATCCATGCACCGCTGTAACTCCACCTCCCCCTGATATTACTTCCCATGCACCAGATCTTTATTTATTTAACATTTCTTATATACCGTCTTTCATGATATGAAGGCGGTTTACATTGAACAAACTGAAATTACATTGAACGGGGCATTGTAACTTGGAGATAACTATTTCACAGGGAACATGGGCAATGGAGGGTTAAGTGGCTTGCCCAAGACCACAAGGAACACCTGTGGGACTAGAAACCCCAGTCCTTCCAGCCCAAGGTTGCTGTCCTCTAGTGGGATTTGAACCCCTGACCTTCTAGCCTGAGGTACCTTGCCCCAACCACTAGGTGGCTGCCATTGGGGAATTTTGGGGCATTTTACCCAATGATCAAGCTGCTCCTGCTCCAATTCCTCCTCCACCCTTGCCTCAGACTGGCACCTGAGGAACATGAAGCCCACACCACCAGTATGCCACTGAAATGTGAATGGAGGTTTCTGACTGTTTCTGCTGTTGATTCCCCCTACAACCATCACTGCCAATGTCAAAAGAGGAAGTGAATACACCTGGAAGGTGAACGTCTTGCGGAGGGGAAGGGACAGTGGAATGCAGGGCTGGGTTGGGGCTCTGTGCAGATAGCAAGCTTGCACAAGCCTAGACCAGCCCTGCCTGTGACTGACCCCGTCCTGACGCCTCTGGATTGCTAATGCCCATAAGCCACTGTATTAACTCGCTACCCAGATAGCAAATACACTTCCACATGGAATCAGTGCTTTTCAACTTTAAAGGATTCTTTTTCCTAAAGCTCTTTTCCTTTTCTGGTGTTAAGAATTGCTAACAATTGCAATTCTCCTAGGAAGGCAGTAAGTAGGCTAGAAATCTTCTCACCTCTAACAAGCAAAAATATTCAACGTGCATGTGTCAACATGGGAAGAAACCTCAGAGAGAGAGACCAGGTACATCAAAAATATTCAGACTCCTACTGAAACAGAGTTGGCAACTCTGACAACACTAAGCATGTTGAATAAAAATAAAAGGGTATCGATTTGTAAGTAAGGTCATGTCTATAACATGACATAATAATTGATATAGTTCTAGTTACTAGAAGTTAAAAGTAGGGGTAGTCATCAATTAAAACTGCTGGACTATGTTGGAGGGGGGCTGGGGAGTGTGGCAGCAGCTTTGATACGAGAATTTCCCTGATATGATTATTTTGCTAAAATTATTGTTTGTTAAAGATTGAACATATTAATGATGCATTAAGAGGCTGCTTCTATATAGAGTGCTGTGTATGGACAGTAGCATGCTAGAAACATATTGCGTAAGTCCCTGTTCACAAGGAGTTACACACGTGAATGGACATTTACCCGCATACTTTGGGTGCACATAGGCCCCATCATGCGTACTTTCTGTAGGTGTCTGCACTGGGGGAGCACTTGGGTGGAGCATAGGTGAGACCTATATTCACATGCGTATACTATAAACTGTTATAACGTATGTGTATATCTTCGCCAATCTAGTCATGTGCAGTTATGCCTGTTCTAGAGCAAGCATAGCTGCCGCGACTGGGTTCAGGCATGCTGTTGTGTCCTTATTCTATCAAGTACAGTAAGCGCATATGTTACCTTATAGAATAGGACCCAAATCTGCATATGGTAATGCTCAGAAACTGCATGAGTGTTTATAAAAGTATCTTCCACATGCTCGCCCTAAACGGCAAACTCCTTGCTGGCTAGGAAGAGTATATGTGGCATTGTAAAGAATGAGAGAATCCTTGCTACCATTTTCAACATTGTGAGCAAATAGGACTACGGGGAAACCTGTGTAGCAAGCCTCTTTTGTAGTGGCTGAGAAAATGCCAGAGTGATGTGATGTAATGGAGGATGGGACGCTATACATTTATCAGAGACGGTGTTCCCTTGGTGAGCCTAAAGAAGGGGCTTTGGTTTTTGTCTGCTGTAGGAGCTGGGGGGAAGCTCCTGATTCAGGGCTGGCTAGCAAGGAGCTATCCTTAGGCCCGCTAGGCCTAATAAGGAATAGGAGGAAGAAAAGCTCCAGGTTAGGAAGGATGAAATTCCTTTGGTATCCAGGGAATTTTTGATAACATGCTTTCTGCAAGAATTGTTTTGGAACCTTACCCAGGAGCATCCCAGAAATTCCAAGATTTATTCTTTCAAGTTACTGGAAATTTATCCAGGTGCATCCAAAAGACTTGGAGGGCTTTTTTAACTAAAGAGTACCTTCCTCAAATCTAATCGAGCTTGTTCAAGATTTTTGGATTATGGATTCTAAGCAGGGTCGGCTCCAGAGTTGGTTCAAGATATTGGCACCCTAGGGAAGCCTTAAGCCTTTTCTCCTCATGGCTGTCAGAATCTATTGTTTTGTTTTGAATGTCTTTGCTGCCCCCCATAAGCTGCCACCCTAGGTTACTGCCTAGTTTGCCTAATGGTTGAGCCAGCCCTGATTCTGAGAGATTCTTTATGCCAAGCAAGAAACCTTTATTTATCTACCTCAGATGCATTATGGGGTGTAAGATATTTTTGAATCAGTTATCTGTGCAACTTTCTTAGGTGCACCCCAGTCTGTGGCGAGTGTTTTTCAAGAGAGGCTTGATACCTCCCCAGTTAGCCTCCTATGAGCCAAAGAAGTGGCCTTCAGTATATGAAGCACAAAGAAAAACTTGAGGAGTCAGACCTTTCTGGAGGGAAGCTGGAGGAAGACCAGGGAGACAGACTATCGAGAGGAAGGTTGTAAAGGAAGACCTGCAAGGGAAAAGATGCACATTTGCAATTTAGTGCCTTTCTGGATTAGGAATTTAACCTATTACAAATCAGCTGAAGTGGGAAGTATTTGCTGGTGTTTTTACAAATAGAAAACACACTAGCTGGACTGAGTTTAGTTTCTGATTGGAAAAGGTGAAGTGGGTGGTGTATAAAAATTGTCATCCAAGTAGGACCTTAAGGATGTGCCTCCCCCTCCCACTGGGACCCCCGCTTACAATGTTGGCTCAAACATGCCAATCCCAGACCCTCCTTATAATTGCATAAATCAGGCTTTCTGGAATTGCCTCAATCATATCTACTGAATCAGAGAAGGCGTTTGTGAATGGCAATGTCCCATGGTCCTTCTTTCATTAATGTGATTGTCTGCAGCCTTGACTTGTACTCCAGAGATACATAATGTTACCCACATAGGGGCTGAATTTGTTGATTGATTGATTTTTCCTCTCTTACTGCTTAGCCACATAAAGATATGTGTCATTTATGCATGGAAGTCATCAATTTTCAAGGGCTTATACAGCTGAAGGGGGCTTACCTTTAGGTAGTCCCCATTCTGTAAGAATGTATCTAAACCAGATCATGCATACTTTCAGTATGGGCACGCACAGGGACGGGGTTTGGGTGGAGCATAGGAAGACCACAAATTGACAAACAAATGATTAAATGTATAATTATAAATGCACACCTTCCTTAGATTAGGCGTAAGCGCTCGCGCCTAGTTTGCATGCATCTTTACCCCGGATAGGCCACTATTCTGTAAAGTAAAGAATCCGTGTACTTCACTTTATCAACTAGACCTCAAATACATGTGAAATTGCCCTGCACACACTGCCTGTACATGTGTTATTTTACCCAGAATGAGTGGAAGCATTCCCAGGAGGACAGAGTTAAGCAGGGGGTTTGCAGACTTATGAAAATACACAGGCATGCATGCAAATTAACCAAGAATGCGGGCGTGATTAAGAGCAGATGTACATGGAAGCGTATAAATTCCCTGAGGTAATTTTCAACGTGAAAATATGCAGAGGGAAGTAGATGTTCAATCAGCTCGAGTTTCCATGTTGGTGTCTGGCATGGAAGAAACAATCATCTTGTCAAGGTGACCCTTCAATGCAGAACAAGCCTACAGTCTAATGGCTACACTCTGGGTATTTGCATGCTAAAAAGGAATTCAAAAGCTTTATCTACAGACATCCTCACTTGCAGCTTTTTCTGTAAGAAGCCTCAGATTCAAGCAACCTGCCCATCTCTCTGAGACAGCCACTGCATGAATTGCCAGAAAGAGTCTTTTACACGTTCAGGGTATTCAGCAATGTGCAGACAGGTCTAATACGAAACAATGAGATGAAAGATCACCCCTAGTGCCATATGCTGTGGGAGAGAGAATGACCCTTCGAAGAATTAAAAAGCACCCAAAAAGCAACATAAGCCTCTAAATGTTGACGGGGCTAGATTTATCATAGGCTATTTCCCATGTGTCTATTAGAAAAACTTTTGCCTGATTTATCAATGGCGTTTCCTTGCTGCTTCGTATCAATCAACGACAACTTTAGTTTCAACATTCACATAAATGCTTGAATTTTATGCCAAACGGCTTGTCCTCCTCCTTCAGATGCTATGAGGTGCTTAATTTAACCAATGAGGGCTACTGTATCCAACTGCCATGACTTCTCATTCCTAGATATTGGTAACAAATAGTCCTTTATGCAATTTTCACCTAGAAATAGTGCTCGATTTTTTGTTTCTTAATGGTATGTTTGTAAAGTTTTACAGAATATTTCTATTTGGTATTTTGCTACTTTTATAGAAGAAAACCGCACTGATTTTAAAGAGTGCGGTATATAAAAGCATTAAATAAATAAAATAAATAAATAAATAAGAAATTCAGGTGGATTCCAGTTTTCTTAAACAGAAATATGCTTCACTGGCAGGAAGATTTTAAAAGTTCTGGTCGAGAGCTGTCTGTCAGTCCATAATGTTCATATAGTTTTGTGGACTGATATTTTCTGAACTATAAAATACTTAAAAAGTGACAAAATCCATCTGTGTGGGAATTGATGAGTCATGAAGACTGCTCTTCATAACATTATGAAAATGCACCTTCAGAAATAAAAAGTGTTGAAATAAAGATGGTCAAATTAAAACTCCCACTCAGAAATAACTCAAAAAGGAAAGAGATATTGGTTGAGAAAGGCAAATTGGGACTGCTACTTATTCGCCTACATTTAGGCACATAAGTCGGGTGCCTACTCCTTGAAATTAGCACCAAGTGCCTAATTTCCCCTGATCTAATCCCAGCCCTTGCCTTGTTAATTTTAGATGCTTAGCAAAAACAGGAATGTGAATTTAGGCACTCAGTGTGTGTGGAGGGGGTGGAAATTTTCATGTAGGCAGATCTAGACACCTGATTTATTAAGGAACTACTGCGTTACTGTGCGCAAACACACTTTAACATGCATTATTTATCACATCACATTTTATACAATGAGACCCAGTTACTAATAGTATACACTAACTGGATTAGCCCGCACTAATACACAGTAAGTCTAGCCCTAAGTTAGCCCAAGCAGGTGATAAGAGCTAATAGTAAAATGGAACATATTCTTAAAATCAGAATGATCTGAAGATAAGCTACTGCATTTAAGAGCAAATAGAAAAAAGTCTTTCTTGGAAAAGCTGGGGTCAGGAAGGGATTGTTTGCATTGTTGCGTAATTGGGTACAAGGTGCATAGTGTGGTGAGGTTTTATTTCATCTTTTTGTCTTTTCCTAGATTAGTCTGCAAAACAGAACTGTTGGGCAGTCAAAGAGAGGTTGGGTTAAATGACCCTCTGGAGTTCTTTCAATCTACCTAGCTAGGTTTCAATCTAACAAACAGACACATGCTTAAAGTGTGCTATCTGAGGGTCCTCCATTGCGAATGTTATTTGGGGTAATTCCAAACAACATTCCCACCGAGCTGCGTTGGAATCCTCTGGCTGTGCTGCTACCGGTAGAGGGAGGTCCTGTGATATTGAGCTTTTAGTAGCTACCTCCCCCTACCAACAGCAGCTTGGCGAGAACGTTGATTCCAAATCCTTCCACATCTGCCTCTTGTGAGAATTCACCAGGAATAAAGGCTACACATGCAGGTACATCTTACAAAGGACATCCATGTGCAATCTGGGACATCACAGCCAGAACATCTGAAAAAAAGCAGGCACATGCATGTTCAGGCACGATTTCACAAACGTGGAGGTGCTCGATATGGACGTCCATGGAGATGTCTACATAGATGTCCCCAGAATAGCATTTCAGAATGGGGATGTCTGATAGCATAACGGTTAGCATAGTGGGTCAGGAGCAGGGTAGCCAGGGTTCAAATCCTAGTGTGGGCCTTCATGATCTTAGGCTAGTTACTTAGCTCTCCATATTCTCTGGCTGTTTTAAGGCCAAACAAGCACTTTCGTGATGCCTATTCATGCCTGGAGCAGATCTAAATATGGGCGTGCCTGTAGACATCCCCGATGTTTCTTTAAACCCATAGCTCCTCCCCATACATGCCTTCGCCCCATCCCCCTGCTACTTGGACATCTCCATTTGTGAAATAGCTCCATGATTTGGATGTGCACGTGCACACCTTCAGACGTCCAAATCACAACTAAGACTTTAATAACGACCTCCATTTTGTTCACAATAATACTTGCCTCTTAACTTGGCCTTGACAGGTTTTGTATGGCTTTGGCCAAGACTCCTGTAGCACTGTGGGTTTTGCTTTCCTCCGTTACTATTGATCTACTATCATAAGTGGGAAGCTGGGATTGTTTTTCTTCCCTCTTTATCCTGGGATAGTGGCACCAGATTAGCTCAACAGGGGGTTGTATCTCACCGACAGTAATTCTACAATTTAAAGAGAATGCACAGCGTGCTTCTTTTCAAATGTTTCTCGATACTTTCCCCCTACTCACTCTATATTTAGAGAAAAGAGAAAAATAATCCTTCAAAAGTTTCAGACATAAATTGCCAGAGAGTCTATCAGCCTTGGCTTAGCTGGGGGCACATTATCACTCTTGCAGACACCAATAACTAAGCATGAACTACTTCCATTGTTATTGCTAAATCATAGTTTGGGGCCAGCCAACCTCAGATCCTTCGATTTATACAGCTCTTTGCATTTCCCTCAACTATTTCATTAAAGGAATGGACACACAATAGATATACAGAATGTAATATGCCAGCAAGAAAGCTTTTCATTATTCTTTATTTTCAGCTAAAACTTCTGCTTTGTTCTTTCCAAGGTGCATTTGTCAGGTCGAAGAAAAGACATTAAGGAGACTAGACGAAGCCACTAAATTAAATGCGAACAGCAGTACATTTAAAACAATAATTGACCATAGGTTTATTATGTTTCTAATGGAGATGAAGGCATAAGACAAAGATAAGATGAGGCATTAGCTTACTGCAAGGTTTCCAAAACCTGTCCTGAGTGAGTCATGTTTTCAGGATATATCCACCATGAATATGCATGAGGTCCATTTGCATGTACTTGAGATCTATGCAGATTCATGGTGGGTATTCTGAAAACTAATGGGCTGTGAACTCCCCAGGCAGGTTTGGGAAGCTGTGACTTGCAGTAAAGGTCTACCTAGAGGGGATAATTGTTGCTGCATTGTTCTTGTTAGGTTATAATGCTTTTATTTAGGGTTATGGCATAATTTTACAATATTTTTACAAAGATTGAAATAGTATTCCAAGAATTAAACTAGTGAGATGGGAATTTCTAGTGTATTAATATCATCCAGTTAATCAGATTTCTCAGAACGGGACTGGGCATTCTGTGTCAATTACAATACCCATTGTACTAATAATTTATTTTATTTATTTCACAGGTTTTTTATACCGCTTTATCATTTTACTCAATGCGGTTTACATTGTAACTTAAACTTGATAATGTACTGTACATTAAAACAGGGACATTGATAACTTGGATTTTTCTGAGGCAATGAAGTAACAGCCACTAACTTGCACACCAAGAGCCCAATTCCAGAATATACCGTCTGATCTGTGGGCACATCCAAATTGAAAAGAGGCCCGATTTAAACGTGAGGGACAGATGTTTTTACCGCAGCATGAACAATGCACCATGGAATACGAGACATGGCTATATGCAGCAAATGGCTTTGTACATCCCCGCGCTCACAGTATTCTGAAAAGATGGATTTTTCAATCCCGCCTATTTCCACTTTATACCCATGAACGGCCACATCTCCCTGTAAAACATGCATCTCCAAAGCTGCTCCTCTCACCGACAGTGTTGTGCTGATGCAAACTACACATGAATACTGATGACACATCAATGTTGATGCAAACTAGACTATACATACCAGTCTGTTGCACACCCAGAACACTGCAAAATAATCTCTGTGCATTCTAAGATAGTATAAAAGTGGTAGAAAGTGATAGGTCTGTCATAACATACCTTGTATCCTAACATACATGGCAGTAGAAGACATCCTTGATTATGCTTGCAGCAGTCATCTCTGATAACAGTCTGTACAATGCTAAGTAAGAAACAGAAAAACCAGAAGAGGTTCTCCATAGTGAAACATCAAAATATTCTCCTGCCACTAATAAAGGACTCTCAGAATGGGAGCATTCAACAGTGCAAACAGCACTGATACATGCCCAAAGGCATCATCAGCGCTGTCTACAAATGTGCACATTTTCAGAGACCAATGATGGTGCTTATGGGCATGTCTTAGTGCTGTTTGCACTGTTGAATGCTTTGATACGCCTGATCAAAGACCTACATGACTTCAGAAAAAAAGATTAAAACCCACCTGTTCCAATCACATTGCGGCATCACCTAGGCAGATTCAACTATTACCTTTTCCCACGTTGCCTACCTACCTCCTAAGCATACGGGACTTAGAAAGCTATATTCACTGATATCTCGCATCCATGGTGATTTAAAATGTCTATATGTAAATATTCTCTGTTAATATGCTTGCATATACGGCGATTTAATGTATAACTGTAATTTATGTTGTTGTTCAAACTGTAATTTATGTGGTTGATCAAATGTATAACTGTAATTTAAGTGGTTGATGTTCACCCCTCCCTTTAATCAGACTGTATTCTTAAATTGGCATGTACCTACTCCCTTGTTTTTTCCACCAGTAAACCGCTACTGATCGCTGGAAGTTGCAGCATACAAATTTATACCAAATAAATACCAAATAAATAAATTCTTATTACTGACAAGGATATGTTTAGACATTATACTGTAAAGAACCAGTTCCGCTTCTTCTGCCTGATCACACTGGCACCTGATGATGCTGCAGTCATCCCTATGATCCAGGTACCGGCCAGGCATTCATGTCCCCCCAGATTTGCAGATGAGCACAACAGATCCTCCCATGCAACACTCAAACCACACTCACACACACACACACACACACTCTCCCCTCTTGCAGTCACAAATAACATATCTCTGCCAAAACATGCCCTGCACCTATGAACAATTGCTGTTAAGACATAATGGCATGGCATCTGAGGACACCACATCTGATCTACATTTCTCAGCCCAAAACACTTCTGCTCCATATTTACCTCACATACCATCCCTACATCTATACTCCCAGCTTTCCGGACACTGGAATAGCCTAGAATAGCCCCTTTAGCACAAACAGCAAATGTCAGCATAGCCAGAATAAAGACTATCACTGTGCTTTATCTTTCTGTAGGAGTGGGTTTTTTTTATCATTTCTTAACATTATAAATGTCCCCTCACCTGTTCATTCTATTCTCTACAACTGCACCTTGCGCCCTCCCAGACAGCAGACACACCAGTTTAATACAGCCAGTCATCTCTATGGGATGTGTTGAGGATCAGAGCAGCAATTTTTCTAAGTCTCGGCCTTATTCCACATTGCCACAGGTATGACGTGGGTGTCCATGGGAAACAATCAGGATAAACACAAGAGTACGCTTTCCATGTCTCTGTGGGTCACAACGCCCTCATTCCGCCCCCTCTCACCCATGTTCTGAGATCTCTGTGCTAGCACCATGTACGTGCAAGGCCGCATGGTTTTGGAATACGGTTCTAGATGTCTTCACAAGAAAAACATCTATCCCGCATGTCTATCCGGCTTATTCGTGATCTAGAATGACCCCCCAAGTGAAAACAAACCAACTAAACAGTGGTTTAAATTCTGCAAAAGAAGTGCGGGGAACAACACAAAAGGAAAAGAAGGAATTGGCTTAGTGCAGTGAGAAACATGTTCTATGAATCGGTACCATGGACAGCGCCAGAACCACCTCAATATCAAGAACACTTTCACATTTCAGCACCTTAACAAACTCCTCAGCCTTGCAGAATCCAGGAGATGAATATAGCCTAAACACGACACTCAATCATACAAGCAAAATATGGAATATATTATTACATTCCCTGCATACGTTGCAGTGGTTCCCCCTCCCCCTGCCCCTTTTTAACTCTGAGTCACAGCCATATCTCTCTCTTTGCAGCTGTACACACTATTAGCAAAATTCAAAGGAAATCTGACTACTATTGATCTGGAAAAATTCATGTACTTCTGTTCCGGGATCAGCTTCTCTCCCATGTTTACATAAATTCCTGTGTAAATGCAACATTTGATAAACTATTTAATTCATTTTTGAACTATCTCAGATTACCAGATTTAGGATAGTAGGGTGCCCTTGCTCTTCAGCTTTGCAAAAACCAATTTCTGTACATAAGTGTTCTGATGTTTGTGACTTTGAGTAGTTACTACTGGAAAGGTAGGGTGTTATTATTAACATGATTTCTATAATGCATAGCAGAGTGCTTTAAAGAGATACCTCATGGACAGTACCTTCTCCTTGGTGTTTATAATATAGTCAAGATAGACTGAATAAACAACAAAAAATAATTAAGAGGATAATGTGTTCAATGGAGAATTTTGATTGTCATCAAATGTGATTTTAAGGCTCTAAGAAGCACGCCAATTATGTATGCTAGTACTGATTAATCTATTTTTATTTTGGGGCATGTTTACCAAAGTGCACTATGTTTACACACGATTGGGTTGCAAATCTGGCACAGAGACCCACATTGACTTCAGGGGGGGTGTGCATCCGTCACCCTGCAGTTAGCATGTTGCAACTGTATGGCATTGCGCTAACTGGCACACGGGGGGCTCTTAACACTACCCACTGAGATGGCATTACGTGCACCCAGGCTAACGGCAACAGCTGCAGCTACAGTTAGTACGCATCCAAAATGCCTGCATGAACTGTGATGCACTCTTGTTCTGCCCCTAACTCACCCAATCACGTGCTAACCAGTTAGTGCAAGATTTTTAGCACAGCGCCCCTCACTGACTTTTGGGGGTATGTTTATGAAGTAGCAGTAGCGGCTTTCATGCAATAGGCTCCGATATTGCATGGAAGCCGCTGCCGCTGCTTAGTAAACATACCCCTTAGTATAACATGCGTCTCGCATATTAACGGTTAGTGCACTTTACTAAACATGTCCCTTAGTGCAGTAGAGCATCAGCTATGAGCCCCAGTCTATTTATCAAATGAGTAACATCAAATCAAATCAAAATCAAACAGATGAAAGGACTTTTCAGCACAGAAATTAAAAAAAAACCCCACTTAAAACTGGATAGGAATAAACAGAAAAATTGGGATAAATGAGAAACAGGATAAGAGTTTTAGAAACTTTCTATATAATATTTTAAAATTATTTATTTGACTCAACATCTGAAATAAAACTCATCAACTGAGCTTAAACCAAAAATTATGAATATTTCAATGCTTAAAAAAATTCACGGAATTCTAAGATATGCAAAAGAAATATTATGCTAACAACCCCTTTTCAAAATCGGTCAGCCAATAGACCCAATGTATGTTAATGCAGGTACCTATGGTGGATGGATAGAGGGTCATCATTTCACTATCGTGATGGGGAAAAGTAACTTTACTTGAGAAACAAAGTACCAGTATGACTTGTTAATATTAATCCACAAATCCTGCATATGTATTAAAGATGATTCTATCCATATTAACTTGTTTTTATTTAATTATAGAGGGCAGTTAGATATGTTGGGGTGCAAGGCTGGAATAAGGGGGGGGGCGCAAAACCCACTGGCATGTTGTGCTTTCTTCAGCTTTCTGTACTTACGATGTTGTGTATCTGGAGTAATTCTGATGTTGTAACGTGCTGTTGAGATTTGAGCAGCTTCTGACCATGAATCATGCACTGTCACTATGAAGCGATATATGTTGGAGCAGGGGCTAGGACTGCAGATATTTGGGAACTAGAAAACATGTGATGCTATAATAAGGATGTGTTCTGGTTAGACCAGTATGAAACTTACGCATTCGCTAGATGGTCATACTTTCAAAGCTTAGAGACAACAGTTTTGTATTAGAACCTATCCCTTATATGAGGTTCCTGTCTATCTAGATAACCAAAGCTATATCCATATATAAGCTTAGCACCGAGGCAAAAATTTCTATGTCCAGGCCTAACACTAGAATGTACGAGGCACGTACCAAGAAAGGTAAATAGCTGGTTTGATGCTATTTAGTATGATGCGAAATAGCTCTGGAATTGCTAGTATTTGCGCTGCTTTGTTATATAAAAAGATCAGGATGCCTTAGAGCTCATCTACCATTGTCCCTACTTACTAAACAGTATTAGATTTTGCAGTTAATATATGTTAACTGCAAACATTAACCTGTGGCAGCTGCAAAACCTCTGTGGTAATTGTAGTGGGGAGGGTGCTGCCAGCCTTGCTGCTAACATCGGCAAATATTGCTACCATGTGCAGGGCAGGGTGAATGCTTTGGTGGGTGCTGGGCAAACAAGGAGAGCGAGGCCCACCATGTAATACATACATTGTAAACCCTCACAAACATGTGAAATCTAGTGTTAGCTTTGATATCTAATTACATCACATTAACGTGGGGGTTTAAAAATACACCCAGCCTCCTTCACTTTCTTGAGACCACAGCAAATATTTTTGCCAGCCTCTAGACCTCTAAGCACCTGTTTGGCTGCTCACTGCTTTCTGCGGCTTTGAGGGCTAGGAGTTTGCTTCAGGGGCTGAAGATTTCACTGGACCCATGGGGCCCTAAAGACAAAACATGTGTGTGTTTCAGGAGGGGGGGGGGGGGAAGGAACCATAATGCAGGGTGGCAGCTGAAGCCATGTTTTCTTGGATACTGGTCTAATGACTCCAGCTGGTACCAGTGCATGGTTCCAGTTGGTAAAGCAAGTGGCTGATGCTGCCGCATTTTGTCCTATATGGGCTAAATGGGCATCCGTGATTGATATTATCTACTTCCTGCTTGGGTCTGGGCAAGGTTGGCTTAAAGCATATCTGACAGGCCCTACCAAACCTTTGGGGCTTAGACATGTATCTAATCGGTCTATGCCTAAAGTGTGCCCGGGCCATGACTGCTAGCAGCCTAACTGCCCCATGTTATCTGTCGCATTAGTAGTTAATATCATACTCCCACCCCTTCCTCATCCCATTCCTATCCTTACTATGAAATTATGAATTAACAGGTCAATAGTCACTGGCATTTATCAGGTTGCCGTCCAGATAACTGCCATGATCAGGATATTCAGCCGCACTATATAGATACTGCCAGTGAATATCCGAATGGATTGCCTCGGACTATCTGGATAGTGCCAGAGTGGCCCATGGGTAGAACAGGGGCAGAGCCAGCAATTATCTGTAGAGTGGTGATATTCACAGAGACAGCCCAAGGGTTCTTGCTGCCCTAAGCAGGCCCGATGTGCTGCCCCACCACACTGCCCCTAACATCTAGCCCATCACTGGGGGTTGATGGGCGGCACGGTGATCACCTCTTTGAAGCCATGGCAGGCCTTAAAGCGTATGTGCACATTCTTATTTTATTTTTATTTATTTACATTCTCTTATATACCGCGCTATTCTGCATCAGTGCGGTTTACATTGAACAAACTGAAATTACATTGAACAGGGCATTATAACTTGGAGATAACTATTTTACAGGGAACACGGGCTATGGAGGGTTAAGTGGCTTGCCCAAGACCACAAGGAGCACCTGTGGGACTAGAAACCCCAGTCCTTCCGGCCCAAGGTTGCTGTCCTCTAGTGGGATTTGAACCACCGACCTTCCGGCCTGAAGTACCTTGCCCCAACCACTAGGCCACTCCCCCACTAGGCCACTCCTCAATTCATGTCCTGCCGCTCCTGCCCCCTCTGTCAGGAGCAGTGGGACAAGAGTGTGTGCATGCGTGTGCTTTAAAGAGTGGATCATTGTGTTGCCCATCAACCCCCGGTGAAAGGCTGAATGTCAGGGTGGCATAGCAACAGCATGTGGTGCAGTGGGGTGGCACATTGGGACTGTCTAGGGCTGAGCCACCCACCATGGTATGCCGCCCTAGGCAATTGCCTAGTTCCCCTACTGGACAGGCCTGCCCTGGATATTCAGCACGGATTACTAGCTGGGTAATGCTATCTGAATAATGGCTCTGAAAGTTGCTGTCATATGGATAGCAGTGGCTCTGGCCACAATCTGGATGCTGGTATTGAATATCTGGATATTGTTTAGCCACTGGCGTTTTAAAAGCACACTGACTGCCATGGCTGAATATTGACCTGTAAGGGTTTAATGCAGCAGTTAATGCATGCTAACCGCTAATGCACTATGTTAAGGGATTCTTTTAGTAGCCTTGGCTGCGATTTACACACGTAATTATCAGCATGTCCACGTTTAAATGGCATCCACCTGCAAATGGCAATTTCGGTAAGGGCTGAATTTACAAATGAATGTCTGTACAACTTGCAAGTTACAGAGGGGCATGTCAGGGGCATGGTTATGGTGTGGATGGGGAGGGTCAAAAATCTAAATGCATTCTGTCCATCTCATATGAGGAATACATGTGTATGACCAAAAAATGTTCACATCGGTATTTATACCTGCTCCCTGGTATCGTTAGGTTTTTTTTAAAGTGCTAATTTTGGCCAACCTGTTCTGGGTGGGGGATTGGGTAGTTATCCTCTTTAATACCCCCTCTGTACTGAAATCTGTAGCTAGCCGGTGGCATTTACACGCATGGCTTGCAAAACGACTCACATACACATGCAAGCATAGCAAATTACCGGTCTTCACGTGTAAGTGCCGCCACTTATACATGTATGTAGCAGTGTTTCCCTATTTGTTTTCCCATATGTAGGCTTATATGTAGACACTTATCCAGATACAGTCCTGCGCTTCCTGCTAGGTAATTTAGAAACTGCTCCATGGCTACCAGAGCCTTTTCTAAAATACCACTAGAATTGTAAATCTCACAACCTTGATGTCTCAATTCCAATCTCCACGTCTTTTCTACGTTTGTTGAGCTCCACATTAACAGTGAACATACATACCTAATGCAGTTGACTAAATGGGGACTTGAAGTTTTTCCCATTGACAGAGTGGGAGAAAATTCTTAGTAAATCAACCTCTTCATGTAAGCAGAAAAAAAGTGGTAGTTTAAGTGCAAATACTTTCCTAAAGATATATATATAGGAAACTGTATTGAAGAGGCTACCAAAAGGGACTGCTACTGCTGGAGAGAGATCTGCACTTGCAAGTATTTACTTTAGGAAAAGTTTCTAAATCTTGGGAGAAAAGGAATTCTTTAGATTAAAGCTGATTAATCTGTGTAAATCAGAATCCAGTGTATTTGTTAATTCAGTCAGGGCCTAGTATCAACAAAACGTTTTCAGTTTAAATTTAAAGCTCAGTGGGTAGCTTTCAGTTTAAATTTAACCTCAAGGCTCTCAGCTGGGTTTTAAATTTAAACTGAAAGCTTTCTGCTGAGTTTTAAACTTAACCTAAAAACTCTCAGCTGGGTTTTAAATTTGAAACTCAACAGAGAGCTTTCAGTTTAAATTTGAAACCCAGCAGATAGCTTTCAGTTTAAATTTAAAACCCAGTAGAGAGTTTTTAGTTTAAATTTAATACTCAGTCGGGGCCTAATATCAGCAAAGACCTCTTGGTTTAAATTTTAGAACTCAGCAGAGTGATTTTGTTTTAAATTTAAAACTCAGCAGAGAGATTCTAGTTTAAGTTTAAAAACTCAGTCAGGGCCTAGCATCAGCAGAGAGCTTTAATTTAAATCAAATCAAAGTATAACTTAGCAAAAAGGAAAAATAGGGTCAATATTCTTTGAACAGAAAGGAATAAATCGTTTCTAGAGACCTTTACAAATAGGTCTTCTAGATAGGCAGCAATAGACCTGTAAAATTGTTTTAAATAGGTATTAAAGCCAAGTGACAGATCAAAGGGGCAATTTGAAAGGCTCCATCTATCAAAGCAAGGGTTGTGTAAATCACTCAGGAAATTTTTACAGATTACCTTAGAAGCATAGGTCTGGGACCTGTGTATCAAGCCAGCCTTTACTAAGTGTTAGTTCTCTCCCACCCACCCCAGACATAATCTTAGCTTTATAGGGTCTTAGACCTATTAAAGGGGGAAGGGTATTCAAATTCACTTTAAGGTTCAGCTGGTTATCCTCACCAGGAATAGATGAATTAAGGCCCAGAAATTAATTAGTCTTGAGGTGAACAAAGTCCCTTAAACGTATTTTGTATAGCTATATTAGTACACGTATCCCTAGTAACTTCAAACAACATAATTAGCTAAACATAACTTTCAAAAAAGATGCAGCCAGCAGTCCAGCAATGAGATGGGATTTTATCCAGTCTTTTGCATTGAGTGTCACATGCACGATTTTCTCCCAGTTGATGAAGGGTCTTACGTGCGCACTAAATGCAAGGAGCTCTTCACCCTCAGGGAGCAAGTATGATCTCTGGAGACTAGAGTAGGAGACTTGGGGGAAGTCAGAGAGGTACACATATGAGACCTACAGGGATGTAGTATTGCCATGGAGAAGCCATGTGAAAGGACAGCATCACATTGGTGAGGCAGGAAGTGATCCTGTAGTTAGGACCTGTTCACCAGGAGATGTAAAAGCCTCTCACACCAAGGAAGTTTCTCCAAGGCCATGTGCCCATCAGGGAAGGGTTAGGACGGCCATTATAGTGGGTGATTCGATCAATAGGCATGTAGATAGCTGGGTGACTGGTAGACATGAGGATAACCTGGTAACATGGCTGCCTAGTGCGAAGGTAGTGGACCTCACACACCACCTAGACAAGGTTTTAGATAGTGCTGGGGAGGAGTCTGCTGTCTTAGTACATGCTGGTACCAATGATATGGGAAAATGTGAAAGGGAGGTTCTGGAGGCCAAATTTAGGCTTTTAGGTAGGAAGTTGAAATCCAGAACTTCCAGGGTAGCATTCTCTGAAATGCTTCCCGTGCGGGACCCAAAAGACAGGCGGAGCTCCAGAGTCTCGATGTGTGGATGAGATGATGGTGCAAAGAAAAGGGATTTGGATTTGTTAGGAACTGGGCAACATTCTGAGGAAGAGAGGGGCTCTTCTGAACAGATGGGCTCCACCTTAACCAGGATGCCAGGCTGCTGGCAGTAGCATTTAAAAAGGAGATAAAGCAGCATTTAAATAAGATAATAGGGGAAAGCCGACAGTTGCCCAAGAGCGCATGGTTCAGAAGGATGTATCCTTGAAAGATACTAGCAAAAGAGGGAAGGTAGGACATCCTAACAAAGAAGTTCCAATAAAGATAAAAGTAACCCAGATGCACTTAAGTACATAACTGAAAGATTCTAAAATTACCTGTATCAACTGATAACCAGATTAATATGAATGAAATTCAACCTCTAAAATGCCTGTATGCAAATGCTAGAAGTCTAAAAATTAGAAGGGAGAGTTAAAATATATAGCTCTAAATGAGAGGTTAGATATGATTGGTATCTCAGAGACCTGGTGGAAGGAGGACAACCAATAGGACACTGTCTTACCAGGGTACAAACTATATCACAATAATAGAGTAGATCAAATTGGTGGAGTGGTTGCGCTCTGTGTTAGAGAGGGCAGTGAGTCACATAAGATTAAAGATTTGCAGGAAACAAAATATGCTGTAGAATCTCTATGGATAGAAATTGCACGTAAAAAAAGAGAAGGCAATGGCAGTGGGGGTGTACTACCGACCACCTGGTCAGAATGAACAGATGAATGATGAAATGCTGAAAGAAATCAGGAAAGCTAACAAAAGTTATAACACAGTAATAATGGGTGATTTCAATTACCTGGATATCGACTGGGTCAGTGTCACAGCAGGGCAAGCTAGGGATATTTAAAGTTTCTAGATGAAATAAATGACTGCTTCTTGGAGCAGCTGATTCATGAACTGACAAGAAGGGAAGCTATTTTGGACCTATCCCTTAGTGGCACCCAGGATCTGCTTCAAGAGATAAGGGTGTTGGTGTCACTTGGCAATAGTGATCATAGCATGATCGCCTTTGATTTAATAAATGAAAGAAAAATGGCAAGGAAATCTGCAATACTACCATTTAACTTTCAAAAGGGAGACTATGACAAAATGATAAAAATAGTTAAGAAGAAACTAAAAGGACATTGTTTAAAAATACTATCTTGGAAGCCCAGAACAGATGTAGTCCACACTTTAAGAAAAGTGGAAGGGAGATCAAAAAACTGCTGGCATGGTTTAAAGGCGAGGTCAGGAGGCTGTTGCCAAAAAGCATCTTTCAGGACATGGATAAAGGAACCAAATGACAAAAATGAGAAACAGGTTAGATGCAAGGCACTGATAAGGCCAGCAAAGAGAGAATTTGAAAAATGATTGCTGAGGAAGCAAAAACACATAATAAAAACTTTTTCAAGTACAGTTGTAGCAATAAACCTCTGAGAGAGTCAGTTGGAGTACTGGATGATAGAGGGGTAAAAGGGGTGCCACGTGAGGATAAGGCTATAGTGGAGAGACTGAATGAATTCTTTGCTTCGGTCTTTATTGTAGATGATGTAGGGAAGCTACCCATGACTGAAATGGTATTTAAAGGTAATGCATCAGAAGAATTGAAAGAAATATCAATAAACCGGGAAGATATCGTACTATTATTTGATAAACTAAACAGCAGCACCTGGACTGGATGGTAAACACCCGAGGGTGTTACAAGAACTGAAATATAAGATTGCAGACCTACTATTAGTAACCTGTGAACTATCATTAAAATCATCTGTAGTACCTGAAGATTGGCGAAAGGCCAAAGTAATGCCAATTTTTAAAAAGGGTTATAGGGGTGATCCGGGAACTACAGGCCAGTGAGCCTGAAATCAGTACCTGGCAAAATGGTAGAAACCATTATAATGAACAAAATTACTGAACATGTAGATAGTCATGGTTTAATGTGAGAAAGCCAACATGGCCTTAGCCAATGAAGGTCTTGTCTTACTAATCTGTTATATTTTTTTGAAGATGTGAATAAACAGGTAGACAAAGGTGAGCCAGTTGATATAGTGTATCTGGATTTTCAGAAAGCCTTTGACAAGGTCCCGCATGAGAGACTCTTGTCAAAATTAAAAAGTCATGGGATTGGAGGCAGTGTAGCATTATGGATCGGGAACTGGTTAAAAGATAGAAAGCAGACAGTAGGACTAAATGGCCAATTTTCTCAATGGAGAAAAGTAAATAGTGGAGTAATGCAGGGATCTGTGCTGGGCCCATTGCTTTTTACCATATTCATATATGACCTGGAAATGGGAACAAGTGAAGTGATCAAATTTACAGATGACACAAAATTATTCAAAGTTTTTAAAACCCAAGAGGATTGCAAAAAATTGCAAGAGGACCTTGATAATTTTGAATATAATTAAAGAGATTTAACTGCTTTTTCTCTGAAAGGACAGCTGGGAAACCGGCTGGTACTTGGTAGATCTCTCTCTTTTGTTTTAACAGATACCTAAGCTCCACGAACAGAACAATGGCTGGGGAAAATCATATCGCTAAAGCTGTTGCCCCCGTTACAGCCTCTGCCTCTGTCCAGACAGAGGCCCTAATGCCAGTTGAAGGACCGGTTCCATGTGCAGGGTGCCTGCATGCTGAAGCTCTGAGGAAACAAGTGGAGGAACTCAGAGAGGAGGTGGCGATGCTGAGGAGCATTCAAGACAGTGAGAAGTACATTGATGAGATGCTTCTTGCAGCAACCAAGCTCTCCAGCAGAGGAGAAGATGGGTGCCAACAGAGTGTCGATGGTTGGACACAAGTCACCAGGGCCTGCAGAATCACCAATCCAACTTCTCCAGCCCTTGAATTGAAGAACCATTATGCAGCCCTGGAAGTGGAGGAGGTGAAAGCATCCCTGGAAAGGGAAGAACCAGACCTCAACTACCCAAAAGTTGCAGAATCAGGGACCACAAGGAAGCAAAGGGTAGTGGTGGTTGGAGACTCTCTTCTGAGGGGTACTGAGACGTCCATCTGCCGACCAGACTTGATGTCCAGAGAGGTATGCTGTCTGCCTGGTGCCAAAATCCAAGATGTTACAGAGAGTTTGCCGAGACTCATCAAGCCCACTGACTATTACCCAATGTTGCTAATCCATGTTGGAACAAATGATACTGCCAGGTATCCTTCAGAATGTATCAAAACTGACTTCATGGCTCTGGGATAGAGGGTGAAGCAGTTAGGTGCACAGGTGGTGTTCTCTTCAATCCTCCCTGTTGAGGATAAAGGCCAAGGCAGAGAGGCTCGCATCCTGGAGATGAATGCATGGCTGCATGGATGGTGTCATCGAGAGTGTTTTGGTTTCCTAGACCATGGGATGCTGTTCCAAGGGTTGCAGAGCAGAGATGGCATCCATCTGTCCAAAAAAGGTCAACGCATCTTCGGTAATAGACTGGCTAATCTACTGAAGAGGGCTTTAAACTAGATTCATTGGGGATGGGTGAAGAAAGCCCCCAGGTAGGTGATACATTAAATACCTTTATGGAAATGGGTAACAGGGGTAACATATGGAAAGCAGAGTGTATAAATGTCTGTAGCATGGGAAATAAGATCACTGATGTTGAAGATTTGGTGGGAGTGGCTGACTTGGATTTAGTGACAGTTACAGAAACATGGTTCACAGAAAACCATGATTGGGATGTAACTATACCTGGCTATATTTTATTCAGAAAGGACAAGGTAGGAAGAAGGGGAGAAGGAATGGCACTATATGTAAAAACTACTATTAAAGCTTTGGAATTACAGAGCTTAAAAGGGAGAGAGGAGGCATTGTGGGTTAAACTAGAAAGAGGGAAAGAGAAATTTATTTGCATTGGTGTGATATACAGACCTCCCTCACAAGAGGAAGAGGTGGACAGAGAGTTAATTGAAGACATACGCAGCATTGCTAGGAAAGGGGAAGTGCTACTGATAGGAGATTTCAATATGCCAGATGTTGATTGGCACATTCCTGCTGCAGTATCATCTAGAAGTAAGCAGATCCTGGATTCTCTAAAGGGAGAACTATTAAGGCAATTGGTAACAGATCCCACACATGAAGGGGCCATACTGGACTTGGTGCTTACCAATGGTGAAAGTGTTTCTGATGTTGTAGTGAGAGATCATTTTGCATCCAGTGATCACTAGATGGTGTGGTTCAGTATTAGGACTAGGGCTGTTAGAATCCATTCAAAGATGAGGATCTTAGACTTTAGGAAGACTAAGTTTGCCAAGATGGGCCAATACCTCAGGGAGTCATTAGTGGGATGGGAACAGCTGGGGCATGTAGAAAAACAGTGGGCAAAACTGAAAGGGGATATTTTAAGGGCAACCAACCTTTTTGTTAAAATGGTAAATAAGGGGAGACCACGTGATGCGGTGAGAGCAGCAGGTCGCTTCTGCTAGTGCTCCGGTCTTCCCCGGTCCAAACCGTGCCTTATTGCCGTATTTAACACTGCTAACTGATCAGCGGCCGCACCAACTTGGGAACGTTGATTTACCGGGTCTCAAACAACTGTCGGGAATCAACCAGAGTGATGGCAGCCACGGTAAAAAATACTCGGAGGGAGAAAGAGCGGGCCACCCCGGCATCTAAAATGGCCGACAGCCAGGCCATGCCAAGATCGCCCACAACCCCGGCGTTTGTGGAGGAGGTCTCCGCGGCGGGGTAGCAGAGGCATTGTCGGTGCAATTTACAGCACTGCACGACAAAATGGATAATTTGCAGGCGTCTGTCGGAGCCCTGGGAAGCAGGCTGCAGGAAGCCGAGGATCGCATTGGCAGGGCTGAAGATAGCCTGGAGACCCTTACACAGGATCTAACACTACTAAAATCCCAACTGCAAACCCAAGAATTGAAACTGGACGATTTGGAAAATCGTTCCAGACGCAACAACCTGCGGGTGATGGGCCTCGCCAATTCCATTGCGGACAAGGACCTTGTGCACTACTTGGAAACGCTCCTCCCGCAGCTTTTTGAAGGCATTGAGGAGGGCGGAAAAGTGCAGATCGAAAGAGCACACCGAGTGGGGCCCAGACAATCCCGGGACCAACGGCCGAGGGTTGTGCTGGCGAAATTTCTCTCTTTCTCCCAGAAGGAGGCCATACTTCGGGCTGCACGGCAGAGGGGAGAGCTCCTACACGACAACATGAGAATCCGCTTTGCCCAGGACTATTCTTCAGCGCTGAGCCAAAAAACGTCGCGCCTATGCCCCCCTCTGTCAAAAACTGATCGCTCTACAGATAAAGTTTTCTGTTCAATACCCTGCCCGGTTGCACGTTTTCCACGCTGGGAGTCATCGGTCCTTCGAATCCGCCAGTGAAGCTGGGCCTTACATCGCTGAGCTAGAGAGAAGAGAGTGATTGCTGCGGGATAACCGGATACAAATTTGACTTCCATGGGAAAGTGGACTTTTGCCCAGCGGGAAATCTAGTGGACTTCAGCAAGAGCCCTTAAACGGTCCCAAAACCATCCCTTGCGCTGTGCAAGGAGCAGAGATCTACCGACTGAGAAGAGATGGGAAGGACCGGTTGGCTGCCTGAGCTGCGGCCGTTATCCCCTGTGGGCTTCCTGCTGCGGGGTCTACCTGCGTAGCCACAACGCCGAAAATGGACTGGTGTGCAGGTTGCTATTATGGGTTTATTGTTGTTTTACTACTTAATGTTATTTTTTATAGCCCCGTGGGTATGTTGGCTATGGGGGAGTTTGCATGTTATAAGACTAAGGACGGTACTTACAGATGTGTAATACTGATGGGAGGGGTGGAATAGTACCGCGGCTGGGGTGGATGGAGTAATTAGAGGGATATTCCGTGCCCTCGGGGGAGGGACCCGGCTCAGTCACCTTCTGACCGCAGCGGTACCCGCGTTGGCATGGAAGTGCTGGGCAGAGTGTGGGAGAAGCATGGGCGATCTGTGGCTGTTGGCTTGGGCCTCTGCCTACACGGCAGGTCCAGGGTCCGGGGGGGGGGAGGGATATACAGAAAGAAAGAGAGAGAGAGAGAGTTCCACCACCAACAAGATAAGACCCCCCCCCCCGTGATCTGGAGGGCGAGAACTATTGCAATGTCCCTTGGAGCTAGCCCCAAAAGGAGGCGAGCCTCAGGGACAGGTGTGACTCCAATCTAGAAACGTAGGAATGAGCCAAGGATCGCAATAGGGGGCCCACCGAAAAAGTTGACAGTGAGTGTGTTCCATAGGTGCGGTGGGGTAACATATTTGGGTAATGGATCGGGGAAGACTGCACGCATCTAACTGGTCCAGAGGAGATGCTCTCCGTGGCCCATAGGGGTCAATGGAAGATAGAGAGCACGAGAGGAATGAGAGGGGGAAGGGATGAGGAGGGGGAGGGAGATGATGGGGGGGAGGAAGGGGATGGGGGAGGGGGGAGGGAGGGGACGGAGGGGGGGGGAAAAAGAAGGAAGGGGGGGAGATAGCCACATCCGGGATGGCCAGGTTTTATACTGGGTGAATTTAGTGTATAGGGTGGGGGGAGCCCCAGGCTGGGGGGGCCCTCTCTGGGACATAGGTAACTATACTAATCAAAGAGCCTCTACTACCCCGCTAACCTGAAGATAATTTCTTGGAACGTGTGTGGCCTCGGGAGCCCAATAAAGAGATCTAAAATATTGCAGGCCCTGGCCAGACAACGTGCCGATATAGCGCTACTTCAAGAAACCCACCAGACAGTAGCCGAACATCACAAACTTCGCCGGAGCTGGGTGGGGCAAGTGTGGGGGGCCCCGGCCACCGGAAAAAAGGGCGATGTAGTGGTGCTAATACATAAAAACACCCGCTTCGAGGTTCTCAAGGATATTGTGGATCCCACCGGACGTTTTGTTCTATTACAAGGCCTATTAGGCGGGAAGCCGATTATTATCGGGAACCTTTACTGCCCTAACGTGCTGGATTCAGCCTTATACTCCCGCTTGGCAGCCCAAATAGAGACACTGCCCGAGCTACCCCTGATTTTGGGAGGTGATTTTAATGGGGTAATGGATGTTGCCTTGGATACCTCGAGGGGAGGGGGACCGCGGGAACGGTTGCAGTCGGCTCGCGCGCTGCGTCGTCTGTGTACCCGTTTGGGGTTGATTGACCCGTGGCGGCTTTTGCACCCGGATGAAAGAGATTATACCCACCAGTCCCGTGCACATGGAACCAGCGCGAGAATCGACTACTTGTTGACCACGAAAGGTCTGTTTACCACGGTGGCAGAAGCACAGATAGGCCCGGTGGAAATTTCCGATCACGCTTTGATCTGGCTCGAGCTACGGGGGCTGGGAGATGATCCGGGGGCGCGACTGTGGCGGTTTCCGCTGGAGCTGTACAAAGATACCCAGTTTCGTAAATTCCTGATCCAACGTTGGCAGGAGTTTGAGGCCGACCACAGTGGGCACCTGGATGATCCAGAACTGGTGTGGGAGACTGCTAAAGTTGTTTTGAGGGGAGATATTATTGGCTATATGGCCCGGAAACGGCGGCTTCGGGCCGAACAGATTATTCGCCTCGAAAAATTAGTCGCAAAGCTTAGAAGACGGCATGCGAGTGCGCCCAGCCCCCTACATAAAAAACAACTTGCGGAAACGCAGGCGGCCTTAAATGAATTGTTACACCAACGGGCAAAGAAATCCATCCTGTATTACCGGTTTCAATTGTATTGTCAGGGTGACAAACCGGGTAAGCTACTAGCGCGTTGCCTGCAAGGCCCTCGAGATTCGCGATTAATTACAGCTCTTAGGGATGAGCACGGGACCCTTCATAGGGATAACCCGCAGATAGCCAGGATTTTTCGCTCATTTTTCCAGACGCTATACACGGCAGAGGCCGGGTCACCGGAACGGATGGTGTCTTACCTGCAGGAATTGGAGTTGCCAAGGCTGAGTGCGACAGAGAGGGCACTGCTCGACCAACCCTTGACAATACAAGAGGTGCAAAAGGTTATTGCTAGGGCGGGGTGCTGTAAGGCACCGGGACCAGATGGGCTGGGGGCGGAATTCTATAAGATTCTTAATGACTATATTTCTCCCGTACTGGTGGCCCTCCATACTAAGAGAGCTGAGCAGGGTGGATTCAAATGGGGTGGGAATCAGGCCTATATCTCCCTCTTTCCAAAACCGGGAAAAGACCCACTACAGGCGGCGTCCTACCGCCCTATTTCCTTGCTTAACTTTGATGTGAAAATTCTAGCCAAAGTACTGGCTGAACGTCTGGCGGGGGTGCTGGGTCAGCTAATACATGATTCGCAGGTGGGCTTTGTAAAACATCGATATGCAGTTCGTAACCTTCGCAAAATTTTGTGTTCACTAGAATGGGTGCAGCGCCGACAGATACCGTCATTATTAGTGAGCTTCGACGCGGAAAAAGCCTTTGACAGAGTGGATTGGCAGTACCTCCGATATTTGCTCCCGTCCTATGGGCTGGGGACTGCTTTTTGCAAGATGGTTCATAGCCTGTACGCCAATCCGTCCGCCGCGATTTCTTGTAACGGAGTGCTATCAGAGACCTTTAATTTGCACAGGGGCACCCGCCAAGGATGTCCCTTGTCCCCTCTACTATTGTTGCTATCCCTTGATCCCCTTATCCGCAGAGTGGAGCAATCTCCCGAGATACGGGGTATATGCATCGGCCAGCACGAGTTCAAATTATCCGCTTTTGCAGACGACTTATTGGTACACTTGTCGACCCTCGGGATTCGTTATCGTCGTTGTTAAAGGAGTTTCATCTGTTCGGACGCTTTGCGGGTCTCACAATTAATCAGGAGAAATCCGAGGCATTAGATGTGTCTGGGCACTTGAGGGCTCGGTGGCTGGGAGTCTTCCCTCTCAGATGGGCCGAGGATTCTTTCAAGTATTTAGGTATTCGGCTACCATGTCAGCCGTCTCGGCTCTATCATTGTAATTTTGAATGGACCCTGGGCAGAGTGCGAGAACAATTGCTGATGTGGAGATCCCTCCCCCTATCGTTGCTGGGGAAGATAGCGGCGATTAAGATGGTCATCCTGCCGCCGCGGCTACTTTATTGGATGCAGACCCTCCCGGTATGGATATTGCGACGCGACCTACGGCGGTTGGAAACTGTGCTGCGGGGGTTTTTGTGGAGCGGTAAGAAGGCACGGATCCCCTATGGTCGCTTAGTGGGCACCTGGGCACAGGGGGGGCTGGGGCTTCCAGATTTTGAGGCTTATGCTCTGGCTTGCCAGGCGCGCCACCTGGGAGATTGGCTGGGGGGTACTGAAGTGTACACCCCGAGGGCCTTCGAGGAAGCGCTTGCTGCACCAAATTCCTTGTTGGCGCTGCTACATCATGATAACAAGCAGAGCTGGGGGGCTATGGGAGACAGTGTGGTGTTGGGAGCGGTCCGACGGACCTGGCGGCGGTTGAACGTCTATTGGGGTAGGAATTGGAGGACCTCTAGTTGGTTGCCGCTTTCAGGGCAATGTGCGGTTTACCCCAGGGACTGACACGGGAGTGTTTCGCGAATGGGCCCGGCAGGGCCTTCATAATATTGGTCATGTGGTCGACTCCCAGGGGAAATGCAAACCGTTCCAGTTCTTGCGCGCGGAATATGAGTTGCAGTCTGGTCATATGTTTGCGTACTTGCAGATTTCCCACTATGTGGCTTCACTGCCGGTAACAGAACTCCAGGCGGAGCGTTCAGCACAAATTATAGAGTTTCTTGGGTTGGGGGGTGCGGAGCTGCCGTCTATTCGAGTGTTGCGGAAAAGGGTGGCCCCCTTCCGGCCGATAAATGACTACCGCTCTGTGGAACTGGCCTGGGAGGCGGAAATGGGCAGAGCGATCCCTCCCGGCACGGTGCTGGGTGCTTTGCAGCGTACTGCGGAGCTGGCGGTGGGGGCCCGCTGGAGAGAAATTCACTTTAAAAGTATAACTCGGGTGTATATTTCTCCTCGGCGTGCCTTCCGTTGCCATATTACACGGGATGGGCAATGCCCACGGTGCTCGGAGCCCCTGGCGACCTTGTTTCATATGTGGTGGGGGTGCCGCCTAATACGCCCCTACTGGGCTAAAATTTGTTCCTTTGTGACTGGGTTGCTGGGGCAACAGATATGTTGGGATGGGTCCCTAGTGGTATTAGATGAAATGCGCCCCACCCGGCCCAAAGGGAAATGGGAGCGCATGCTAGTGCGCAAGGCCTGTCTAGTGGGCAAAGGCCCCCTGCTGCGTGGTTGGCGGGAACATTCCCCACCCTCCTATGGGAATGGCGAAATGCCTTTCATCAACTGATGCTCTTAGAATGCAGGTGTGCGCGGGGTAGTGTGAGACGCTGGCCGGCCTTTCAGAGGCTATGGGACCCTTATATCCAAGTCTTGAGCCCCGGTATCCGTAACGAAGTGTTGCAAATGGGGCTATAGGGGTGGGGATAAAGTGGGACGTGCTTTATGGCTCAGTATGGGGCACCCGGAAATTGTGTACTCTATGTATGGATGGTGGCTATGTGGGGGGGGGGGGGGGAGGGGCGGGGAGGGGTTATTGGAAAAATGCACCTGAATGTTGGTTTATACTCTGAGGGAGGGATCAGAATCAACCCCAACTCGGAGTCGTGTTTGTTTTTCTTGTTATTGTTTGTTTACTGGTGTTTACAAATAAAGTATATAAAAAAAAAAGATGCGGTTGTGATCAACATTACTGGCACCCTTGCAGTTCAACCCCTTAATGTCCAATATATCCTAAAAAAAAAAAAGTGGCCAGTGAAATGGCTTTGGATTGTATATGCACACATATTTGACGCACAAAAGAATCAAATTAAATAAGACCAATTAAAAAAGAAAATAGTATAAAAACTGGGACATTGCCAGGACATGATTATTGGCACCTTTATAAACAATTCAAATCCAGTTGAACAAAGGAATCACATTCCCATTGCAGTAATATTAGACACATTTGTGATCAATTGTCAGTACTCATGTGACTTGAATCAACCAATGAATGATGGCTCTAATGTTTAAAATAGCCACATTCACTCCCCCTTCCATTTTTATAATGGTGAAGACAAGAGCTGCCTGAGACTGTTGGAAAAGGTATTTTCACCAAACTTCAAAGGGGTACAAGGCTATCTCCAAAGACCTTGGAATTACAGTTTGCTATGTTAAGAAGTTTTCTGCTTATGGAACTGTCAAGAACCTCCCAGAACGTGGTGGGAAGAGGAAAATGAATCCAGGAAATCTTCAAAGGTTAGTGCGAACTGTGGGAAAAACACCACATACAACATCCAAAGAGCTTAAGGCTGACCGGGAACAATCTTGAGTAGTAGTTTCAACCTGCGTCATTTGGTGGATACTAAACAAAGAAGGATTTCATGGGCGAAAGTCAAGGAAGATCCCACTGCTCAAAGAGCATGCCTGATCTTTGCCCAAACACACCTTGAGAAACCACAATCCTTCTGGGAAAATGTTCTGTGGACAGATGAAACAAACGTGAGCTTTTTGGCAATGCAGACCAGTGATACATTTACAGACGAAGAAGTGAAGCTTATATGGGAAGATACCCTTCCTACGGTTAAATATGGTGGAGGTTCATTAATGTTGTGGGGTGGTTTTGTTGCCTCAGGAACTGGAGGCCTGGAATGTATTAAAGGAATCATGAAGTCGGGGGACTACCAAGGTATTTTGGAGTGAAATGTGTCAGAAAGCTAGGTCTGGATTGAGGGTCATAGGTCCTCCAGCAGCAGTACAGCAACCCAAAACATACATCTAAAAGTACAAAAGATTGGTTTAAAGAGGAACAAATGGATTGTTTTAAACTGGCCAGCAATGAGTACTGATCTCAGTCCAATTGAGAACCTTTGGAAAGAGCTGAAATCTGTCATTGGTAAAAGGAACCTGGAAAAATTCATGAGCTGGAAGAAATCACATTTGAAGAGTGAGAGAAACTATCAGCATATATAATCAGAAATTGCTACATGTAAGTTGTACAGACATCTTTTTTTGTTGTATACCTTTTGAACATACTATTAAAATATCATGATGACATACAGTTGTAATATTTCCAATTATTCTCAAGATATTGTACACAACACAAAAAGCAGAGGTGCCAGTAATGTTCACGACAACTGTATTATGTACACTGCTTCTTGTTGATTCTTGTGCAGAACTCTGTCCTCTTAAACTGTAGAGAAATAATCCAGATTAAATCAGATTAGTACAATTTAGTATGGCCTGCTTTAATAAACCATGCTAAGTAAATCACTTCAATGAGATTAAGGTTATTGCTGATTTTATGTACATTTTGTTTATTTCCAATATAACAAGTATCATAATACACAAAAAATTGTTGTTAAACTGTAAGTAAACCATTGCATTAATCTTAGTGCAATTAGCATGTAACTGCATGCCAGTGTATCGCATATGGTGTAAATTAAAAATGCAGCAAACTGTGAAAAAAAAAAATGGTAAATAAGGGTAAAAGGAAAAGGAGACCGCTATGGCTTTCGAAAGAAGTAGCTGAAAAAGTGAAGAAAAAGAGGGAGGCCTTCATGAAATACAAGAGATCACAGAGAGAGGAAGACAGGCATCTATATTTGGAAAAACTTAGAGAAGCTAGCAAAGTAGTCAGGAAGGCAAAGATTCAAAAGGAGGAGGAAATAGCCAATGCAATAAAATGGGGGATAAGACATTTTTCAGATATGTTAGTGAGAAGAGGAAGGGCAAAAGTGGTATTGTCAGACTCAAGGGTGCAGGGGAGGAATATATAGAAGCTGATAAGGATAAAGCGGAATTGTTTAACAAATATTTCTGTTCTGTGTTCACAGATGAAGAACCAGGAGCAGGACCTCAGAAAACATCCACAAACAGGAACAGAAGCGAGGGACATCTTGAACAATTTTCAGAAGACTGTGTTCGTGAGAAATTAGCTCAACTTAAAATAGACAAAGCGATGGGACCGGATGGGATACACCCTAGAATACTGAGGGAACTTGGGGACATTCTAGCAGCTCCACTGACTGACATTTTCAATGCCTCGTTGGAGTCGGGAGTGGTGCCAACGGACTGGAAAGAGGCTCATGTGGTGCCTTTACACAAAAGCGGAAGTAAGTATGTGGTTAAAAACTACAGGCTGGTTAGTTTAACTTCGGTGGTGAGTAAATTTTTGGAAATGCTGCTGAAAGAGAAAATAGTGAGGTTTCTGGAGTCCAGCAGATTACAGGATCCGAGGCAGCATGGATTCACCAGAGGCAGGTCTTGTCAGACAAATCTAATTGATTTCTTTGACTGGGTGACCAGGGAGTTGGACTGAGGGAGACCCCTAGATGTGGTGTATTTAGATTTTAGTAAAGCCTTTGACACTGTTCCTCACAGGCAACTTATAAACAAACTGAGCACCCTAGGGATGGACCCTAAAGTTACTGCTTGGGTTAGAAATTGGTTGGGTGGGAGGCGACAAAGAGCACAGGTAAATGGAGCTCATTCTGAGAAGGATGTTACCAGTGGTGTGCCCCAGGGATCTGTCCTTGGTCCGATTCTTTTTAACATCTTTGTTAGTGATATAGCGGAAGGGCTGTCGGGTAAGGTTTGCCTCTTTGCAGATGATACCAAAATCTGCAATAGAGTAGACACCCAAGAAGGTGTAGATAACATGAAGAGGGATCTAGCTAAGCTTGAAGAATGGTCTAGAATTTGGCAGCTGGAATTTAATGTTAAAAAATGTAAGATCATGAATTTGGTCTGCAGCAATCGAAGGGAGCAATATAGTATAGGGGGTGAAGTACTTTTGTCCACTAAAGAAGAGCGGGACATAGACATGGTTGTGTCTGATGATCTTAAAGTAGCTAAACAGGCAGAAAAGGTGACGGCAAAAGCTAGAAGGATGCTTGGGTGCATACGGAGAGGAATGGCTAGGAGAAAAAAGGAGGTGATAATGCCTCTGTATAAGTCTTTGTTGCGACCTCATTTGGTGTATAGTGTGGAATTCTGGAGACCGCACCTTCAAAAGGATGTGAACAGGATGGAGTCGGTGCAAAAGGTGGCTACTAAAATGATTAGTGGTCTTCATTATAAAGCATATGAGAACAGACTTAAGGATCTTAATATGTACACCAGAGGAAAGGCGGGATAGAGGTGATATGATTGAGATGTTTAAATACCTCTGTGGCATAAATGTTCAGGGAGAGAGCCTCTTTCAATTGAAAGCAAGTTCTGCTACGAGGGGACATGGGATGAGGGTGAAGGGAGATAGATTCAGGAGTGATATGCGGAAATATTTCTTTACGGAAAGAGTAGTGGATCCATGGAATAGTCTCCCAGTGGAGGTGGTAGAGATAATGAAATTAGTTCTTACCTGCTAATTATCTTTCCTTGAGCATTCTCCGGGCCAGTCCAGGGAAGGTTAGGTTGTCAATCCCCCTCAGCAGCTGAGGACATAAAGACATCAAGTTTTCTTGCTCGATGAAGCCACTCCCCCTGAAGCCAACTGCCAGTCTTCTTTTGACAAAGCAACTAACTATTATAGAATTTAAAACAAAAAGCTTACTCATAATAAAACTGATTATATTTTATAGTCCTTCAGGAAAACATAAGCAAATAATTTGTGCTTATTAAAAATTTATTTATTTATTTTTTTCAAACTAAACAAATTCCAACTTAATTTGAGAAAGAAACATTAGCCCCAATAACTAAAGGGTGGGACCCTGGACTGGCCCGGAGAATGCTCAAGGAAAGATAATTAGCAGGTAAGAACTAATTTCATTTTCCTTTTCGCCTCTCCGGGCCAGTCCAGGGAAGGTTAGGGCAATACCAGAGCAGTACCTAAACTCGGGAGGGACCCGCCAGTCCAGCAATGAGAGCCGACGTTCCCACTTTTGCATCTTCCCTGGCCTGAACATCTAGACGATAATGCTTTGTAAAGGTATGAAACGAAGACCATGTAGCCGCCCTACAGATATCTACTGGAGGAACAAAAGCAAATTCTGCCCAGGATGCCGCTTGTGCTCTAGTAGAATGCGTCCTCAGACCATTAGGAGGAGAGCGTCCTCTGGTCTGATAAGCTGCCACAATAGCAGATCGTACCCATCGAGCAATTGTGGACTTCAAAGCCGGCTTCCCTTTATTAGGTCCAGCATACTGCACAAACAATCTATCTGTTTTACGAAATGGTTCTGAAATTTTAAGGTATGTCTTTAAGACACGACCAAGACCCAATTTTCAAAGAGCTCTATCAATAGGAGAATTTGATAAATCCAAAAAAGTTGGCAAAAGTATTGACTGATTAATATGAAAAGCAGATAGCACTTTTGGTAAAAATGAAGGAACTGTACGTAATAAAACTCGTTCAGGGAGAGAAATTGCAAATAAGGCTCACGGCAAGACAAAGCCTGTAAATCCGAAATTCTTCGCGCTGAACACAAAGCTACCAGAAAAGCTGTCTTCCATGAACACTCCTTAGGAGATCGGGAGGAAATTGATGTTAATGACGAACTCGACAACGCCTCCAAAACAATATTCTTCATGAACACTCCTTTGGAGATCGGGAGGAAATCGACGCTAATGACGAACTCGACAACGCCTCCAAAATAATATTCAAATCCCACGGAGGCACAATGTGCCGCAGCGGAGGACGAATAATCTTAGCCGCTCTGAAAAATCTTTGCACATCCGGATGCAAGGATAGCTTGCAATTTTGGACTAATTCCCTAAAACATGCAAGTGCGGCTACCTGAACCTTAAGGGTATTAATTGCCAACCCTTTATCCAAACCTTCCTGGAGAAATAAAAGCAACTGAGGCAAGGAAGCCGAACGAGGAAGAATATCATGCCGTTCACACCAAGACTCGAAAATCTGCCATATCCGGACATACGCAAGAGATGTCCCAGGTCTTCTAGATTTAAGTAAGGTAGCCACTACAGAATTCGCATAACCTTTGCGAGTCAAGCAAGACCTCTCAAGAGCCAAGCCATAAGCAAGAAGCGATCTACGTGTGGCATGAGCACGGGTCCCTGATTTAACAGATTGACCCGGACTAGAAGACGCCAAGGTGGAGCTATTAGAAGCCGAACTAGATCGGCATACCAAGGACTAGATCGGCATACCAAGGACGCCGAGGCCAATCCGGCGCAATCAGAATCACTGAACCGTAGCGCTTCGTTATGCGTTGAACAACTCGGCTCACCATTGGCCAAGGTGGGAAAACATACAATAGAATGTTCTCCGGCCAAGGCTGAGCTAGAGCATCGAGCCCTTCTGACATGCATTCCCTGTGTCTACTGAAAAAAACGGTTCGACTTTGCATTGTTGAACGTCGCCATTAAATCCATAACCGGTTGTCCTCACTTTAAGGTTATTTCGTGAAAAACTGCTACGTTCAACTCCCATTCTCCTGGATCGAGGAGAGACCGACTGGGATAATCGGCCTGAACATTCTCTTTGCCCGCATTGTTGGAGAACAAACGAACTGCCTTCTTTATGAGAAGGTGCTCGAAGTGCTGAAGAGCAAGCCGGGCAGCGGGTAGCTCTAGCATGTTGATCGACCACAATGTTTCCTCTTTTGACCAAAACCCTTGAGTTATTTGCGACTGACAATGCGCTCCCCAGCCTATCAGACTGGCATCTGTGGTGACTAACAACCACGCGGGCTCCTGCAAAGGAATATCCGCCTTGAGATGTACCGGGTCCAACCACCATTCTAGACTTTCCCTTACCGTTTCCGGACAAAACAGGCGCTGCGATAGAGGATGCAGCTGCGGTGACCATCGAAAAGTAAGGCCTGTTGTAAGGGCCGCATGTGAGTCCTGGCCCACAGAACCAGATCCAAGGCAGCCGCCATGGAACCCAAAAACTGTAAGTACTTCCAAGCCAATGGAGCTTGAACTCTTAAAAAAGCTTGCACTTGTTGCAAAATCTTGACTATTCTTTTTTTTTTTTTTTTTTTTTTTTTTACGGCAAGAAAAACTGCTTCTCGAGCAGTATCGAAGTAGGCCCCTAGATAAGTCAGTTGTTGAACTGGCTGCAAGTGACTCTTTGCTTGATTTATCACCCAGCCTAGCTGTTCCAAAATTTGAACAACTCGAGACGTCGCCACTACGAAGGCCAGATGAGAATTGGCTCTAATTAGCCAATCGTCGAGGTATGGATGAACACGGATCCCTTCTTTTCGCAGCGCAGCTGCTACCACTACCATGAGCTTTGTGAAGGTTCTTGGAGCCGTGGCCAGACCGAAGGGCCGAAACTGGAAGTGACCCATTGGAAGGGCAAAACGCAAAAATTGCTGATGAGATGGCCTGATGGGAATGTGACTAGGAATTCCCCCCAGCCGTATTGCCCGAATCATTGTACGCAGCGTTTCCATGCGAAAATGAGGTACCCGCAAAGCACGGTTGACCCCTCTGAGATCGAGAATTGGTCGAAAAGAATCCTCCTTTTTGGGAACCATGAAATAAATCGAGTATCAACCGCAACCGTATTGGTCTCAGGGTACAGGGACTATTGCTCAAAGGTGTAATAGACGCAAAACCGTGTCTAACACGGCTTTCTCATTTAGCCCCTTCGCACAGGGAGAGCGAACGAAGGCGGGTAGCAGATTGTAAGCGAAATCCAGTGCATACCCTTTTTGAATTATTTCTAACACCCACTTGTCTGTAGTAATCTCGGTCCAGGCTGAGAGAAAATCCTGCAGGCGTCCCCCTAGAGGTACTAACGCCTGAACCAAGAGACCTTCATTGTGGTTTCTTAGCTGCGGATTGAGAAGCCGCGAAGTAAGATCTATTGAAACCTCTTTTGAGAGATTGCAAATAGATCATGTGTGCCCTCTTCCATTAACAGCTAGGGAAAATAGATTTTTACTCACTGTTGTTGATTCCTTTTCTCATTGGGTAGAAGCTTTCCATGTCACAGATCCTAGCAGTATTGGAAACACATCACCCAGCTGAAACCATATGGGTAATACATGTTGTATGAGTCTTTGTTTTCAGATACCATCTGAAGACAGCACGGACAGCTGCTTTCTGAAGACAGCACGGATAGCTGCTTTCTGAAGACAGCACGGATAGCTGCTTTCTGAACAAAAGTTGTTTGAGGATGGGAACTATTTACTTCTGCTGTATAGTTGACGTGTCCTAGATACTGGACATGTATCTAATAGTTATGTAAATAAGTAGTAAAAATTATTTTTGTTGTTGCATAGTATAAGTGAGGAGCACTAGTTTACTCCGTAGTAGAGTAAAACAAGTTAGCTTTTATTATGTCTCGGTTTCCTGTTGTTCTTGTATCTGCTCTCCTCTACCCAAGTCTCATTACAGGAATATGCACGATTGGCTAAATCCACAGATGGGGTATATCGCTATCAAGAAATACCCCCACCTTTCCCCGAAGGAAAGTATCTGGTCATCCTGAGTTTCTGTTCCATACAGGACCAGCCAGTGTTCTACTCATTAAACATCACTCAAATACTGTGGGCGCCACCAGTTTCCACTTCTCTAGAAAGGACAGAAGAAGTGAGGGCACCTCCAGAACATTACTTTTTAGGTCCTCCAGCCTAGATTTTGTACAATATTTCTTGCCAGGATAAAGAATGTTTCTTTTTCAGTTGCTCCCAGAATGCATGACACACCCCCGCCTTCCTAAGAACACTCTGTTGTACAGTTTAAACAATACCTGGTGCAGTCATACACCACTGGTCTCCATCACCATTGACGGGACAACTTATTCCACACTGCTGGTTACCAATGGCTCTATGGACATTCCAGACTTTATCTCATATGCTGTGCATCCATTACCACTTGGCATGGGAGAAAAGACACTACATAAACTGCTCAACTTTACAGAACTCCATGCCTATATTGATCACCTTAAAACAACTGTAACCGTTTTGTTTTTTATTTAGAGTGTGTGCCACTTATTTTGATGAAGTATGCAGTTGAGGAATAAAACTGATTTTCTCCTGTGGAATTTGGTTGGAGTTCTACTGCTTCATCTGCATATCTCATAAAGAGGTCTCTGATTGGCTAAAGGACCTAGGGAGCAGATGGATGATGTCAGCAGAGTCCTTGTTTCCTAGACAACAGGAAGAAAGTTGGATTTGAGTTTTTGACCTTGAACAGAAAACAGAAATGTTTGAGTTGTGTTTTGATTTTGAATAGAGAGAGATGTAAGTTGACCGGAGAAAAACCGCTGGTTCAAATCAGCAGGAAACAATGCCTCTCGCTGAAATCACACCGCTGTGGAAAACAAACACTGCACCGGTAGTCACACAGGTGGTTTGTTAAAGTTTTATTCCGCTGCTAGTGGAAGCAGGAAACAGCTGACTCTGTAGCAGCAGATAAGCATGCAATAAATAAATCCAGGAGTCTTTTCAAGGATCCAAGCCAGTTTAATGTGCACATGGCTCAAGCAATAAGCAATTTCAAAATGGCTGAGCAATGGCTTCTAGTAAAACAACAACTTTTATAGCTTTCTTGTCCATTCTAGGTATAGAGAAACTTTTCATTGGTCCCAGTACCCCTCTCACCCATCTATTGGTCCCGGTACTGATATGGCTACCCAATAGGGACTCTGGTCTGGGCCCAGCACCTGGTTGCCCCCCTTCTAGTCCCAATTACAATGGTCAGTGTCTCCAACTTGTTACTTCTCTCCTCCAAGGTCGCTGAGCTTGTTAAAACATATGGGAAGCAGAGGCACTGTGACCTTGCTCTCTGCAGAGTTAATTAATTCCATAGAAGCATAGCACACCTTATCAGTACCAATTAAACTTGTTTTTCTTCTATTTTCCAAGTTTCGTTTCTGCTTAGCTATGTTCAGTTAAACTGAGTTAAGTTTCAATTCTATGGTGTCATCATTCAGGGGGGGTTTTCATTCCTCTGGGCCTAACTACAGGCTTCAGTTACAGGTCAAGCTGCTCAGGCCTGTCTGCTTAGTTCAATTAGCATGGATCATAGGCCGTCGCCTACCACATTCCCCCCCTTTGATTATTCTCACCCGCATGTTAATAAGGTGTGAGAATCAAATCACATAATACTAGGTAAAGGTATCACTCTGTGGTATAGGGTAGTAAGTTCACATAGCTAGCATCTTTGTAGCTGTCTTACGCTCTACAGTGTTATTAATAACTGAAGTTATCATTTGCAAGCAAAATGGCAAGAAACAAGGGAGCAACAGGCAGATAGTCAAAGTCCATAGTTTGGCAAGAGTGGGAAAAAGAACTAAAGGATTAGAAGGTTCGGTTGCATCTTTGTTGTGCTGTCATAAAGCTTCTGATTTAGACAGACCAGCTGTCCATCCTTCGTAGTAGATTGTGGTCCAGTCCGAACAAAACACAAACTGTCAACAATGGGGTGGGCCAATACCCACTCACTAGTAGTATTATGTAAATCAGTCTGATTGTATAGGATAGAATAGTTCAGTTCTTGCGTCTCCCAGGGCCACTGATCTCCCATCTTAGTTCCTCCACAATAGAAACAGTCAGAAGTGTGGAGACTAGATGCTATTGCTCCAGTAAGTTCAAGAAACAAGTTCTGGTGGTGGTATGAGGAATTGCAACGGTGGCTTGCATAGCCTTGTAGAAAGTCAAGATCTAGAACAACTTTTGGATTGGAGAGTATACCAATGCAAGTATAGGAAGAATGATAAAACAAGGTCTGAGTGACCTTCGGTCCAGTTCATGTTGTACTTATACAGGCTGCCCAGGGAGATAAGGCAAAAGTCATTTCAAAGCACTCCAAGGCTGCTGCCAAAATAAAGCAATAATAATAATTCATAATGGGCATAGTCTCTGGAAAATTGGTGGAACTGTCGACTTCCACAACAGATAACAGATGTAGGGTTGATTGTAGATCCTCAAGCTTCTGCCGTACGTAGACCTACCAGCTTTTTGGCAGGAGTAGGGCTGTAGATTCCAAAGTATCACTGTCCTCTGGGATGTCTCAATTTCTTAAAATATCATAGCATAGTCTCTTAGGCTATTATTGCTTCCTTAGAGCAGTTCACTCTTTAGGAGATCAAAACAGTCTTTTCAGAGTATTTAAACACAGTCTCTTAGAAGATTCAATTTCTTTACACAACACAGTCTCTTTCTGATGATTGCAGGTTTTTTTCAGATGCGAGGCTTACCTTCAGATAAACAAACAGTCTTGAAATAGTGCAGTTTCTGAGGGACCAATAAGTCTTAGGTCCGTGGTTGTTGTTGTAGGGTGAGGTGCAATGGAAGTCTCAGGATGCTGTACAGTAGTCCAGTGATCAGGTTCAAGAGCAGCTGCTGGCTTCCCTTGATTATGATGGATCCAAGGTTCAAATTCTGCGACTTTTACTGCAGTTGGAGTTGACAGGATGACGACATAGGGTCCTCTCCAATGCAGGGCTAACAGTATCTTTCTCCACTCTTTGATCCACACCGAGACTCCAGGCTTGAAAGGATGCAGGGGTGCAGGCAAATTGATGAGTAATCGATTTTGTACTCAGGTATGAAGACTCCTGCAAAACAGAACTTAAAACCAATAGTTCATGTCTAATAATTTCAGATCCTATCTGTCTCATATCTCCTTTTATTTCCTATACAATAGGCAGGGGTTGCCCATACAGAATCTCAAAAAGGGAAAACTCCTAAAGACTTAGGCAGGGGCTAAGTATATCCTAAGAAGGGCTATGGGAAGAACCTGGGGCCACTTCAGGTAAACCTCTTGGCAAAGTTTAGACAACTGAGATTTCAGGGTTCTATTCATACATTCTACTTTTCCTAAATTCTGAGATCTATAGGCAGTATGTATCTATTAATATCAATATCTTGGGGCTATACTTAATGGACTTGCTTCCTAAGGTTATCCACCCTCATTCTTTGTACAGGGCCCATATGCATGCAAGGTTGTAAGGGTATACTTGAAATCTGGGTACACATTTAGACAGGGCTCTTTTCCTATTGTTAGTGCTCTAGTGAGGACTATCAGTTCAGCTTTCTGTGGTGAAGTTTCTGGGGCCAGGGCTGAGGACTCAACTACCAAATCAGGGGTCATCACTGCATATCTAGCACAACAATGTCCATTGATGATGAAACTGCCTTCAGCCACAAAGAAAGTCTGTTCAGGGTTCTCCAGAGGGACTCAGTCAAATCCAGGTGGCTTGAGAATACAGTGTCCATAATTTCTAAACAGTCATGATCAGGGGATCAAGACTAACTGATAACATAGCAGGATGGAAAGCTTGACTGACCCTTCAGTTGTATCTGGGGTTTTCACACAACATACTCTAATATTTCAACATTCATAGATTTGTTAGCTAGTAATTTCCTTTGTATTTCATATTGGTTAGAACAGAGTGTGGTACAGTAACTTGAAGATCCTGTCTCAAAGGGATTTTTCTTTTAGTTTTTGCTTACTAGGAAGGCTGTAGCTGTAACAGCTTCTCAAATAAGGTCCAAGAGATTGAGTCAACACTCCCAGAACATTTCCTTGCGACTCATGAACATAGAGACTGCAAGGTTTTCTGGACATCGGGTAGACCCAGAACTGGTGATAACATCAGAGCGGTTTTCAAAGATCAAAAGACTGCATTCCTATTCAAGTCCCCATTCCAATGGAGACTTTTTCATTCCTTTGGTAGCTTGATACAATGTGATACAATGGTTTTGCTAGCAACGCAAAATTGGGGATCCATATACAACAGTACCCTGTGGCACCCAAGAAGGCTCTCACTTGCCTCCTGGTGGTTGGAGTAGGAATACTGCATACAGCTGCTTTGCGTTCTGGTAAGGGTTCCAGGCGTCGAATTCCGCTGGACAACTGGAATCCTAGGTATTTAACTTGTTTGACATAATTATGCTTTGGCTCTTGAGACTTTGTATCCAGCCTCATTAAAAAGGTGCAAGAGTTCACTGGTGGCTGGTGGACATTCACTTTCTGAGTTGGTGGTTATGAGCAAGTTGTCCACATATTGAAGTAGAATTTTTTCTTTTTTTTTCTTTTTTTTTTTCTGGAGTTTCTGGATAACTTGTCAAATCTTTTGCTGAGTGAGGCGAGTTCTTGAATTCTTGAGGTAATCTTGTCCAGATGAGTTGGCCCCGCCTCCTTGTAGTGGGGTCTTGGGCTAAGCGTATGCAGAAAAAAACATCTTTTTAAGTCCAGAATGATGAAATGTATAGCTTCAGCAGAGATCAGTTCCAAGAGAATATAAGGATTTTGGTACCACTGGTTGTATAGTTTCAGCTGCATCATTCATTCTTTCTTAGATCCTGCACTGGGCGGTAATCACCTGTCCCAGGCTTCTTGACTGGCTTGAGGGTGACAATGGCAGGGGCTATGTTCTTCGCTAGGCCAGGTGGATTATCTTCTGCCCATCCTCCAGGTTGGGGCTATGAGGTTGGTAAGTGTACAGCTTGTTGCTTTGGATGCAGGTGAATAGAACCGCCATTCTTCTTCTTGGGGACAGTTTGAGTTTCATTTTTTTCTTCCTTCAACAGAGGATATCTGTGCTTGAAGCTTTGCAAGCAGATCTCGGCTCCAAAAATGGAATAGGGCATTCAGGCATATACAGGAACTGGTACATTATTATTATTATTATTATTATTATAGTTCACACATGTGGTTCTGCAGAAAAGGCTTTGCGAGAAAAACACAGGGGCTACTGGCTTTAGTATTCTGCTCCTGTATCCCCCATAAAAGTCCATATATTGGTCCCCTATTTTTCAGACTGACTCCTGGGGACCCAGGGAAACTGGAGAGTCCGGTCTGGCCTAGTCTTCATCCATGCTGTAGCCCTCTTCGGCTGCCACTCACGCTATAGCTGCTTCACTCTCGTGCTGAAACACTGTGCTTGGTTTATTGTTTTATGACTTTGCAATCAAGTACTCCCTCGGGAGTCAAGATACGGGCATTCACTTCTCTAATGTCCTTCTTTTTCTATAATGGGCGTACTCACACCCAGTTTTTCACTTCCTCTGTTCCTTCGATTAGGATAATCTCCTCACATCATTCAACTAAAATATCATTCACTTTCTCTGTTACATTTATTTTCACAATTCACACACCCTCTGATTAACTTTCATTTAACCATTATGCCCGCAAATTCATCCAGTTCTTTGTAATTTCCGTTCATTAGTTCAATCAAGTCCTAAAACTTCTCAGTGTATAATGCAGTTTTTTCAGTTCTAAACAAGTCTGGTCAGCTGACTTTCACTTCTAGTCCGGAGGGGGTGGACATTCCCCTGTTGCAGAGGTGGCTAGCAAACTACTTGGGAATCTGTAGGGAGAAGTCATCCCCCCTCCGCCCCCCCCCCTTGTTCCAGGCTCTGCCCGGGATGATGGCAGAGCTCAGGGAAATAAACAGGCAGGATTTTTTATTTTTTTTTTAAAACATTTAACCAAGAATCCTATGTAGGGGAACTATTCTCTGTACAATCTGATAAACACGGGAAACTACGGGGCCATGAAGTAACTCTGGAATCTGCATGGACTCTGACCCCCCTTCCTCCCCCCATGGTGACGTAGTTAACAACAGACAGAAGGCGGTCTGTCAGGCTGCATTTTCCTGTGACTAGGCATAATAATCTCATTCTAAATAAGTACAATTTAGATAAATTCCTTCAAATATAAAACTATTTTTTTGCAACATGTTATAAACAACAATCCCAACAGAGAGAACTATTACGTATGGCTGGAAGAAACTAGCTGCCAGCCGTAATCTGCACTTAAGGTGAATAACGTCTCTGCAAAAGATTACAGTTTAGGAAGGAGATATTCAAAAGACATTCCGGATACTTTTTTCAATAAAGCGGGTGGACATCTAGAAACACAAATACACATTTTCCTTCCTAGTTCATTTTATTAACAATAAACATGTCTTCTATGAGGCGCTTGCTGTATCAGGAACGAAAAAAACTCATACACGATTAACCCCTCATTCACTCAGGATTCAAAGCACTTTTTAAGTTGCGATCTGCAAAGTCCTGTCAGTGTTCTTAACCACGGCTTTGTGGGGCAAAGGGAAAATACAAACATCCTTTCCTATTGAAACCGGAGACCTACATGATTTCTGCTCGCTTGATCTGTACGGGAATTCGAGCAGGAATTTAACCCTTTCCCGGCTAAGTACAATTTAAAGCAATCACTAGAAAACTAATTATAAATTCATCTCCTATCACACTTTGAATGAATCCTTTATTTTAAAGAAGCAAGAAACTTTTCAATCGGGAACTGCGGTTTCATATTTTTTTTTTTTTTTCTGTCCTCTTGCTGTGTGGCTCGTTGGAAACAGCTTAGCTGTTCACACACACACACACACACACAGAGACAGAGACATGCCGGCATTCCAGGCTAAGCCCCAAAACAATAGGGACCCATAATCCTGACTAAACATTCTTATTAAATGAATATAAATGATATATATTACATAACCACAGCAGAAGGAAACATTATTATTAAACTAACAGCATTGAGATTTAAACCTGAACAGAGTTAGAAAGACACTGCACATTCTTTCCTTCAGACACGCCCCCTGTCAGTTTTTCACACTGCAGTAGAAAAACTAACTGGGTCAGACCAGCTTTTTGATTTCTAAAAATGACTGTAGGTGTTTTGGGTCTTCATTCTGCTCTATTAATACAATTTCTTAATCAGTGAACTGTCACAAGTTACTCAACAGAATAATCTCACACTTATAACAGAAGGGAAACTCGCAGTTTCAACAGATAGCAAAAATCAAATACACAGGACAGACAATACACCAAACGCTTCATCCGTTTCGCGACCTAGACGCAGTCACCCGACTAGGAACTGCGCTAGTCCAGAGTCCACTCTGCTTGGTCCGTGCTGCTAGACCTCTCATTCACACTTCATTCACACAATCATGCTAGCAACGTATCTCAGAATGCATTCCTTTCTATCTATTCTGACTAGTCTTTTTCCCAATTACAAAAAGGATGAGGGTTTCACCCGGCGAATTCCCATGCGGGGTTACTCGGCCCTTCCTTGAGAGGTGATCATGCTCTCTTACCAATTCCCAGTATCTCGAGATTACAAATTCCAAGTTCCTGTCTGTTCTGACTAGACTAAATCATGATTTTTTTTTTTTTAAAACAGCTGTACCTCGCGAATACTCATGCAAGGATTTTCAAACAAAGACTTAAGTCTTACCAAAGTTTTCAAACTGCAGTTCTAACTCATCTGTCTAGACAGGTTTTCAAAACTATACTTACCAGATCTGGTTCCCAAGCTTCTGAGTTGGATCCTGGACTCAACCGGGTCGGAAGTGTTGGCCAGCTGGACTCAGTGCCTGCCGAGGCCAGGCAGAACTCCCTCCGATAAAAGAGGATCGGTGGGCCCAGGGAAATTCCCCTGCATCGGATTGGCATGGTTCCAACTGGACCAAACCTCAAGGCGAATTACGTGGATTTATTCACTTGAACACTATCCACCACTCGCACTTCTCGGCCAACGCACCAAGAATGTAGCAGCAGATAAGCATGCAATAAATAAATCCAGGAGTCTTTTCAAGGATCCAAGCCAGTTTAATGTGCACATGGCTCAAGCAATAAGCAATTTCAAAATGGCTGAGCAATGGCTTCTAGTAAAACAACAACTTTTATAGCTTTCTTGTCCATTCTAGGTATAGAGAAACTTTTCATTGGTCCCAGTACCCCTCTCACCCATCTATTGGTCCCGGTACTGATATGGCTACCCAATAGGGACTCTGGTCTGGGCCCAGCACCTGGTTGCCCCCCTTCTAGTCCCAATTACAATGGTCAGTGTCTCCAACTTGTTACTTCTCTCCTCCAAGGTCGCTGAGCTTGTTAAAACATATGGGAAGCAGAGGCACTGTGACCTTGCTCTCTGCAGAGTTAATTAATTCCATAGAAGCATAGCACACCTTATCAGTACCAATTAAACTTGTTTTTCTTCTATTTTCCAAGTTTCGTTTCTGCTTAGCTATGTTCAGTTAAACTGAGTTAAGTTTCAATTCTATGGTGTCATCATTCAGGGGGGTTTTCATTCCTCTGGGCCTAACTACAGGCTTCAGTTACAGGTCAAGCTGCTCAGGCCTGTCTGCTTAGTTCAATTAGCATGGATCATAGGCCGTCGCCTACCACAACTCAATAAAGTTTTGTTCCGCTGCTAGCGGAAACAGGAAAAGCATAGCATCACCAAGCATAGCATCACCAACGCAGAGGAGGTACTGGGGCTCCCAGTCTCAATCTGCCACAGTTTTGTTCCGCTGCTAGCGGAAGCAGGAAACAGCTGACTCAATAAAGTTTTGTTCCGCTGCTAGCGGAAACAGGAAAAGCATAGCATCACCAAACATAGCATCACCAACGCAGAGGAGGTACTGGGGCTCCCAGTCTCAATCTGCCACAGTTTTGTTCCGCTGCTAGCGGAAGCAGGAAACAGCTGACTCAATAAAGTTTTGTTCCGCTGCTAGCGGAAACAGGAAGAGCATAGCATCACCAACGCAGAGGAGGTACTGGGGCTCCCAGTCTCAATCTGCCACAGGAGTCAGAGACGGAATAAAAAGACAGGCAGGCTCTACCTGAAACCGTCGCGCTCCAATTCTCTCTGCTGGCAAAGCAGGTAAATTAAATTAAAATGCTCTGTTAGGACTATAACTAAATCAGCTCTGCTAGAGCCAACTTAAAGAATTACAAATAAATTAATAAATAACAAAAACTTAAGGGAGAGATTTAAATCGATCCTCTTCAGCTGCTGAGGACAAACAGACTGGCAGTTGGCTTCAGGGGGAGTGGCTTCATCGAGCAAGAAAACTTGATGTCTTTATGTCCTCAGCTGCTGAGGGGGATTGACAACCTAACCTTCCCTGGACTGGCCCGGAGAGGCGAAAAGGAAGAGGACAGTAAGTGAATTCAAAAAAGCATGGGACAAACACAGAGGATCTCTAAAGGTAAAAAGGGGACTGTTGTAGTTGTTGATATGGAAGGACAGACTAGATAGGCCATGTGGTCTTTTTCTGTTGTCATATTTCTGTGTTTCTAAGACTGGGCGTCCAAATGGCAGATGAAATTTAATATGGACAAGTGCAAAGCTATGCACCTCAGAAAGAACAACCCAAACTTTGGTACCACGATGCAAGGTACCACCTTAGAAACCACCATCCACGAAAAAGATGTAGGCATCATCGTGGATAATATGTTGAAACCCTCTGCCCAGTGTGCAGTGGCAGCCAAAAAAGCAAATAGAATGCTAAGAATCATAAGGAAAGGAATGGAAAATAAAACAAAGGATATTATAATGCCTCTGTATCGTTCCACGTGTGACCACATCTTGAATATTGTGTTCAATTCTGACTGTCATTTCTTAAAAAGGATAAAGCAGAATTAGAAAAGGTACAGAGAAGAGCCACCAAAATGGTAAAGAGAATGAAAGGAAACCCCTATGAGGAAAGGCTTAAAAGTTTAGGGTTCTTCAACCTGGAAAAGAGACAGCTGAGGGGAGATATGATCGAGGTCTATAGATCGATAAATGGAGTGGAACAGGTTAACGTAGATCAGTTGTGTATGCCATAAAAAAAGTAGAAATACTAGAGGACATTCAATGATACTACAATATAACCCATTTAAGACTAATAAGAGAAAATATTTTTTTACTCAACGTGTAATCAAACTCTGGAATTCGTTACCAGAGGATGTAGTAAAAGCTGTTAGTGTAGCTGGGTTTAAAAAAGGTTTGGCCAAGTTCCTGGAGGAAAGGTTCATAAACCATTATTAAAGAGGACCTGGGAAATCTCTCCTTACCCCAGGATGAGCATTGTGGAACCTGTGTGCCTTTTTGGGAACCTGCCAGGTACTTGTGACCTGGATTGTCCACAGTTCGAAACAGCATTCTGGGCTTGATGGACTTTGGTTTGATCCAGTGTGGCATTCCTTATATTATTATGAATCCCAAAGATCACTGTAAATTTACTACCACAGGAAATCAGGGGCAAAAATTTTGGTCTTTCTTAAAAAGATTTCTGACTTGGAATCCCCTCCTCTTCCCCTTTTCAACACACACACAAAACTCAAGGCAGGATTTAGGATGTTGGCACCCTAGAATAAAAGTCTTGTTTAACCCAGAAATCTTGTACTTTCAAAATCTGCCAACCTAGGCGATTGCCTATGTTTCTTCTGCCTAAACCCAGGCCTGCCTAAAGTCAATTATATCCTTGAAAACTTTCAAAATTGTATATAGAAACATTGAAACATGATGGCAGAAAAAGACCATATGACCTATCTAGTCTGCCTTTCCATATCAACTACAATAGTCTCCTTTTTTTCTTTAGAGATCTTCTGTGTTTGTCCCATGCTTTCTTGAATTCAGATACTATCCTTGTCTCTATTACCTCCACTGGGAGATTATTCCATGCACCTACCACTCTTTCCGTAAATAAATATTTCTGCATATTACTTCTGAGTCTACTCCCTTTCTCCCTCATCCTATGTCCCCTCATAGCAGAGCTTGCTTTCAATCAAAAGAGATTCTCCTCCTGTGCATTTATGCCACAGAGGTATTTAAACATCTCTATCAGATCTCCTCTATCATGCCTTTCCTCTAAAGTATACATATTAATATCTTTAAGTCTGTCCTCATATGCTTTATAACAAAGACCAGTAACCATTTTAATATCCACCCTTTGCACCAACTCCAACCTGTTTATATCCTTTTGAAGGTGCGGTCTCCAGAATTGCATACAATACTCCAAATGAGGTCACACCAGAGATTTAAACAGAGGCACTATCACCTCAATTTTCCTGCTGGCCATTCCTTTCCCTATACACCCAAGCATCCTTCTGGCTTTCACAGTCACCTTTTCTACCTGTTTAGACACTTTAAGAGCATCAGAAACATTCACGCCCAGGTCCCGCTCTTCTTTCATGGACAGAAGTACTTTGTCCGCTACACTGTACTGCTCCCTTGGATTTTTGCAGCCCAAATGCATGACATTGCATTTTTTAGCATTAAATCTCAGCTTCCAAATGCTTGGCCATTCTTCAAGCTTAGCTAGATCCCTTCTCATGCTTTCTACTCCATTGCAGATTTTTGTATCATCCACAAAGAGACAAACCTTACCTGACAGCCCTTCCACAATCAGGGTTATTCTAAGCCACGAATAGCGGGGATGGACGTCCCAACGAGATGTCCCTCCCTGCTATTCGTGCCTTCTCCTGCCCATGAATAACTTCCCCGCTGGTTGTGCGGGAAGGGGAGGCCCGGGGGTGGAGTCTGGGTAGGTGGTCGCCAACCCTAGACATACAGGGCCGATGCTAATGTCAGCCCTGTACGTCCAGGGCCGGTGACATGTGTGGGGAAGATATTCCACCTCCGAGGTGGAATAACTCCCCTGGACGTTTTATTTTTAATTGCCTGGGGTGTGGATGGGCCAAGGGGCATTCCCCACAGCCCGATCCTGGCCTTAGGAGGCCAGATCAGGGGTCAGGCTGCAGGGAATAAACACTATTTTCAGGAGGCCAGCATCTACTCCTTCCTGTGTGTCTACTCTATTGCAGATTTTGGTATCATCCACCAAGAGACAAACCTTACCCGACAGCCCTTCCACAATCAGGGTTATTCTGAGCCACGAATAGCGGGGATGGAATTCTCAACGAGATGTCCCTCCCCGCTATTCGTGCCTTCTCCTGCCCACGAATAACTTCCCCGCCGGTTGTGCGGGAAGGGGAGGCCCAGGGCTGGAGTCTGGGTGGGCAATAGGTGATCGCCGAACCTAGACATAGAGGGCCGATGCTAATGTTGGCCCTGTATGTCCAGGGCTGGTGACATGTGTGGGGAAGATATTCCACCTCCGAGGTGGAATAACTCCCCTGGACTTTTTTTTTTAAATTGCCCGGGGTATGGATGGGCCAAGGGGCATTCCCTACAGCCCAACCCTGGCCTTAGGAGGCCAGATGGGGGCTCAGGTTGCAGGGAATAAACACTATTTTCAGGCGGCCAGCATCATGGCTTTTAAATGGATCCGCGGTGCCTTGGCAACAGGACACCATGGCGCCGTGGCTCCATTTAAAAGACCTGACTGAGTTAGCCAGGCCTGCATGTACATGCAGGCCAGACTGAATCTCAGTTCCAGCCTGCACATACATGCCTGATCGCGATTCTGATCCCACGGGGCTAGACATGCCCTGCGGGATCAGAATCGTGTTTCCCTCTGTACGCCCATTGGGGATGGAATCGGGCCTAATATCACTAAAAAAGATGTTAAAAAGAATCGGACCAATGACAGATCCCTGGGGCACACCACTGGTATTTGGTTGCATATCCTGATGCTTTTTCTCCATAGTCTGAAACTTATTTTTAAATTTCACTTACTAATGGGAGCCAGTGTACTGCTGAAACTTTTTATAATGCCAGCCTCTTCTGGCTTTTTTTTCAGAATGTACTCAAATGGTGGTGTAGTACCTTATTTTAATATCATATGATCATTCTGCATTAAAATATTCAACCTGGCAAAGCACTGCAACAAACTGCACTCAGCTAGACTGATACTTGAGTCCCTCTGTATTTCTGCCTATTTATTTCTAGCACAGTATGGATACATGGACATGTGGATGGGTACATTTCTAAACCATTTTTGCACACAAAACAGCTTTGTATGTGCATAAATGGGCTCTTCTAATAAGGTCATGCTTAAACTATGCATAGTGCAAGCCACCGTGTATTTGTACATGGACGTGGCGGATTTTGGGTGGCGCATGGGCAGAGTCATGATTTACATACATGTTTTATAAAATACATGTATACATATGTAAAGTTTGCAGTAGCATTTACATCTGCTCTCAAGCAGAAATAATATCCATGCCTTGAATCAAAGTGCACCCGCTGCAGGTTTTCCACTAGTATTTTATAAGGTCATAAGCACCTATGTATCTTCGGAAAGTTACCTATTTTGGCAGTGTTTTATAATCACTTAACCTAGATGTCGTTAAAAATTATCTCTGAAGTGTCTATGCCACACTTAATGAATCTTTAGAACTAGTGATAAATCCAGTTTAATCCTACCATGTCTAGTTATCTCTTTCCCCCTTGTCACCAGTAAAACAGATCGACCATCTTGGTTTTTATTCCTATCCTTTTTTTTTTTTTTTGCAATGATATCATCCAAAAGTAGAAAGTCTGTATGTCCCTGCAGTCAGAGCAAAGAAAGGATTATTCCTTTTAATATGTTTCACAGTAATTTTATTTTCATGAAGAGCTTTCACAGTTATACATTTTTTCAGACTGCTGTATCATCTCAAATTACACATTTAACGGGGAGTCTTCCAAGCGGATATTAAAAAAAAAGAAAAAAAGATGATATCTAAGTCAAGCTGTACAAAGGCTAACTGACAGGGCTTTATGAATTTGTATATAAAACGTCCTGCTGATTTTTGGATTTTCTTCAATGTTGCCTCTCATGTAGATAAAAATTCTATGTCGTAACACATTGACACACATGGTGCTGTTTCCATATTCATTTGGTCACACAGATAAGCACATACAGGTTATGAAGCACAATGGGGCATGTTTACTAAAGTGCACTGATGGTTAACACGCACTAAACAGCTAGCGCAGGACCGTGGTAATGGCTACTGTGGGCTAAAACAGCCCGTGCATTAAAAATCCCACACTAAGCGCTTAATGCACAACGAGGCAGGGAATGGGTGGATTAGGGACGGAAGATGGGTGTTGACTGCACATTAAGGTTAGCGGGGGGGGGGAGGGGAGGGGTGATCAATTTGTGCAAATTGTCACTTAATGCCACCTCCGTGCCAGGCATTAAGTCACCCACATTAATTGTGAATGCCGCTGCTGCACATTAGGGATGTGTTCAATGTGGTAAGTGCTGGGAACATGCTGGGCATGCCTCCGACGATTAATATGGAGCCGTCTCACTTACCACATAGTAGTTTCTGCTCCCTATGCACATTAAGTGCAAACCCTTAGCACGCCTTAGTAAACATACCCCAATATCTACACATATAGGAAAATATACATACATGTTGTATATATGCACATACGAGCTGTATGTATGTATATATAAATAATATTACACACACACACACAGAGCATGACTAACCCAGCCAAATCCAACAAATGCTAGGGAACCTGTCACAACAACACATAAAATAACAAAGCTGGACCTCCATGTGGTAACTAGATTTGACACACACTACCACCAGTAAATAAAGGTATACTTCTACATACAGTAGCTCAGTTAGTATAAATACCCTGTATTACAGGTTAAAGTCCTTTATGGCCTGTTATCTGATTTATCTTTAATCCATTATGTTATTGTGTTTTGGTTCCTTGTAAAATGTTGAATTCAATGTAAACCGCATTATGGAAATGCGGTATATAAAAAAATGTTAAATAAATAAATATGTACATGCACATATACAGATTTGTATATTAATACACATGGAAACAATCCAGTCTGTATACAAAAATATATGCATCAGTATATCTAATGTACAAATACATACTGATCCATATATACACAGAACCACAGATGATTGTATACAGGCACATACTATTGCTAATAGCTATAGTAAATGCGCACAGCTGCATAGCCATGGTAGAAGTACTGCTGATTTAATCTATACATTCACACACACAAACACGCATCATAATTTTTATGTCAGGAGTCAAACATTCATATACAGTGCATGTTAACTGCTTGACTTAAATGTTATAAGTTAATTCTTAGATCTACATATATATGCTGAGACATACACACAAACCTATTTAAAAGCATAGCTATAGCACCTAGATATATGTGCTGCGGAAAAGTAAAACTATACTCTGTTTCATAGCTGGTCCTTTCAGGGGAAAATATTAGATCTTTGATAGCTGGAATAAGATTTTGTTTTGAAAGGTTTCTCTAGGACATTTAGGGGCCCTTTTACTACACGTTTAGCGCGAAACGTAGCACATGGTAAGTGTGAAACCTCTGTGGTGACTGTTGGGGGCATCACCAGCCTCTTATCAGATGCCCCATAACATGCACTGGACCCATGCACAGTTACTGAAGATGCACTTTGTGGTAAGGAGAGCTGTATAGAAGGGATGAAATGGGAAGAAAGTGAGACCTGTGCCTTTAAAAGCAGAGATCAACAGAGTTCCCATAGTAACCACAAGCCTCCGAGGCAGACTACAGCTAGTACTAAGCCCCGCCCACTTAATGACGTTAGAGCTAGGTTGAGCCCTAACAGCTCTCACGTGTGCAGGGAGAAAGGCGTGGTGCCTAAGAAGCACCAGTTTAAAACTGCTTCAGTGTTTGAGAAAGAGGGAGAAGAGGAAGGCGAGAAGCAAAGCAGGCAGCAGCAGACACGGCAGAACTTGCAGGAAGGCACGCAGCAAGAGAGTCTGAAACAGCTGGGAGCTGAGCAGCAGAGAGCCCTGGAATCAAGGCAGGAAAGTGTCTCAAGGTACCTCAGAGAAAGGAAGCTGGAGGAGTCAATTCCCAGGTAGGGAAACGACTTGGGGAGCCAGTTGAGCCCTGGAGGTAGAGAGAATAAGTTGCCTAAAGTTCCTAGCAAAGCTCTTTCTGAAGAAGTGGTTAGAGAGCTAAGAAAAAGTGCCAAACGCTGTGTTAGCCAGAGGGCTGTAAAGCAAGCTTCAGACAGAAATAAGAAGTGTGCCAGTGACTGCTGTGACTCAGCAGTGAGAGATATTGAAAGGCTGATAAGGGAGAGAGAAACTCCGTCTTTAAAGCCTGTTGCTACAGAGCAGAGAGAACACTTGCTGCTAAAGCTGGATGAGCTGCTACGGGGTGTAAATCATAAATCCTATGATACCCGTCCACAGGAAGATAGCTCTAGTGAGTCTACTCATGAAATGGAAATAGAATTGTGTGAAAGCCCATGTGAAAGTGATACTGAAGAAATGTAATGTTCTTATTGCAAGGCAAACGAACTGAACATGTGCTAAGCTCAAGCCCATGTGAAGGAAGGGTTTGTCTAAAGCAATTATAAGCTAGTTTCTATGAACTGAGAAGGGAAAGAAACTTGCTAGAAGTTTGAGAGCAATTGTGGCTTGTTTCCATACGCTGTAAAGGAAAAAGAAACTTGCTGGAAGTTTAAAAACAGTTATAACCTCTTTTCTATGGAAGCTGTGAAAGGAAAGAAACTTGTTGAAAGTTTAAGTTATTTTGATATAGTCAACAGCCTTAGCTTTAGAAGGTAGTTACCAGAAGGAACCTAAGAGTTGACACTGTGAAGAAGAAATTCCTGTCTGTTTGAGTTAAGCCTGTTGGGAGTTTATTTATCCTTTGCTTTTGGGGAGAAATTATCCTTACCTGTGTTTAGTGCAACGAATTTGATGTGAGGGGGAAACCCTGAAAAATAAATTTCTCTGTTTTTACCAAACAAACCGTGTGGTCACACAGCTTGCTCAAAAGAATAGCTGAAACTACATATCCCAGCAGTCCATGCTGGCAGCCATATTGGGGACAGTATTCAGAAGGGCAATTAAGGCTGGCCCTCTTGCTCATCGGCCACCGGCCAGGGTGGGAGGACACGACAACTTACAGCACCCATTGAGGAGATGGTAAGGGCACCCGTGGTAACTGCAGTGTTGACACTGGCTTGCTCAATTAGCCCTGCACTAACTGTATTGTGCTCTCCGTGCCGCTCTCCTTCCCAACTCTCCCAGTCCTCACTCTATCAAGTGATGTGTGGTTACTACGGAAATTAGTTTGTGGTAACTCTCATGATAGCACAGTAACAGTTACCAGGGACCCCAGTTGTTCTGCACTGAAATGCACATTAACCGCACAGCACACTTTACTAAAAGGGCCCCTAGTCAATTCTGTTTCCTACTTCCCCCATGCCTTTAAGCAACATTCACAAATATAGGGCTATAGGAAAATCTGAATCAAGAATTCTGTTTAACTAAGATTTAATACTTATCTGATCGTCATGAAAAGTATAGCAATCCAAAGCTCATAAAAATGTATTCTGGTATTCCGGTCAACATTCATGAGAACATAAGATATGCCCTACTGGGTTAGACCAAAGATCCATTGAGCCCAGCATCCTGTTTCCATCAGTGGCCAATCCAGGGCAGAAGCACCTATCAGGTTTTCAAAAGGTATACAGATTCTATGCTGCTTATCCCACAGGTAAGCGGTGAATTTCCTCAGTCCACTTTAATAATGGTTTATGGACTTTTCCTCTGGGAACTTATCCAACCCTCTTTTAAACCCAGCTAAACTAACAGTTTTTACTACATCCTGCAGCAACAAATTCCAGAGTTTGATTACATGTTGAGTGAAAAAGATGTTTCTCTGATTAGTCGTAAATGTGCTACATTGTAGCTTCATTGCATGTCCCTTGAAGGCACGTTTCACAATGGGACATCCAAGTGCAATCTAGGATGTCAAAGCTAGAACGTCTGAAAAAAAAAGCAGGCACATGCAAGGCCAGGCATGATTTTGGAAACGTAGACGTGCCTGATATGTATGTGTATCAAACATCTATATAGACATCCACAAGATAGCATTTCAGCACCAAAACGTCTAATAGCGTAATGGTTAGGGTAGTGGCTCAGGATTCGAATCCCAGTGTGGACCCTTGTGATCTAAGGCTAGTCACTTAATTCTCCACCTTCTCTACACTCTCTGGATGTTTAACGTGAAAACAAGCACTTTCCTGATAACTATTCGTGCCTGGAGCAGGCAGAAACATTGACATGCCTGTAGATGGCTCCAATGTTTCTGAGATCGAACGGGGATGTGTAAGTACATTGCCACTTCCCGGACATGCCTCCATCACACCCCTGTGCCTACTTGGATGTCACTGCATTGGAGACATCTGTGAATGTCATTTGTGGAATGGCTACAGAGACGTATCCATGATTTCGATGTCCACGTGCACATCTTCAGACACCAATTCACGACTAAACCTTTTAAAATGCCCTTCTTAGTCTTCAGGAACCAATCTACATTTACCTGTTCCACTTCACTCATTATTTTCTAGATCTCTACCATATCTCCTCTCATCTGTCTCTTTTCCAAGCTGTGCTGCCGGTAGGAGGCGGAGGTAGTGTGGTATGCCTCTTAGCAGCAGCAGAGTGGATGGAGGATCCCCCAGCAACTTGGCAAGGACACTGATCCCAGTATATAAGAATTACCTGCTGCCAGGGGCAATATAATATAAGAATTTGTGATTACACTAAGTGGACTTTTTTGTCTATATTATTGATTCAGTAGGTTGATGTAGCCAGGGGCAATAGAAGTCTTTTTGGCTAGAGGGGCTAAACCAACCAATCTTTGGCCCTGCCCCCAAGCTCTCTAGTTGCTGATACTGTGTTGGGCAAAATATGGATGGGACCATGGCCCCTGTGGCCCACCCATTCCTCTGCCTATGTCTGCCACTAGTACAATGGCATCCTATCTAGGGGAAAATCATCTATGCATAATTTTATCTTCTCTACCTGGAGACCAACCTCCACAATCAAAAGAGTTCTACTGAACCCAATAATTCACTGAAGAAACCTTCTTGCCTTATCGAGTTGATAGTTGCTTTCATCTCCCCAGAGCTTCTTCAGGGTCTACGGCTCTTCCAAAACACTAACAAGTGCTATTTAAGCCTTAATAAAACGTGCAGGGGAAAACTGAAATCAGTGCTTTGCAAAAAACGTTTCAATGGCATGATCTCGCTTCGGAGCTCCAGTGCTGTGGCCAGCATTAAGAGGAAATGCCAGAAACCCCCCTAGAAGAATCGTTGCAAACGCTGTGTCTTGTATTCTGCCAAACGTCCTCCCTGCTGCATCTACTGGCAAAACGTGGCTTGACTCCAGCTCAATTCATGAATGGAAAAGAAGTACGTGGGAAGAAGACTGCTTCCTACTCATTCAGTGCAGCAACACCTGCCCTCTCCCGATGCTCCCTGGAACGATTCCGTGGCTTTTGTACAGTCACAGGAAAACCCGGGGAGCCGGAGCTCCCGAAAGGCACTCGACTGCTGGTGGAGGGGGCCCTTAGCAATGCACATCTATTCAGCATGACATCTCAGTTGGGAGCACAAGTCTCGGGGTTTAGCAGAACCCAGCCTCTGAATTTTCCATTGTATTTTTATAATTCTTTTTAAATGCCTAAACTGTTAGCACAGGCACACACGTATAAACAAACACAGACCAGGAGAGAAAAATGAATGAGGCTCGAGAAAAACACTTGGAACGAGATGTAAACAAGGCGCATGAAACAAATGAGTCCAAAATAACCATTACGGCCAGTGTAAACGTAGCTAACAAAGTATATTGTTGGCTATGATTTCTGAAAGCTGAGGACATCGGTTTGATTTCCCATATGCCATCGTATATTACAACATTTGCATTACTCCGCGCGCTCTTAATATGCATAAAAGGTTAACTATAGCTGCTGGCTGCAAGCCAGAACTGCCAACATGTTTTCCATAGCTGAGTTTCTAAATGGACTACGGAAAAGGAACCAACGCTGAGGCAGCAGATATTACTGGCACGATCTAAACACATCCCCATATTTTATGGCTGTCTACCTTTACCCAACCCAGGATAGACAAGGCGTCAAGCAAAATACTGGAACTACCCAAATAGCCCAGCGACTGCTGCTCGCTAGATTTATTTTATATTTAAGCAAGACGATCTAAGCAGGGTTTAGCAGCAGCCTTCGGCTGTCAAATCTCCAACTTCAAGACCTTTAGCCTGAGCATTTCCATCGGCAGAGAAAGTACGTCAAGCAGTCCAGAGAAAGGTCTTCGGAATACTGTCTGGAAAGGAGGGAGGGAACGGGCTCGATTGGTTTGGCTTCTAGAAAGGGAAATGGTTATAATTCAGCCTGAAAAGAACTGTCTACATACGAACAGTTTTCCTCCTTTTTGGTGTCTATGAAAGAAAAAAAGTTTAATAAATGTAGCCCTGAGATTGTGTATTCCAGAATTTGTGCGCCTGTCCCCTGTTGAAGGACAAGTGACGCTGCTTGTGGTTCCCGAAGGTCAAATCTCCGTCAGCGGTACCTAGTAACAATCTGTTGCGCGACTTAACTAATCTACAGTTCAGCCTGTAGGCAATATGAGGGAACCTACAAAGTTATTATGAACTTTTGAGACGGTTTGTTGTAGCCGATAGCCTCTGAGACAGATATTCAAGGAGAAGACGGGCACTTCGAGGCTTTCCCCTGCCTTTCATCCCACTGTCCAAGCTTTGAAAGACTAGCTCTGGAGTTTAGTGAAGGTACAACAAGCTGAAATCAAAGTCTTTTGGAAGCTTTTTCTGAATTCCGTGCTGTTTTCTTTATTTGGTGTGGCAATGAGATTTTGCATGCAAGATCAGTATAGTTTATCCTTTAGAAAGAAAGGGTTATTTCTCTAGGAACTTGCAATTTCTGGTTTCTCATAGCGTTAGACATAAAACACATAACTATGCAAAATACCTCTTGTGAAATGTTTCAAAACTTGAAACTAAAGTTAGTAGCGCTCTGTCTCTGGGTATTTTCACATTTGTTTCTGTACGAATAGAGCTGCTGTTCGCCTAACCTAATCAAGATCCCTCATCTTCTGAGTGATGTGAGATCCTGGATACGTACATGCATATAAATAATACCGATGATGCATATTCTATCATACAACTACTGTATTTTTATAAAGATATAACAAATACAATTTAAACGTCTTATCTATGCCATGCAGAATTTCCGCATTATAAACTGGCCAAATGGTATTGACCCCTTAATAGTTCGCAAGCATGCAGATTCAGTGGGAACCTTACATTACACCAGCCCCAGCCATGCCTGAAGAAGTCTGATCAATTTACAAGTTGCATGAAATTCAGTGGCGATAGAGTCTAGAAGCGTAGGCTTAAATGATTGTGAAAGGGAACATTTTTTTTGCAGGGAAATTAATGTTTCAGCTAAGAGTACCTATGTATTGATAGTGTCATCTATAATATAATATCCAGCAACATATACTTGCAAAACAAGGTCTTCCTGGCGAAGAAAACACGATTTTGGAACTTTTTAAGAAACATGCAACTATTTTCCTGCAGCACAAATAAAAGGTTTGCGGGTTTTCCCGTCCAGTCACCGAACTCTTTCTATAGAGCTAAATTTCCCTGTATTATAGGAATGTACGTGCCCACAGTCAGAAAAACAAATGTATAAAAATGAACCCTACTTTACTTTCGCATAAAGATTAATATTGTTTACTTTAAAAACCCAGTAGCTTCCAAATTAATATCGAGCTAAAGAGAAACGTAGAAGATTAAACATTTTAAAGAAACTCCTGCTGATTTTAAACGCATGGATGTTTTCCATCTATAGACGATTAAATATATACACGTTTCTAAGGTCACATATAGGCTACATGCTCCTTTTTGATACGTAATATGTACCTATGTATGCACACATAGGCATCGCCCATGTATATGACTTTTTTAGCTGCCTCTTGGCTAAAGACCAATCGTCACATTACCTGTAGATTCTGAAAAGTTCGGTTTTCCTGGCTTCTCTTCCTCTCTTTCTTCCTGTCTCTAATTTGGGTTCTTCATTCATTGAAATTCATTCAGGGTCCTCAATCGATCTCTCTTCCTGATTTCTGTCTTTCTGTACAGAGGGAATTACGCCTCTTACATTTAGATCTATTTTCTCATTAAAACGAAGAGTGGTATTAGAGCTCCTCAGCAGATAACCACCGAGCTACAATCAGGGAACAATTATTAGCATTGAAGTGGGATTTCCCGCAGACCATCGACAACTCAAAAGACGAGCAAGTCGGGAAGAAGACAGACTCCAGACGAGACTGCTGGGGGGAGGAAAGACGTCCAGGGTGTGCAGAGGCTCAGATCTAGATGCAAACTGTGGCGCCCACCGTCCTCCTCTGAATAGCATCTTTACACGCTAGGCCCCTCACATACGCCCCTCCTGACTGAAGCTGCTTTGCACACAAGCTAAGTGATCGATTATATTAGCAAATATGCGTTTATCCTAGATTTGTCAACTCGTACTTTAAAGTAGGCTTTTAGTCTTGTTTGAATGCCTGCAAGGACATTTTTCCATGTTGACTCCTGGTAGCATCAATCTCTTTGGGAAGAATCCAGTAGTTGCCTTTATAAGTTTCATCATTTATGCTGAAAAGGAAGTATGAAACCATGAACCTTGGGCCTCCAAATTCAGAATCACACACACACCTAACGTGCCAACAAAAAATTTGGTTTCCTCAACAATCCTAAAAAAATAAGAGGAAATTTGGGTTTTAAGAGATGGAAAACTGGAAAGACTTTAATTTAGGCACCATGGGCTCTTTTTCAGTATTTGTCAAATCGTTTCCTTGCTCTCAGGGAGCTCTGCGTTTCCTGGGTCCAGTGACGTTCTTTGATTACAGTACTACTACCACTATCACCACTACTTGTATAGCGCTACAAGACGTAGGCAAAGCTGTACAGGCACATATAAAAGAAGGTCCCTAGTCAAGACAGACGACACAGCAGCAGCTGCTGCTTTCGATACAACTTGCTGCAGAGGTTTTAAGGATAGTCAGTATTTAAGAAATGGTTTCTCTTGATCCTTTTTCAAACATCACCTTCTTAATACAGACCCTAGCTAGATTTTCACATCTCTGCCTAGACTGGAAATCCTCAGTACTTGAGATAAGCCATTTGCGTTGTAAACACGTCTGCGGATGAGCGCGTATACTACACAGTTTTTAGATCTGTGAGATTTCCTTAGCTATTTGTGCCCTTGGCCTCAGGTCTTTAATCTAATCTGTTATCTGGTTTGCTTTCCCAGTGGGGATACCCTCTCTTTTCCCCAAACCACTTAGCTTGAAAGGTAAGCTGTCACAAAAATGGCATGGAAGGAAGCAGATATTTAAAAAAAAAGACGACTACCCTCGACCTAAATTGCTGATTCTACAGATATGTGACGTGATTATCCTCTGCCTTTACTAACAGTCTAGAGTACTTCAGACCTTTCTAGTTTTTTGTTTATTTTGTTCTATATTTCGGAAAGGGGGCAGTCTTGTGTATTTCAGTACTACCAACGGCATCAAAATAATAAACCAGCAGTTTGAGACCAGTCTCCAGTAATTTAAAATTCACCTCAGCATCCACAAACTATTCATGCTACCGTTTCCTTAATAGATGTCATTTATATATCCGGTGACACACTCTTTGAAACACTGGAATCAATTTATATTAATGATCTCTTTATTCACCACTGCAAACTTCTAAATATTTAATACAGTGCAAACAGGCAATGAATGCATCAAACTAACAGAGGGAGGTCAGTGTTAGCACGGAATAATATATCTCCAACTGAATCTTAAGGACCATAATTACAGAAAGGGCAAATAAACGACACTCTAATGGACGCTTAGCTTAAAGGTCACTAGGAGCAGATCCTTTCTGCACCTCGTCCACTTGGGCAGTCCCGTGGATAACCGAAACTGGAAAGCTGACAAACCCCCTTTTATGCCAGGGAATGTTGAGTGTTTCAAGGTGGCTGAAAACGTGCTCACACACTATGGCTTGGGACGTGGGTCTTTAAAAGCAACTTCCCATCTGGGGCTTCAGGAAGGTGAAGCGACTGGGACAAAAGCTGGTGAGAGCGACTAGAAAATGAACCAGAACTTCTTACTCAAGGCTAAAGGGCGACGGTGCGTCACTCGCAACGCCGACTGACACAACTGTGGTTCGTCTCCTGCTCTCGCCCTTTTCCATTGGACGGTGCCTGCAGCCCTGCAGTGACGTCATCGCATCACATTAACAGCCCTCCTCCTTAAAAAGCAGGGCGCATTTACGTCACTGACAGGCTCAACCTTGGCTTAGGCAGGTCTGCGTGAAGGCCTTTCCCTGTTTAATTTCAAAATGCCCCCATTACAAGGAAAGGCTTTGAATGCCTGAGCCTGGGCAGCACCGCTTTTCCAAGTCCTACAGCAGCCAGGGAAGTTCCGGATAAACTATTAACAGCCTGTCTTCCCTCTGTAGGCTTTTTCTGTGGGTTATGGGACAAAGTATAGGGTTTATTGGATGGAAAGGTTGATGGAAAGTCACAAATCTACTAAGGGTTGCACGACGGCGGCGTACGCAGGCAGGGCTCGAGTTTTAATTGCATTTTGGAAAAGAAGTTCGTAATTCTGTGTTATTAGCTTCCAAATCCCAAAGGTTGCATAATCATATCTGGTGTAATTTTGACTGTCTCTATAGTGTAATACAGTAAGTCATCAGTACTTAAAAACAAACACTTAAACCTAAATGAGATACCCCGAAGGAATAATAGAAACGGTGGCAGTAAGCTCGGCTTCCAGAAAATGACGTGTTGTCACTTTCAGAGCTGAAAAGAGTAAACGCTCAGACAGAAACGCAGAAAAGGAGAATGCAAAGAAATGCAAATGTGCTTACCTCAAGAAATCTATTTGGGGTTTTTAAAATATGCAAGTGATCGTGCCCCCCCCCCCCAATCCCCGTTAAAAAAAAGCAAAGATGTAATGTCTGAGCCGTCAGAAATAACTAAACCGAGAGATGGGGCTATTTCCATATCAAAGGTAAAGAGAGGCCTGCAAAAAGACACAGGGAGCAGAATGTAGGGAAATAAAAAGATTTGAAAAGTCTGTTTTAGATTAATCTGATGACGTGAAATCAGAAGAGTTTGAATTAATCCTTGATGTTCGGGCTTCTGTTGTAGGCGAGGGTAGATAGCAGCAGGCGAAATGAGCATGCTTGACATTTTCCAGACGACAGCGAAAGAGAACTTAAGTCTGCCTCTTTTCACAAATTGTCGAGATCTTTATTAAACAGGAGACAAAAGTTCCTCGGACTCGCCGTCCTTAAGTCCAGTCAGTGGACTGGAAATATCAGGCATTTTGTCCTCTGGCGAGCTCTGTTGAAGCTTTTGTTTAAGACCATGTGTGATCCCTGGCAAAAGCTTACATAAAGGCTAGTCCAAAATCACTCAATGATTGCACTAAGAGACCCAGAAGTGGAATAACCAGCCCCCAATCTAGATTAAACAAAACTGGAAGAGAACTGAGCTATTCATTTCATTCAATCTAGCCCTTTCTTAACTGTTTGAGGCAAGTTAAGAGTCTCGCTGGTTTCCACTTCAGGCCCAGTTCGTTCCAGTCTTGATTTGGGGCACTGGACCTAAGGGTTATTAGTCCTGCTTCATGACAAAGCAATCAAGATGCCTTGGCACCTCCATTTGCCCCTGAACAATAGCTCCTCTGATTGGCAAGCTACTCCATCCTCTCTGTTTATCATTAATTCTCTTACCGAGATGGAAACTCTACAGCAACATCTGTCATTATAATTAAAGCTGCGATACATCTATTGGCTAGCAACAAAATCCCTTTTACAACCTAAACTACACAAACTATTACATTAAAAATAAAAGCCCAGGAGACACCAATTTAAAATACCACAGTGCCCATCTCTCCGGTTTTCTTTTACTACCCTTAACCGAGACGTTTAAAACGTGGCAAGTTTAGTTTTATTAAAGGCCACTTCTAGAATTATAACTCTCTTCTGGTTTGATCTGGATATTTTGACCTCCATAGTGCTGAACTGGGGGTCTGACCTGATTGAAGTTCTCTCGGGACCTATATTTGTGATCTCTTGTTTGGATTAAGTCGCCGAATGTGTGATAAAAAAAAGTTGCTTTTTAAGTTTGAAGACCTGGAATGGAAAGAGGGAAGAAAGAAGGTTCAATAACTAATTTGAAAGCAGTGTTTAAAATACATTTATATATCCTTAACCTGAGAACACGATTTTCAGGCAAGCGCTGGATTGTATTCCCTCGGGGAGAATTTCATAAGCAGCCCATTAGTCATTCTCTACAAGTTTCACATCGATCAGTAAACAACTTTCTTTAAACGCGTTTACAGATCACCGCCATCGCCACAAAGAGAAGAGAGACAGGGGGTCCTTTTGGAGGTAAGATTGCTCCAAATTGCCTGGATGCAGCCTAAAACAGCCGCCTGAGACATCCCCGTCTCTAGTTCATTTCCTAGCAGCATAGTGCAGTGTTTCTAAACCCGAATCATAAGATGCTCCATAGGCGACACTTACGTTAACCTCCCGAGTGGTAAATCATCAGAAAAGCTACTTGAGGGCTTAGAAAAGTGCAGGTGGGAGCTTCACAAAAGCTACAGTACAAAAAAGAAGGACAGTTCGTATAATTTATTCTTTTCAAACGTCTAAATCGCCTTCTTCCAGTGGAATTCCAGGCGGCGTGCAACAAAGACGATTAAAACGCGAAGATGGCTAAAGAGCTGTAGATGTTAAGAGCATTCACGCTGCACAAAAGACTACAATTATCGGAGCTCTACTAATAGCCTGCGCGGTTATTTTGCCTGTAATTGTTTCTATCATAAATTTTGTAGAGACAGAGGTAAACTGTTCCTGCTACATTTGGAAGACTGGATTTCATTATATGGTATTTTCTACTCCTTGGCCCTGATCCAATCAGCAGGGCAGACTTGGGTGGTCTCCTGGATTTGCCGTGTCATAGAGACTGGGACGATTGGCGATTTTAGACTGGATTGTGTAGGCTGGGGAGCCTGGGCAAGCGCTGGGTGATTCTTCCCTAGTGGCCCCGGGAGCTGTCCGGCAGCTGCTGGTGCTGAAAGCTGGGAATTCCGCGATCGGGAACCCTAAGCGCTTTGCAAACTCAACCCGGACAACTGGAAGCGTCAAAGGGGTCGCTTCAGAAAATAAACTAAGTACAAGCCCCCCCCCCCCCACCCCCCATAGCACCCCTCATCCCTTTCATACGGACCGAGAGCCGGTGAAACAGGCATATGCTGACATTGTATTTGAATGGCTTCCTTTATGAGTTCAGTGTATAACGTTAATAATAGAATCAGTACTTGCAAATGATCCCACAGAGCTGCATGCTATCAGTAGACGAAGCCCATGTCAGAAGTTTTACTCACAGCGGTTCCGACTTGCAGTGTCACTGGTCCTTTGAAGCTCCGAGCCTGGATCTCCGCCCTTTCCAAGCTCGGATCTCCATATCCCTGACCCCTTCCGTCTCTTTCCCCCCTCCCCCTGCCGCAGTAAATGCAGCATCTCCCACCAGATCCGGTGCCGGGAACTCGAGACTAGGTGCTAAACAAGCAACTGTCCGGTTTGCGAGTTCAGCCGGGACCGGCTCGGCTGCAGGAGAGGCGAGCAGCAGCTTCGCACAAAGAGACCAAGTGCTGCCGGTAGGGCACGGCAGGAAGCAATTGCAAATCTCCATAGCAATCATCAGCGGCATCTTTGGTCGGTGCAGCCCAAGCTCTGGAAGCCGGTACGAATGCAACGTGCCACCGGCCGCCCGAGTATTGCGGCAGGGCTGAGAAGCCCCCGAAAGAGCGCGCGCATGCTTTTCGCCCCCTTCCCCTCCCTGGTTCCCGAGCGATCTCGCCTACCTGGGTCCGGCATGGGGGAATCGGCGGCTTTCCTGCTGCTCTCCGAACGCAGCCCGAGCAGCGCCGGGCTCCCTGCGAATCCTCAGCAGCCTCCACTAAACGCAGCGCAGGCTAGAGCCAAAGCCCGGGGCTGGACTCGGCCTGAGCGAGGAGGGCTGCAGCTCCCCACTGCGTCAAGCGACGAAGCCGAGCGATCCATCCGCTGCCAGACGCTGAACTCGAAGCACCCGCTGGTGGCAAACTCTCGGCTCGTCCGCTTTGATTTATTCCAAACCGGTCTGGGGCTCCTGCACTGGCAACGCGTTTGCAGTGGCAGCTCTTGGGTAACGGCACATTTCTTGCTCAGCTCGATCAAAGGTTTAGTGTAGGAGTAGGGGTGGGGGAAGAGGAGGGGTGTGTAAGTTAAACACAAGCAGCATGTTGATCCAATGGAGCAGAAGGTGAACTTAAAGCATAAAGCTCTAATCAGATTGTTTGGCAAAGTGTCTCTAAAGGGGTGGGACGGAGCAAATCGCCCTGCGGTAGGAGAGGCTCCCCCCTCCTCACCATCCAGTTCCTGCTCTCTCTCGCTTGGCTCAGTCTCTCTAAGAGACTGCCTTCCTCAATGCACGCGAGCGTTATTCTCCAGCACTATTACAGTCATAACTTTTCCCGGCTACGCTTTAGCGAGAAACCTAGGCAGTAAAGTTGATTTTCTAACGAGGTATTGTATTTCCTTTCTGCTTTAATGAAAAACATATATAAAAAGCTAACTTCCCGGGCAAAAAAAAAAAAATGTTACGCTATTCAATATGGAGAGAAATATAATCAATTGTAATGTTATATTGAATTTTCCTGTAAGAGCTTTTTTGACTTCTTAAACTTTCGAAGTGGGATTACATCTCCCTATCGGTTATTTAACTGAACATCGGACTGGCTTCTTGAAATCTTTTATGACAAAATGCACAGATAAATTTATCTTGAAGAACTAACCGAGTCGTACATGAGGCGTAATGAAATATTTAAATAGCACATTTTGCAAGAAAAAAAAAAGTGCTTAGATGAATTACACGAGCAGATGTAGGGTTTAAGAAGACGGTAATTCATTTTCACGAGAGAATGGAATTAGCTCAAGCGAGATGAAACGGTTAATCAATGAATTCATTGGAGAAGCGCGATTAGTATTCCCGGGGAAATTGCAGCCCCCTCGCAGGAGACACAGACGAGCAGTGTTGGCTAAGTGCTGAGAACCAGGTCCAAAAGATAGGCAGAGGAGGGCTGTGTGCCCCTGCTAGAGGTCATTAAGGAAATGACTTCGGATTTTATAGCCTTTTAAAATCTGCAGTTTAATTTGAGTAAAGACAACGCTTTGAAAGGCGCAGGTCCTTAGAGTTCCCTTTCTTTTGACATGTTGATAAGTTCTTCCATACCTGCTCTGGGGAGCTCCCAATTTTGAGAATTTAGGAATTCAGTCTCCTGCACCAGATCCGTCCACCATTGGTAAAGCAAGGGGGAAAAACGTCTCTGCTGCAGACATAGAGCCGGCCTTAGCGATGGTGGGCCCCAATTTGGACCATATTGATGGAGCCTCCTAGACTTAAGATTAATACAGTGTATTAAAAACAAAACAATATTTATGTTTATTCGCTCATACTTTCACACAGAACCTGTTAAAACAAAACTTACCAACTATTTAACAAATAATTATTTCTTGCTTTCTGTACTAAGAGCTCTTTCAAAATCCAGTAGCTCTCCCATCCTTAGGGTGAGGCTTCCTGTGGGTGCAGGGTCATTGGGTCAAATAGGTTGGCCTAAGGCGGCCTTGTTTGGGCAGAACATTTTTAAATGCTTTTTGCCATGTTCCACATGTTAAATTTAGCAGCCACAGTTTCTGTTTAAGGTGGGAATACATAGCAGGTTAAAAGGGGGGAGGGGGGTAGTTAAAAATTAGTTCTCCAAATCATCCATTTCCTTATTAAGTCTTTGAGGTTGTTAAATGGGAAGGGAAAAGAAAGATCCGAGGCGTAAGTTTAGCCATTTTTGTTCTTTAGGGAAACGTGTTGGAAGTTTTTGTGCAGCATGGACTCTCATAAATCCATTTCAACCATAGGGTGCAATTTATCATCTTCTTTTTACTTCTGCTCCATCCCTCTCAGGTTCCTCTGTTTTCCCTAAAGATTTCATATGTCTTGGAAAAGTACTTTTCAAAAAAATCCTCTTATGCAGAGTGATCCGGATGCCTGGTGAAGGACAGGGATAAGGATGAAGTGGGGAAAAAAAAGAGTTCACCCTGTTCGGTACCTCATTTCCTTATTTTGATTAGACCGAAAGGAGTTCAAAGAGCCAATTGTACCCAGGTTACCAGACAATTATGAAATTCAGGTAAAGAGAGAGCGGAAGAAATCACAGATTAAATATGCCTGTTTAGCACAGTTTCCAAGTTACCATGCATACTAGATCTCAATCAACCAGGAGTCCAGAAAGTGCTATTTTTTAAAATACTAATTTAGATTTAGCTAGGTCTTTGCTCAAAGAGAATTCAGAATTTAGTCATTTAGAAAGAAAACATGTATCTCCCTATGCAATGGGTCACTTATCAGATGTTCATGATGTTAGAACAGTGCAGAAACCTCTCAATAACATGAACATAGTGGGAATATACTATAGGGAATCCCTTGGAAATGAAGCGACTTACCTAAGTCTTTGGGAAGTCAGGAGAAGAGAGCATTTGCCTGACCTCTCAGAAAAGGACACTGTACTTCTTAGAGCAATGTCTACTGGGTTTTTTTCTCCTATTTATTCTATAACTAGTTGGTCATATATTTTATTTTGGAGGGGGGAAGGGAGGCAGAAGAACCATCAATAAGGACAAAATAATGGAGATTTTATTAATAATTCAGCTAGCTGAGAATATATTTATCTGTTTTGGAAGTGCCATAAACAATTCATATGTATGCTAATAAAACTATGCAGTTAGGTTCTAGTTTTTTTAAAAAAATGCTTTTGTTTGTATTAGTCTTTTATCTCTTTGGAAATTAATGATGTGGAACACATACTTATTTTTCAGTGTTGTCCAAAATATACCCAAACCATTTCAGCTCATCAGCTCAAATCTTTAAATCTGCTGGTGTTCTGATTTTATGATGCTTTCCGGCGCTTCTTTTAAAAAAAAAGATGGGAAGAAAATGGGCAAGCAAAAATGATGAATGCTGTAATTTCATGTCTTTCTGCTATATTAAAATGTAACCACCAAATGAAGCAAAACTGATTAAGAAGATAGGCTTGGAGGAATTCACAGTGGAACACACCCAAATACAAGCAGGAAACCAGGATTTATTGTAGTTAAGAAAAGTCTCCCATAGGAAAATGTTCAGACAACCCACATAAATGAACATAAGGAAATCATTAGACATTGGTGGACCTGATATCTATTTGTGAAATTGGCAGTAGAAGATGCAATCTGTCTTCAGCTTCCAAAGCTTGATCTGTCGCTGGTTTCTGGCTGCTTTCTCTCTTCCTCCCCTTCCTTTTCCATTCCTCCCCTATCTCGAAGCGTGCTCACAGCATGGTTGCTTGGTATTTCTAGCTGTGATTTGGCATCTCTAAATAATTTATGTGGCATCTAAAATATTGGCTTGGACTAGTACAAAGGCCTGTTTTAACTGCTAACCTCAGTGCAGCAGCTGCAGTAGAATAGTGGCCAGAGATCAATGAAGGCTGGGTCACTGACCTTCTGCTTTGGTCCTCAACTGCTGAGCCATTTGACAGATTCATTGGTTTGGGTAAAGCAGGGCTGAAGGGTTAAAACAGATCATTTTTAATGCAGTGTCTAAGGTTTAATTCATTGAATGCTCTTAAACAGCCAGCACTGGATGCCTCAGCAAAACCTACAAGGATCCCCACAGCCATCTATAGACATTCAAAAACTGGCTGCTGGAACGCATTCTTCATTTTAGAAGGTAGTAGCCAGGACATATTAAATGGCATTTTAGAAAGGACGTTAAAGTCAAATCTATGACTTCAGGCGGAATGTGCAGAAAAATGTCAGGGACATCTATGTCACCGGTAATATGGATGCCTCAATATGGACAATAAAGAAACCCTGACTAATTTCAACCACATAGTAAAATTATCATTCAGTAGCATAATTCAATCAATCATATTATGTTTTAGTGAAGAATGTGGCCAGCTCAGGATGGGATAGAACCTCAATATAAATCAAACATCTTAAGTTCTATACTCTGTATCCCTCCAATTCCCCCAATAATAGGTGCAAAGGATTACCTGAACATTCCTCCTTATTACTCACCACACCAAAATATTATTCAAATTCTAGTATCATCTCAGTAACAGCAATATAAACCTTATATTCTACCACTCTCCCCACACATCCCACGTCTCCACTCTCCTTCCAGTATTGGAGTGCCTGCTCTATGCTTCACCCTCCCTACATAGCCAACAAATTTGGGAATTACCTCTTCTCCCCCATTTCAGAGTTTTCACTTTCCCCTTCCACCTAACCCCCTCTCCCCCCCCCCCACCCTTACCCACTGAGAGTCCTTGATTTCCCCATCATATCTAAGAGTCCTCACGTCCTCCTTCCCACTGAGTCTAGGTGATTTGGGATTACCTGTTGTCTTCTTCCCCATTCTTGGAGTTCCACTCTCTCATCTTCTCCACCCAAATCTGAAGCCTCCTCCCTATATTCCTGAGTTACTACTCTCCCCTTCCACCCAGTCTGTGGGCCCCCATTCCATCCCTTCTTCCCAAATGGGTTCAGTTTGGAAGCCCCTGTTCTCTTCTGCCCTATTCTTGGAGTCCCCACCTTCTTTTCCTACCCACCTACCAAATTGGAAGTCACCACATATTCCACAATCTAGGAGTACCTCCACCTCTTCCTCCCTTTCAAAGCTGGCATTCCCTGCCTTTCCCATCCCATCCCTGATTTCCATTATCCCTTCCACACAGCCTGTGAGCGGGGGTCTTTTTTGCAGCAGCTACCCCTGTTTTTTGCCCCTTCATTTTCCTCCTCTGTGCTCCTTCCAATGTCTGTTACCCAGTTGCTCCTCTTTCCCATTTACCAGTACTCCATGTCTTCTTTCACACAATGCCTACATGTTTCAGTGACAAGCTGTTTGACCCAAATGGCTTTGAATATGTGGAGCCTCATGAATTTCATAAAGGTAATCATTGAACTGCAAAGATTCAGACAAAGAGAGGTGCCAGCACTGTAGTAGGAGGAGTGATGTTGGTTTATAATTGGCAAATGGGCCACAGAGGAGGGAGGTGAAAGGGAGGAAAAGACAGAGATGATGACAGAAAAAAAAGCTTAGAGATCTGGGGGAAATGAGGTCTTGGAGCATGAACAGAGAGACACCTGACACTGGACTCATCTTCACAAAGGTAATGATGTACTGCTCCGATCCCTGGGCTACAGTTCAAAGCACCACCACCTGAGCTACCCGCATTGCTCTGTTAGGTCACATTATGGGAGGAAAGACAGCTGCTTCAATCATAGGCTGTCTGGGCCCTGGATATTTCAGCTCTTTAATCTCTGCCACCACAAAAGGGCTTTTTCTGTTTGGACCCTCTTATTCTGGAGTGTTCTCCCAGCAATGGACATTCATTTCAAACTACAAGCAACTGGAACTGGTTCATTAAACATTTACTGTGCACTTTTGTCATTTTTGTTTTTTTTTGTTTTTTTGGCTTGTTTGCTTTTTCCATTTTATCTTTGATCTTGGTCCCCCATCCCCTGTTGATGGCTTTGCAGGAATTGAAGGATTTCCAGAGGGGGCTGAAGAGAGATTTCTTCAGGGAGGTGCATGACAGGGGGGAATGAATAGCGATTGGGAGGATGGTTTAAGTTAAATCGGTTTAATTATGCATTGAATTGTATTATGTGAGTTTTATTTGCACTGATTTTACACCACAATGAGCATATAGGAAATGCAGTAACAAATGCAAGGAAATAAAATAAACAATGCGGGGTCAATTTTCAGTAGTCTTTCCAGGTACAAAGTCCACCTATGCAAGTGTTCAGCAGCTACAACTGGGCACAGACAATTTAATATAACAAAGTCAGTGTGATCCTAACAAAATGCTCAAATAATAGCACAGAACCTAGGCAATTTTTGTGGAACGTTATGCAGATGACTTCTCTTGTGAAAATGTACTTGTGGAGTACATGGGGAAAGTCAATGTACATGTGTGACGTCAATGGGGAAATGGTACACATGCAGATTTGAACATTCTATTCTGCACATGTTGCTCCCCTTCCCTAAACCTGCCCTTGGGAATGCCCCTTTTTATTGGGACTCAACACACTTGTGTTTTGAAGGCCTCATATACTTTCCAGCTGTTCTGAGGAGGGCTCTTTGCTCAGGTAAATGACCTAGAAAATTATCCTATGTGGGAACTATGGTTCTTGATTTACTTATAGTGCCACACTGAGGACACTTAACATCACAAAGCTTTTGTCGAAGCTCACGGAAACGTAGAACATGATTGCAGATAAGGACAATTAGACCCATCTAGTTGGCTGTTTCATTTTTGGTGTAGTGCCATAGGCTCAGTTTATCTCTAGCTTACTCTTTACATCTTCACATTTAAGTTTCTTCTGTGCTTATATTGGGCTTTCTTAAATTTTGCTGCTGTGTTGTCTCCACTGCCTTGACTGGGAGGCCATTGCATGCACCCAACGCCCTTCCAGTAAAGAAATGCCTTCTAGTGTTGCTCCTGAATCTATCCCTTGGAGCCTCCTACTTTGACTTCTTGTTCTAGAGCAGTGGTTCCTAAACCTGTTCACAGCCAATCAGGTTTTCAGCATATCCAAAATGAACATTCATGAGATATATTTGAACGCACTGCCTCCACGATATGAAAAAATTCTCTCATACATATTCATTGTGGATATCCCGCAAACACGACTGGTTGAGGGTTCTCCAAGGTAGGATTGGGAACCAATTTTCTAGAGCATCCACATGAAACAGAGTCCTGTCTTTCATTTCTGTGCAACGGTGGGTGAAGAGAAGAATGGGAATATTTACTAAGGTGCACAAAGCAGTTCGCATGAGTTTTAGTGTACTAATGGCTTAACGCACATTACAAACAGCCGTGTGGTAAACATCCCATGCTGACTGCTTAGTGTGGATTGGAGCGGGTTAAGGGCAGACAAAGGGTGTGACCACTACTGATAGCTAGTGCATGGCATGTTACTGCACACTCTCACATGTTAAGTGCATCCATGTTACTGGCGGTCAGGCAATGCAGCTGCTATCCAAACCAAATGTAAAAAAAAAAAAGAACTTGTGGCCAATTAACCCCCTGATCACCAAGCCCTGCCCTCTCCTCCCCTCCCCTCTCTTAACCCTGACACCTGATCCAAGGTCCTCCCTCTGATCCAATCCCTTCTCCTTTGTCTGATCCCCCAATCACCCCCCCCCAATAGCTCAAGACCAACCTGACCCCCCCCCCCCTTCTGTACTTATCCAAGGTATCACTGGTAGCCTAGTGGGCAGGACAGAAGTGATCCCCCTCCACTCCCACCTGAGTTCAAACTGGTAGAACTGACCTCTACTGGTAATCTCACAGTACTACTGATGGGGTCAATTGGCTTTAGTTGGCTGTGACTCAAACTATGACCTTGCAACACCTCCCCCTGCTGGCAGCAGTGTAGATGGAGAACTCCAGCACAGCCTCTTGAGGGTTACATGTGTAAGTACTAGAGTTTGTAAACCACAGGTATAAGAGGAGCCAGTGGAGGACCCAATTTTGGCTTTTTAAGTGTTTTTTTTTTTTAAGTCCAGAGGGATAAGCACAATTGTTCCCTCCCCCATTCCTCAAAATCCCCAGTTCCCATTAAACATTTTGCATGATTTAGAGGAGGTGTGAATGAGGATGGAGAATTTTTTTTTTAAACACACGTATTAATCTTCTAAAGTGAGAAGTGCATGGGAAGCTAACTATATTTTCAAAGTCCACCCTTAAAATCTGTACACGCTGCGGATATACATCTTTAAGTAGTGACTTTTCTAAAATCTCTATTTACCCATGCATGCTCATTTACACATCACAAACTAGCTTTTCACACATGCAAATGCCATCTGTCTCTTCTAAAATGACCTTCTTAGAATAGCAAGTTACACACACATACACACACAGACACAGAGACACAGAGACACAGAGACACACATAAACAGTCATACAGTGTGACAGAGTAAAAAGCTAGAAAAGGTAATAAAACTAAGAGCAGTGATGTTGCACAAGGCCTGCTAGTTCTTCCTTTAAGAAATATATTCATCAGTTTTCAAATAAGGTGGAACCTCAATGTCAGATGGTATTTCAGCAAGCTATAAGAATATGTCTACAAAATTCCAACAGATTGACTTCTGATATAGTTTAGTAGAGAAGCACTCTGTAATTGTATGTCACCTGTGACACTGCGGAAAGAAAGATTTACTGGCTTAGTGGAGGGAAATTAGATATTTTATCCAACCCTAGGGAGGTAACTGCATGGTTATTATTATCAGTCAGACCAACATGCAGGTACTTATTTGCAAAAAACGGAGTCATGAGAGAAACATGACAGGCTATAATGACAGGGAATTATGCAAATAGTTTGTTAATTCAACGAGAGAGGTGAACAAGCTTCCGGAGTGTAGCTGACAGCGTGGAAAGCAAGGTAAGGAAGATACAGTCCACGCACCTACAGCGCATAAAGCATTCAGCCTTGCTGGGTTCCTACTGCTGCTGAATCTTTCTCTCTTCCAAAGCTGGATTGCCAGCTGTGAACAATGACAAATTCATATTTTAATTCCTAAGAAATGTAGCCATCTCTGTCTTCTATCTGCCATGCCTGCAGAAACAACCATCCGTTTGGTGTAAAGCACTGGCCGTTGTCCTCTTGTTACCCAAGTTAACGGTTTGCATTGATCTCTATAAAGTCCCTCCAGCTCCAGTAACTGCAGCTTTCTCTTCATATGAAAGCTTAGTATAATAAACATGTTTGTTCACCCAAATGTTTGCCCATTGTATCCAGAGAGATTGGTTCTTATATGTTTGGTACTACTCTGTATGAACAGGGTCTCTGAGTGAATGGAAAATTTTCTTAATTATAGAGATTATTCAAACTTCTTCCCAGTGAGTCTTTATTCTTTATCTCATACTATTATTTAAAAATCATTTTGAAGCCAAAGAGCATTAGATATTGTTAGCAATTAAATATATCTTTAGCTCTTCCATTTCAACTCTACACTTGCCAGCTCTCCTTGCTAGCTCTGTTCTTACCTCCGAGAACCAACTAGGAAGAGCAGAGAATATTTCATTTTATGGTTCTTTTAAAGAATACTGTGCTGTCTGGGTGTGACAGGGTCACACAAATTTACAAGAGAACAAAGAAGGGAGTGGCCACCGCAGAATTTTCCCCATCACTGTAGAGAACAAAGGAGGGAAGGTAACTGCAGAATTTTAAGTCACAGGGAAACCTGGTTCCCAAGGCAACCAAAAAGGGGCTGGGCCGAGCAGTATAAAAGCAGAGGAGAGCAGAAGTCAGCCTCACTCAAGAGACTGAATGGGGAGGTGACACACTGCACCCTAGTGAATGAGATAAAAGACCTGGTTTCGGATGATGAGTTTTGCTGCTAGGATTTACTTTCTAATAAACTGATTTTTGCAGAACTGTTTTTGGACAAGCCAAGTTGCCAACTGAATTTGTTTTGCCAGGATTTACGTTTGGTATGAACTGATTTTTAGCTGCACTGTTTTTGGATAAGTCCTGTTCTGACATTCTCACTTTTGCTAATTCTGTCTGCAAATGGGTGGTGATCACTTCCACTGCTGGAGCAAAGCTACAAGTCGTATGGGTGGTGGTATTGGCAGACAAGAGGCTACATGGGAATTTAAAAGACTGTAGCTGCACTGGGAATGAAGGAACTGGGAAGTATATGTGGGGAAACTCCCCCTCCCCTCTGGGAACTGTTATTACAGCCTGGCCTACTTAAAGAAGGGGTCTCGACCATTATTGGAGTTTGCTGTCTTAAGATGGGTCTATTTTTGCATCTGGAGCTGAAGAGGAAAGTTTGACAGGTTTTATGGACTGGATAGCTACCCAGCGAATCACATTGGGATGACTTGTCCATCATAATCGAGTCATATCTAAGGAACACACTACACTGCAGTCAAGTGTTCAAATACCTTCTTCAGATATAGCAACATTCCTCTCTGCAATTATTTTGACTCTTCCTATATGAAAGAACAGAGACTTTTCATTTTCCACAGTCCTCTGGTTCCATGTGGAATAACATTGAAAAGGAACCTTTGTGGTAATTCAGGATACGATTGATAGTCTGTTTAATCTAATGAACTTTTCTCTGTCATTACATATCCTGTTTGAGGAATGGAATGATAGCTTAGGTCTTCACTTTTGCTATTCACTTTATGGATGCAAAAATTGATGGCGTCATTGCACGGGGCTTTATGAAAAACAATTCAAATACAATCCAGGCATGACAGCTGTTAATTCTCGCCACTGGCTATAACATAATGTTTGTAAAGGGCCAGTGCACCAGGCTGTGCTAAAATCAACTGCTTTTTTATTTATTTGCAATTTCTTCTATACCACACTATTTATCATCAGCGCGGTTTACATATAACCAAAGATGTACAATGTGTAACAGTCTAACATTGACATTTACAGAGAACAGGGAAATAAAAACATGGAGAACGGGGAGAACTATCTACAATATGTACAAATTAGAATAAAGACTGACATGTTTGTCTTTAGGGGAAGATAAGTTTGTCTTTTTGTGTGATAACAGCTGACTTAACCATGGGTGTTATCTTCCAGAATATACTATGTTAAATATCCAATGAGCTAAAGGATATTACAAAGCCTTAACTATGCTTTTGGGAGTTTCTGCATTATAGATTACAAACTGTGTTGTCCACCGAGTCCGCATTAATGCGGACAAATACATAAGGGCAATACGGCTAACACAGCATTAAGATACATTAAATACTAGAGGTAGGCATTGATTAAACATTTTAATCCCACTCGCTTAATCACACTCGATCATGCAATTAAAAATGTTTAATCATGTGATTAATCGCAATGGATTTAAAGGGCCCATCTCCAATCCTAACCCATTTCTCCCATGGACCAGCATCCCCACCTCCAGTCCCCTTTTCCCCCATCAGTCCAGGATTGCTTCCTTTCCCCCATAGGCCCAGGATCTTTTCCTCTTCCCCTTACCCTTCTTGGATCCAGTCAGGGCTGACACTACATGGATGAGCATGGTATGTGCAGCAGGGAGGAGCCAATGGCAGGGGGCGCTGTTGAGCCGATCATCCGCCATTTAAAGTAAAGAGTGCAGTTATTGCAGCAGCCGCTTACTCAACATGTCGCCAGCTTTAAATGGCAAATGATCGGACTTGATGGCACCCCCCTAGCTGCAATCATGACAAAGATCCTCTTCTCTCTGGGCTCTGCTCCAGCTGCAGACTATGTCCCCAATTCCTTCTCCTCCCATCCACCTGAGCTGCCACTGGGGTTTTAGATCCCGCTCTTTCTTGTTCCTCCCTGCCCCCTGGTCAGCACATTTAAACATCACACAAAGAAACAAGAGTTTGTATTTTCACAACCACCACTCTGCCTGCTCTTTCCTGCCACTGGGCACTGACACCACCAAAAATAAATGAAAAGTGTTTCCTGTTTCTTGTGCGACATTGTAAATAGTTTCCCTCGGATTTCAGTGGTGCTGACGGTCAGAGGCAGAGCTGCAGGATTGCCATGCAAGAAACAGGAAGTACTTTTCATCTTTTTCCAGCAGTGCCGGCAGTAAAGAACAGGCAGAGCGGCGGGAGTGAAAAAAAACAAGCTCTCGCTGCTTAGCAGAACATTTAGATCTGCTGCTAAGGTAGGAGAAGGGGGCTGGTTCTTCAAATAGGGCTGTGAGAAGAGGCTAGATGCAAAGGGACTGGGGAGGGGGGTGGGCAACACAAGGGCTGCTGCTGCAGCTAATGCAGGATCTAAGGATGGAACATAGGACCAATGTGGGGACTAGGGACCAATGTAAGGGCTGGGGAGGATAATTCAGGAGAAGGGGCTGGGGCTAATGCAAGGACTGGGGCTGGGAAACAGAGACTGGGGGTTAATGCAGGGGCTAAGACTGGGAGAAGGGGCTGGGGGCTAATGCAAGGATTGCGGCTGGGAAGCAGAGACAGGGGGTTAATGCAGGGTCTGGGACTGGGAGAAGTTGCTGGAAGTTAATGGAAGGACTGGGGCTAGGAAGTGGAGACTAAGGGGTAATGCAGGGGCTGGAGTGTAACACTGGGAGGCGGTGAGGCAGGGGCTAGGGACTGGGAGAAGGGGCTGGATGTTAATGGAAGGACTGGGGCTGGGAAGTGGAGACTGGGGGTTAATGCAGGGGCTGGAGTGTAACACTGGGAGGAGGTGGCAAATAATCCTGGAGGCTGGTTCATGAACCGACCAAGCCATTTTGGACCTAGTCCATAGTGGAACATCAGATCTGGTGCAAGAGATAAGGGTGTCGGGGCCACTTAGCAATAGTGATCATAGCAGGGTCGCGTTTGATTTAATTAATGGAGGAGGGATGGTAAGGAAATCCACAGTACTACCTTTAAACTTTCGAAAGGGAGACTATGATAAAATGAGGAAAATAGTTAAGAAAAAACTAAAAGTAGCAGTTGCAAAGGTTAAAGACTTACATCAAGCTTGGGTGTTGTTTAAAAATACTATCTTGGAAGCCCAGACCAGCTGTATTCCACGCTTTAAGAAAAGTGGAAGGAAGTCCAAAAATCTCCCAGCATAGTTTAAAGGTGAGGTCAGAGAGGCTGTTGTTGCCAAAAAAGCACTTTTCAGGAAATGAGAAAAAAAGGGCCAAATGGTGAAAACTGGACACAGCACTAGCACTGGCAAGTTAGATGCAAGGCATTGATAAGGCAGGCACAGAGAGAATTTGAGAAAAATCTTGCTGTGGAAGCAAAAATACATAATAAAGACTTTTTCAAGTACATTCATAGCAAAAAACCTGTGATAGAGTCAGATAATAGAGGGGTAAAATGGGCACTAAGAGGAGACAAGGCCATAGGGGAGAGACTGAATGAATTCTTTGCTTCAGTCTTTACTGAGGAAGATGTAGGGATGTTACCCATGAATGAGGTGGTATTTAAAGGTGATACTTCAGAAGAATTGAAAGAAATATCAATACACCAGGAAGATGTATTACAACTATTTGATAAACTAAAGAGTAGCAAATCACCTGGACTGGATGGTATACATCCAAGGGTATTGAAAGAACTGAAATATGAGATTGCAGACCTACTATTAGCAATCTGTGAACTATCATTAAAATAATCTGTAATACCTGAAGATTGGAGGATGGCCAATGTAACACCAATTTTTAAAAAGGGTTCCAGGGGTGATCCGGGAAACTACAGATCAGTGAGCCTGATGTCAGTATTGGGAAAAATGGTAGAAACCATCATAAAGAACAAAATTACTGAATATGTAGATAGTCATGGCTTAATGTGAGATAGCCAACATGGCTTTAGACAAGGAAGATCTTATCTTACTAATCTGTTATATTTTTTTTGAAGGTGTGAGTAAACAGGTAGACAAAGGTGAGTCAGTTGATATAGTGTATCTGGACTTTCAGAAAGCCTTTGACAAGATCAAAACTAAAAAGTCATGGGATAGGAGGCAATGTACTATTGTGGATCAGGAACAGGTTTAAAGATAGAAAGCAGAGGGTAGGGCTAAATGGCCAATTTTCTCAATGGAGAAAGGTGAATAGTGGAGTACCCCAGGGATCTGTGCTGTGTCCACTGCTATTTAACATATTCATAAATGACCTGGAAATGGGAATAACGAGTGAGGTTATCAAATTTGCAGATGACAGAAAACTATTTAAAGTTGTTAAAACCCTAGAGGATTGTGGAAAATTGCAAGAGGATCTTGATAAATTGGAAGACTGGGCATCCAAATGGCAGATGAATTTTAATATGGACAAGTGCAAAGCACCTAGGAAAGAACAACTCAGACTATGGTTATATGATGCAAGGTTCCACATTGGGAACCACCACCCAGGAAAAAGATTTAGGCGTCATCGTGGATAACATGTTAAAACCCTCCACCCAGTGTGCAGCGGCAGCCAAGAGAGTAAACAGAATGCTAGGTATCATTAGGAAAGGAATGGAAAATAAAACAAAGGATATTATAATGCCTCTGTATTGTTCCATGGTGCGACTGCACCTGAATATTGTGTGCAATTCTGGTTTCCGTATCTTAAAAAAAGGTACAGATAAGAGCCACCAAAATGGTAAAGGGGATAGAAAGATACTCCTATGAAGAGAGGCTAAAAAGGTTAGGGTTCTTCAACCTGGAAAAGAGACGACTGAGGGGAGATATGATACAGGTCTATAAATTCATGAATGGAGTGGAATAGGTAAACATATATGACTGTTTATGTCATCAGAATATAGAAAGACTAGGGGACATGCAATAAAGCTACAGGGTAAACTATTTAGGACTAATAAGAGAAAATATTTTTTCACTCAACATGTAATCAAACTCTGGAATTTGTTACCGGAGGATGTAGTAAAAGCTGTTAGTATAGCCCGGTTTAAAAAAGGTTTGGACAAGTTGCTGGAGGAAAGGTCCATAAACCATTATTAAAGGGGACCTGGGATATCACTGCTTGACCCAATACAAGCATTGTGGAAACTATGGGGTATGTTTACTAAAACCCCGGTAATGTGCGCGGCATGAGAAAGCTGCGCGGAAAGCATAAGTGGCGCGCTGATGTGCAAGCACAGGAACAGAGCCACAGTACAATGATTAAGACACTGACCAATGATGCAGGGATCAGGGGTTCAATCCCCCACTGTGCCCAATGAAGAAGCCTGGCTGAGGCATTATCTATTATGGAGAAGATTGCTTTAGGAGTCATTTTATTTTTATTTTAATTATCACTACTAGCAAACGCACTCTCAAAGCGTGTTAACATAAGACGCCCCATAAGGCACATTTTAAAGTGCACTGTCCGCCAAGGCACCCTAGATTGTTGCTTATAGGGCGCTTTATAGGGTGCCGTATGAGTTACCGCAAGGTCACAGCACTGTTTTTGATGGCAGCACTGTGCAGTTTAAGGAATGAAAATCATAAGTAGGTGCGCTGACATGCAAGGAGGAGCAGCAGTGGAGCACAATGGTTAAGACACTGACCAATGATGCAGGAGTCATGGGTTCAATCCCCCACTGTGCCTAATGAAGAAGGCTGGCTGAGGCATTACCTGTTATAGGTAATATTGCTGTAGGGGGCATTTTATTTTTATTTTAATTAGTGCTGTCAGCAAACACACACTCAAAGTATTGTAACATAAGGTGCTGCATAAGGCACCTCATAGGGTACCCCAGAGGGCACATTTTAAAGTGCACTGTCCGCCACGGCACCCTACAATGTTGCTGAAAGGGTGGCCTATAGGGCGCCATATAGGGTGCCCTATGAGGCACAGCAAGGTCATAGCACTGTGTTTGATGGCAGCACTGTGCATTTAAACGCATGGAAATCTTAAGCAGGTGCGCTGACATGCAAGGAAGAGCAGCAGTGTAGCACAATGGTTAAGGCACTGACTGCTGATACAGGGGTCATGAGTTTGCTCCCCAGTGTGCCTAATATGTAAGGCTGGCTGAGGCATCAGCTTTGCAATGTACGTATTGTTTCCTGCAGCACTTTATTTGTATTTTATTAATTGCTGCCAGCAAACACGCCCTCACGTGCCGTAATTGAAGGTGCCGCATAAGGCACCCTATAAGGCACTCCATAGGGCACATTATAAAGTGCACTGTCCACCACGGCACCCTAAAATGTCCCCTATAGGGCACCCTATAAGTTGCTCCACAGGATAACGTATAGTGCACCTTATATGGACGGTAACCATAAGGTGACCTATAGGGCGCCCTATAAAGCGCCCTCTGAGGCACCTTATGGGTACAGTATGATGAGGGTGTTTTTGCTGGCAGCAATAATGTACATTAAAAATAGATAATGCTTTGGGCAGCCCTATCAAATAACCCCACTGTGGGTTTGAACCCACGACCTCTGGCTCCACAGGCAGTGAAGTAACCATTGTGCTACAGCTCTATAGCTGCTAGCAAGCCCCTGGCTGGCTGCAGAGGGAGTGCACGTCACCACACAGACAGTCTGCTGTGGTCACCAGGATAGGGTTAGCACACCCGTACCCATGATGCACTGCACATGCAAATCAGCTGTCCACAGATAAACACAAGATGGGGTATGCACCCCCACAGCACCTCGGCCTGGTAGGGGGAACTGACCATGTGCACCCCCACAGCACCTCGGCCTGGTAGGGGGTACTAACCGTATGTTTTACTGGCACAGAGTAGCTACACACCGTCACATTGTGCGGGTACTGTGCTCACCCTGAGGGTGCGGTGAGGCGCCCAGCACCAGGTCCACAGCACCTTCCATGGCAAAAATAGGCCATGCTGGAGGTCCAAAGCAGTGTTAATGTGTGAGATAGGTAGTTTCTGCAGAAACACCTTGGATATATCTGTCTGTCTCAGTCAGGTGTAGCCCCTATGGACCCCTAGGAGGGCTATGCACCACCACCACCACCCTCCCCCTCCAGGGCTGAGGGTGGCAAACAGGGTCTCCCATCAACAGATCCACATTCTACCTCCCTGCAATGGTGGCAGTAGAGGGGACCATCAACCCCGGTCCTGCTGGGGAACAGACACCCCACAGGGCAGTCAATGAAGCTCTGTACACATCCATAACACAATAGCAGACAGACATTAGGCCTGGATATGCTAAGCTGCACCCCACCACTATCTGATATTCTCCTGCAGCAAGCCTTCAGCCGCTACACCCTGCAAGGCGCTCCATCAAGACACATACCAGCTGCAAACAGTCTGCTAGCTAGTCCATAGTGCATGTTCCTGGTGGAAATGCGTGCACCCAGAACTGGGATGTCAGGATACACAACAAGCAGATAAATCAGTGACTGGGCCCCAAAAGAAAACCCATAAATATCACATGACAGAAATACTATATAGCACTATGGGGGTGCCTAGCCATGCTGTCATCACTGCATAGTCAGGGTGAGAGTGATCTCCCAGCAGGACATACTGAGGTCACCCTGTCTGTGTAGGTGGTGGCCGGGCAATAAAATGACCCAGCCAGTGCCCTATGCCCTGTGCAGATGCATCCTGGCCAGGTCACCCTGTCTGGGCTATACCCATGGTACCTTGCTCCTCATTATGCACATTGGCAGGCCAATACTGGCAACAGTGCTGGCAGTGTGGGCTGTGGAAGGTGTTTGCAGCCACCACACACTGTATAGACAGACACACACTCCCACACCTATGCCAGCATTGTGCTACTATAGAGGAGTTTAGCAGCCCTGCCCACCACACCAGTCCTGGGCACAGTACAGGCATGGATATGGTACGCAATACTGTTGGGGGTCACTCCCCAGGGTGGTAAACACTGTCAGAGACCAGACCTGAAGCACACACCGCAGACATCAGAAAGATTGTTATGATGGAGCTCAATCAGCAAACTGTGCTTAACGTAGGACTTGCTATCTGCCAGTAATCATAGGAAACATTTGATAGCTGTGTACCGTATACCAGGTGTAGGGTGGCATTGCTAAGGTATGCAAGTGCTAGTATTGGGAGATGCACACAGGGCCCAATGTCCTGCCTGTCCAGGAGGCATTGGCCAATTGGGCCTGTGGGTGTGGGTGTGTCTGCCCCTGTTGGCTGCTGCTTTACGGCAGAGGTTCCCAACTCCAGTCCTGGTGTGCCAAACACTGTTCGGGTTTTCATGCTGTCCCTCATGAATATGCATGAGCTACATCTGCATACCATGGGGGTGGTGCATAGATATGCAGCACAGGCATCTTTATTAGAGGCAGCATGGAACCTGAATGGTGTGGGGCCCTCCAGGACTGCATTTAGGAGACTCTGCTCTAGGTAATGCACCTGTTTATGGTGTCTGTGCTTGGTGGGGTAAAATATAGGCGTATTAACCATGCGTATGTTCTCAGCAATAAAGGTTTGTCCTTACTATCACGGTTTAGTTGTGGGAAAAATATGTGGACTGGATTGGCAGTAGCCCCAGCTGGGCTTTGAACCTGTGACCTTCTGTTCTTGCACACACTGTCTGTGTGCACTGCACCACCGTGTTGCCACAGATATGCTGCATTCCCTGGGGAGTCCATGACTGTACATCCGACAGGGCCTGTTTGTTGCAGTGCACGGCACCCACCTGGACAGGGCTAGGCCATGGTCTGCTGTGGCCACCAGCTGCTGCCACCTCCACCACCAGTACCGCTCCATCCTTAGATTGGAGACAGCATAAACCCTGAAGGATTTGTGGCCCTCCAGGACTGCATTTGGGGTAATCTGCTCTAGGTAATGTGCATGTTTCTGGTGTCTGTGCTCTGTAGGGTAAAATAGAGGTGTTTGAGCCATGCTTATGTTCTCTGCAATAAAGGTTCGTCTTTACTATCACGATATAGTTGTGGGTAAAATATGGGGACTGGATTGGCAGGAGCCCCAGCTGGGGCTTGAACCTGTGACCTTCTGTCTCCAAACACACTGGTTGTGTGCACTGCACCACCGTGTTTCCACAGAGACAGTGCATTCCCTGATGATACCATGACTGTTTGTCCAGCAGGGCCTGTCTGTTGCAGTGCATTGCACCCACCTACACAGGGCTAGGCCATGGTCTGCTCTGGGCAGCTGCCACTGCCCCCTCCACCTCCAGTACCCCTGTGCCACCATGCTGACATGCCCTTCTGCTGGTGGTGCTGGTGGTACGCAGTCTCAGGCCATCCTGTGTGTGGGTAGGCGGCTGCCTATGGTGCAGGTTCTGGGGTAGGGGTGCCTGCATATCTGTCCGCACATCCCCCAATCACCGCCTGCCAATGTTCCGTGCCCTTGGGGGTACCTGCTGGGTACTATCCCCTGTGACACTGTGATAGACACTCTCGTGCCCATGTTGGGCCCTCATCAGTTGCTGTCTGGCTGCTGTTCAGTTTCAGCATTCCTAGGTGCCATCTAGGCGTCTGCCTAGTCCGCACTGTGCCCCAGCTGCACCACAGCATGTGCCGCCTGCAGCCCTCTGTATCCCCTTTCCCAGCATCTGTCCAATTGCCCATTCCGACCTGCCCGCCCTGCTGCTGTGGAAATGTGCATGCCATAGGTAACCTGTCCAATGGAGAGGGAAACCCTGATCAGTGCTATTTCACTGTGGGATCATTCACCTTGTATGGGGACGGAGCGTAGACCCTTCTAAAATTCATATTTATTTTTTGGGGCTTTTTTGGGAGTGATTTTTGATGTTTCCCATTACTATCACTATTGCCCAGCTTGATTATAATTTTATTATATTTTGTTGGGGTCATTTTTAATGTTTATTTGCCCTTTTGTTCCGTGCACATGTATCACACTGCTCACTTTTTGTAGGTTTCCCTGGTGTTGCTGTACATTGCTGACAGAAATGGTTTCTCTTCCCTTTAAATCGGCTCTACCACGAGGTTTTCACTCGCAGTATTTTTTTACTCGAAATTCAGCCCCGCTCCTGTGCGGGGAGCCTCTCCCCTCCCACTCTCCACCCATTGACCCCGTCTCTCCGCCCCTGGGGAGCCTTCCTCCGCCCTCCGGGAGCCTTTCCACGCCTCTATCGCACATCAGCGCGCCGCGCACATGAGCGGGCCCGTTAGTGCGGCGCGCACGTGTGCGGGGCACAAAAATGCATCATTAGCATGCGCTAAGGTACCTTAGTGCATGCTATTTTGTGCCACGCACTTGTGCGCCGTTTAGTAAACATACCCCTATGTCTTTTGGGGAAACTGCTAGGTACGTATGACCTAGATTGGCCACTGTTGGAAAGAGGATACTGAGCTTGATGGACCTTGGTCTAACCCAGTATGGCATATCTTATGGCTAGAGGCTTGGAGAAACGGATCTGGTAGCCAGCATTGGGAAAAGGGGGATAAGGTGCAATGAGGGGACTTGAGCTGTAGGAACATAAGAAGTTGTGTCAGAGGAATCAGAAGCAGTGGGCCTTATGTGCTGAATCACACGGCCCGTCACTGCTGCCAAGCCACACCACTGACAGAATCAGTGGAAGCATGGCTTAGCATGGGGGGGGGGGGGGAACACAGCTCGGCATGCAGGGAGGGAGTGGTATGGCTGCGGGGAGGCAGCACATCTCAGGGGTGGGGCAGCATGGCCGGAGCTTCTGGCTAGCATGGCAGAAATCTTTGTGCCGGCCCTGTAGCCAACATTAATAATAATAAGGGAGAGAGCACCAATTTATAGGTTGCAAGGGGGTGCCAAAAACCCTAGCACCAGTCCTGGTTCCTGCATCCCTTCTCTCTCCCTCCCCCCCCCCCACCCTTTGCCTTGTGTGTGCAGTATCTCTTCCTCACTCCTCCCCCCCTGGGTCCAGAATCTCTTCCTCCCCTTCCCTGTTGTGCTTTCACTCACTAGTCTCACAGTGAAGCATTCGCAACAATGGCAGAAAATCACTAACGCTTCCTCTCGCTGGCTCTGAAGCCTTCCCTCTCCATGTGTCAGGTCCCCACTGGGAACAGGAAGTTTCCTCTGAGGGTGCACGGCATGGCAGAGGGAAGACTTCGGGGCCAGTGAAAGAGTGTGTTAGGGAATTGCTGTCGCTGCCAGGGATAATTAATTTAAAGCAAGTGAATGAAAGCACCATGGGGGAGGGGGAGGAAGAGTGCTGGCCCAGAGCATTAAAATTCACTGGTGCAGTTAAAAAAATAACCGGTTGTGTTAAGAATTGTTAAAAGTTTCAAAAGTTAATTGACCATTTAGCACGATAAATGCCCTCCCCCATTAAATACATGATAATGCCTGTTGAAAACATTTTAACATGCATTATTAACACTGTGTTGGCTTTGACACATTTTGATACACTAGCCCTAATGTGATACAATGTTCTAAAACAGAAAAACAAAGTTAGAGCTGCTGATAACAGTTTTAATAGACTTATCCTTCCCTTCTAATATGGAATTAATCAAAAGTGAATTCGATTAGGGAAACATCTCAGAGAAATGGAAACCTCTTCTTAAACAAAGATCACTGCATATAATAGTCTGCTTACATTTTAGGTGCTGATATAGAAAACTGATTTGGGGGAGGAGGGGGGAATCAGGAAAGCAATTTTGTGCTTTGAAACAAAAATAGCTTTTAAAATAGTCCTCTTCCTTGTTCCTTTCTCCTAAGGTAACTATCGGAAGGACAGCAGATGCAGAAAAAGAAACAAAGAACCTTTGGTCTCCTTTCAACCCAACCACCTGTGTGACACCCCAATACTTGCCTTCAATTGCTGAATAGCTATGGATCTAACAAATAGTGCACAACCCGCTCTTTCTAATTATGTAAGAGACTTGCATGAAAAAGAGAAACTAATAAAGACCAGTCTTCCTATCCATACCAACTACTAAGACTACTATCCCTTCCTCTCCCTTAGAAATCCTCTGTGCTTGACCATGTTTTCTTGAATTCAGATATTGTCATCTTCTCCATCACTTCCACTGAGGGCTGCTCAATCGTGGCTGCCATCGTCCCAAGGACCTACAGAGAACTGGTTTCATGGGCGAGAGCACACATGTGACCGTTGCAGAGAGCTCTGCTTTGTCGGTGGTCCCACCCAACCAGCCATTGTTCAGGAGGTTCCCCCTGTCCACAGAGGACCAAGAGAGCTCTCACGGTGGTGGCTTCATCCAGGGAACCTGGAGAGGGCTGTCCCAAGGCTATCTGATGCCCTAGGTGAACCTTCGGCCAAGGAGTCCCCACCCAAAATGATGTCCAACAACTCCCCTTCCCTTCACCCTTCCCTCCAGTGTCCAGCATCTCTCTCCTTCCTTCCCCCCCCCCCACCCAAGGTGTCCAGCATCCCTCTCCTTCCTCCCCCTCCCAAGGTGTCCAGTATAGTTGCTCTCTTCTGCCTGCCTGCCACTATTGCATCTACCAATAAAGACATTTTATCTCCATTGGAGCTCTGCAGTCAAGTCTATGCAAAACAAGCAAAACACGGTGGCAAGCCTTTGAGGACCCACATACACACACTCAAGTCCTGTGCATCCTGCGCCCTCAAAGGCCCTTTGCCATCAATGCTGCCCGATCTGCCACCATTTTTCCGGTTCTGCTGTGGCCACACTGCCTCCCTCTGAAGTATGCCATGCTAGATGGAGGCCTAGTCCACCTGACTATTCCATGCATCCATCACCTTTTCCGTATTACTCCTGAATCTATCTCCTTTCATCTTCATCCTATGTCCCCCTCATTGCAGAGCTTCCTTTCAATTGAAAGACACCCGCCTCCTGTGCATTTATTCCACAGAGGTATTTAAATGTCCCTATTGTCTCTCTGCTCTCCCACCTTTCTTTCAAGTATACATACTGAGATATTTATGTTTGTCCCAAGAAAAGGTGATATACCATTAGTTTCTTCCAGTCTTGGAGTGGACCTGGAATACTTTTCACTACTATGAAAATCAGAATCTCTTTATAACTGAATGTACTTGTGTGGCAAATCATTTCATAATGTATTTCATATGATATGACCATTTTCTTTTCTGCATCAATCTGCTTTGTACAAGTGAACACTACAAAATATTGTGCCTGAGACCCGTTTGATGTGTATATTGCATAATATCTCTCTTTCCCATATAGGGGGTTTGGATTGCTATGATAACTACCTGCACACAATATGACATTTTTCTAATGTGTATAATATCTTTTTGTCCAATGTGTGAGATCTTTGTGTATATTTTCATTATATAGTATATGAAACCTCTGTGATGTATCAGATTGCCTTGTACATAGCATCTGTGTGAGACACACCTCTATAGTTTAATACACTCTTTATTTAGGATAATTTTGCATATGCCTTTCATTTATGTAAATTATATTTATAATAATCTCATATATATTTATGTATTTTTGTATACGACCTCTATTCATAAATTCTCTCTTCCTTCCATTGATCCCTTGGGTTGATTGTATAAAGTATCTGCCAGTATCATTTACAAGACTCTTCTTTGCAATTGAGCAGATTTTGAAAGCAGCACTGCTCTAACAATGACCCAACGTCACCTCCCTGAGGGTAGTGGCAGAAACATCTCAAATCTACTCAATAGGTAAGGGAAGATTTATTTCCATAATACAATCTTTTCAAGAGGACTCTTCTTTTATCTGTTAGAGATTAGTGAGTTATTAAAATACCTCCAGACTGGATCTATGTTTAGGTTCTATGCTGCTTGTCATAATTTGAAAGAAGTCTCAGATGTAGAACAAATTATATCTCTGACATCCAGTCAGTATTTCTATTACAATAACATCATTCCCAGGGTCCCTATCCAATCCAGGCCACAACAGATATCCACATTACACAGTGCCCAAAACTTCCATAAAAAATGTATATTTCTACTGGACACTAAAATTAGAAGATTGATTGGTTATGGAAGACCACAATGAATAAACCATGTTTCATACTATCTATCTGTTTTTCACTATTAAAAAAAAGATTTGACTGCAGCAATAACCTGTAGGTCATATATTCCCTATTCATTAATGAATGACTGAGATAAGTCCCTGAGGCAAAATTCCACCAGCCAGTCATGAAGTTCCAGAAGTATCCATTCAACCACTGTTGATTATCAATGATTCTGGAATGCACTATTCTTCCAAAATCCTATACTCTCACTAAACATAATAAATTGACCATAGAAGGCAATCTTACAATGAGAACTAAGTTGGTTTAGTAGAAACAATAGGTCCGACATTCAAAATAAGCCATCTATCTGCCAGCAAATATATAACTTATGTGAGTATTTTCAGTGCTTATCTGGGTCAAATAGGGCTGTAACTCATGAACCTGTAGAAGGGACCAGCATTGAGAAGGGGCAAAGATGGAGCTGGCACTTATACATAGAGAGGGTAATTCTGTAAGGGTCGCTTAGTTCATAGCATGGTGACGTGCGTATTAGCACCTCTTCTATTAAAGCATGTGCATACTTTACCTTATAGAAGAGGTGGTGAGATAGGCGGGACTACTTACAAAACCCCTAGACTTGGTGTAAATGCCTGCGACTAGATTTGTAGGAAACACACGTAAGTAATAGCATTTAAAATAGATGACATGCACATAGGGCCAGCCCAAGGGTTTCTGCCACACTAGGCAGAGACCCCAGCCTTGCTGCCACACACCCCTTAAGCTTCTGCTGATTTTGTCTCATGAGAGGGAGGCGGGCAGTGGCAGCATATTTCCGCTGCCCGCCTCCCCACCCCAAATAGAATTGGCAGCAGCTGGCGGGTGGGGGGGGGTAGCGGTGGCAACTGGGGGGAGGCTGCAAGGCTGCCCATGTGTGCCGCCGCCCACCCAGGCCAGCTGCCCTAGGCAGCTACCTAGCTCGTCTAGTGGACGGGTTGACTCTGCATGCGCACATCGATGTCACGCAGAAATTGTTATTGGTTACCTCCTTGGCAGCCATATTTAGCCTGCATTTTTTAAAGTTAGGCCTGCTAAATAGAAGGCTTATCTTTAAACTGTGAGACGCTAACATAGTTGCTGATTAGACATACATTCCACGGTGTTAGTTAAACAGTTCCACTGAATATACCAACAAAATTAAATGCCACTTCAGGGGCTTAACTTTATAAGGCTAAAGACCAGGCCAGTGTCAACTGAAAACAAATATTTGTGAATTGCTAAATTACCGTTTAAAAACATACAAGAAATGTTCCACATACTAAGGAAGCAACATGCAAAGTATTTAGAGAAAGCTATGAATGAAAATATATAAAGCTAGGAAGGGGTGACCTCCGCTTGACGTTTCTATTTGTGTCAGCTTTATGAATTGTAGGGACTATCTGGTATGACTCAGCTGGTAGAAGCCACAATGCAAAGTGTTTTTATATACAGTATTCTTGATTTTTAACCAGGGAGTGGATATTGTTTGTGTTGCTTTTACATCGTTAGCATAATGCTTTGCATTTTATTACTGAGGTATATCAAGTCAATACGGTATGCATGAATGTGGCTATGATGAAATGTCAGCTCATATCCAGGCAACACAAATGGCCTACAGGTATTTTTGCTTCAAGAAAAGCTCTTAAAAGTTTATATAGGGGAAGCTGATGAAGCATGACAGGAGATAAGATGCCTGCAGAAAATAGCATGGCAGAGTGCACAAGTATTAGATTTAAAGTGCACCTAAGTTTCATAGAGTTGTTAAAGGACCTCAGGATTAGGTTAAGAGCAGTACTTATAAGAAAGAATGCCAGCTTAGGAGACTTGCCTGGGTACAGAATGAAGTCGATAGTCCTGTTTGAATGCGGTCTTGGAACCAAGCTCTGCCTATACATGACAATAGATCCTCTCCTCTGTTTCCCATTTCTGGGTGTCTGAGTCTAGCCCCCTGACTGTGACTGATTCTTGGCGGAATACTGCAGAGGGTTGCGTCGCCTCTTGTAGCTCCTGATGCTTGGTCTTCCCCGTTGGCCCCCACCTGGGAACTAGCCTGACCTGATTTAGCTTTAAAACGCTCACAAGTTTGGGATGTGGTAGCAATAACGTGAAACAAAATGAATGTTAATTTGCACAAACAAGTTTATGAGCAGGGCTCGCTTCTTTCTGGCCTCTCGAAGAGACAATGTTCATCTTACTCCTGGTTCTCCTTTTTTTGCTTATCTTAACATGCTTCATTTCTTCCAGTTTCAGATTTCTGTTTTTGAGGGACTGGGGTGGGAAGGAAGACCAGAGGTTTATACCTTTTTATAGTGCCTACCTTTGTTTTTAAAACTATTTCCACTGCATTAGATCGGGTTGCCCCTCTTCGCCCCTGATCTCTCTCTCGCCGTCCCTCACAGCCCTGGTTCCACTCCGGTCTCCTTCTTCTTTGAGCGCAGCTCCGCCAAGCTGAACGCCAGTGGCGCAAAACCCCTTCTCCTATCACCCTTTCTCATTTTCGTTCTGAGCATTCATATTATAGAATCCAAGTCCACAAGGCCAAACAGGCCTACTTTTCCACTGCAATCTCTTCAGCACCGAATCAGACACGTCATCTTTATTCTGTTCTCCACTCGCTCACTTCCCTTCAGACTCATACCATTCCTCCTCCCCCTCCCCCTCCCCCTCGTAGTTAGCAACTTACTTCAGCACTAAAATATCCGATCTCAGGCTCTCCCTCCCTCACTGCCCTCCTCCCATCTCCTCCCCTCCTCCCTGTTCCCCTCCTCCTACCCCTCGGCTGTCTCATGTTTGGCACTCCTTTCATCCACTCACCTCCTCTGAGCTTCTCACAATAATCTCCTCTTCTAAGAAAACATTCTGTGCTCTCGACCCAATTCCTTCCTCTTGGCTGCTCACTCCCTCCCTCTCCCTCCTTCCTCCGGCTCTCACCATGATCAACTCCAGTCTCACTTCAGGTGTCTTCCCTCAGCCTTGGAAACACGCACTAGTCCGCCCTATCTTGAAAAAGCCTTCCCTCGATCCCCTAGTTCCCGCACATTACCGACCTGTCTCTAACCTTCCTTTTTTATCTAAAACCCTTGAAAAGGTTGTTTTCTCTCAATTGTCCTCTTATCTCGACTCCACCCATTTTCTGCACCCTCGCCAATCTGGCTTTCGTCCTGGTCACAGCATTGAAATGGTTCTATTGGGCTTTCTTAACGAAATTCACACTGCTCGCAATTGTGGTGACCTATCGGTGGCGGTCTCCCTTGATCTTTCAGCCACCTTCGATCTTGTCGATCACTCTCTCCTCCTGGCTTGATTGCGTGACGCTGGTCTTTGTAGCACAGTCCTTCACTGGTTTCATTCTTTTCTTTCCTCTAGGTCTTTCTCAGTTCTCCCCACCTCTCCCTCCTCATCTGCTTCCGAGCCCACTTCTCTCCTCTGTGGTGTCCCTCAGGGTTCAGTCCTGGTGCCTCTTCTCTTCAACATTTTCCTCACGCCTCTTGCCCTTTTAGTCCAACAACACGGGATATCTGCTTTCTACTATGCCGATGACTTGGTCCTCCTTTATCACACCTCCCCTCTTTCCCTCAATCTTTCTCCTCTGAACTCTTGTCTTTCTGCCATCGCTGACTGGCTCACTACCCACTGTCTTCACCTCAACCTCACAAAAACTCTCGCTATCTGGTTTTCTTGTGACGCTTCCCCACCAACACTTTCTCCTTCCTTCTCTGGTTAACCTGTTCCCATCGTCTCCTCTCTTCATTACCTGGGAGTCCTCTTTGATCCTGCCCTGACCTTTCGTGATCATATTGCCCACATCTCTAAGACCTTTTTTTTCTATCTGCGTCAAATCCGTGCTATCAGACCTTTTCTTTCTACACAGGCCCTCACTACCCTTCTCCTGTCCCTCGTCATGTCCCGCGTTGACTTCTACAACTCGGTCCTGGCTGGTCTTTCTAACATCCAACTTTATCGCCTCCAACGCATACAAAACACTGCTGCTCGACTCATCTTTCACTCTTCCATCCGTGATCACATTACACCTCTCCTCATTCATCTTCACTGCCTCCCCATCAAATTCCGTATTCATTATAAAATTCTGGTACTCCTTCATCGTGTTCTCCACATCCACTCACCCCAGTATCTGGCTGACCTTGTCCGTCTGCACACCCCAGTTCGCTCCCTCTGATCCTTCCACCTCAACCGCCTGCACCTCCCCTCACCTACCTCCGCCCGTCTCCAATCCACTCGCTCCTCCGCATTTTTTTTCCTAGCCCCCGCCCTGTGGAATTCCCTCCCTTCCTCTATTCGGCTTGAGCATGAGCATTCTGCTTTCAAGAACAGCCTCAAGACCCATTTCTTTGCCCTTGCCTTTGACCTCCCAGATCCTTCTGTATGACCTCCCTCTTCCTGTCCTCCTCTCTACCCCTACTCTTGTCTCGTTGTGTGATTCTGTCTGGTATGCTTTCCTATTTTATTATTGTAATTTCCTTTCCTTTTCACACCTTATGGTTTTTCTAAAATTTGTACTATGTAAACCGCTTTGATGTTTTTTTCCTCAGCGGTATATCAAGTAAATAAACATAAACATAAACATATTCGGCGGCATATTCAGTGGTGGTGGCCAGCCTCAATAAAGCGGCTAGCCATTACCACTTTTACTTAGACCCTGCTATTCAATGCCACGGTAATACTGTGTTTTTCCCCGAAAATAAGACCTATCCTGAAAATAAGACCTAGCACGTTTTTCTGAGATTTATTTATTTAATTTATTTATTTAACATTTCTTCTATACCGCGCTATTAAAATCAGCACGGTGTACATCGAACAAAAGTACTGCAATGCATACAAGCAACATTGAGTTTACAAAGAACAGGGAATTGAACATGGGATCGAAACCGGGGAAACTAAATACATATCAACTTGAAACTATGTACAAAAATCTAATGTAAGTGGGTGTTGCATTGAATTTGTGGAGAAGAAGATTAGTGGTTGGTTGGGCTTGAGTGGGGACTACCTATTGTCTGTGGTGTTGACGTGCAGGGGCGACTGGGGTATGAGGGAAGCTTGCTGGTTGCGCTTCTATCACCAGAAGTTTCTGGGTAGCATTTTGTGAACAGGTGGAGTTTTAAGGCTTTTCTGAATAGGATGAGGCTTTTAATTCCACGGATTTCGTGGGGGAGTGCATTCCAGTTTAAAGGGGCAAATATGGAGAAGGCTCTGTTAGAGGTAGCCTTTGTGCATGTAGTCATTAGCTTGGGGACTACTAATGTGTTCAATGCAGTAGACCTTCTGTTTCTATTTTCCAGGGTACTATGGACTAGCTTGCTGATTGGCGTAGGGGGGTAGTTATTTAGGGCTTTGAAGGTGAGGACCAATGACTTATATTGGAGCCTGGCATGTAAAGGTAGCCAATGCAAATCCTTCATGATAGGCGTTATGTGATCGGATCTTGACGATCCGGAGAGGACTCTTGCGGCTGCATTCAAAGCTAAGCGGAGCGGGTTTAAGGTTGATTGTGGGAGGCCATGGAGGATGATGTTTGCGAAATCAAAATGTGGAAGGACTAATGCCTGGAAGGTTGTTCGGTAGTCTGTGAAGTCCAGTAGATGTCGGAGGTGACGTAGAGTTCTGATTTTATGGTATATTGCCTTTGTGGTGTTTTTCACATGCGTTGTCATATCCAGGTGCTGGTCCAGGGTGATGCCGAGGTAACGGATTGTGGATTTGGACTTCAACTCTACATTGTTGACAAGTAGTGATGAGGGAGGTGTGAATTTGTGGTTCCTCGTGACAAATAGGACATCTGTCTTGCCGTGATTGATCCATAGGTTTTGTGACAGCAGCCAGTTGGCTACTGCTTCGAAGCAACTAGTTATTGGGGAGAGCACTGGTTGGTCTGTCAAGAACGGCATGTAAAGGAGGATGTCATCAGCGTAAGCAAGGCATTTTACGTTGAAGGATCGGATTAAGTCACATATCGGCTGCATATAAATGTTGAACATTAGTGATGATAAGGACGATCCTTGGGGAACACCCTGTGTTTGCAGAAATGGTTCGGAGGATGAGTGGCCGGCCTTGACTTGTTGCCACCTATTGGATAGGTAGGATTCACACCATTTTAGAGCTGTGCTTTGGATCCCCTTTTCTCTCAAGCATTGTAGAAGTATGTCATGACTCACCGAATCAAAGGCAGCGGAGATGTCCAGGAAAATAAGGACAAAGCCTTGTTTGATACTGTTGATTCCTGTGACCAGATCATTGAACAGGGTTGTAAGGACAGTGTCGACTCCATGTGCTTCTCTGAATCCGTGTTGGGCGGGATCCAACAGTGCTTCGGTGTCGATATGTTGCTGGATTTGTTGTTGAGCAGCTTTTTCGATGATCTTGGCAAGCTGGGGGATGCTCGAGATTGGTCTGAAGGATTCTACTTTAGATGGGTCTAGTCTGCTGTTTTTTAGTAAGGGCTTAATAGAGGTGTGTTTGAGGCTTTGCGGGAATGATCCTGTGATAAAGGACTGGTTCAGTATTTTGCACAGGATGTGGCTTATGTCATGTTGCAGTTCTTTGATCCAGCTGGCAGGGCATGGATCGTTGGGTGCCGTGCTGGGGTTAACAGAAGCAATGATGTCTTCAACCTCTTTATTGGATACTGTGGTGAAATTGCATAGAGGAGTTGCTTGAAATGCTTTAGGCAATGTGGAGGGGTTATTAATGTCTATGTTTGCGTTGGTCTTGACCATCTTCGATTGTAAGTAGTCTGCGTAATCCTGTGGTTGAGGCATTGGATGGTGGACTGAGACTGGCTCTCCTGTTATGGACTTTACTATATTGAACAAGGCATGTGGTTTGTTGATGGAACGTTTTAATATATCGGTGTGGTAGAGTTTCCTATTCTGCGTTAACTTCGCACGGTGGGTCAGTAAGTATGAGTTGTAAGCATATAATATAAGCCCTACCCCAAAAATAAGACCTAGTGCAGATCATGTCTGACAGATTCAGTACCTGGGGGATCACCGGGGAGGAGCTTTCCTCCTGCTCCACTCCCCGACGCCGATCGGGTGCCGGTGCTGTGCTGCGGGCCACTTCCATCATTTGTGCAGACGGGAGCTGCAGCACCACTCATTCTGTGCTGTCAAGCTGTATATGAAAAAAAAAATAAGCCCTACCCCGAAAATAAACCCTAGTGCATCTTTTGGAGCAAAAATAAATATAAGACCCGGTCTTATTTTCGGGGAAACACGGGTAGGAATATCCAGTGTGCCTGGGTAGCTAAAATGATAACTAGGAGTGGTGATTTACAGATGCTGCCCCGTTAACGAAACCAGCTAAAATTAGGGCAGCCTTTATTTTGCCTAATTTTAGCCAGTTTAGCTAAACCAGTTAGTGACTTAATATGACTAGTAACGGACTAACCTAAGTCACAGCCTCTGTTCTACCTCCAGAATGCCTCAATGTTAGAGTTGAGAGATTCAGCAGCACTAAACAATTTAGGGCTGTCAACTATCCCACTGACACGGATCTAACCAGTTAGCAGGTCTGCTAATCAGTTAAATCACATTGAATATGCCCCCCCATTCTTCTCTGAGCTGACTCTTCACATCATCTGCCTCTCTTTCTCTATCCCCTCCTCAGTGCCCAGCATCCATCCCTTTTCCCTCTCTCTCTGTCCATCCCTCACAGCTCAGCAAATGCATCTCTCTCTCGGCTCCTCCCCCTTCCCCAGTCCAGTATCTCCCCATTCCCTCATAGTTCAGCATCTTCCTGTTCTACCTCCCCCTGCTCCATCTCCCTGTTCTCTTTCCTTTCTCTTACCACCACCACAGTTCCACCAATTCGAGAAAGTAAAAAATGAGCGGGGGGCTTTGGAGCCCAAGCCTGCACTGCACATCAGATGCATCCATGCCCCTCAGGAACAGGAAGTTGCATCGGAAGGGGTGGGGACAAAACAGAGGTACAGCATGTGCACATGGGCTCCAAGCCTTGCCCTGAGTTTGTACTTTTTCCTGCCCATCTGTTCACTGCTCGCTGTCTGCGGTGCCATAGCTGGCTCACTGTGCCAACGGAGCTGCCCTCCTGTGGCTGCCGCCCCATGCGTGTGCCCTGGAGGCTACTCTTGTGATATTAAATGCCACTCCTGATGGATAGAATAGGAGTATTATTGAGAGGGGATGCCCAAACTGAGGTTTATTTCTACTCTGGCAGTGCAGGTGGAGGTAATCTGGCCCTCTTCTATTAATTGCAGTATATTGTATATCATGTTATATTGTGACATTCCTAGTAGAAGGCAGATTGGGTCTTTGCTAGGAAGCCGGAAGCATCCTTAAAAGCTCATGATATTGCTGTAATGTTTCATTACACATCATAATTTATTTTCTATCTGTGCTCTTCTTGTGTACTGAACTTTTCTTAGGTACACTGGATAAGACATCCCATAACTATTCCAAGCCTTCAGACAGTTCAAAAGTAAAACAGGCCAAGATTTAGACATAGGCAACATAAGCAACTGCCTCTGGTGCCAACATTTGATAGGTCTGGAGTGCTGCTGCTATGCCTTTATCCCCTGGACTAGGGCTTTCATGCCACTAAAATCTTTCAGGGCACCCAATATGAGTGAGCTCCACAATGCAACTAGAAGTCTGGAAGGGTGTGCCTGGAAAATATTTTCAGATCATTTTCAGATCTTTTGGCCAATTATTTTTAATGGGGGGGGGGGTTCATTTCATTGAAGAAATTAATGCATTAAAAGCTGGATTATTGCATGCAAATTTTTAATGCGTGCAAATCATCTTTACAAGATCTCATCGCTCAACATGCAAAATGGGATATCCAGGTCAGGACAGTCACTTTTCCTAAATATTTTGCACATAGACCAGGAGAAGCAATTTTACAAAGCTGCAGATAGAAAAAAAAAGAACAGCACCAGTCTGCAGATTCAATGTATATGTGCCAGCACGTGAATGTAGAAAAGGCGATTTTTGTGCATAAAGATATAGATAGATAGATATACATACACACACACACATTACAGTACTTGCCTGCTTTTAACGAATTTGCATGCATAAGCGGTGCCAATTAACAAGGAAGGTCGCGAAAGGCCTTTTTCCCTCAATTTAAAGACAAAATTAATATACAAAGGATTAAGGGCATTGATCCATCTCAATCACTTATATTAGACCCTGGCCAAAACAAACACTTTTAATAAAGTTGCTCTCACTTTGGAATAGGTGCAAAATTCAATGAGGACATTTGTTTGAATGAGGAATACATATAATAGGAGATTATTTTAGAAGTCTTCTTTGCCCTTTGGACATCCGAAAATGGGAATAGAAACATCCAAGGCACAGAGATGTCTCCAGAGGCATTTTAGAAGCCGGGTCTGTGGATGTCCCTAGTGTGAGGACATCCAAGTCTGAATGGGGGCAAGGTGGAGGCGTTCCCAAGAACCTAGACATTACTGGTTGATCTCAGGACGGGTGGAGTTGCATCTAAGGCTATATCTGCTCCAGGCATGAAGAGGTATCAGGAAAGTGCTCATTTTGGCAGTAAAACCTCCGGAGGCTGTGGAGAAGATAGTACCCCCAATACTCTGCCCAATCACAATGACAGCAGAAGTGGAATCTGAGCCCTGGCTTCCCTGCTCTACCTCACTATGCTAACCATTAGGCTATTCCTAGACATCCACAGTCTGGATTACTATTCTGGGGATATCCGTGCAGACATCCCTGCAGAGGTCCATATTAGGCACATCCACACTTATAAAATTGTGCCTGAACTGTGATGTGCCTGCTTTTTTTTTGACATTCTGGCTTGGACATCCCAGATTACATTTGGACGTCATTTGTGAAATGCCACTTATAAAAATTTGGGCCACCCAAACCATGTCCACAATACACCTCTGGAGCATCTCTATGTTTAAAACAGCAGCTTTCTGAAATTGTATTTGCATGTGTGTGCCAATCTACATATGTAAATCCTGCTATTTTCATGTGGAGATGTTCTTAAAATGACTTCCTTAGTGAGCGTTCTTTACACACAACATTTACTAAACTGAAAATGCCAACCAGTTGCACATCCTTAGAGATCTGGACTCTTGGACTGGCATTGAAGCTGTCAAGAAGAGGGCATCTGATTTTATTCAGTGTTCACCCCAAATTGGAGTGAGCGGTGTCCATCAACATAGTCCTTTCTTTAAGATCTTGGAAGTTTGACAAAGTACAGCTCAATGCCTATAAAGAACTGAACAGAAAGCAATGGCTATCTTTGCTCATCTTCCTTGACTTACTACCCAAACTCTTTCCTGCGGGGGTGATTTTCTTCACGCCTGTAAATCCCTGAATTTCAGCACATGTCTGCATCAATATAATAGCTACAGGAAAGGAATATCTGTCAGCAAGATTAAATAAGAGCATCTTTATCTTTAATGTATTCAGTATTGGGTCTGCACAGTCTTAGAAATGCCAGCTAAAGAAATGGAAAGACTTTAAGGATCACTTTCAGGTGCAGCTGGATAAATTATCCTCATCAGGAATACATTAATTAAGGACACGAGATTAATTAATCTTGAGGTGAACAAAGTTCATTAAAGTATTAGGTATAGTTGTATTAGTATAAGTATCCCCAGCAAACCTAAGTAAACAACTTAAATACCTAAACAAAACCTTAACATTAAGTGTCACATGTATGATTTTCTCCCAGTTTATGAGGGGTCTTACGTGTGTACTAGGTGCAAGGAGCTCTTTGCTCTCCAATCTCTGAAGGCTAGAGCAACAGACTTGGAGGACATAAGGAAAACAGAGAGGTATATAGACGAGACCTACAGGGACGTAATACTGAAGTCCCACCTCCAGTCTGGCAGCAAACCTGTTGCCATGGAGGAGAGAGGTCACATGAAAGGAGAGCATCACCTCGGTGTGGCAGAAAGTGATCCTATAGCTAGGAACTGTCCTCCAGGTGATATAAAACCCTCTCACATCGAAGGGGTTTCTCCAGGGCCATGTATCCATGAGAGAAGGGTTAGCACAGCAGTTATAGTTGATGATTAGATCATTAAGTATGTAGATAGCTGGGTGGCTGCTGGACATGAGGATCACCTGGTAATATGCCTGCCTGATGCAAAGATAGTGGACCTCGCATGTCACCTAGACAAGGCTTTAGATAGCGGTGTGGAGGAGTCTGCGGTCTTGGTACATGTTGGTACCAATGACATATGAAAGTAGGGAGGGAGGTTCTGGAGGCCAAATTTAGGCTTTTAGGTAGGAAGTTGAAATCCAACATTCTCTGAAATGCTTCCCATTCCATGAATAGGACCCAAAAGGCAGGTAGCTCCAGAGTCTCAATGCATGGATAAGACAATTGTGCAAGGAAGAGGGTTTTGGATTTGGTAGGAACTGGGCAACATTCTGGGGAAAGGAACAGAGTAGCAAATCACCTGGACCAGATGGTATTTTATTTATTTATTTTATTTTTATTTAACAGTTTTTTATACTGCTTTATCATTTCAATCAAAGTGGTTTACATTGTAACTTAAACTTGGTAAATGTACATTAAACAGGGACATTGATAACTTGGATTTTTCTGAGCAATGGAGGGTTAAGTAACTTGCCCAAGGCCACAAGGAGTGCTAGTGGGAAATGAACCCTGGTCTCTGGGTTCCCAAGCCAGAGCTCTAACCACTAGGCTACTCCTCCACTCCTATACATCTGAGGGTGTTGAAAGAATTGAAAGATGAGATTGCAGACCTATTAGTAATCTGTGAACTATCATTAAAATCATCTGTAATACCTGAAGATTGGCGAATGGCCACTGTAATGCCAATTTTTAAAAAGGGTCCCAGAAGTGATCCAGGAAACTACAGACCAGTAAGCCTGATGACAGTACCAGAAAAATGGTAGAAATAATTATAAAGAACAAAATTACTGAACATGTAGATAGTCATGGTTTAATGGGTCTTGTCTTACTAAACTGTTTTATTTTTTTTAAGGTGTGAATAAACAGGTAGACAAAGTTGAGTCAGTTGATATAGTGTATCTGGATTTTTAGAAAGCCTTTGACAAGGTCCCTCATGAGAGATTCTTGGCAAAATTAAAAAGTCATGGGATAGGAGGCAGTGTACTATTGTGGATCAGGAACTGGTTAAAAACTAGAAAGCAGAGGGTAGGGCTAAATGGCCAATTTTCCCAAAGGAGAAAGGTGAATAATGGAGTACCCCAGGGATCTGTGCTGGATCTGCTGCTTTTTAATATATTTGTAAAGGACCTGGAAATGGGAATAATGAATGAAGTAATCAAATTTGCAGATGACACAAAATTATTCAAAGTTGTTAAAATCCAAGAGACTTGTGAAAATTACAAGAGGACCTTGATAAACTGGAAGACTGGACGTTCAAATGGCAGATGAAATTTAGTGTGGACAAGCGCAAAGTTATGCACCTAGGAAAGAACAACCCAAGCTATGGTTACATGATGCAAAGTTCCACCACCACCCAGGTAAAGATTTAGGCATCATCATGGATAATACATTGAAACCCTCCCTCCAGTGTACAGCGGCCACCAAGAAGGCAAATAGAATGCTAGGAATCATAAGGAAAGGAATGGAGAATAAAACAAAGGATATTATAATGCCCCTATATCGTTCCATGGTGTGACCACACCTTGAATATTGTGTGCAATTCTGGCTGCCATATCTTAAAAAGGATATAGTGGTATTAAAAAAGGTACAGAGAAGAGTCACCAAAATGGTAAATGGGATGGAAGGATACCCCTATGATGAGAGGCTTAAAAGATTAGGGTTTTTCAGTCTGGAAAAGAGACAGCTGAGGGGAGATATGATATAGAGATCTATAAATTAATGAATGAAGTGGAACGGGTAAATGTAGATTGATTGTTTATGGCATCAAAAAGTAGAAAGACTGGAGAACATGCAATGAAGCTACAATGTAACTCATCTAAGATTAATAAGAACAAATATTTTTTCACTCAACACATAATCAAACTCTGATTACCGGTTGATGTAGTAAAAGCTGTTAGTGTAGCTGGATTTAAAAAAGGTTTGGACAAGTTCCTAGAGGAAAGGTCTCTAAATCATTATTAAAGAGGACCCGGGAAATGCACTGCTTGCCCCAATACAAGCATTGTGGAACCTGTGTGTCTTTTTGGGAACCTGCCAGGTAATGGTGACCTGGATTGGCCACTGCTGGAAACAGCATAGTTACTCACCTGTAACAGGTGTTCTCCGGGAACAGCAGGAATCAGTCCTCACATATGGGTGATGTCGATGCCGATGGAGCCCACATGGAGAAAATCCCCAGCTTTTAAAGAAAGCTTTTGGGAGTTGCTATCATGCATGTGGTTCAAATGGCGGCAGGGTGAGCCGCCCCAGCACTACATTGAGATCCCATTCAGTCACCGGGGGGCACACCGGGGACTTAGAAAGGAGTAGGCCCTTAAGGAACCGGGACACCGTTGGGTGAGCCGAGAGGGGCTTCCCATCCACCTGATGGTGGTTCGCCGCTAGAGCACTGAAATGCACCCTGACGGAGTTGGACTTGAGCCCCATGCTAGAGAGGTAGAGAAGGTATTGCAACACCATAACTGCCGGGCATGAAAATGTGTCGACCCCCCATGACACACACCAAAGCGCAAACCTGTGCCACTTAAAGGCATAAGCCCATCTGGTAGACGTTCTGTGTGAAGCCAGCAGAACGTCCTCCACGTCCTTCAGAAGTAGGAGCGGAGCTAGTGACACCCTTCTCAGCACCTACACCATCAGCGAAAGGGAACTGGGGTTGAGATGCAGGAGAGAGCCTCCCTCCTGGGAAAGGAGCTGCAGAGCTGTCCCCAGGGGGATGGGGGTCTCCACCGCTAGCTGCAGGAGGAGTGGGAACCACGGTTGCTGAGGCCACCGTGGGGCTATCAGAATGACTGAAGCTCTGTCATGAAGAATCTTGAACAGGGTCTTGGCGATCAGAGGTGTCAGGGGAAATGCATACAGAAGACCCACGACCATGAAATTAGAAAAGCATTGGTGGCCACCCTGGCAGGGTGTGGTTGCCTGGAACAGAAGAGGGGTAACTGGTGGTTGTCCGGCTGGCAAACAGGTCCATCACCAGTTCCCCCCAGAACTGGAAAAGCCCGCAGACCACTTCTGGGTCCAGCTGCCACTCGTGTGGCTGGAGCAGCCTGCTGAGTCTGTTGGCCAGCCAGCCGCTAGGAACACTGCCCTGAGGAGAATGCAATGCGAACGAGCATAAGTCCAGGGCTTCCCGACGGAGGGCGTGGGACTCCGTGCCCCCTTGCTTGTTCACAAGAACATGGTGACCTGGTTGTCGGTCTGGACCAGGATGGACCTGTGGCTCAGGGATCTCCTTTACGGCGAGATGGATTGCACGCAATTCCACAGGTTGATCTGTTGGGCACTCTCATCTGGGGACCAAACACCCTGGGTGCAGTACCCCTGGCAGTGGGCTCCCCAACCCAGCAGGGAGGCATCTGAGGTGAGGACCCTCGAGTGTTGAGGGACCTGAAAAGGCATCCCTGCTTGCAAGTGATGGGGCGAGAGCCACCAGATCAGGGGACTTTGACTCTGTCCTGAAGATGCCCCGTGGCCTAGGACCACTGGTCCCTAAGGCACCACAGTGCATGTGGAGGTGGGCATCTGGCGTGACATGGACCGTGAAGGCCATGTGCCCGAGGAGGCAGAACAGGTGTATTGCTGGCACCAAGGGACGGCGCTATATGTCTTTGGCTATATGAACAGGTGTATTTCTGGCACCAAGGGACAGCGCTATATATGTCTTTGGCCAGCGCCATGAGCCTGCCTACCCTGTCTGCAGGTAGGAAGGCCTTGGAGTGAAGGGTATCGATCCTTGCCCCAATAAATTCCAGCTCTTGAGTTGGGCAAAGGCTGGACTTGGAATAGTTGATAATGAAACCCAAGTGCTGAAGGACCTGGATAGTGTGTGCCATGGCCTGCTGTGCCTCAGGGGCCATGGTACCCATGATGAGCCAGTTGTCGAGATAGGGGAAGACAAAGGCTGAGAAAGGCTCACAAAGGCTGAGAAAGGCGGCAATCACCTCTAGGCACTTTGTGAATACTCTGGGGGCCGAGGCGAGGCCGAAGGGAAACACCCTGTATTGAAAATGATGGCCCCCCTCTGCAAAGCGTAGGTATTGCCTGTGGTTCGGATGGATTAGGATGTGTGTATAAGCATCCTTTAGGTCTAAGGAGAATAGCCAGTCTCCCTGGCGGAGGTAAGGCAGCAATGTTCCAAGGGAGAGCATCTTGAACTTCTCCCTCACCAGGAATCTGTTGAGGTTGTGCAGGTTGAGGATGGGCCTTAGGCCCCCTGTTCTCTTTGGCACGAGGAAGTACCTGGAATAGAACCCCTTGCCCTTGAGATTGTGGGCACTGGTTCCACTGGTCGGTCCTCGAGAAGACCCGCCAACTCCTTCAAAAGAAGGTCCCGGTGAAGGGGAGACTGGAGAGGCTCTCCGGGGAAATAATACAGAGGCACTTTGGCTAGGCAGAAGAGGTAACCCTCCTTGATCACCTGTAATGCCCATGCATCGGTGGTGATAGCTCCACACCTGTAGGCGTACAGGGTGAGCCGACCTCCTATGGGCTGCCAAGCCTCGCTAGGGAGAGGGACCATGCTGCAGGAGTCAAAAGCTCTCCCCTGGGCTGGGCCAGGGCCGGGGCCAGAGCCGAAGTCTAGGGCTTGGGGGCCTTCTGCTTAGGGCGGGCCATGCTCTTGTCCCTTGGCCTGCTGCCCCTGCTGGGGAGGCCTGATAAGGAGTTTAGTTTCGGTAAGCAGTGAACTTCCTTGGGTAGAAGGGCTTTTTACTCGAGCCCTTCTTTTGGGAAGGGGCAGAGGTCTTCTTACAGAGCCTTATCCTTGTCATGAACTCGGTCTCCACTTTGGCGGTTTTGGCGGTCATGGGTTTGCCAAAGAGGTTCTCCCCTCAGGATGGGACATTGACCAACTTGTCTTGTATCCATTGTTCAAGGTCTGAAGACTGTAGCCAGGCTTGGCGGCGTGCACTGTTGCCCGCCACAGCTACCCTGGCTGTCAACTCAAACCCGTCGTAGGCCGCCTGAGACATGAACTTGGAGCATTCACCGATGGCTCTGGATAGGTCTTTGAAGCACTGCAAAGGCTCCTTGGAGAGACCAGCCAAGAACCTGGCGATCTCCTTCGCCAGGTCCCTCAGGTACATGCCCATGTACAGTTGGTAGGCCTGGACCTGACAATTCAGCTTTGCGCCCTGGTAACATTTCCTGCCAAGAGCATCCAAGATGCGAGCCTCCCTGCCGGGTGGCACCAAGAAGTGCATCTTCTGACTTTTTAGTCAAAACATGGCCAATTCCACCACCACGTAATTTTGCAGCAGTTGTGACTTTTCAAACCCAGGGATCCAGCATACCCGATACATCGAGTCCAGCCGCTTGCTGATCATTGGCGTCAATGCCGGTGTCTCCCACATGCAGAGCATAAGGCATTCCAGGATAGGAGGAATGGGCATCATGAGGGTGTCCCGAGGGTGGGCCTCGTATTGGAGGATCTCGAGTTCATCTGCTCAAGGATCCTCCTCGGAATCCGTTGGGAAAGCCAATGCCTTGGACATGTCTCGAATGAAATCCTGAGAGCTCATGTCCTCTGGAGGGGACCTTCTCCGAGGTTTCAATATTGGGGAATCGAACGGGACATCTTGGTGAAGGCGAGTGTCCGGTAACTCCTCGTCTTCGAACTGCCAAGCGAAGGCTTCTGAGAAAGACAGGTGGCATTCCTTGGGCCCCATGGGCCTTGCGCCATCCACTCCGGCGCTCGCTGGCTTTCCGGCGATGACCTCGGTCCCAAGGAACAGAAGACCGAGCAGGACAGCGGCTGAGGATCTACACGGGCCCGCAGGGCTTTGAGGATTGGCTCGGCCTCTGGGATCGACTTCGATGTCGAGCACCCAGTGGTCTGGGCAGAGGAACCAGACATGCTGGATACTAGCGCCCGCTGCTGCTTCATGAAGGCAGTGATCCTGCGTTCCAAGGACACCACCCTGGACATCAGTTCCGGAGGCTCCGCAGCATCCGGCTCGGGCACTGATGTACTCTGGCCTGAAGCTGGTTCCCCTGGAGGGGAGTCCTTGACTAGGACACGATGCACTTGCCAGGGCCGGTCAGCGGCTGCATCCTTCTGGGGAAGCACAGCTGGGCGCTCCTTCTCTGATGCCTCGGGCCAGTGCTTGGGGCTCTGCGACTGGCTCTGCTTGGGGCTCTGCGACTGGCTCTGCGAGGGATCTGGACGTTCTGAACCATCCAGAGACGCAGCCATCAAGGATTTTTTTCCTTCTTTTCGGTTCCCTCGAGAGGGACCCCCTCTCTAAGGTCCCTCGATGACGCTTGGGTTCGGAACGCTTCTCCCGAGGCGTGGAGGCCTCAGACGAGGTCCTGGCTCTCGGAGGCATGGGGGAATACCGGGGTACCAGGGGCAGGCAAGAAAGGGTAATGGTGCTAAACCGGAAAGAAAAAAGAAAAAAACAGCCAAAAGGCAAGAAGAAAATTCAACTTTTTCCAGGACAGGGACAGACTACGGCTGATGGGCTCCGCGGAAAAAAGGAGACTGAGCAAGATGGCTCCTTTGGGCGGGAAGGGACCACGCATGTGTGGTAGCAACTCCCAAAAGCTTTCTTTGAAAGCTGGAGATTTGCTCTGCATGGGCTCCGTCGGTGTTGGCGTTGGCGTCGACATCACCCATATGTGAGGACTGACTTCCTGCTTGTTCCCGGAGAAAGGATACTGCCTAGATGGACATTGGTCTGACCCAGTATGGCATTTCTTATGTTCTTATAATGAAAAGTTACACATTTTTTTATGTTACACTGTTCGTAGCATTCAAGTGGAGATATAAGCAGCTCTTTTCCTCCCACTAAACACTCAAATACAGCACTTAGATCAGCAAAATTTATTATTCAAAAGCAGAGAGGCTCACGCGTCAAAGGTTAGCAACATACTAACTTTCTCTAAGCGATTTACCTACAATTTGCAACTGCTTGCCTTGTGCCTTCATTATAATAAAGTATTTATTTATTTAACTGGTTTTAATATACCGTTTTTCTATCAGGAAAAAATTCTTTACAAGGAACAATTAAAAACGTACACAAGCAACTATAAAACAGAAACAGCTAAATTCAACAGCATTTAGCACGGGGAGGAGGTAAGGCAGCAAGTAATAAATGGAGATCAGGGATGGCTCATCCATGAGGCAGGACTACTTAGTCACCTAGGGAAGCACCTTTTGGAGGGCAGCAAATAGTAGCAGCAGTTAAAGTCAAACAATAGATCCTGATAGCCACACCAACTCAAAGAGCCATCAGGACATTCTTTAATCTGCAGGGAGAGCGGGCACGCACGAGCACATATATACAAAACAAAGTTTCATTTTTAAACGCGTGATGTCCAATTAAGCATTTCTACAGGATTATTGCTGGAAGCATTGTGTTGGGATGAAGAGGAGTGAGTTTAATTATAAAAGCCTTGGTGTGGGGTGTAAAGCTGAAGGTTTGCCTAGCCGTGTCCACTACCGTACACCAGCCCTGGGGCCAGCTCAGATAAATGTGAAAAATGGGGCAAAACAAGCCCTGAATAGCACATAGTGGTATTTATAAACTCTAGTTTTACAGAGGAGCTCCCTTTGCACTCATAACTTACCAGTGATACAAAATAGAAAAATTTGGTTCTCAATAAATTTGGGCAGCTTGTAAAAGTTTAGAAATGTTGGTTTTTAAATGAGGTTCCCTGTAGAAAACTATCCATGGTGTTGGGACATTTTTGTTAACTTCCTACAACCACTGTCCTACCTCTTTCCTGCATCTCCTGCCTCGTGTCTTTAGCCTGGTGGTCAGTGCTCGTCTGAGGAATGGGCTTAGTTTCTGGCTTGGACCCCAGAGTGTTTAATCTGACCTAGTCATTGCACTGTACTTTATCCAGTAGTAGACTGATTCACTAAAGTGTATTATCATGTAACTGTGTATTAACATGCATTAAGGTAGGTTACAGCCCATCAGAAATAATGTGACTCCTGCTAAATAATACTTATTATCTCAGTGATGCAGTGTGAGGAGATGTATTTCATTATTTACATTTGTTTCTCAGTCTATCACATATTCAGGGTGAGCTAATAAAGATAAAACGAGTTTATTACAGATCAACAATTGCAATAGAATCAGGAGTGAAATAATCAATACAGACAAGATAAGAAGATCACCTCTTAGGTTCAACTAATACTATAACTGCCCCACAAAGCTCAACCTAAGTCCAAGCAAAATAATACCTACCTACATAAAAACAAATCAACAAAGACACATCCGAAACAGACCAGAGAGAGATGACATATCCTTCTATTACGTGAACTGTATACACTCTTGCAATCCATAACATTTCTCTTACATACATCAGAAAGTAAAATAGGGGAGATTATTAATCTCACTCAGTGTATTAGCAAATAAAACTGTCAGATAAACATAGCTTAATCTAAGGCTTCACAGAACAGGTACAGTTTCAACATGTCTCGAAGGGGCATGTTTACTAAAGGTTAATGCACAATAATGGAATAAACATGTCTTAAGTGCAACAGCACCCACAGAAATAAAAGGGCCGCGGACACTCAACACGTATTAATTTCATTAATGCAAGTTAAAACCTTTAGTAAAAATGCCTCTAAATGTTAGGTAGTTTTCCAACTTTAAATCCACTAGGAGCCTGTTCCATAATTTTGGAACTACATGCTCTTTGCGGCACGATGGACAAGCAAACTTCCTTCTGAGGTCTGCAGAGATCACAACATAAAATTTAGCAGCAAGACTGGTGAATTCTAGTGTAACTCTGAAGGGAAGAGCACCAAGTACTTTACCCAGATCTTGCAGAGTACTTTCAAGTGGTGGTCTTATTGTATAACAATACCACATCTCAGTAAGACAACCACTTCAACTGAAGTATGCTAAGAATTAGACAAAAATAATCATACTGGCTTATTTTGCCTATGATAAAATGGTGTCCTCCCTTAGTTTAACACACTAGGGTTAATGATGATGACAGTGGTAGCAACGATAGTGAAGACCTTTCAAGTAAAGATAGCAACATCCCAGGTGCAGCTATTGGCCACGGTGAATCTGTCCATGGACCCACTATAGCAGGAGACAGACTAAAGACGTTAATGAGAACATTAAGGGACTAATTAGAATTAGATGCATTCCTGAATACAAAGAGGAAGAAATGTGCTGCTACTTTTATCTTGCTAACTTTACAATTAAATTGAGGGGATTTACAAAAACAGCCCACCAAAAACTGGAATACTACCAAAAGAAAAGCTGTCAAAAGCAATAATGCAAATTTAAGATCTCTAATTGGAAATATCAAAGCAAAGAAGTATGTAATTGATAACACCTTAAACAAGGACTGATGTAGAAAGAGGAGATCCAGAAAGGAACACCAGAAGGACGGTGCCAGAATAATTGAGGAGCACCAGAAGAAAGACCCAAAATAGCTGGAACAATCATAATTGGTAAGCGGTGAGATACCAGTGAAAGATAAGGCTGTAACACAGGAGGCCAAGAGTAATGTAAGAGAGGCCAGGAGAAGCCAAGTGAAGAAGACTCCCAAAAATTTTTTTCGATTTCCCTACCTGCCTTAACTACAGGAACCAAAACCCACACACCATGTAGTACACCACAACTATGCAATGAAATTATTTTTTTGTCGGATCGCTCACCATGGAAAGAAACATTTCTCCCCTTGAAGTGAGCCCTCCTTTTAATCAATTTAAATAGACCGAATGCCCGGCCTTAAACCGGCCTTAAGGTTGATTTCCAAGGGTGTGTAAGAATAAGATTTAGAAGTGAAGAAGACTGGCAGGATAGGAATTAGGAGATAGAGGAGTTAGAAGTTGAGTTTCTGGACTATATGGAGATGAACATGTATGCTGGGGTCCATGAGAGGGAAGGACTTCCTAAATTGAACTTGATGCCTAAAAGTGGAAATCATGATAAAGAGATTAACGAGGCCATAAGCTAAATTAGGGAATCATCTACTGATACCATGAAAACAAGTTGGATATAATATTGTGCAGCAAAATAAGAGTCCTACTGAGAAGGGCAAAAGGTCAGAAGAAAAGAAGAAAAATAACTCATCCTAGGAAAAATGTACTGAGGAAAAAAATAAGTTCACTGTGTGCAGAGGTGTTACTGATAGTGGACACAAAAAATAATGAGAGGTTCCAAATCTCAAACTGATGTATGCTGGCTAATAGAGGAAAAGCATAAATTCGTGTTGCCTAATCACAGATTGAAAGTATTAGCAGAAGTATTAGCAGAAGCAAAAGTTGTAGAGCTATGAAGAAAACAAAGGAGAGATACCAAGAATAAATTATTCAGACAGAACCCAAAACAGTTCTACAAGGACCTGGGAAAGAATAATATTGTAGCTAAACACAACCAGCCAAAGCTGAAACAGAAAAGTTCTGGAGAAGCTTATCTGAAGCGGCTATACAGCCCAGTAGAGAAACAGAAATGGGAGAAATGAACCTCAACATTATGGAATGGGCTGAAGCAACAACCAAAGAATTGGAAGAGGTCCAAACTGCAAGAGTTGATGGAACGAAGCTCAAACATTTCATATCTCACCACCAAGATCTGACAAACTTCAAACATAGATTGTTCAGACACCAGAACTAACACCGCAATGGTTAATGAAAGGAAGAACATTTCTTCCAAAGGGAATCCCAAGTTTGGAGGATTCCAAAACTACCACCCAATCACTTGCCTACGTGCAATTTACAAGCCGTTTGTTGCAATAGATTCAGATAGAATATGTGATCATGTAGATCTAAAAATATCATAAGTGGAAGTTATAAAACTAGAGGGCATAAGATGAAACTGCAAGGCGGTAAACCTAAAAGCAACGTCAGGAAATACCATTTCACTGAAAAGGTGGTGGATGCTTGAAATGCCCTCCTGATGGAGGTGGTGGGGGAAAATATATGACAGAATTCAAAATGGCATGGGACAGACACAGTAGTTCCCTTTATAGCAAGAGGATGAAATCAAAGCAAACTTAAATATCTTTTTGTTTTTTAAGTTTCATCAAGTCAATGCTGACTCCTGACAATGTATCACCGGAAGTAGATTGCCTGGCCTTTTCTTCCAAGGCAATGCAGGGTAAAGTGACTTGCCCAAGGTGTGCCAGTGGGAATCAAACTCAGATCTTTTGGGTGCTAGGCTGTTGCTCTAACCACTAGGCTATTCCTCCACTCCCAAATATCATTTATACTTCAATAAATACAGGGGGCCTGACCTGTACAGAGTAGTAGGTACTACCACTGTAGCCACCTTACTGGGAAGACTGGATGGACCATACTGGTCTTTATCTGCCATCATATACTATGTTACTATGGAAAGAACAGAAGGAAATACTAGTGGAGCATATGGAACCTGTGACTAGCTGATACTGAAGAAAGCTTTTGCGACCAAATGTAAAAAAATGAAAAGTCAATACTTCAAGTATTGGTTGTAAGCTGAACTTTTGATAGCATCCCATACTTTTAGATAATAAACTACCTCAGTGTTAGTTAGTTAGTTAAATAACTAGGTGTCTTTTATACTGTCCTGCTGTGTAATCAGGGTGGTTTACATTAAACAACAATACATTATAACATATCAAACAATTAATGGCAACCGGTGCAGTTAACTTTCAATCAGAGATATGTACACGGTTAGTTTATAACTCTTTTGATAACTTATTTACAAATCCAAGTTAAAATGAAGGTCTAAGGTGTATTTTTTTTTACACTTTACATGGCTATAATATCTAATCATTGTTAACTAGAGCAGTATGGGGAAGGGTGAGGGAGGAATAAGATTTATAAATGTTGATAGGGTTTTTGGTTTTTATGTTGGATCAGTGTTCATATTTTCTTCGCTGCTGCCAAAGTGATACTTTCTATACTATCTTTCATAAACTGAGTCCTGGATTGATTGAGTATAGCAGGTTCACCATGAAAACATGGCAAACTATACTCTACTGGAATTATGAAAGACAATGTGTCACTTCTAACAATATTCAGCGAGAAATTTCAAGAAGGTTCCCTGTCATCACTTTCGTGTTATCTGGAATTAAATTCACTCAGTACTCTAACTCATTGTACTATGGATTTAGCTTGAATTCCAGAGGTGCTAATGACTCCCAGATAACATCACACCTCTGTCATCTGATGGAAGAATTCCAAGTAGTGAAGAGTTTCTTAGATGGTATCATACTTTTGGTCTAGATAAATATGCATAGGCAATCTTCCTTAAAAGAAAATTAAGGAAAATGGAAAATGTCTCCCTGGCAGAAGACTGATATATGCTTTTCTAGTAAAGCTGTTATAATATCCAGCACAAAAATTCCCTTCTGTGGGTCTTATAGATTACACATAAACATCTGCAGTCATAGGACTGCAGACAATACTTAACAGCATCAATAGACCCAAATATTCCAAACGTGCTGAAGTATGAAAGAAAAAGGCCACAGTCAGTTTCATCCTTAACAGGGCCGGCCCAAGGCATGTGCGAGAATGTCGCCTGCACATGGTCCCGCACCTCGAGGGGCCCCGAACGTGCCTGACCAGCTTAAGAGGGAGCCAGTGAGGCCCAAAGCCTGGCTCCTCAACTCACCTCTGCACAGTTGCGGGAGTAAACAACTGCCAAAGCATTTTCCTTTTTCTCCCACGGCTGTGCTAAGTTGCAGCTGTCGGTGTCGCTCACTTCATAGAGATTAAACAGAGGCACTTCCTGTCTTGCGAATCAGGAACTGGTTAAAAGAAAGAAAACAGAGTAGGACTGAATGTCCAGTTTTCTCAGTGGAGAAAGGTGGATAGTAGAGTACTCCAAGGATCTGTGTAGGGCCCACTGCTTTTTAACCTATTCATAAATGACCTGGAAATAGGAAAAAAACGAGCGAGGTGATCAAATCTGCAGATGACACAAAATTATTCAAAGTTCTTAAAACACAAGAAGATTGTGAAAAATTGCATGAGGGCCTTGATAAATTGGAAGACCGGACATCCAAATGGTAGATAAAATTTAATGTGGACATGTGCAAAGTTATGCACGTAGGGAAGAACAACCCAACTATGGATACACGATGCAAATCATCACCCAGGAAAAAGATTTAGGCGTCATTGTGAATGATAAATTGAAACCTTCTGCCCAGTGTGCAGCAGCGGCCAAGAAAGCAAATAAAATGCTAGGAATCATAAGGAAAGGCATAGAGAATAAAGCAGAGGATATTATAATGCCTCTGTATCATTCCATAGAGTGACCACACCTTGAATATTGTGTGCAATTCTGGTCATCATCATATCTTAAAAAGGATATAGCAGAATTAGAAAAGGTACAAAAAGCCACCAAAATGGTAAAAGTGATTGAAGGATACTCCTCTGTGGAAAGACTTAAAAGGGCTCTTCAACTTGGAAAAAAAGATGGCTGAGGGTGGAGATCATCGAGGTCTATAAAATAATGAATGGAGTGGAATGAGTAAACATAGATCGGTTGTTTACTCCTTCAAAAAGTGGAAAGACTAGGGGACACACAATGAAACTACAATGTAAGTTATGGTCAACATTATTGGCACCCTTGAATTTTAGATATCTTGTGTACAATATTTTGAGATATAATCAGAAATATTCAAGAAATAGGAATCCATGGAACAGTGATTAAATGATTCTTATCTTACCTATCACACCAAAAACAACAAGTGAGATGCGGCAGCCAACAATCAAGACCATTCACACAGCAACAAGGTGTCCCACAGGGCTCCACCCTCTTGGCATTACTCTTCAACATATACATACAGCCACTCTGTAACATCATAAAACACAAAATCCAATACAAGATATATGCAGATGACATAATGGTCTTTACCCCAGTAAACACTGAATAACCCAACTACACTGTATGCCTGGAAGCAATGACTGATGGCTTAAGGAACAAAACCTCACTATAAACTTTTAAAAAATCAGAGGCGCTACACATCACCAGGAACATACAATTCTCTCCACCTGAATCCATAAATATCTTAGACTACTCTCTAAGAGTCAAGAATGAAGTCAAATACCTTGGAGTGACATTCGAAGGACAACTCAACTTCCATACCCACATCAAGAGAACAACCAAGACAGCATACCAAAAGCTAAGAACTGTACACAGACTCAAGCCTTTACTTAGTGACAGCGACTTCAGATCAGTCTGTCAAGATATAGTAACCCCCATATTAGACTACTGTAATATAATTTATTAAGGTCTCCCGAAGAAAACAACAATTCCACTCCAACTTGTACAAAACACTACTGTGCGCATAATAACTGGAACAGCAAGATATTGGAACATAACCCCCAAACTACAGCAACTACACTGGCTTCCAATAGTTACACGTTCCAAATACAAGGCCTTACTGATTATCTTCAAAATAATCCACAACCTAGAACCCCCAGTCCTTCAACCACTGTTAAAAAAGATAGCTGAGGACAGAACAAGAAGAACCTCAAACAACACTCTGAACATCCCCACACACAAGATGAACTCCAAGCAAATGACTTGTAATAGAGCATTCTCCTTATACGCTCCTCCCTTATGGAATGACTTACCTAACTCAATAAGAGCCATCGAGGACTTATCGGACTACAGAAAAGCAATAAAACCTTCCTATTTAATGAAAACTATGGGAATACCCCATGAACAGTAGATATATACTGAAATACCACTGTCTACAGACCCAGTTCCTCCCAACTGTCTGCCACGGCATTCCCCCCCCCCCCCAACCCAACCCAACCTAACCTAACTCCTTCTTACCCAGCCGGTTCAATCCTCCCAAGAACATACCCCCCATACCCTCCCTCACAATTAGTATCACTGATATGATCCTCCAAAGACTAAGGGGTATGTTTACTAAAGTGCGTTAGTGCAGTTCGCGTTAGTATCCGCGTTAATAAGACAAACCCCCAAATAAGGAGATAGGCGGGACAGCGGAAGACCTAACGCGCGTTACAGAACTAACGAGCGATACGTGGCGCGTTAGAGGAGGCACCGCGCGTTAAGCATAAGAAGCCACACAGACATACCTAACCCATACAGAGCTGTAGCACAATGGTTACTGCAGTGACTGCTGATACGGCCAGCATGGGTTTGAGTCCCCAGGGTGCCAGATGCAGAAGGCTGGCTGATGCAGCATCCTGTACATGATACAGTGAGGGAGGGGGCATATATTTGTCATCATTTTGGAGGGGTGCAAGCAAACACACCCACACATTAGATAGTGAGTGAGGGGGCAGGTATATGCCAATTTTCCTTTTGGGGCACAAGCAAACACACCCACACGTTATCTAGTGCGTGAGGGGGCATGTATATGTTGCGTCTGTGTTGTAAGGGTGCAAGCAAACACACCCACACATCATCTAGTGAGTGAGGGGGCATGTCTATGTTCACCTGCCCTCTGGGGTGCAAGTAAACACAACCACACATTATATAGTGAGTGTGGGGGCATGTATATGTCTTGTATGTGTTTGTAGGGTTGCTAGCATACATACCTGACCCATACAGAGCTGTAGCACAATGGTTTACTGCAGTGACTGCTGATACAAGCATAATGGGTTCGATTCCCCAGGGTGCTAGATGCAGAAGGCAGGCTCATGCAGCACCCTGTACATGATACAGTGAGCGAGGGGGCATGTCTATGTTGCTGAGTTTCTGTAGGGGCGCTAGCAAACACACCCACACATCATATAGTGAGTGAGGGGCCCTTTTTCTTTTTATTGTATGTGCTGTAAGGTTGCTAGCAAACACAACCACACAGTGGTGTACCCAAAGTTGCTGCAGAAGGCACCCCATAACGCACAACATAGGCCACACTATAAAGTGGAGTGTCCACTGAGGCACATCAAAATGTCCCCCATAGAGCAGTCCATAAGGGAACATAAAGGGAGCCAGAGAAGGTGACACATGGTGCACCCTATGACGCTCAGTATGGTAATAGCACGCTTGAGAGGCTGTCGCTGGTAGCAGTCCTGCGTATGTAAAACATATAATGCGGCAGACACCCCTATAAAAGGAGTCCATTGTGGGTCTGAACCCATGACTACTGGCTCCACAGGCAATGAGTGACCCACTGGCCTGCAGCCCCCTAGCTGGTAACCACCCCCTGGCTGTCCACTGAAGGGCGGCAGGCCACCACACAACTGTCCGTTGTTGTGGCCTGGATCTGTACCAATGCAGGGATCCCCATGGTGCACTGCACATGCAAATCAGCTGTCCACACATACACACCATGTGGAATGCACCCCCACAGCAGCTGGGCCTGGTAGAGGGAACTGACCATGTGCACCCCCACGGCATCTTGGCCTGATAGGATGTACTTACCATGTGTTGTACTGGCACAGAGTAGCTGGACACCGTCACATTGTGCGGGTACTGTGCTCACCCTGAGGTTGCGGTGGGGCATCCAGCACTAGGTCCACAGCAACGTCCATGGCTGAGAAGGTCCATGGTGCGGGTCCAAAGCAGTGTTACTGTGTGAGATAGGTATTTTCTGCAGGATCACCTTGGACATTTCTGTCTGTTTCAGGCAGGTGTAGCCCCATGCACCACCACCCACCTCCCCCAGGGCATCAAACAGGGTCACCTATCAAAAGATGCACATTCTACCTCCCTGCAAAGGTGGCAGTGGAGGGGAACATTAACCCTAGTCCTGCTGAGGGGCAGACACCCCACAGGACAGTCAATGCAGCTCTGTACACATCCATAACACAATAGCAAACAGACATTAGGCCAGGATATAGTATGCTGCTCCACACCACTATCTGATATTCTCCTGGTGCAAGCCAACACACCCTACAAGCCACTCCATCACATCACCTGCCAGCTGCAAACAGGCTGCTAGTGCCCAGTGGAGCTGCCTGCACCCAGAACTGGGATGCCAGCATACACATCAAGCAGATACATCAGTGACTGGGCCCCAAAAGGAGACCCATATTTATCACATGAGAGAAGTACTATATAGCACCATGGTAGTGCCTAGCCATGCTGTGGTCACTGCACAGTCAGGGTGAGAGTGAGCTTTCAGCAGGATATACTGAGGTCACCCTGTCTGGGTAGGTGGTGCCTGGCCACTACAATTTGCCTGTCACTGCCCTATACCCTGTGCAGATGCACCCTGGCCAGGCCACCCTGTCCGGCCTATACCCATGGTACTTTGCTCCTCATTATGCACATGGGCAGCCCAATAGCGGCAACATTGCTGGCAGCGTGGACTGTGGAAGGTGTTTGCAGCCACCACATACTGGATAGACAGCCAGCCCCTCCCCCCCCCCCCACCTATTCCAGCCTTGTGCTACTATAGAGGTGGGCATCAGCCATAGCCACCACACTAGTGATGGACATAGTACAGGCATGGATATGGTACACAGGGCTGTTGGGGGTTCACTCACAAGGGTGGTGAACACTGTCAGAGTCCAGACCTGCAGCAAACAACGCAGACATCGGAATGATTGTTATGGTGGAGCTCACTGAGCGAGCTGTGCTTAACGTAGGAGTTGGTATATGCCAGTTGTCATAGGGAACGTTTGAGAACTCTGAACCATATACACAGGTGTAGGGTGGCATTGCTATGGTATGCAAATGCTAGTATTGGGGGATACAGGCAGGGCCCAATGTCTTGCCTCTCCAGGAGGCATTGGCCAATTGGGCCTATGGGTGGGTGTCTGGCCCTGTTGGCTGCTGCTTTACAGCAGAGTTCCACGACTCCAGTCCTGCTGTTCCAAACACTGTTCGGGTTTTCACGCTGTCCCTCATACATATGCATGAGCTATATCTGCATACCATGGGGGCGGTGCATAGATATGCAGCACAGGCATCTTTGTTAGGGGCAGCATGAGGCCTGTATGGTGTGGGTCCCTCCAGGACTGCATTTGCGGAACTCAGCTTTAGGTAATGTGCCTGTTTCTGGTGTCTGTGTTTGGTGTGGTAAAATATAGGCCATGCGTCTGTTCTCTGCAAACAAGGGGTGTCTTTACTATCAATGTTTAGTGGTGGGTGAGACTATGGGGACTGGGTTGGCAGGAGCCCCAGCTGGGATTTGAACCTGTGACCCTCTGGTCTTACAGACACTGGCTGTGTCTGTTGCACCACACTGTGGCCACGGCGACAGTGCAGTCCCTTGAGTTAGTTAAACCTGCCTGATGAGTCTGCAACCCTGCTCTGCAACAGGTTTACTGTGGCCTCATTTACCTTGTATGCAGACAAAGGTGCACATATGCCTCTGAACGAACTCATGAAAGGGGCACACACCCCTGACCAAGCTGGGCAAACATGATATCATTGGGCAACATTACACAACACTCCCAGGACAGCTCCATTACAATGAGATGGTCTTTGAAAGGGTCTGCGGAGCGTAGACACTTCCACACATCTTTCATTTTTATTTGGTGCTTGCCATGGACTGTTGTTCCTTTTTGCCCATTGCTATCACTGTGGCACAGCTGCATTATGCTTTGTTACATGTTTCTTGTGGGCATTTGTAACGTTTTATGTGATTTTCTGTTCTGTGCACATGTATCACACTGCTCACGTTTGGTGGGTTTCCCCGGTTTTCCTGTACATTGCTGACGGAAATGGTTTCTCTTGCCTTTAAACGGCTTTAACGGCAGGTTTTCATTCGCATTGGAATTCAGCTCTGGAAATCAGTGCGTTGGCCTCTCCCCGCCCATTGACCCCTTCTCTCCGCCCACTCTCCTCCTTCTGCGCTGTTTTAATGCGCCGCGGGGCTTTACGATCGTTAACCACGGTTAACGCGCGTAGTATGACGTTAACGGTCGGTCGCGCATGCTTACGCGCGGTATACTGCACTTACGATCGTTAACATCGTACAACACGCGTTAATCACGATTAACACACTTTAGTAAACATACCCCTAATTATCCTTCAACCCTCTCCCTAATAAATACCTGCATTATAAACTATCTGCTGTAATATGTCACCCAGAACACTTATACATGTGAATTATCTGTAACTCCATATAATCACCCAAGTTTAACACCATTGTTCAATGTAAACTTTTCTTACTGGTTCATGTTATATGTAAACTGCTCTGAATCCTATGATAGGGTGATATATTAAAAAAAACATGTTAAATAAATAAACAAAGCTGTTTGTCATCATAATAGTTTAATAGTATGTTCAAAGGTATACAAAAATAAAGATGTCTGTGCAACTTAAATATAGTAATTTCTGAGAAAAAACCCTAAATATTTATTTATTTAACAACTTTTATATACCGTGCTATTTGTTATCAGTGCGGTTTACATTTAACAAAGGTTGCTCAATTCAGTCGAGACTGTTTTGCGCTTACATTGTAACAGGAGATAAAACTTGGAACAAATAATATAACCTCGACAGGATTAATGGCACCCTTCACTAATTTAATTTAATTTACAGATTTTTTATATACCGCTCCTTCCATTGATCAGATGCGGTTTACATGGAACAACAGTAAACAGGGAGAGCTGTTTAGTTCACAATATTTAGTTCACAACCCTTGGCAGTGATGACAGCCTCCAAACGTTTCTTGTAGCCATCTATAAGTTTCGTAAATCTATCTGCTGGTAGTTTCTCCCACTCTTCAACTGTGATTTGTTCCAGCTCATGAATGTTTCCAGGATTCCTTTTGCCAATGGCAGTTTTCAGCTCTTTCCAAAGGTTCTCGATTGGATTGAGATCAGGAGATTGCTGGCCAAATTAAAACAATCCATTTGTTCCTTTTTAACCATTCTTTTGTACTTTTGGATGTATGTTTTGGGTCTCTGTCCTGCTGGAGGACCCATGACCTAGTTTTCTGATACTAGGTAGGGCATTTCACTCCAAAATACCCTGGTAATCTTCTGGCTTCATAATTATTTTAATATAGTAACATAGTAAATGACGGCAGATAAAGAGCAGTATGATCCATCTAGTCTGCCCAATAAGATGGCAAGAGTAGGTGCACCTGCCGCTCTGTGCAGGCCACCCCTCCCCATGTCTTTGTTTAGGGGTGAACCCACCACTCCATGTAGGACACCCCTATTTGTTGAGAAATTAGATGGTTCCGTTTATTTTGATTTTATCCTGTTGCTGTAAAGGGATCCACTGTGTCTGTCCCATGCCATTTTGAATTCCGTCACTGTGTTTGCCCCACCACTTCCATCAGGAGGGCATTCCAAGCATCCACCACCCTTTCAGTGAAAAAGTATTTCCTGACATTGCCTTTCAATTTACCACCTTGCAACTTCATGTTATGCCCTCTAGTTTTACAGCTTCCCCGTCTTTGGAAGAGGGTTGTTTGTTCATTATTTCTCTTTAAGTATTTAAAGGTCTGAATCATATCTCCCCTATCCCTCCTCTCCTCCAAAGTGTAAATATTTAGGTCTTCAAGTCTCTTCTCATAAGGCTTCTGACGCAGGCTCCAAATTATTTTGGTCGCCTTCCTCTGAACAGTTTCCAGTCTTTTTACATCCTTTGCAAGATTATGGTCTCCAAAAGTGAACACAGTATTCCAAGTGAGGCCTCACCAGTGACTTATACAGTGGCATTAGTACCTTTCTGCTGGTAATTCCTCTTTGTATGCAGCCCAACATCCTCCTGGTTTTTGCACCGTCTTGTCGCACTCTTTTGCCACCTTGAGATCTTCAGAAATAATCACACCAAGGTCTTTCTTCTGATCCGTGCACACTAACCTCTCGCCCCCTATCGTGTACATTTCCCTTGGATTTATGCTACCCAAGTGCATGACACTGCACTTCTTCGCATTAAATCTCAATTGCCAAGCATTAGACCATTCTTCCAGCTTTGTAGATCTTTCCTCATGTTAACCACTCCCTCGGGGGAGTCCACTCTGTTGCAAATTTTTGTGTCATCTGCAAAAAGACAAACTTTTCCATTCAGTCCTTCAGCAATATCACTCACAAATACATTGAATAGTGCCAGGCCCAGGACCGAACCCTGGGGCACCCCGCTAATCACCTTCCTTTCATCCGAGTGAGCTCCATTTACCATCATCTTCTGTCGTCTGTCAGTCAACCAATTTCTGATCCTGTTTACCACCTTAGGACCCATCCCCAAACTACTGAGTTTATTGATAAGCCTCCTATGAGGAACAGTATCCAAGCTTTGCTGAAATCCAGGTAGATGACATCCATCGCATGCCCCTGATCTAGTTCTCTGGTCACCCAGTCAAAGAACTCAATCAGATTTGTTTGTCAAGATCGTCCTTCGGTAAAACCATGTTGCCTCAGATCTTGCAACCTGTGGTTTTGAGAAAGTCCACTATTCGCTCTTTCAGGAGCGCCTCCATTACTTTTCCCACCACCGAGGTAAGGCTCACGGGCCTGTAGTTTTTCACTTCTTCCCTGTCACCACTTTTGTGAAGAGGTACCACATCAGCCATTCTCCAGTCCCGAGGAACTTCTCCTGTTTCCAAGGATCTGTTGAAAGAATACGTTCCAGATCTCCAGTTTCTAAGACAGCAAAACAGCCCCACAACATTATGGAATCTCCACCATAGTTAACAGTAGTAAGGGTGTTTTTTTTCCAAATAGGCTTCATTTCTTCACCTTTAAACATATCGCTGGTCTGCATTTCCAAAGAGCTCAAGTTTGTTTTCATCTAGCCATAGAACATTTACCTAGAAGGATTATGGTTTCTCAAGGTAGGTTTGGGCAAAGAACAGATGTGCCTTTTTATGTCTGTCTGTCTTTGAGCAGAGGGATCTTTGTTTAGTACATGGTGTATGGTGCAAGTTGAAACCACCACTGCAGTTTGCTCCAGGTCATCCTTAAGCACTCTGGATGTTGTACCAGGTGTTTTTCCAACAGTTTGCGGTAACCTTCGAAGACTTCTTGGATAAAGTTTCCTCTTCCCACCACATCCTAGGAGGTTCTTGACAGTTCCATGAGCAGAAAACTTCTTAATAAAACATTGCGAACTACAGACACAGGAATCCCAAGATCTTTGGAGATGGCCTTGTACCCCTTTGAAGTTTGATCTATGATAAGGGCTTTTCTGATGGTTTGAGGCAGCTCACTTGTCTTCACCATTGTGAAAATGGAGCAGGAAGTAAATGTGGCCATTTTAAACATTAGAACCATCATTCATTGATTGATTTAAGTCATGTGAGTATTGACAATTGATCACAGGGGCGTCTAAATTTACTGCAAGGGGAATATGGTTCTTCTGTTCAAACTGATTTAAATTGTTTATAAGGGTGCCAATAATCATTTCCTGGCAATGTCCCAGTTTTTATACTATTTCCTTTTCTAATTGGTCTTGTTTTACTTGATTCTTTTATGTGTCAAATATGTGTGCATATATAGTCCAAAGCCATTTCACTGGCTACTTTTTTTTTTAGGAGATATTGGACATTAAGGGGTTGAACTGCAAGGATGCCAATAATGTTTACCACAACTGTATGTTATATTCTAATGGACTATGGATAAGAAGGTTCAGAGCCAGCATAGGAAAAAAACACCCTGTAAAATGTACAAATACAGATTCAGTAGCACTGAACTGGAAATGGTCACGCTGGGTATGACATGCTGATGGCAGAAGGTTGGCCTACAGAAAGGCGGTAATTTCGGAATCTCTATTTGTGATTTGGGTGCCTGAAAACAAGAAGACACAGAAATCACAAAGATTTTAAAAAGCTCTAAATTTACACATATCTAGCGCAATCATCTTCATGATGTATAGGTAGCAAAATTCAACCTGAGCTCTTTAACTTCAATTCTCTAAATTCAAGTAAGGAATGAAATGAAAACACATACACAAAAAATTATCTTAATAGCAGTACTACTTAAGGCCTTAAGAGAGGGGGCCAGAGGTCTGCAAACCTGAGCAGTTTCCTGTAAATCCCTCGCTTTAGCATGGCTGCAGGATTCCTTTTATTAGGAAAAACTGCTACATTCTACAGTTTTTGTCTTATCACTCTACATCATGTCTCTGCTTTACAGATGAAGCTAAACACTACGGGCGGCATTTTCAAAAGGCATTTACATGGTTTACAGCCCAGTAAACTGTATAAACGCCGTAAACAGGGATTTTCAAAGGCACTTACCTGGTTAGTGCCTTCGTAAATCCTCTCCAAGTCCCCTACGCACCCTGATGCCATCTGGCTAGCATCGGGGCTTGTTGGGGATGTTCTGGGGCAGAGTGGGGATGGAAGCAAGTGCTAACCAGGTAACACCAATTTTCCACACTATCTGGAAAACCCCCCGCCTATCTTTTCGGCACAGAACGCTAACTGGGAAACATGGAAAATCAATGCTGCCTGGTTAGGCTCAGTGGCTTCCTGACGGTGCAGCGAACCCGGATATTCACTTCTGTCACCTGTGGAAGTGAATATCCAGGATTAAGGGGTTGGTGGGCAGGGCTACGCAACTATGGCGCATAGCCCTGCACAATTCAAAATCGGGCCCTACATGTTTTAGGTCAAACTAGGCACAGACATTGCTCAACTTAATCAGGATAAGCAAAAACATTCCGTCTCATTTTTTTTTTTTTTATAAAATTTTAAATTTACATACAGGAAAAGAACATTACGATACCTTATTAACAATACAGAACATATTGTCTCATCGGTGGAACAACTGTTAGAATTTCTTAAGGGTAAGAATTAATGGACAGGACTTAGGAATGTTGTGGTTATTATATTTTCTCTCTTGGCTTGTTAAATGGAGTTTAAGATGTATTACCAGAAACCAATTGTGGATTTTTAGATTTCTTTATATGCACACCTTCTTGATGTGGGCTTGTTATTATGATGAGCAGTCTCATTTTTTAACAAATATCTACAAAATGCAGTCTTGGCTTGTATAACACGTTTTACTAGGCCAGGAGATTTCCAACTCCAGTCCTGGAGGCCCCTGTACTAGGCTGTCTGCAAAATTCCAACCAATACTTCATATTAACCCTTTCAGAGAGTCCTAGTACCTCACGTCAAATCCCTTTCTACACAAACCTTTTTCAAAGAAGGGGAAGCTGAACGGCGTTCTACGTGCGAGCTGGAAGTCCAACTTGCATGCAGCTCCCCAGCCCTATTCTGCCGCCAGCGCTCACCACACATACACAGTGGTTGTGCAGGGAATGCTGTACATGGGTGGGAGGGGGCGGAATGAGGGAGTAGCCTGGTGCTGAGACATACAGAGGCTATTCAGGAAAGGCATGTGTATGCATACTCTGCAGTGCCCAGCACCAACATGGGCATCCAACCTATACCACCCCGATGGTGAAATAAGTGCTGGGCACTGCAGAGTAGGCGGACCGCAACCCCCGTACCCCATGGCAATGCCACACTACAGCACCTGCCACCCAGTCCAGGTCTTGGGGGCCCCCGCTGATGGCCAGAAGGCAGTTTGCAAGGGGCCGCTGTTGGCCAGGGTATTCTGTGCTACCAGCTGGATGTGTCAGTGCCAAACCACAAGTACGCCAGCCAGAGTGTTGTGTGGTAGGGATGGGAAGCCTTGGAGACATCTCCCACATCAGAATATGGTGCATGCTGGGCCATCTATCTTCCCAATTCCACAATCATGAGTGCGTACAGATCCCACGGTTGCAGAATCAGGTCCAGTTTGGACCCGTACAAGTTTTCAGCGTGCACACAGCCCAGGTGTGCACCATTTAGAATTGGCCTCTATATTACTATATTATAACAAGAAAGCACATCTCATCCACTGGAAACTAAACATTATGGGACCAATATCCAAAAGGCATTTACACGGTTTATAGCCCAGCAAACCATGTAAATGCCTTTAATCGGGACATTCAATGGCACTTACATGGTTAGTGCCGTTGAATATCCCCTTCTAACCCCACTACACGCCCTGATCCTATATGGTTAGCATCTGGGCGTGTTGGGGGCATTCTGGGGTGGAACACAGGTGGAGACTGTTGCTAACCAGTCAGCGGCGATATTGCATGCTGCCCCGTTAGTGACGTGCACCTAAAAGATAGGCAAGGAAAGCTCTCGCCTATCTTTAAGCATTCAATATCACTGCTGCCCAGTTACCTACTGCAGCTTATGGCGTGTGTAGCGATGCGCAGATATTCAATGTCAGGGCCGCATATGACCCCGACATTGAATATCTAGGGTTAAGTGTCAGTGGGCAGGGCTATGCTCCGTAAGGGCGCATAGTCTGCCCAACTCAATATCGGGCCCTATAACACTGTGCCATAAAAAGCGGAATCCCAACCCTGACAAAATCCTTCAGAATTAAAAATTCCTCATCTAGGACATTCTCTTTCCCACCAATAAACACAAAACTCGATGCAAGAAAATAGGATATTGTTGTACAGGAGGAAAATACAAGAATGGTATTACTGTGTAATAGAAGTGTAGATACAAAGCAACTATTCTGTACCATGTCGAACGCAATCAGACAGAGAGCAGGAAAGTGGGTGCCACTGCTCTGATTCAACATTATTTTTTAATTTTTATAATTTCTATTGGAGCAACTATTACAACTTCAGTCATTTTTTTTACTTACAGAACAAAGTCAAACATGCATTAACCCCACCCCTTTTTTTAAACTTTTAGCCCACAGCATATATCCCTCCCACTCCCTTCCTATAACAAACTCACAGTGTTCTTACTACCATTTCCATGCTTTCTGTACCATTCTTTGAAAGGTCCCCACAGTTGATGCAAATGAATTAGTTTTTGCTTTCTGATAGCAACAATTTCACTCATCATGCAAATATGCCAGATATGTTTAATAACCACCTGTCTACCTGGCAGCTGAGACCTCTTCCAATTAGCGGCAATTATATTTCTCACTACCAGCGGATGATAACATGAAATTCACCATATTCTCTTTCATCCTCACCACTAACTGGCCCAAGACAAACAACTGGGATCTTTCGCCATTTCTTGATCTTTGATCTTAACCAATGACCTCACCTCTCCTCAAAACACTTGGATCACTAGACGCTCCCACCACATATGTATCAAACTATATGTTGCTGTTGAATAGGTGCTGACTTGTCCCCTGAGTTCTTGGCAAGATGTGACTGGAAGTCGAATGTCAGGCCTTTATTCCTCACAGTAAGCCTACAGCACTTGCCATTTGACCATAGTCTCCCATCCAAGTACTAACCAGACCCAACCCTGCTTAGCTTCCAGGATCAGACAAGAGTGGGCTCATTCAGCATGGCATGACTGTAGCATAAAACCACCTACCAGTATGTGGCTACATCCTTGAAAATCTTACCTACATTTTATGGGGTCATATAAGTTCTATATAAAATGTTGCATCCAATCTCAAGCAGAGGCCAATATTGATTGTCTTGCTACTCCTTCAAATATAAGTGCCCAATCTTTTTCCTTTAGGACCTCTCCTAGATCACTTTCCCTTACTTTAATATGCTTTGGGGTTTCTTTTGGCACTTGTGTCAATATAAAGACAGATTTTAGAAAGGCCCTGTAGGTGAAATCTAGGACATCCAAGTCAAAACATCTGAAATTCAGTGGAAGGGACAGCAGAGAAGATGAGCACGTAAAAGTGCCTTGTAAAATCAGCCAATCCCCACACCAAAAGATCACATGTCTGTGAAATAAAAGTGAAAATGGGAACATGCAGAGTAATGGGTCAGACATGTGCAGGTTTATGCCCAGTTTTTAGAAACCTGCACGTATTAGATATGGATGTCTGGGAACATAGATATGCCCACGGCCCTGTTTCAGAAAGTGCCTGTGTATCTCTCACCGTATACACGTCCCGGCCTGCCACCTTAAAAACGGGGACGTGCAGCAGTGCAGGAGCTAGGACAAATGCCTTTTTTTTTTTTTTTAATTCTTTATTTTCGTTTTATAACAACAAAGGAAAGGAAGACATACAGCTAAAAGACAAATACATAACGTGTAGTACATACATCAAAGTAAACCCCTACCACCCCCCTCCCCCCTGCTTCTTCTCTAGAAAAATAAGCATTACCGAAGCGGGCGTGTACTTACATTATTGTATTACAAAACCTAACGGTGATCTAAAACATGATGAGTGCACATTATACAGGCATGTTGGAACAATGAGCAGATTGTACATAATCATTAAGCATCTGCCATTTAGGCAAGCAAGAGTGAGTTTGGACATGGGGAATAGCTCTCTCCGAGGTATCTGCTCATATTTACTATATAAGCGACGAGGTTCCACCTTTCATTGACAGTAAGTCGAGAGCTATCCTTCCAATTCCTCGTGATTAAGCATATGGCTATACCGAGCATGAAATCAAGGAGAAAGCGACCCTTCTTAGGAAGAGAGGGGACCTCCGCCACAGAGCGGAGTCCCACGACCTTCCAAGAAAAAGGTTCATGAAAGTGTAAGATAGATTGAATACGACCCCAGACCCGCCCCCAAAAAACCAGTAGTTGAGGACAATCATAAAAAACAAGATCGAAGGTACCCACAGCAGTATGGCAAGACCAACACAGGTCCCTAGCATTTGGGTTCCCTTTGGCTATTTTTCCTGGGGTATAAAAGCATCTGTGTGCAAAGAAGAAAAGAGTTTGGGTAACAGAGGCAGACCGGGAAACCCGCACCACCCCACTCCAAAAAACGCTCTATTGCACAGGGGTTATAGTGATTTGCCGTTCGCGCTCCCAGGCTTGTTGGGCTCTAAAAGTGTCCGTGTCTGCACCCTGACAAAGTATTTTATAGAAAGTAGAGGCTATCCCATGTGTACTACTAATGGAGTGAACTATCTCTAATAGCCCATCCTCAGTAGGGGCAGAAGGCGGCATGATTCGAGCGCTTTTGAGGCAGTGTTGAAGCTGCATCAATTGAAAGTAGAGTTTCGCTGGTAACGCAAATTCCTTTTGTGAATCCGAAAAGGTTTTCCAACGAGCCGCAGAGAAAAGCTGTTGGGGTGTCTAGATCCCCTTGAAAGGAAATGGCAGCATGATCTGAAATATGTTGGGAGAAAATCTTTGCAGTGTCCAACTGAGGAACTAACAGTTTTGAGATTAGAAAGAAGTCTATGCGAAACTGAGATTTATGAGGGGAGGAGAAGAAGGTGAAGTCAAGCTCATTGGGGCGTAGTAATCTCCATAGATCAACTAAAGCAAGATCCTTGATCAGGGAGGCAAGCGTAGCGTGACTCTTGGGGGGACCACTCGTCCTAGGCGGCTGTTTGTCAATCAGGGGATCAAGGACTAGATTGAAATCCCCCCAATGATCATGAAGTATTAGCAGAAGCTTGCGCAACCTGAGCAATGGTAGCAAAAAAGGCACGGTCATCAACATTAGAAGCGTAAAAGCATAGACTGTAACTTCTAGGCTACCCATCTTGAGGTGAAACTCCAGACCATCCACCTTCTGCATCTGAGCTAGTCGCAACAACAGTAGCATGCAAAGACTTCCCAACCAGTATGGCAACCCCACATCTCTTAGAAACGGCTGGGGAACAAGCGGCCACCATGTAAGGTTTAACATTGAGTTCAAGAGTTTCCTTCGAGTATAAATGCATTTCTTGGAGAAAAATCAGATCCGCTGCTTCCGGACTGAGGTAGCTTAGGATTTTCTTCCGTTTTATCGGATTATGGATGCCTTTTACGTTCAATGAAAAATCTTACATGGTGCCATCAATCGGTAGTAGACATTTTAGGTAAGGGCGCTTGATAACATAGAACATAAGCAGAATCTGTACAACAATGTCATAATCACCGAGTATTCTGGCTAATACACCCCATATTGAAAAGTATGTACCAACGTATCTTAGAGAAGAAGCAAAACCCCCAAAGAAATGGCGACCATATGTCTGCGGGAGGAGGCCCTAGAGAGGAATAGAAGACATGTATAAAAAAGAAAAGAAACACCAGAGTCCATAATAACACTGTCTCTGATACTCATCGAGGCTACTGTGGGTAGATGGAGTCGGGTCACAGATACCATCAAGAGTAAGGCAACAGACTGCCCACGCCAGACTCATTGCAAGGCTGCGGCAGATCCAATATGGCCGGTACAGTAGATATAAGGAGACTTGCAGGAATATTCTGGAAGTCAGCGCATCAAGTCGGCTTCTTTGGAATCCAAAAACTCCGCTAGTAGATCGGGGTCCTCGAATGTTCTTGTCTGATTGTGAAGCGTGACTCGGAGCTTGGCCGGGTACATCAGACCATAGCGTGCTTGTAGTTGTGAAGCCTCGGCCGGAATTCCAGAAAGCGCTTTCGGCGGTCGACTGGGTGGTTTAGACAAGTCGGGATAGAAGGAGATCTTGTGGCTCTCAAACTCCATATGGCCCTTTGCCGAGAGCACTTAGAATTTGCTCCACGTGTTGATATCTCAATAGTTCGAAAATGATAGGCGCGGGGTCTTCTTGTTGAGCGTTATGTTTGTGGGTACACGATGAGCGCGATCAATCTCCAAATCTTTGGTAAAGGTGATTTTGGAGCAGGAAGGGAGGATTTTGCATAAAAACTCTTTCATGTCTCCCGATTCCGCTCCCTCGGTATGCCCACTAGTCGTACGTTTATTGCGGCGCGCTCTCTATTATTGCCATCTTCCACCTCTTTCTGCAAGGCCCGCACCTGTCGCTCAACTTTGTCAAGTTTGGACAACCGGGCCGCATGGGAGTCCAATATGCTCTCCATTTTGTCCTGACGCGAAGAAAGCCCTTCTAGCTTGCTTTGCAGCACACCAAAATCGTCCCGCAGCACTCGGAGTGCTTCACCGTTTGCCTGCACAAGGTTTTTGACCCCTCTAATCTCTACGAGGATTTCCTGCTGCATTTCGGGGCCCTCGCACAAGGACCGGCCCCCTTCTGCGGGGACGGAGGTTCAGTTTTGGAACGTTTGCCGTGAGAAGCCGCTGGAGACCCAAATTCCAGGCGCGTTGGTTTGGTCCCCGCCATCTCACCAATGCGCCCCGGCAAGATCAGAGTAGAAGTTCCAAATATGTGAGGTGTTAATTCAGGATTCTGAGTAGGCCTCTCGGGAGCCTCAGCATTATGCGACCATCCCGCTGGACATCAGGCTCCGCCCCCCCGGACAAATGCCTTTTTACTTATTGCGACGTTTTTCTGAAGGAGCAAAAAAATATCAGGAGTAAGGGAGGCATTCCTCTCGTCTCCTTACTGTTGCTGGTTTGCCGAAATGAGTATTTTTCAAAGTCCTATTCATGCCCTGGAGCAGATATAAGCATGGACATCTCTGACGACAAATTGAGACATGCAGTGCCAGACTAAAACTGGACAGGTCCCCATGTGACATAGATATGATTGCATCGGACAAGTGTAAATTCTGGGCCTTCTAAAATGGCTCTTGGGACGTGGATGTGATTGAGGCGTCTGAATGGCCTTTTTTTGGACATCTAAATTATGAATAGGGCTTCTAAAATTACCCCCAGAGAGGTCAATTCTGTTCTGCACGTCCTGCCCCTGTACGGCCTGATAGAATTTGGGCGTGAAGTGGTAGCAGCCGATTCTGATCCCGCGGGGGCTAGACATACCCGCAGGATCAGAATCGGGTCTACCGGCCTGAACGTGTGGGCCGGACACCCAGCAGATCCCCAGTTAGCCCAGCCAGGCTTCTGAAGGGAGCGGCGGTGGCATGGTGTCCATTCTGGAGCCGCAATCACAAGTCGCCAAAAACACCCTTCTTTTCCTGCAGCCTGACCCCCAATCCAGCCTTTCATAGCCAGGGTCAGGCTACGGAGAACCCCCTGCACCCCTGACCTCTTTGTCTCCGCCAGGCTCAGCGGTCCACCCACATCCAGGGTGACTTATTCCATCTCCGAGGTGGAATAAGTCCCCCATCTACCAGGCCAACCTCGGATGTACAGGGTTGCCCTCAGCATCGGCCCTGTATGTCTGGTGTCAGGTGCCGCCCACTACCCGCCCTCACTCCTCCCCCGGCCCACCCCCCTCTCGCCCACGAACAGAGCTCCCCGCACAAGTATGCTATACGTGCAAGGAGCTCTGTCCCCTGCAGCACAACCTGGGCATTTAGCGGGTCTGGATATCCAGATTGGATGTCCAGACCCGCTAAACGAGGATCGGAATCTACCCCATAGTGTATAGTTTCGACAGTAGCTCTCTATTTCTCAGATGTTTCATGAACAGTTTCTAGAATGGTGACATCTATATATGCTTAATTCCCCTAACATCCCTCAAATCAATGACATACTATCCAATCTGCAAATATTGATAAAAGGTCCCTGTTCACCCTAACATGATCCCCCCTTATCTCTAATCAGTTGCCCCTCCCTGTACAATCCCTTCTCTCACCAACCTTGGATAGCCTCATGAACCAGTCTCGAGCTGAAGGCCTTATTAAAACACAAAGGCTAAAATAGAAGCTTTCTCTCCACAATAGTTGGTTATATTCATTATTCCAGATTTTCAGCGTAAATTTTATTCGATCTGAAGAGAAACCAGAGATTATAAAATGATGGTCTCTCACCTTTTTTTCTGTAGCTGGACTAGTGCACCCAAAAGAATTTTACCCATCTGCAGAATTGCCAAGTTATCCGGTTCCAGGAATGAGATTTTAAGCCAGTCCTGGATTTCTGATAACCTCATCCTGATGTATTATGGGACCTGCAGCACTGATTCCAATGAGTAAAATCAGGGACTACAAATACCACACTGCATTGCAATGCAAATTTAAAACCAGAAACGGCTTAAAATCTCACTCCTGGAACTGGGTAACCTGGCAACTCTGCACACAGGCCTACACCATGTGTGTCCATTGCTTACCTTCCTTTCTCTCTCTCTCTAAGCTCAGCTGCCCAATAATAAAACTTAAAATTGGGTATACCCAAACTACCCTTCTTTTGATCCATCCGCAGGACTCTTCTAACAACTCTAGGTTGCTTCTTCCAAATAAAGTCAAAGATTCTCTCTTTTGAGGAGCTCTAAGGATTCCATCTGAAAGTAGACTTGGCAAGGCTTGAAACAAGAAAAGTCTCCTAGGAAGTATGTTCATTTTAATATTTGCCGTAAGCCAAAACCAGGTAAGATTAGTTACAGTCCATAATTTAGGCGATAAAGATCATTGTCCTCTCTTGGAATCTTTACCCCAAAGCATTGTATTGCTTCTTTCATCCATTAGAATGGGACATTTTTCCTTCAAGACAACTTCCAGTCCACCAGACACAGCTATACTAAGAACTTCAGACTTCCTCACATTTATTCCAAACCCATATATTTTGTTATCAACCCTAATTTCCCTCATGAGCACTGGCAATGACAACAAGGGACGGGCATCTGCAAAAAGGTCAATCTTCTACTCATGCCTTCCCACAACAAATCCCCCGATATCCTCCTGCTGCCTGATGCTCTCAAGAAAAAGGTCCCATGCAAAGTGCAAAAAAGTAGAGATGACAAAGGCCAAGCTGGTTTCTTATCCTTCCCCAGTTCAAGACCCTCTGAATAACTGCCATTGCTAGCGACCTCGAGTAAAAGGCCCTTCCCCAGATAATCAATTTATCCCCTATACACAACGGTTGCAACACCTTGAATGGACATTCCAAGTGAACTCTATCGAAGGCTTTTTCTGCATCTATTGCTAATAGCATATATGACGTCCTTTTCCCAAACTACCCAAATCAGATTAAGTAATCTAATATTATCACCTACTTGTTTTCCAGATATAAAACATAAGAACATAAGAATATAAGATATGCCATACTGGGTCAGACCAAGGTCCATCAAGCCCAGTATCCCGTTTCCAACAGTGGCCAATCTAGGACATACATACCTAGCAGTCTCCCCCAAAAAAACACGTTCCATAATGCTTGTATTGGGTCAAGCAGTGATATCCTTGGTCCCTTTTAATTATAGTTTATGGACCTTTCCTCCAGGAGTTTGTCCAAACCTTTTTTAAACCCAGCTACACTAACAGCTTTTACTACATCCTCTGGTAACAAATTCCAGAGTTTGATTACATGTTGAGTGAAAAAATATTTTTTTTTATTAGTCTTAAATAGTTTACCCTGTAGCTTCATTGCAGGTCCCATGGTCTTTCTATATTCTGATGACGTAAACCATCGATCTACGTTTACCAGTTCCACTCCATTCATGAATTTGTACACCTCTATCATATCTCCCCTCAGCCATCTCTTTTCCTGGTTGAAGAGCCCTAACCTTTTTAGCCTCTCTTCATAGGGAGTATCCTTCCATCCCCTTTACCATTTTGGTGGCTCTTCTCTGTACCTTTTCTAATAACGCTATATCCTTTTTAACATAGGCGACCTGAATTGCGCACAATATTCAAGGTGCGGTCTCACCATGGAACGATATAGAAGCATTATAATATCCATTGTTTTATTTTTCATTCCTTTCCTTATGATACCTAGCATTCTATTTGCTCTCTTGGCTGCCGCTGCACAGTGGGCTGAGGGTTTTAACATGTTATCCACAATGACGCCTAAATCTTTTTCCTGGGTGGTGGTTCCTAATGTGGAACCTTGCATCGTGTAATCATAGTTTGGGTTGTTCTTTCCTATGTGCACAACTTTGCACTTGTCCACATTAAATTTCATCTGCCATTTGGATGCCCAGTCTTACAATTTATCAAGATCCTCTTGCAATTTTCCACAATCCTCTTGGGTTTTAACAACTTTAAATAGTTTTGTGTCATCTGCAAATTTGATTACTTCACTCGTTATTCCCTTTTCCAGGTCATTTATGAATATGTCAAAAAGCAGCGAACCCAGCACAGATCCCTGGGGTACTCCACTATACACCTTTCTCCAGTGGGAAAATTGCCATTTAGCCTACCCTCTGCTTTCTATCTTTTAACCAGTTCCTGATGCACAATAGTACTCTGCCTTCTATCCCATGACTTTTAATTTTGTCAAAAGTCTTTGATGAGGGACCTTGTCAAAGGCTTTCTGAAAGTCCAGATACACTATATCAACTGACTCACCTTTGTCTACCTGTTTATTCATACCTTCAAAAAAACATAACAGATTAGTAAGACAAGATCTTCCTTCTCTAAAGCCATGTTAGCTGTCTCCCATTAAGCCATGACTATCTATATGTTCAGTAATTTTGTTCTTTATTATGGTTTCTACAATTTTTCCCCAGTATTGATGTCAGGCTCACCGGTCTGTAGTTTCCTGGATCATCCCTGGAACCCTTTTTAAAAATTGGCGTTACATTGGCCATCCTCCAGTCTTCGGGTATTACAGATGATTTTAATGATAGTTCACAGATTACTAATAGCAGGTCTGCCATCTCATATTTCAGTTCTTTCAACACCCTTGGATGTATACCATCCGGTCCAGGTGATTTGCTACTCTTCAGTTTATCAAATAGCTGTAAAACATCTTCCCCATGTATCGATATGTCTTTCAATTTTTCCACAGTATCACCTTTAAATACCACTTCAGTCATGGGTAACAATCCCTACATATTCCTCAGTAAATACCAAAGCAAAGAATTCATTCAGTCTCTCCGCTATGGCCTTGTCCCCTCTTAGCGTCCCTTTTACCCTTCTATCATCTAATGGTCCAACTGACTCTCTCACAGGTTTTTTGCTATGAATGTACTTGAAAAATTCTTTATTACACATTTTTGCTTCCACAGCAAGCTTCTTCTCAAATTCTCCCTTTGCCTGCCTTATCAATGCCTTGCATTTAACTTGCCAGTGCTTGTGCTGTTCTAGTTTTCGTCATTTGACTCTTTTTTCCATTTCCTGAAAGATGCTTTTTTGGCAACAGCAGCTTCTCTGACCTCACCTTTAAACCATGCTGGCAGTTTTTTGGACTTCCTTCCACTTTTCTTAAAGTGTGGAATACAGCTGGTTTGGGCTTCCAAGATAGTATTTTTAAACAACACCCAAGCTTGATGTAAGTCCTTAACCTTTCCAACTGCTCCTTTTAGTTTTTTCTTAACTATTTTCCTCATTTTATCATAGTCTCCCTTTTGAAAGTTAAAAGGTAATACTCTGGATTTCCTTACCATCCCTCTTCCATTAATTAAATCAAACATGATCATGCTATGATCACTATTTCCAAGTGGCCCCAACACCCTTATCTCTTGCACCAGATCTGGTGTTCCACTAAGGACTAGGTCCAAAATGGCTTCCCATCTGGTCGGTTCATGAACCAGCTGCTCCAAGAAGCAGTTATTTATTTCATCTAAAAATTTTATCTCCCTAGCATGTCCTGCCATGACACTGACCCAGTCAATACTGGGGTAAGTGAAATCACCCATTATTATTACTGTGCCGTAACTTTCGTTTTCGTTAGTTTCCCTGATTTCTTTGAGCATTTCATCATTCTGGCCAGGCGGTCGATAGTACACCCCCACTGCCATCGCCTTCCCCTTTTTACCTGGAATTTTAATCCATAGAGATTCTACAGCAAATTGTGTTTCCTGCAAAACTTTAATCCTTTGTGACTCAATGCCCTCTCTAACATAGAGCGCAACCCCTGCACCAATTTGATCAGATCTATCATTGCAATATACTTTGTACCCAGGTATCACAATATTCCACTGGTTGTCCTCCTTCCACCATGTCTCTGAGATACCAATCATATCTAACCTCTCATTTAGTGCTGTATATTCTAACTCTCCCATCTTATTTTTTTATACTTCTATCATTTGCATACAAGCATTTTAGAGACTGTATTTTATTCATATTAATCTGGCTATCGGTAGGCAGGAGTAATTTGGAATCTTTAAGCTCTGTCTGCTCCGTACTCAAGGGCATTTGGGCTCCTTTTCTCTTTATTGGAACCTCTCTGCTGATATTCTCTTACTTCATTCTTTTGGTAGTATCCTTCAAGGATATATTTTTCCAAACCATGTGCTATTGGGCAACTGTCGGCTCTTCCCTATTATCTAGTTTAAAAGCTGCTCTATCTCCTTTTTAAAGGTTAATGCCAGCAGTCTGGTTACATCCTGGTTAAGGTGAAGCCCTTCCCTTCAGAAGAGCCCCTCCTTTCCTCAGAATGTTCCCCAGTTCCTAACAAATCCAAAATCCTCATCCTTGCACCATCGTCTCATTCACGCATTGAGTCTCTGGAGCTCTGCCTGCCTTTTGGGTCCTGCACGTGGAACGGGAAGCATTTCGGAGAACACTACCCTGGACATTCTGGATTTCAACTTCCTACCTAAAAGCCTAAATTTAGCCTCCAGAACCCCCCTACCAAATTTTCCTATGTCATTGGTACCGACATGTACCAAGACAGCAGACTCCTCCCCAGCACTAAGACCTTGTCTAGTTGGCGCGTGAGATTGCTACCTTCGCACCAGGCAGACATGTTATCAGGCGATCCTCACGTCCAAAATAAAAATGATGCCTACTTCATAAAGTATGTGTATCAACTATTAAAAAGTGAACATATACAAATATTCATAAATAAATACATATATATGAACAAGTTTCATGAAATTACATATATATATTATAAACAATTGACAAAGAAAAAACTATTCACTTAAAACACATAAAAACTATCAGCAACATTCACCTATATGTGAAAATATTAAAAATGATTTAAAAAATAATGTACCCATGGAGCAAGTAGGTGTCTAAACCAAAATAAAAATGATACCTCAGAGGCTGGCACGTCATATGTCTCATGTCTTCCATCAAGAAGCAAACCAACCAAGGAAAAAACATGGGGGGGGGAGAGAAGGGGAAGCAGGAGGGGGGAGGGGGAAGGGGGAAGGGGAAAGGGAAAGGGAAAGGGAGGGGGAAAGGGAAGGGAAACGTATGGATAGAAGGGGGTAAAAAACATCTCATTAGCACAATGAACAAAACCAAAAAAATAGAAGGTTAAATCGATGGATGAGGACCAAGATAGAATCATAGAATTATATGTGTAGAAACAGTCCAAATGGAAAACTAAACAAAGTGCAGATGTGATTTATTAAGAACCAAATACTAGTTTAGAAATCCCTGGAGAGAACAGTCCAAAAAGACCCTCCCCCTCCCCCTGCTTCCCCTTCCCATCCCCATCCCCCCTCCCCCATTTTTCCTTGATTGGTTTGCTTTTTTTGCTTAGTTCCTGCTTCACTTCTTGCTGGAAGACATGAGACGTATGACTTGTACCAGCCTGTGAGGTATCATTTTTATTTTGGTTTAGACACCTACTTGCTCCATGGGTACATTATTTTTTTAAATCATTTTTAATATTTTCACATATAGGTGAATGTTGCTGATAGTTTTTATGTTTTTTAAGATAATAGTTTTTTCTTTGTCAATTGTTTATAATATATATATATATGTAATTTCACGAAACGTGTTCATATATATGTATTTATTATGAATATTTGTATATGTTCTCTTTTTTAATAGTTGATACACATACTTTATGAAGCAGAATCTATCAATTCTTTGTTTTTACATGATTTATAGTATATTTATTTATTTATTTATTATCAGTTTGTGTATGTACTGCTTTACATTTTTATCTGTTTGCTCTGCTTCTGATGTTTTTATGAATTTGTTTCTTTGCTTGATGAGAGCTATTATGGGATGTTTTTATGTTTTATCATATTTATGTATGTCTTATTCATTTGTTTTAACAGATCATAGCCCCTGAAGAAGGCCATGCTGAAACATGGCTGTGTTGGGCTTTGTTCCTGGTACTGTTTACCTGTACTTTCAGGTTTAATAAAGTTTTTGGTTTGTTGCTCGCTTCTTTGGTTTGTTTGCTGTGGGACTTGCGAGTACTTGTGCCTCCTGTTGTGGATCACTTCTCTGCCCTCCACTTATGCATTTTCAAGTAATATATACAGGCAACATATCAAAATACACATCTTATGAACTCCAGATGGAGGCTCTCAATGCATATGCTGAGCACAAGTCATAAATCTGAGAGGCCGAGATGATTGCCAGTATAGTCTGGCATACTGTTTTTTTCTCTTCTTCCAGAGCTTTACTTTAAGGAAATACAGGCCCAGTATTAGATATGCCTAGGCAACTTCCTTTGGTGCCAAATTCTGATAGATGGCTAGAGCATTGCTGCCATTGCCAGACCTTACTCCAGGCTTGGCACTTCTATGTGGAAGGCTGGTCCTATAGCAGCAACTCTTCCTCAGTATGGAATCTCCCAGCCCTCATGCACTCAGAGGTACTGCTGTGCCCTATCACTCAAACATGCTTTCAGGAAGCCCATGTGGGAGAACAAGGCAGGGCAGGGCACCGCAGCCCCTGTTAGTACATGAGGGTCAGAAGGTCCCATGCTGAAGTTAACTGGCTAAATAATAGTTATTTGGGGTGGGGATGGTTTTAAGCACAGTGGCCAAAGTAAGGAGGGAAGATGGGAGAAGGGAGGCTATGGGAAGAGATGATCAAAGGGAGGTGGACCCTCTCTAGTGATTTCAGAAGCGGTTTACTCACACTTCCCTCATCAGCTAAAGGCACCCATAATTAAATCTTAGAAAACTAATGGCATTGTTCTACTGCTTTTGAGATATCGATTTGAAAATGCAGGTTCTGTTTTAAGAGTGTTCTACTGCAAAATGGAGCAGGGCCTCCCTGGTTTACTACCATCTGCATGGGAGGAGCTAGGAGCTGAGAGTTTCTTTCATAGATAAGTGGAGAAAGCATGCTGAGCATGGCTCGTGGAATTCTTTTCAATCCTTGTGTGTGTGACAGAGAGTATTTATCTATGTTGTCTTTGTCTCTGACCTGGGGAAGAGAGAAGAGGAGCAGTAGCCAGACATTCGATTGGTCTGGAAAGAATAAAAGATTACTACAAAATATCCTCAGGGTTTTGCATGCATAAAGTTGACAATCAGATCACAGCACCTACTTTTATGTGATATACATGTAGGTGTTCCCGTGGACATAGAATGGGTGAAGCACAGTATGCATGTATTCTTTTTATTAAATACACACGTATGCACCGATTCCTCCTGACACATACATGCATAAAGTCAATCCTATCTCAGAGCGGGTATCTTTGTGCAGGAGCTTTCAGATAGACTATTCTGTAAAGGCAGATATGTTGCATTTCAAAAATGGGTGCAACATGGGACGTGTTTATTAAGCCCCATACCAGTAATGCATGTGCGGGCCATGTTACCAATTTTGGGGTTCTGCAGCAACTTCAGAGGTCATGTGCGTCCATCTCCTTCCAGTAGTGCAAGCCTAGTGCACCGGCATTGTGCCATCTGTCACATATGTGCAACTAAAGCCACCCATTGAGGTGGCATTAGTCGCATCCATGCTACCAGTGTCAAGCACAGATAGTGCAGGCCACTAATACCTGTGGTAGCCATGACACACAGGGAACGCCTGTGAACTGACCATGTCTCGCCCATTTCCTGCCCTGACGCACGCTTTAACAGTCTAGGCGTCCTTTTACAAAATCACCCTCCACTTCACCTGCTGAAACTCTGCAATCATGGATCCTGGTGTCACCCTTGAATGATAACCAGGACTTTTTCCCCATTTCTTCAGCATCCCACCCAACCCAGGGAACAAAACCCTCTCCTGGAGATTTAACTAAGGACCTTCTGCACTACCATTGAGCCAATGGGCCATCTTCGGTGTTTTATTTACTTTTTAAATATTTGTAATCCATCCATCTAAGTGTCCTAACAATCTACATACAAAATTAAAATGTATAAAAACAAATAAAAAATACAATAAAAGTACAACAATCGCATTAAAATAAACAATAAGCTAGACCTATAGTTGCAATGTCCCACCTGCTCTTATTGTTAGCTAGTAGATAATGCTCCCTAATTCATTGGAAAAGCCTCTTGAAAGTCTTCAACTGCCTTCCAGACATCAATATATTGATCATCAACAAATGCAAAAAAACACAACCTAGTTTCTGCCTAACTACAGGAATTTGTAACCACCCCATCTCCATCGACCTCAGTGTATAATTTGGTCTACACAGACTAAAAAGAAACTTAATATATAATCTTATCCTCCAAGTGAAGGGTAAGCAACAGCAAGTGATTTGATCCCATTTGAGAGAAATAAATTCATCAGCTGAGCTAAAGTCAGCAGATCTGCTATGTCAAGAGGAATATTGATGGTGGTATACTCATTATGCAGAGATCTCTGTGACCCACAATGAAACCTACTTTTAAGAAGCCAAAATATTAGGATTGGGCAGCAACTGATCAGACCATAAGGTAGCAACCAACTTTGACATCAAGAGGCTAATTTTATAAAGTTGTGCCTCATTATGCATGTTTTCACTTGCGTATTTTATGCCTTAGGTTACGGTGTGATGACTTACCCCAGTCCCAGAACTGACAAAAATGGCCGCACTTACTTTTCGCAAGTATGTATGTAAATTCTAATATTTAATCAATCCCTGCTGGCACACTCCATACTCCACCCAAACTCTGCCCATGCACATGCCTTCAGTGAAAGCACACGCAATGCAAACAACGCACAGAGTTTTCCAATAGTCAATATTTTAGAAGAGGTCATTGACACGTGTTAAGTGGCCACTTAGCCACGCAAATGTCTTAATATACCAACATTTATGTGCATTGCCAACATCTAAAATGAAGCACCTCCTTATAAAATTACCCACCACAAGCCTTTAATGCTCTTTTTTATTGACTGTTCTGTGAAAAGAAATTTTCCATTTCACATCCTATTATCTTGCAAAATATGAAGCTCCGGCAAATGGAAAAGGAGCTGAGCATGATAATTGGCTGAGTGCTGCCAACAGGTAAAAGAACGAGGGGCACTGAAAAAGATCCACAGTTTATGTAAAACTGAGAGACAGAAAAGAAAACAATATACAATATCAGATGATATGGCCCATTTGACAAAGGTGAGGGAGCTCTCTGGCTCTGGCAATATATGAAATGAATTAGTTTTCTACAATCCATTGTGTGTTGGGTCTTGGAGGTTAGGTATCTGATTTATATTGCGTACTCAAGAATGCAGTCTAGGAAAAACATTGCTGCTTGCTGAGGGTAGCTTGCTGCCTTGCATAATTTATCTCAACACGCACAGGGAGACGATCCATCTTTCTCCTGTGCGCTACTGCAGAAGTTCATCTGAGAGCGAAGTTTAATTAAGAGACTGGCGTGGCATTTCCTTCCTACCCTACCTGTGGAAGAAAAGGTGGAGCAAGTTGATATGGGATCACAAGTAAAGCATCCATGACTGGCTGAAGCATGAAGCCGACTAGGCGGTTGCATGAGGACAGGCAGTTTTTGGAGGGCTGGCAAAGAGCAGCTTAAGGCAGAGTAAAACTGTAGCTCCTAACAGCTGCACGAACTCAAAGAACCATCAGCCAGTTTTTTAAGCTGCAGGAAGGGTGGGCAGATTTTCAGAGAGCCCATTTACTAAGATAAATAGCTATTCACTTGAGGAAATGGACTTTAGAAATTGACCTTGCTTTATAGATCATATTTTTACCAGATCATTCAGGGAGAGGTGCTTTTGTGGTAATCATTATTGTTTGGATTTCATTATCAAAATGTTGGTGGGGAGGGTGTCCTCGGGGCTTGAAAGATAATTTGAAAGGGGTGAATGGCCAAAGGTTCCCCTAAGGCAGAGCTTCCCAAATCTTTCATTCATTGCCCCTAGGGATAAAATACACTCAATTTAAAATCTGACAAAATGCTGTCTCTTTCCCATTAACACAGGCAAGATCATTTTTGTGAGGTATGGAGCAAAGCAAGGCTTTCAAGTGCCTGGCTCTGGCTGGGCTAATGCTGCCTGGCAGCCTCAGGATTCCTTTTACTAAAGTCGCTGAGGTTCAGCGGGTAAAATGTGAAACAAACACATGTTAAGGGCAAGGCTTCTGTTATAGCTGTTGGGGGCATTACCAGTTAACCCCCTTTTTTTCATTTCAAATTTCTTTATTAATCATAATCATAAAGATAAAAATACAATAAAGTCCTCATCAAGAGGGAAGATCACTTAATATCAAAACCAACAAAAACCCCAAGAAGCAAATCAAGATAAACTTACATCAAAACCCCGCATTCTCTCTATCACACTAATGCCCACTTAAACTTAAGCCAGGAGGCACAAAACACCTTTTAAAGAAAATTAAAGCATTAGTCCGATTCCATAAAAATGTACCTATCCCATGTAGAACAATACATTTACAAGGATGCTTCAAGAAAAAGGAAGCACCAAGTGCGCGAGTCTGTGTCTTCAGTACCAAGAAAGCGTTCCCACATTTCTGCATCACCTTACTAACATTAGGGAATATTTGAATCCTACTCCCACAAAACGAGGTGGCCTTCTTGTGAAAATACAACTTTATTACCAAATTTGTATTATTCAAGGACAACCAAAGTTGCATGGGTTGAAGTAACATCAAAAGAAGATTCTAAAAAAACCAAGATATCTAAAGACTCAAAGGAGAGAGGATATAAACATCCTACATCCTCAAGAGTTACAGGCTTACCCAAAGGAATATAAAAAACTATTAGATAACTTTATTGTAGCAACATCTTCTATTAATAATACTTCTTTCAAATATTTCTGGAATAATATAGTTGGGACTAAGTAGTGAGTGCATGGAAAATTAAGTAAGCTTAAATTCTGGCTCGGGTAAAATTCTCCATTGCCTCCAGTTGGCGATGAATCACCAAACTATCACCAAATTGAGCAAAAGAAACTTGCCCCTCTAACTTATACAAAACAGTATTACAGACAGATAATCGACCCTCCTGCTCATTTAGTTTATCAATTACATCAACAGAAAACTGTGCAACTTGGGAAAGAGATGATCGCAACGATAACTCCGTGCGAGTCACCACTTCCCAAATGTCGCACAGTGAAACTTCTTTTGGGTGGCAGACACTTTTTGGGGAACTTCTGAAAAAGATAATGGATTAAACCTCTCCTTTGAGTCAAAAGAAACAGTTGCCCGGTCTGAAACAGAAGTCCCCTGTAGGGCAGTAGGCAGGGTGCCTTCTTTTTCATCCATATAGGGGTGGCATGTGCTCAAGTCAAAACTTCCTGACTGGGCAATACCCGTGCGTGTTGGAAAAGATATCTTCAAGGGAGTACTCACAGTACCAAATGAACCTTCAGGCCCTGACAAAAAGGTCTCCAAGCTGGCTGATTGAAGATGATGATCCATTGGCCCTACGATCTTAATGGCCTTAACCACCTGTACCAGAAACACTTTCTTCCTCCGCTTCCCATCCAACTCCATCAGATACGGTTTCACTCCTACAGGCTCTGAAGAGGCTCCAAAAGGGCAGGATGTGCCCCTCTGGCCACACTCCTTCATTCAGGTGCCCACAGACATGTACCCGCGGCCACGTCCCGCAGCTACCAACGAATGTTATAGCAGCAAGGAGTGACGTCAGCTGCTGCTCCTCCTGTCCCACAGCATGCAGAGTTCCAATTCACCAGGTAACAGAAAGGTTCCTCCCTCTCCCAGCAGTTAACCCTTTGATGCAAATACTAATATAACATAGTAATATAGTACATGACAGCAGATAAATACCAGTATGGTCCATCAAGTCTGCCCAGTAAGGTGGCTAGAGTAGGTGTACCTGCCACTACATGCAGGTCATCCCCTTCTATGCCTTTGTTTAGAATTGTACCCACCGCTCCGTACTCCGGTAAAGCAGGCTCACCTAATGACTACTCTGCATCCAGACGCCACTCAATCCCCACCCCATCGTGCCATAACCAATTCAGGTTTGTTTTACTGCACAGTCAGTAGCATGCTGGCGTGTTTGTGTTTATGGCTGCCAGAAGCCACAAGTTAAAAATGTATGTTAACCAGTCACCAGCCTTTAGTAAAGGGCCCTCGGTATGTCTATAATGCCATCCCTGAACAGACGCATGCTCCTCTCTAGCACTCTAGGCTAAGGAATAGGTATTTGGAATTATATTGCTTGGATTTTAAAGCAGGAGCTAATAACAACATTCAGATTTGTTACAGCAGATACCCTGACATTTTACATTAAATACAGAGGTAAAAGCAAACCATTGTTCAATTGTGTGGCATATGGTTCAACCTATTTTTTTCCTAGTGAGGGAATTAATGTGGAAAAAAAAATTCAAACCTCAAAGGAAGTTACTTGGATGGTATATTTGGTTTAATTAAGTGCTTTTTTCCTTTGAATAGATGAAACTGCTGCCTATGTGAAGAAAGTCCCCCATATGGAGCAATCGAAGCATGTAGTCAGTAATTAATAAAAATTAAAAAAAAGGGCAATGATGGACCATCTGGTCATCATTTTTGTTTGCTTCTGAAAGACCAGTTGATAGTCTTCATTAGATATTCATGTTCTGAGGCCCCACGGTTAAAGGTAGAACAGTCTACTGTATCAGCAAAAGAAGATCAGCAGCGTTAGCAAAAGGTGATTTATGAAACTTCTGAGTACAGGGAAGGGGAAGAGAGAAAGGAAAAGAAAAAGTGTCAGATCAAAAACACTGGTGCTAAATGAAGCTTACGGTAATAATTCCTAGAATATTTAGATTAGCCATTAAAGAGAGAGGGGGACAGATGAAGAAAGGGAACTTGGGGCTTTCACTGTCTCATGACTTCAAAAACATGTAACATGAAAACCAATGAAAACTGAAATCAAAGGCTTTCAAAATGTGGGCAAACATCTGGAAGCTAACATGACTTCTGGAACATGAAAAAACACTTCAGAATTTGTGTATCGATGTTTTGGTTTGCAAAAAATAGAAATGTAGGAAAAAAGAGTATGTACTAGTCTAGGAACTGTGGCATAAATTTTCAAAGGTATGCACTTCTATATCTAATCAAAATGCTATGCAATGGTAAACAACTGAGATCTTCTCTGGTTCTGAAACAATCAAATCACCATAGCAAAATCCACGCACAAGTAACCTGCATGCCCTCTGGTACAGAATAAATACAGGAGCAGCTAAAACAAAGTCCTTAGCTTTTATTTAGAGTACAAACATCCCCACTGGTGTTTCATGCAATATGGCTGCCAAGCTGTCATTACAGGCACATACTGTGACAAATCCAGAGACTGCATTATCGATAAACAGAAAGCAAAGTCTACAGCATTATAATAGATAAAGAGAAAATATACCACAATCCCAGACTGCCTACAAATAGACAACATGATCCCTGTGATAACCCTAGTCTTGAACTATAAACAATAGCTATGCCCTTGGATTTATCTTAACCAGATAATATATATCTAAAGAGAAAACAGAACCTAAGATCTGTCCATTGGTAATAAGATAAAGACTATGCCCATATAATTTAACTGCTCACTGGTATCACGGTTTATTCACCACTGACTTCTTGCAAAGACTCACAAGAAGAACTTAGTGGAGGGCTCACCATTCCTGCCAAACTGTGCAGGAGTCTTCTGGCAGCAATGCTGCCAGTAGGAGGTGCTGTGATATCAGGCTTTTAGTCTGTGAGACTAAGGGCTACACTAACAGTTTTTACTACATCCTCCGGTAACAAATTCCAGAGTTTGATTACACGTTGAGTGAAAAAATATTTTGCCTTATTAGTCTTAAATAGGTTACACTATGGCTTCAATGCATGTCCCCTAGTCTTTCTATATTCTGATGATGTAAACAATTGATTTATGTTTACCCGTTCCACTCCATTCATTAATTTATAGACCTCTATCATATTTCCCATCAGCCATCTCTTTTCCAGGTTGAAAAGCCTTAACCTTTTTAGCCTCTCTTCATAGGAGTATCCTTCCATCCCCTTTACAATTTAGGTGGCTCTTCTTTGTACCTTTTCTAATAACGCTATATCCTTTTTAAGATACGGCGACCAGAACCGCACACAATATTCAAGGTGCGGTCGCACCATGGAACGATACAGAGGCATTATAATATCCTTTGTTTTATTTTCCATTCCTTTCCTTATCATACCTAGCATTCTATTTTCTCTCTTGGCCGGCGCTGCACACTGGGCCGAGGGTTTTAACATGTTATCCACAATGACGCCTAAATCATTTTCCTGAGTGGTGGTTCCTAATGTGGAACTTTGCATCGTGTAACCATAGTTTGGGTTGTTCTTCCCTAGGTGCATAACTTTGCACTTGTCCACATTAAATTTCATCTGCCATTTGGATGCCCAGTCTTCCAATTTATCAAGATCCTCTTGCAATTTTCCACAATCCTCTTGGGTTTTAACAACTTTAAATAGTTTTGTGTCATCTGCAAATTTGATACCTCACTCGTTATTCCATTTTCCAGGTCATTTATGAATATGTCAAAAAGCAGCGGACCCAGCACAGATCCTGGGGCACTCCACTATTCACCTTTCTCCATTGGGAAAATTGGCCATTTAGCCCTACCCTCTGCTTTCTATCTTTTAACCTGTTCCTGATCCACAGTAGTACACTGCCTCCTATCCCATGACTTTTTAGTTTTGTCAAAAGTCTCTGATGAGGGACTTTGTCAAAGGCTTTCTGAAACTCCAGATACACTATATCAACGAATTCGCCTTTGTCTACCTGTTTATTCACACCTTCAAAAAAACATAACAGATTAGTAAGACAAGATCTTCCTTGTCTAAAGCCATGTTGGCTGTCTCCCATTAAGCCATGTTCAGTAATTTTATTCTTTATGATGGTTTCTACCATTTTTCCCGGTATTGATGTCAAGCTCACCAGTCTGTAATTTCCCGGATCACCCCTGGAACCCTTTTTAAAATTTGCCGTTACATTGGCCATCCTCCAATCTTCGGGTATTACAGATGATTTTAATGATAGTTTACAGATTACTAATTGCAGATCTGAAATCTCATATTTCAGTTCTTTCAACACCCTTGGATGTATACCATCTGGTCCAGGTGATTTACTACTCTTCAGTTTATCAAATAGTTGTAATACATCTTCCCTGTGTATCGATATTTCTTTCAATTCTTCCACAGTATCACCTTTAAATACCACTTCAGTCATTGGTAACATCCCTACATCTTTCTCAGTAAAGACCAAAGCAAAGAATTCATTCAGTCTTTCCACTATGGCCTTGTCCCTCTTAGTTCCCCTTTTACCCCTCTATCATCTAATGGTCCAATTGACTCTCTCACAGGTTTTTTGCTACAAATGTACTTGAAAAAGTCTTTATTACACATTTTTGCTTCCACAGCAAGCTTCTTCTCAAATTCTCTCTTTGCCTGCCTTATCAATGCCTTGCATTTAATTGCCAGTGCTTGTGCCATTTCCAGTTTTTCTATTTTGGCTCTTTTTTCCATTTCCTGAAAGATGCTTTTTTGGCAACAGCAGCCTCTCTGACCTCACCTTTAAACCATGCTGGCAGGTTTTTGGACTTCCTTCCACTTTTCTTAAAGAATGGAATACAGCTGGTCTGGGCTTCCAAGATAATATTTTTAAAATATTTTTAAACAACACCCAAGCTTGATGTAAGTCTTTAACCTTTGCAACTGCTTCTTTTCGTTTCTTTCTTAACTATTTTCCTCAATTTATCATAGTCTCCCTTTCGAAAGTTAGAAGGTAGTACTATGGATTTCCTTACCATCCCTCCTCCATTAATTAAATCAAACATGGTCATGCTATGATCATTATTGCCAAGTGGCCCCAACACCCTTATCTCTTGCACCAGATCTGGTGTTCCACTAAGGACTAGGTCCAAAATGGCTTCCCCTCAGGTCAGATCATGAACCAGCTGCTCCAAGAAGCAGTCATTTAATTCATCTAGAAACTATCTCCCTAGCATGCCCAATACTGGGGTAATTGAAATCAGTCATTATTAATACTGTGCTGTAACGTTTGTTAGCTTCCCTGATTTCTTTGAGCATTTCATCATCCATTTGTTCATTCTGGCCAGGTGGTCGATAGTACACCCCCACGGCCATCGCCTTCCCCTTTTTACATGGAATTTCAATGCATAGAGATTCTACAGCAAATTTTGTTTCCTGCAAAACTTTAATCCTTTGTGACTCAATGCCCTCTCTAACATAGAGCACAACCCCTCCACCAAATTGATCAGCTCTATCATTATGATATAGTTTGTACCCAGGTATCACAGTGTCCCACTGGTTGTCCTCTTTCCACCATGTCTCTGAGATACCAACATATCTAACCTCTCATTTATTGCTATATATTCTAACTCTCCCAGCTTATTTTTTAGACTTCTAGAATTTGCATACAAGCATTTTAGAGACTGTATTTTATTCATATTAATCTGACTATCGGTAGGCAGGCGTCATTTGGAATCTTTAAGCTCTGTCTGCTCCGTACTCAAGGGCATTTGGGCTACTTTTGTCTTTATTGGAACCTCTCTGATGATATGCCCTAACTTCATTCTTTTAGTAGTATCCTTCAATGATACATTGTTCCGAACCTTGCGCTTTTGGGAAACTGTCGGCTCTCCCCTATTATCTAGTTTAAAAGCTGCTCTATCTCCTTTTTAAAGGTTAATGCCCGCAGCCTGGTTCCATCCCAGTTAAGGTGAAGCCCATCCCTTCAGAAGAGCCCCTCCTTTCCCCAGAATGTTCCCCAGTTCCTAACAAATCCAAAATCCTCATCCTTGCACCATTGTCTCATCCACACATTGAGACTCCGGAGCTCTGCCTGCTTTTTGGGTTCTGCGCGTGAAACCGGAAGCATTTCGGAGAACTCTATCCTGGAAGTTCTGGATTTCAACTTCCTACCTAAAATCCTAAATTTAGCCTCCAGAACCTCCCTACTACATTTTCCTATATCATTGCTACTGACATATACCAAGACGCAGACTCCTCCCCAGCAGTATCTAAGACCTTGTCTAGGTGGCGCGCGAGGTCCTCTACCTTTGCACCAGGAAGACATGTTACCAGGTGATCCTCACGTTCACCAGCCACCCAGCTATCTGTATGCCTAATGATCAAATCACCAACTATAACGGCTGTCCTAACCCTCCTCTCATGGGCACATGGCCCTGGAGAAAGTTCCTTGGTGCGAGAGAGTTTTACATCACCTGGAGGACAGGTCCTAGCTACAGGATCACTTCCTACCACACCAGTACAGAGATATGCAGTGCTTAAGAAAAGACAGCGAGTGAGAACAAGATAAGGTACCAGATACCCCGGGTTTTCAGGGATTGTTCCTGATTTCAAACTAAAGTCCCTGGATCTCTGAACTAAAACCACCTCCTATGATTTAAGGGCAGATTGAGGCACAGGGCATTTCTTCTCCCACAAGCCCCTCCAATGGACTGCAAGAGGCCTATCGAGTCTTCTGGATCCTCCCTCCACATTGGCAGCAACGGTGCCCCATAGCATGTCAGCATCCTGTGCAATATAGAACCAGGTTACCAGATATTTAACAGGCAAATCTGGGACGCTTATCTAAAGTGCGATGGTGGTGGTGGGGAAAGGGACACCTTATTTATTTATTTACAATTCTTATATACCGCACTATTTGACATCAGCGCGGTTTACATCGAACACAAAATTCAGCACAAAAACAAACGTCTGAGTTACATTAAACAGGGTCAATAAACTTGGATAACAAGGTAATTATGAATCACAGGACAGTAAACTTGGATTGCAAGGTAAACTATTGACATCTTTAAATTATAGCACAAAAGAGACGTAATGGTCAGTGGAACCTTATACTTAATGGTCAGTGGACATTACTATGTGGGGAATTCTGACTCACTAGGTGATTCGGAGTTCCTATAACTAACGGAGAGGGGACGTGCTTCTGCACTCACCGGGAAGTATTTAAGGAATAAGTAATGTTTGAGGGCCTTTCTAAATTGAAGTAGGTTGGTGGTTGCTCTAATATCTGGTGGCAATGTATTCCAGAGTTTTGGGGCACGAAGACTGAAAGCCCTGTTTGCTGTTGATGAGGTGCTTCTTGTAAGTTCACGAGAAACCATTAGCATATTTAATGCAATTGATCTTCTTGATCTATTCGGGGTTATGGGTTTGATGAGATCAGTTAAAGAAGTGGAGGAGAGACTATTTACCGCTTTGAAGGTAAGTAGTAATGTCTTCAACAGCAAGGCATGGAGGAGAGAAGAACTATTACCCCGCCCCCTCCATCCATCCCACGACAGCAACAATATCACTTTCAAGCAGACAAATAGACAGAAAAACAGACATAGGGATACATTTCCCCTGTACCGTGCAAAATATAAAGACGATTATGGAAGTAAATTCCAAAAATTGACATTTAAATCACTAAATTAAAAATATATATTTTTCTATTCCTCAGTCCCTATTGCTGGAATCGGTCAAGACAGGAGACTGCATAACAGGTGAAAGTCAGGAACACAGCCCTAATACTGTGGACATCTGGTAACTTTACTCCCCTCCTGCTCCTCAGTCCCAAAACTCCAAGATGCTACTGTTTTTCTCCAAATGTCCCAGATTTATTTTATTTTATTTATTTAACAGGTTTTCTATACCGCCTTATCCTTAATTCAAAGCGGTTTACATAGAACAATTACAGCAACCAGCTTTTACATAGAACAAGGTATTAAAACTTGGAGGATTAGATGGGGCATGTAAGCTACATTTAACAATTGTTAACTATAGACAGATACATTGATGCGGTGTGACAGGGTACAAATGCTACATTTGACAGATGTTCAATATAGACAAATACATTGTTGCGGTATGTGTGCAACATAGTTATATTTACGTTGAGGGAGTGGTCCATGAGGTTTAGAGGTCCTTGAGTTTTAATCAGAAAATTAAGTTAAGATGGTCATGGGGTGGTACTGATGAGTTCGATAGTTTGATGGGTTGGTTTTGGATCATTTCCTTATGGCTCTTGTTCTTCTAGGGTGGGACCACAGTATTCCAGGAAGAGGCGAGTCTTTATGGCTTTCCTAAACTCCAATAGGTCTTTGATTGCACATATTGAAGCGGGTAGATCATTCCACAACTGGGGAGCGTACAGGGAGAAGGCTCTACTGCAGGTGAATCGTTTTGCTGTTCGGAAGCTTGATGGAGTTTCCAGGATGGTGTTGTCTGCTCCTCTTCTTGTTCTGGTTGGACGTGTTTTCCTGATCAATGGTTGAAGAGTCATTGGAGATAGGTTGTTTAATATTTTGAAGCTTATTATTAGGATTTTGTATTTAGTGTGTACAGTGACAGGGAGAGCGTGTAGTTGGTGAGGTGCAGGCATTATATGGCTGTATTTTGCTGTTCCAGTAATGATTCTTGCAGCAGTGTTTTGCACCAGTTGCAGGGGGAGTGTTGTTTTCTTAGGAAGGCCATGGTAGATTGCGTTGCAATCATCTGTTATGGGTATTACTATGGCTTGGCATACGTGCTCTCCAAAAATCTGGTAACCCTTAGAAGAAAAGGAGGTTAAGCCATGGGTTTAGGAGAGGGAGAGGAAGGGAAAGGGAGCACAGAAAGTGGGAAGAGGAAACCAGGAAAAAGAGAGGAGCTCTGGGAAAGATGCATTTGCAGGAATGCTCCATTCTGACTACAGAAATCATTGCAGGGGGGGGGGGGGATTGGGGTTTTTTTTAGTGTCAGCTGCTTCTGGGTTTTCTTGGCAATGTATCGCTGGAAGTAGATTGCCAGCCTTTTCTTCCGAGGCAATGGAGGGTAAAGTGACTTGTCCAAGGTCACAAGGAGTGCCAGTGGGAATCAAACCCTTGATCTTCTGGGTACTAGGCAGTTGCTCTAACCACTAGGCTACTCCTCCACTCTGAGGGGGGGGGGGATATTCAAAAGCATTTACATGGTTTGCAAACCTACAAGCTATGCAAATGTCGCTGAGCTATCAGACTTTTTGTGAAGTTATAAAGGAATTCCCGGGTGCCGCCTTTCTGCAGACTACTCTCCAGGGGACTCTTACTGCCTAAAAATGTTTCCTTACAGTCACCAGGGGCCTATTTTACTTTTTGGCCTTGCAGTTTTCTTCCAGGTCTTTTGAGCTTCCTGCTCAGTTAGAACTGATCTCTTCTAGGCTATAGTGCCATGAGCCTGTATTTGAAGCTAAAATGGGAGACTCCCCCTCCTCCCCCATTTTGTAAGCTCTCTTCCATATCATTTTATTTTAGCCTCCCCAACGGGCAGTCCTTGGTCAGAAGCCTCAGATGGCTGCTGGTTCTGGAACCTGATACACGTGCTCCCTCTATCTGGCACTAGGTGTCACTGTCGTATGAAGGCTGAGACTCCTACCTGGAGCCACCGGGTGTCGCTTCTTCAGGATCCCCAGTCCCTGCTGTAACATGGAACAGACACCAGACTCAGCAATGACATCCAGGCCTTCTGCCTTCATTCTCTATTTCTAATAAGTCACATGTGTCATGACAAATGCAAGGAAAGGTGAAACTGGTTAAACTCATCTCCCAGGAAAGCGTGAATGTATTCCTCAGGACTGGGTGGGAAAAATATATTAGATTGTCATGCCGAGCTTCTTTCTAATTGCGTAAGCCACATCTCCAAGTTTCAAAGAGCAGTGGAAAAAGGATGAAATGCAATCAATGCTCCTTTACCAGGAGAGGAAATAGATGTGTGTCTTATTGTAAATGACTCCATTTGGCACAGGTGTTTCCATCTATCCACTGCCTGCTTCCCACTCCCCACTCTTCACGGAGAGCAGATTAATCAGAGTACGGATCTCTGCAATTCCTCTGATGAAAAGCAGAGTCTCATTACAGTGTTTAGACACAAGATTGATCAGCTTTCTCCCTGTGTAATTGTAGGCAGCGTGGCCAAGGGATTTCGAGACCAGGGAAAAGGATTTGCAGTCACTGAGAAAAGAATGAAGTCTTGGCCGAGCTGATGGAGACGTTATTAGAGAAAGAATAGGGATATTGAGATGCTACAGACTTTGTAAAACCTGGTTCTCATCAACAGAAGAATGAAGACTTAATGACCCTGTTGCCCTTTAACCCTCCAGACTACATGTTTTGGGGTGAGCTGCTGGAAAGATAGAAACCAGAGGCATCTCTTTTGCATACAGTGATCGGTCCCCTACATGACTATCACATGAGCTTAACAGAGATGATAGAAATTAGTATATAAAGAAATGTAAGCTGAATAAAACTTGGACAAAAGGAGAACATAGATTTATGGTTAAGTGACAGGCAGAAAAAACACCCACAGCTTGAAAACAATGAACTGTGTATAAGTGTCATTACATGCGGTGTTACCTGCTGTGTGTGATAAGTTACATGCTGTGTCCATGCGATGTATGACGTGCAAAAATTCTGCTCGACTTTGATAGACTTAGATAGTCTCTCACTAGTTTCTCCAAATCCTCCCTGAAGAGCAGCCTACTCTTAAAAGAGAGTTTGCTAAGCCACAATTTAGATAGAGCATCAGCAGACTAGTTGCACAACCATAGTCAGCTGCATGCTACAACTATGGTTGCACTGATCTTGAGGAAATCCTAATGAGATTATATAAGGCATCCAACACAAAGGAGGCACCAGACTCCAGTTTCCCAACCTCTGGACTATCTGACAGCTGCTGGATCCATTTAGGTCCCTAGGGCTGAAGCCAAGAAAGCATTCTTCAGAAGAACTTTGACCTTTCTGTCATGGGTCTCTTGATTTGAATAGTTGTACACTTGGTCACAGCCATGACCACAGCATTCATCTTGGGAACACTAAAGAGCTACTCCAACTGGAGCAGTTGATACAGCCTGGACAACACTCTGGTGCCTTTCATCACACCTTCCAGTGCCTCCTCCTGGGAGATGTCCAACTTCTTCAGAGGCTCCAGCACTAGAAAAATCCTGATGGTCACCTCTGCTCTTCCAGAATGAGGTCCACATCCAATACCACCTCCAGAGGGGACTTTAACCCTTTCACGTCCACATAATTGTTTTGTAACTGAAAATTTTTTAGTTTTTTTTTTATTATGATTTGAGCTAAATGATGCAGAATATAAAGTTTTTTTGAAAAAAAAATATTTCTAAGAAACAATATTTACTGTTGCCATATGGCAACTACGGTCCTGAATGGCTGAAAATTAAAAGCAGTCTTGGCATCAGTTTCATTTACTGCTGGGTGTGATAGTTTAAATAACAGTTTTTTTCAGATGTCAAGCAAAGATACACATCACATTTTGCACACAGTGTGCAGATTTTTCGGAAATATAGAATCCGGTGAAAGATTTGGGGGAAAATTTGAAGGTTGCCATATGGCAACAACAGCGACAAAAGGGCTAAAATGCAGAGCACAGCCATGGAATCTGCAATTAAGGACAGAAGGTCCTCTCAGTGAAACAAATGAATCACCACAGGGTCCTCATTTTCGGAGGGAGAAAGGTCACTTTTCTAGTAGATAGAGTAGCAGCAGAGAGTGAAACCTCTTCATCCCCCCATCCTCACATAAGGACATCAGCATGGGCTCCCAAGAACCCTATTCAGAAGCAGGGACACCTTAGGGCACTTTGTACTCTTAATGCTTCTCAGAAAGGACTCCCAGGTTCTTAGGACCCCTGTTGAGGAGGACAGGTGACCAGCAATCCTTCATTGTTGTCCCTTCCATCTGTCATATACTCAAGTTATCACTTTCTACTGCAACTGTTCCTGTAGTCTTCAAGCTTGCTGTTATTACACCTCTCCTCAAGAAACCATCTCTTGGTGTTATCTGTCCTTCTATTGATTGACCCATCTCTCTCCTCCCCTTTATTTCTAAACTACTTGAACCTGTGGTTCACTGCCACTGTCTTGACTTTCTTGCCTCTCAGTCCTTTCTGGATCCATTACAATCTGACTTTCGCCCTCTACATTCTACTGAGACAGCTCTTGCCAAAGTCTCCAATGACTTGTTCCTCACCAAATCCAAGAGATTTTACTTGATCATCCTTCTTTACCTTTATGCTGTTTTTGGCACTGTTGATCACCACCTTTTCCTTGATACCCTGTCCTTGCTTGGATTTAGGGGTCCTGTCCTGTCCTAGTTTTCTTCCTCTCTCTCCCACTGCACTTTTAGTGTATGTTCTGGTGGATCCTCCTCTACTGCTATCCTGTTTTCAGTTGGTGTACCCCAGGGCTCTGTCTTGGGACCTTTCCTTTTCTCTCTCTACATTCAATCCCTTGATACACTCGCCTCCTCCCATGGTTTTCAGTACCACCGCTACGCTGATGACTCCCAGATCTACCTCTCTGCACCTGAAATCTCTCTGGGTATCTCTCGGCCTGCTTATCTAACATTAGTGCCAGGATATCTCATTGCCTGAAATTGAACATGGCCAGCTCCTTATCTTTCCCAAGCCCACATCCCCCCTTACTCCTTTCTCTATTTCTATGGATAACACTCTACTCCTCCCTCTTTCCTTGGCTTGCAACTTGGAGTCATCTATGACTTCTCCCTCTCCTTCTCCACATACATCCAACAGATAGCTAAAACCTGTCACTTCTTTCTGTAACACTAGCAAAATTCAGCCCTTCCTTTCTGAACACACTACTGAGATCCTTATTCATTCTCTAGTCACCTCCCATAGGGACTAGTGCAACTTCCTCTTTGCTGGACTTCCTCTGAATCAACTCTCCCCACTTCAATCTGTTCAAACCTCAACTGCACAGCTGATCGTCTGCTATACTCATGTCACCACTCTCCTCTATTTTTAGAAAAGACAACCCTTTCCAGGTCACTAAAAAATTAATCATCTATTTCATCTGATTCACCATGGGGCAATGCATTCACATATCCATGTATTCGTTCCAACACACTAGGAAGATGGAAAAAAGACCTCAGTGCTCTTATGCCAGTATATACCAGTGTTCACAGTACTACATCACTGGTCATTAAAAAACCTTCTGCAAATCACAGTTCCAGTGCCACGTTCACCACCACAGGAATACAATCGGCTCTCACTACAATCTTCTTCTCACTGAAAAATAGTTATTATTCCTTGTCTTGTTTCGTGTGTGAAGTGTATATCAAAAACATAATATTCTTATCTCCTCGCTGGGAATTCAATTCTTCCTGAAATTGCCATGTCTCAACCAGTCATTCCAACAGGTCCTGTTTTGCTGTTATGGCTGCCTCAGGGACTGTCGCCCTGTTGGATCTTCACCATCTTCAAAATGTACAGAACAGCTGAAAATAAGCATCAAAAATCTCAGTGGCAATTGTCTTGTTTGTGTGGGACCTACTAAACTACAATCTGCCTTATGAGGGATGTACGCTAATCCATTGACTCCAGTGTACTCCCATTCATATATGTACATTTATATCAGTCAAGCAATACTCATAACACCTACCAGAACCATATCCCAACAATCATGCTGAATCCAGCTTGCTAATCTGATGAGCACAGTCAAAACAATGACACAGCTATTGCAAAAACGCCGCGCATGCGTCCATCTTAAAACTCCACACACCAGCATCCACCAATCAGCCACCAGCTCTAAAAGTATGAATATTTATGTTTTCCATATATATTTCACACACGATGAAACAGGACAAGGAATAATAACTGTATTTGATGAGTGAGAAGAAGATTCTATTGAGAACTGAATGACTTCCTGTGGTGGCGAATGTGACATTGGAACTGTGATTTGCAGGAGGTTTTTATGACCGATGGATGTAGTACTGTGAACGCTGGTATATACTGGCAGAAGCGTGCTGAGGTCTTTTTTCTTTCTTCTTAGTGTGTCAGGATGAATACATGGATATGTGAATGGACTGAAGTAGATGATTAATGTTTTAGTGACCTGGAAAGGGCTGTCTTTTCTAAAGTGTGCTTTTTCCCTTCCTGTGGGTATTTTTTGAAGTGGTTGCGACCCCTCTTCTCTAGTCACTTCAGTTTCCGCATCCAGTTCAAACTTGTACTATTGATCTATAAGTGCCTTCATTCAGCTGCTCCTCACTCCCTTTCCTCTCTTATCTCTCCCTACCCCCCTCCTCGGGAACTCCGCTCTTCTGGCAGATCCCTTCTCCTCCACTGCCAATTCCAGACTTTGATCTTTTTACCTTGCTGCTCCTTATGCCTGGAACTACCTGAGCCAGTAGGTCAGGCTCCTTCAGTGGCCATGTTCAAATCCAGACTAAAAACTCACTTCCTTGAATTGTGATCCCCCTAGTCTCCTGTTCACCTCCTGTACCCATTCCCCTAGATATAGCTTAGTCCCAACTTGTTCTGTTGTGTGTCTTGATTAGCCTGTAAGTCTCATGAGCAAGAAGTCTCTCGTACATGTCTCTGGACAGCGCTGCGCACACCTCGTAACACTATACCGATAAGTAGGTACTAGTAGTAGTAGTAGCAGTTTTAAGAGAAGCAGCCTGTGAACGGCCTCAGCAACTGCTTCTTGAACTGCAATGAAAATGCCCCTGGGGATCGTCAAAGGGACTCCGTGTTACAGAGCGGGGGAGAGGGGATTTGAATGATTTTGCCTTTATCAACTAAGCATCATTTTGGACATTGCACACAGGCACCCTTTTATAAAATGACTCCCTTTCCCAGATCAATGATCACACTTGGTTTCATTTTTCTTTCCAGCCCAATGGGGTATTGCAAAGAAATTATGTACAGTACAAATAACACATGTAAATGTACACACACACACATGCATAGAGAAGATAGATATACACAAACACACACAACCCCTCACTCACACTGCAACGCACCCGCACACACAAATTCCCACCCTCCCACCCACAGGCAAGCAGAGGGCTGAGAACGAATTTCACGAGCGATGTGCTGCCTGCTTTCCCCTTTGTTTAACAATCAGTTTCATTTCCTACACAGTGCCTTACCCAAAGTGCCGTGAACGATAATTTGAGGCTTCCTTTCTAGCTCAGCGTCCTGGGATTGAGCGACACACTGCTCTCATGTTAACATCTAATAACTGGCTGGTGCTCTGAAGGGGGCTGTTTCCAGCTGTCTCTTCTATAAGAGATCTGTGGCATTATTTGACGCACATATATATACATTTGTAGGCTAAGAGAGGCCATAGAAGAAAGTAGGAAATACTGAAAGATGTTAAGGCAGAGGTCATGGGGAAGAGGCTAAACAGCAAATAGAAGCTAACAGATTGCAAAGATCCTCAATTCTCTGTTTCTCCCATTCAGTCTCCCTCACCCACTCTCCCTAATTACCTCTCAGGCATCTCAAGTCAAGTCCCGCTCTAAACCCCTTTGTATCTCCAAAAGTTTTGATAATGAAGGGGGGCGGGGGGTGAGACACACAGATCTATGCAAATCGTAAAACACACAGATAATATAATTCGATATTGTACCCCAGGGGAAATTTGCTCAATACAAAGTTTACAGAAAATTTGCCTCCCACACTTGCCCTCCCAATGCGACATGGGGACCGGGAAGAGGATGTGGAAGCTTGCATGATATCAAGGTATTTGAAGCTCTGTTCCCCGCAATCTGAGACATACGCGTCTGCTCAAAGTTTACAACCCCCTCACTCCCAAACTCTGTGCACCACCACTGTCTCCAATGGTTGGACTATGGGGTATGGCCAGCCAGATCTGGATTGTATTGTATGGAGTACACGTTTTACTGATGTTGAGTCGAAGAAATAATCAACTGAGTTGATTTGTTGTAATGTTGCCTGTGACTTCAGTTTGCTGAATGAATGATTCTATGCTCCTGTTGCTGAATAAATAAATGGATTTTAAAAAAAGTTTACAATTCTACTCACAGCTTCTGCTTTGCTAAGGCTGGAGGCAAAGGGGGGAGGAGAGGAGATCAATTGCCCTGCCCACAGCAAGACCGTCAGTATTCATTTATTTATTTATTTAGCAAGCATTTGTATACCGCTCCTTCCAGCAATCAGAAGCAGGGAAGATTACATGGATAAAGCTGTCGAATCAAGACAGAATAATTTTGATTTGTACATAAAGATTCGAAAGGTTAGCACGTCACACAGAAAATTATCTACTTCTAAGCTAAGGGGATAATAATTTACATATGTACATTTATACATTACAGGTTTCTGGGGAGCTGTGGGGGAGTTGCCCCTCATGCAAATTTAGTACAGGTTGAAATGACTTTGAAATAGGTGGGTTTTGAGTTTCTTTCTAAAGTCGGCTAGATCAATGCTAGCTCGTAGGTCGGGTGGGAGTTGGTTCCATAGTGTCGGTGCTGTGTATGAGAAAGCCCTGTTACTAGTGATTTTTTTGACTGATCTGATATCTGTTGGAGTGTGGAGGGTGTTGGAATTGATGGTTCTCCTGTTTCTGTTGGATGGTTGCAATCTGATTAGGGTGTCGAGGAAGGATGGTGCTATGCTGTGGATGAGTTTGAAGGTGGTCGTCAGTATTTTGTATTTTGTGCGGGCTGCTATGGGGAGCCAGTGTAGCTCAATTAGTACTGGTGTAATGTGTTCAGTAAGACTTTTCTTCATGATGATCCTGGCAGCTACATTTTGTGCCATTTGAAGGATGTTCATGGTTTTCTTAGGAAGTCCTTGAAGAATGGTGTTGCAATAGTCGAAATGTGGCATGATGAGTGCTTGAGCAACGGATCTGAAGTCGTGGGGATCAATAATATTCCGTATGGGTTGTAGAGTTCTCAGTTTGTAGAAGACTGCCCTGTTGGTTTTGCGCAGGTGAGTTTCCATTTTTAGGTCACAGTCAAATGTAACTCCTAGATATTTTATTTATTTCTTTGTTTGATAAGTGTTGGTGCACAGGGTTATTGATGTAGGTGGGTCAAAATTTGCTTTCCTTGAGATATACATCACCTCAGTTTTCTTGTGGTTGATTGTCATGCTGCTTTGTTGTAACCAGTTTTGCATCTCGCCAAGACATGTTTTGAGTGAGCTGTAGTCCGGGTTGTCAGTGTCAAGTTGTGTGTACAGCATAATATCATCGGCATAAATGTGGTAGTTGATTTTATGCTGTGTAAATATTTTGCATAGTGGTTGCATATATACGTTGAAAAGGAGTGTTGAGAGTGCAGAGCCTTGTGGTATACCTTGTGTTTGAGAGAATGCTTCTGCTTTTTCGCCGTTGAATTGTACCTGTTGCATTTGGTTTGAGATGTATGATGTGAACCACTTTAGTGGGGTTCCTGATATTCCTATTGATTTGATTCTGTTTAAGAGGGTTTGATGGTTAACTGTATCAAAGGCAGCTGAGATGTCGATGAATAGGAGTATATACATTTTCTTTTTGTTTTCCAGGCCCTTGAGTAGGTTGTTAAGTAGAACTAGTAATAGGGTTTTGACCCCATGATGTTGTCTAAAGCCGTATTGCTGGTCATCTAGAGGAGCATTGTCATTCAGGTGGTCTTGGAGTTGTAATAGGACCGCCTTTTCAATGATCTTTGCTAGGAATGGTATGCTCGATATTGGGCGGTAGGATGCTGGGTCATCTCTGCTGAGTGTACTGTTTAGAATAGGTCTTATGATGGATTTCTTTAGCTCAGTGGGCATGAATCCTTGTTGTAGTGATAGGTTTACTATGTGCGAGATGTACGGTGCTATGTCCTGTTTCACTGCCTTGATCCAGGTTGCAGTAGCATGGCTGCTTGAGGGGAGGGTAGTTTCCTAGTGAATTGGCCCAAGCTGATCCTTACTTGGGTTCCTGCTGGCTTCCCTTTTCCATTAAACAATTGTATTCAGAAAGGGTTCAAGGGTGGCTGAAAGTGTGTAGGACAAAAGCAGACAATCTATAAGAAAATGTGGGGTGGGAGGAGGGAGACGATAGTGGCAGGGTGGGAGGTCTGGACAGGAAGAGGTTGAGCTCTCTTGTGAGGCTCGAGTATGTGCAGGGCCGGCCTGTCCACTAGGCAAACTAGGCAGCCGCGGCACACATGGGCGTCCATGCCATCCCCTCCCCCCCCCCAGCTGCTGCCAATTCTGTTTGAGGGGTGGAGGTGGACAGCGGCAGTATTTCCAAAAGCAGCGGCAAAAAGCAGCCCCCTTCAGAGCTCCAGCCAGATTAGCTGCCACTTGGAAATACAGCCGCTGTCCACCTCCCCCTCCCGAGATGGCATCAGTGGCAGCTGGGGGGGGGGGGGGAGGTGGTGAGGCTGGGGGTTCTGCCTAGGGCAGCAGAAACCCTTGGGCCAGCCTTGTGTGTGTGCCCCCACTTTCCCCGTGATTCTGATAACTGAACTCAATAACCAATCATCCCTGCTTTTGGATCCTGGCTCCCTTATTCTCATGTTTAATATCCTTGTGCGTTTTTAATCATTTCCCTACAATGGAATTCCATAAGCCCTCGTTTGTTCCGCTTGTCTGTCTTGAATAGCTTTTAAGCTTTGTTGAGCAGGGATTCTCTCTTACATGTATGTGCACAGTGCTGCGTGTACCTAGAAGCACTATAGAAATGATAAGCAGTGGTCATAGCAGCAAGGGAATAGTGAAAGAGATGAGGGAGGGAGGGAGGGAGGAGCAGAAAGAGGAAATAAGGAAGAAGGGTGGATTTGGGAGTGAGGAGGTCGTGAGCAGCGTGTGAGTGGATGGGAGTAAGCTGTATGCTGAGAGAGTTGGGGGTGAGATGAGTGAGTAATGTTTGTGAGAGGAGGAGAATGGGCGTATGCAGTAAATAACAACCATAAAGAAGGATAAAGAGAAATAAAAGTAAATTAAGAAAACACATGACCTGGCAATGAGATCAGCAAGAGAAGAAAGGGACAGTAGTAAGGGAACATATCAAATATCTCAGAGAATAGAATGGGCAAGCAAAAGAAGAAAATAGAAAAAAAATCAGAAGGAAGGCAGAAAAGTAGATGAATAAAGAAAAGAATCAATGAAAATATGAAAGATAAAAGAATAAAGAAAACATATTAAAGGAATTGAAATGGGATCACAAGAAAGGAACAACAAAGAAATGAAAACGATGTAGGTAAGGAAAATAAAAAAAACAAGAAATTCAAAGGTTTGAAAATATTTTATTGAAAAATATTGTATTACATCATAGAGTGAATTGGCTGACCAGGAGTACAAGGCAGTGGTGGCCTTAGGGCTGTTCAGGCCCTTGAGAAGAAGGTCATTTGAGGACTGCTAGAGGCTTCGTTTTGATTACCTATAAGCAAGTCAGATATTTTCAACTTCACTTTGTCCCATAGATGAAACTGCAATGAAAACTGCATTAAGAATTTCTTCAATATTCTTTGTGGGAATTAACTAAAGAGATGAATGGCGCAAATGTGGGACTAACTCAGAGCTCATCTGTGTAAAAGCTTCACTCGATTATGAAAGTTTGAGGTACCATAAAATGTGAGGCCTAGAAAGTGGTTTGCCATTGTTCATTGGCTTTCCTCTAGCTCTCAAACTCAACCCCACAAAGTCCTCTGCCAACTGGTTTACAGGGACTTCTGGAGCCCCTCTCACGTCCCTTCCCATCCATAACGCTTCTGTCATCCTTCAGATACCTTGTAATCCTTTTTTGACTCTAAACTCTCCTTTTTTCTCAAACTAGCCAAGTTATGGAATTTTCCTTTATTGTATTCTTTTGCTTCCGTGCGCCCCTTCCTCAATCTTCCAGCCCAGCTCTCCTTTGTACTCAATATCGTAGTTGCAAAACTAGATTATTGCAATACTGTTTACACTGGCTTACCTGATTATAAGCTCAAAAAGCTGCAAACCATTCAGAACACTGCGATCCATATTTTATGCAACGCAAGAAAATTTGACCACTTCTCTCCTCTCCTAATCGAACACCACTGGCTTCTGGTTAAATACCGTATCCGACATAAAATTCTTACCTTAACATAAATACCTCTGTCATAATGCCCCAGTCTATCTATCATCTCTGATTAGTCTATATGCCTCCCCCCCCCCAACTGCCTTTGCTCACTCCACAGCAATCAATTGGTAACTCCATCACCCTTAAAAACAAAATTCGAATCTACACGGACCTCTGCCTTGTTTTCTACTGCCCTTATTTTATGGAATTCCCTTCTGTCCCACATCTGTCTTGAGCTCTCCTTCAAACAATTTAAATCCCTTGTCAAGTCCTTCCTTTTTCAGCTGGCTTTTGAACTAGAGCTGGAGTCTGGCTACCAGCCTGTCTCCCGGGCTATCTGATCTCTTGTTCTGCAGTCCCTTTCTTGCCATCAATAGAGTTCTTCTAAAATCCTGTATTCTTCCCTTCTACCCTCTATATATATATATTTTTTTTGCTTTTTACTTTATTTAACTTGAATGATGTAAATGGCTTGGAATGCTCACAAGAAGCGGTTTATCAAGAATAATAAACCATAAAGCCACCACTGGACCTGCGGTTAGTAAGCATTGGACAGAAAATGTTTTATTAGGGCCCCTGAGCTTCATTATTCTTGTGTGCACATGTAAGTCTGTCACGAGAGGTTATGTTGTTGAGGAGGGGTGTTAGGGCCCAGAATGTCCAGAAAGGTAGAAATATAAAGTTTTGGGTTTTTTATTTACAGATTCAAATTTATTAACTTTTGAAATGTGAATGTGCGCATATACTTTGCATCGTGTGGAAGGAAATACATTTCTGCTCAGGTGTTGCACCACATATAGAGTTTGGCTTTTTGGGGTTTCCAGTTCCGTTTCTGTCAGCATATTTATGGTCCTTTATTCTGTATTTAGAAAGGGTCTTCATGTTCTATTTGTGTTTTGGTCAAGGTATTCGAGTGACATACCCATGTAGGAATCTATTACAATCCTGCTTGTTCTGATTTCTGAATAAGAGTGTCAGTGTTCAAGGAATCTATATAATTGTAGTGTGGTCCTTTTATAGGCTTTGTGGTCAATTGTGAGCGTGATGGGTCCCTCCCTCCTTGGTAAGGACGGCCCTGCACCCTGCCTGTGAGTACTACCATTTTTTTGCTTAGAAAAAAAAAGCACAGTGGAGAGGTAAGAAGGAATGTTCCTGGGAAATGGAATATTATCTGTCTTCTGCCAGCTTTCCCTTCTCCAGCTTGGTGGGTTGGAGGGGGGGGGGGGCCTGCTTCCCAGTCTTTGTTTATACTGTGAAACGGACTCCAAGATGTAGGTGCAAAAGAAAAAGTTGGCTCAGGGCGCCATGAGCCTCTGATCTGGCTCTGCATGGGAGAGTAGAAATTAGGTAAAGAGGTTACTGCATATTCATGTTTGGGGAACAGCTGGCAGAAAGCCTACGAATTTTACAGGATGCTGGCCCAAGGTGGGGGAGGGGGCAGCACTGGGTGAGCAAAACAGCAGCAATACAAGTTCAACAGCAGCTGTAAACATGTGTCTGTCTGTGTGCGTCAGAGAGAGAACTTGTGCTCGTGTGTATTTCTCAGAGTGTCAAGAGAGACCCTGCATGTGTGTGAGGGTGCATCAGACTTGTTTAGGTTATTAGCAGTCTTACTATATACCACCTTTCGTGATAAACAGCAGAGTGATTCACCACATAAAAAAGCACATAAACATGACAAATAAGGCAAAAATAAATGTTGTAAAAGATATGCATGGTAAAACGTAGGAAGACAAAAGGGAATGTGCTCCAGAGCTCTGTGTCTGTATGAGACAGAGGCACAGAGAGGGTCCCTTTGGTATGCGAGATAGAAAGACTGGGTGTGTGAGGAAAACTGTGTTTGCAAAAGAGAGAATGTGTGTGTGTGTGTGTGTGTGTGTGTGTGTGCGTGCGTGCGTGCGTGCGTGTGTGTGTGCGTGTGTAAGAGAGAGAGAGAGAGTGTCAGTGAAAGCGATGAAAAAGCAGCACCAGAGAGAGACTGTGTGTGGGTGCAAGTATGTATGTGCACATATGAGAGAGAGACTGTGTGTGGGTGCAAGTATGTATGTGCACATATGAGAGAGAGACTGTGTGTGGGTGCAAGTATGTATGTGCACATATGAGGGAGAGAGAGAGACTGTGTGTGGGTGCAAGTATGTATGTGCACATATGAGAGAGAGACTGTGTGTGGGTGCAAGTATGTATGTGCACATATGAGGGAGAGAGAGAGACTGTGTGTGGGTGTGAGAAAGAGAGCGAGAGAGATAAATATTGTGTTTGTCAGAGACTGTCACAAAGGCATGCTGTGTAAAAGAGTGTCAGAGGGAGAGACTGTGTGAGAGAGAAAGCATAGGATGTCTTTGTGTATGAGTTTGGAGGGTATGAGATACATGCCCCCTCCCCAGGGCACCCAGAACCAAAAGTCCCTAGCTCTGTTAGTGTCACTGCAGCAATTGGTTCAGTTTAGTTTATTAAGAAATGTTGATATATTGCCGTTTGATCCAGCAGACACCGCAAGGCAGTTCACAATTTATGACTAGTATAGAGATGGAAAGGACAGAATATCAGCAGCTAATTTCCCCAAGCTCCTGCAACCTGGGAGGCACCGACTACCCTTAAGAACTGCCACACTAGGTCAGACCAAAGGTCCATTAAGCCCAGTATCCAGTCTCCAACAGTGGCCAAGCCAGGTCACAAATACCTGGTGTGTGTGTGGGTGTGGGTGTGCCGCTGTTAGTATTGATGAGTCGGCTGCAGTGGAGGTTGGGCAACAGAGACAGTGGTGACAGGGCACTCAAAGGCCTGCTGCTGCTGCTATAGTTCCACTCAATGCCATGTTGTCTCCCCCCTACTCAACCTTACACTCGAGGCAGATGCCTAGTCCGCCTGGTGGTAGGGCTAGCCCTGGGAAAGAGAGAAGGTAAGAGGGGAAAAGAACAGGAAGAGCGTGCAAGGGGGAAGATAAAATGATAGATCAGAGCCTTTATATATATTTTCCTTGGCTATAATATACCTGTGAATATTAAGGGGGAGTGGAAGTGGAACCCCCCCCCCCCCCACCACCACCACCACCACCACATACACACACACACACAAACATGCATATGCCAATATTGTACATCCAACAGTAATACAAACCTGCAAATACTCCGAAAGAATTCAAAGGTTCATATGCTACTCCCCCCCCCCCAGGCTGATAACACATCGGACGATAAGGAGGAAGGTGGCCGCATATCAGGTCCCCTCTTCCTCTGTCCCCCCCCCCCCCCCGGGCCTGACTGAGACACTGTACAACTACCTGCTTCATGTCAGCATTTGCTAAGTAACAGAAAGACATGTTTCAATGTGCAGTCACTTCTCTCCTCCTTTTGCTGTAGGATCAGTGTGGGTTGGGGGGGGGCAGAGGAGGAGGAGGAGGGTGCAGCAGGAAAGGAAATAGCTAGAAGCCAACTAGGGGGAGTGAGGGGTTTAAGTTTGAGATGTGTGCCTGTGGTAGTGGGGAGAGGGGAAGAGAGCTAGAGGGTGGGGGTAGAGAGAAAGGGAAGGGGAAGCAGAGAGAAGGTGAGAAAGGTGGGGGACACAGAGAGAACTGGGAGTCTTTTGCGGTAGGGGGAGAGGGCTGGGGTCTTGCTGTAAGGTGAAGAGAGATAGAGCTGTGAGGCTAGAGGACGTGGAGCAGGGCCGGATTTACCTTGAGTGAGGCCCTACGCCAACAAAAATTGTGGGCCCCCAGCAGGGGCGGCCCAAGGGGGGTGCGGGGCCTCATTTGCATAAGGGACCTCATTTGCATAAATATTTGCATAATGTTACCATATACTAACTTTTAGTAAACGTGCCTCTTAATGAGTGTATGGATAAAGAAAGATTAAAAGATTTCTACATTACTATAATCCAGTGCCAACTGCCAGACACATTAGGAACTACTACAAACACTGCCCATAGTAAACCCGCCGTATCCTAACAGCACTACCAGGACTCACAAAGCACCATACCCTACCTATCAAAAGGCAACACTGCAAATATTAAACCAATACATTTCAGAGAACAACAATACATGACCTACTGGGGAAAGAGAACAAGTGGCAATGTCAAATAGGAATTATAAACAGAACACCTCAGCTCAGTTACACATGCAGAACATAGACCATCACCAAACAAGCAATCACAATTTAGAAACAGGAAGACAATAATTAAACTGGGAATCCCAAAAGCCAAACTTGGAATGTACCACACTGTAGAAATAAAGCTATACATTAATTTGCTCTTGTACTAAACAAAGCGCAGACGTTAATGATGCACATTACCCGAGCTGACATATTCCAATTAATAAATTCAAAATAAAGAGATATTTTTCTACCTTTTGTGCATTTTTTTCAGCTGCAATTGCTCCAGCCACTTTCTTCTGGTTTCTTCGTGTCTTCTGCTAACTCTCCATCGTCTGCTGTCCATTTGTCCTTTCTTCTCTCTTCTAGTTTTTTTTCCATTCTCTCTCTACATCTGCTTTAACATACTAATCTTTCACCTTTTGCTCTTTCCTCATTCCTATTTCATCCACTCAAATTTTACCCCTCCATCCTCAATCCCCACTTACTCTCCCAATACCCGGCCAATTGTAGATTTTTTATCCCTCCCACACAAAATATTTTTCCCTTTTCCATTTTACTCTTCCAGTCCCATCCCATTCTAATCCTCCCCCAACATCAGCTCCCTTCTAGTTCCAGCCTCACCCAGCATCCATTCCCTTCTAGTCCCTGCATCAGCCCATTTCCAGTCCTAGCCACCCATCAGCCCATTTCCAGTCCTAGCAACCCCCCAACCGAATACCAGTCCTAGCCCCCCATCAACCCACTTACAGTCCTAACCCCCCATCACCCCATTTTCAGTTTAAGCCCCCTATAACCCATTACCCCCATCAGCCCACTTCCAGTCCTAACCCCATCAACCCATTTCCAGTCAGCCCCACATAGCCCATTGCCAGTCCTACCCCCCCCCATCAGCCCACAGCCCATTACCAGTCTTAGCCCCCCCATAGCCCATTACCAGACAGCCCCCATCAGCCCACAGCCCATTAACAGTCTTAACCCCCCCAAAGCCCATTACCAGTTCTAAACCCACCCAACAGCCCATTACCAGTCCTAACCCCATCAGCCCACCTCCAGTCTTAACCCCCCCAGCCCCTTTCCAGTACTAGCCCCCCCATAGCCCATTACCAGACAGCCCCCATCAGCCCACAGCCCATTACCAGTCTTAACCCCCCCAACGCCCATTACAAGTTCTAAAACCCCCCAACAGCCCATTACCAGTCCTAACCCCATCAGCCCACCTCCAGTCTTAACCCCCCCAGCCCCTTTCCAGTCCTAGCCCCCCCCATAGCCCATTACCAGACAGCCCCCATCAGCCCACAGCCCATTACCAGTCTTAACCCCCCCAAAGCCCATTACCAGTTCTAACCCCCCCAACAGCCCACAGCCCATTTCCAGTCCTTAACCCATCATCCCACCTCCAGTCTTTACCCCCCCAGCCCATTTCCAGTCCTAGCCCCCCCATAGCCCATTACCAGACAGCCCACATCAGCCCACAGCCCATTACCAGTCAACCCCCCCCAAAGCCCATTACCAGTTCTAAATCCCCCCAACAGCCCACAGCCCATTACCAGTCCTAACCCCATCAGCCCACCTCCAGCCTTAACCCCCCCAGCCCATTTCCAGTCCCAGCCCCAGCCCCAGGCCCCCCAATAGCCCATTACCAGTCATACCCCCCCCCCCCCATCGGCCTAAAGTAAAATTTAATTTAAAAAAAAAAACTGCTGGCTGCCGCCGTGGGGCCCCCTCTGCTGCCGCGGCAGCATGGACTGACCCACGGGGGCCCCCTCTGCAAGCTGAATCCGTCGGTCCCTCCCTCCCTCCCTCCGTGCAGGCTGTGAGAGGCGCGAAGGGAAAGTGTCTCCCTCGCGTCTCTGTTAAGCCCACAGGGGCTGATGGGAAATCCCATCAGCCCCTGCGGGCTTAACAGAGACGCAAGGGAGACACTCTCCCTTCGCGCCTCTCACAGCCTGCACGGAGGGAGGGAGGGACCGATGGATTCAGCTTGCAGAGGGGGCCCCCGCGGGTCAGTCCATGCTGCCGCGGCAGCAGAGGGGGCCCCGCGGCGGCAGCCAGCAGTTTTTTTTAAATTTTATTTTTTAAAAAAAAGCTAATTTGTTCTATTTTTGTGGGCCCTTGCCAGCTGTGGGCCCTAAGCCATGGCGTACATGGCGTATAGGTAAATCCGGCCCTGACGTGGAGTCTTCTGGAGGGGAGGGAGGGACAGAGCAGAGAGAGGGAACAAGATCAGGGGAGAGAAAGACTAGGGTGCGGAGTGAGAGAAAGTGAGCTGAGGGTGTTGACCCTGGAGAATGGGCAGGGAAAGCTGGGGCTGAACCTTGGGGGAGGTGATCAAGCCTGGGGGAGGAGTTCAAGCTAAGCTGGGAGGGAGAAAAAGAACCAAGAAGGACAGAGCCAGGGGAGCAAGAGATGGGTAGGTTTGAGCCAGAGGAAGGATAAAGCTGGGGGGGGGGAGGGGGGGAGGGGGATTCAGCATTTTGGTGTGGTAATTCTGCACAAAACAATTACAAATAAAAAGCACACAACATTATAAAATACTGTGTGCAGAATTTTTTGTTGTTGTTGCACAGAATTCACTGGGAGAAATACTGATATGATGGAGGTGATTGGATAAGGTCCCCTTGGAATGCCATAAAGCAGGACTGTACCAAGGGCTGTATAGGGGTGATGGGATAAGATCACCTTGGGATACATCAAGCAGGGCTATACCAAGGACTGTATAGGGGTGATGGGATAAGGTCCCCTTCGAATGCATCAAGCAGGGCTGTACCAAGGCCTGTATTAGTGGGGCGGCTAAATCAGGACACAAGTACAAAAAAGGCGCTGATATCATTACTGAGCTTCCCGGAAGCTCAAAGAGAGCGAGTTACTGCACGTGACTGGGGCGGAGGAAGGCGCCAGATTCATTAGTCATACAGAGCACATTTCTAGCTTGGTATGGTCCTGCCATCAAGCATTATACTTTGATCCAACTGCATTCCTACTGACCTCTTACCCAACTGCTCAAGGCTTCATTTGCTCAACAGTCATAGAGTACAATTACACGGAGCTCTGGAAGATACATTATCTCAGATTCAAATTCTATTTTGGTCAACACGAAATGACTACTAAAACTAGATCTGCAACAAATCAACCTGGGATTCTGACACTTAGTGGAAAAGAAATAATAATCACAAATGATGCCTTATATTAAAAAATATTATGAGGAATGCTTATGTACGTTTCAACAGCTTGTAAGACGACCAAATGCAATAAGCGAGAGTTGGAGATGGGAAAGAAAATTAAAATGATGAAAAAGATGAAATATGGAGCACAAGTATGAGCCCTAATGTCAACAACATTCATAATTTGACTGTGCTTTGTTCTTCGTTGCAAGGAGAGAAACACACATTTTGTAAAAATGATGCATCGTCGTCAAAATTAAAGGGTACTGGAAAGAGAAGAAGCTGAAATCAGCTTGTTATTAATGCAGTAGCATGAGAAAGGGGCAGTACTCTGGAAGATGCCCCAGTTCCGTACATTAAGAATGTTCCCATTTTATTTTATGTCATCCCCTAGCAAAAAAAGAAAATATATATATATATATATAATTTTCTAAATGGACACAATTTTAAGGAGTAATGAGATTTTTATTTTAATGAAGGGTCATTAAGGAATTCCATATCTTCCTACGAACCACTACGAAATATAACTGCCTAACCATGGCTAGTCCTAGCAAGACTAGGTTCTAAGCACTGTTGCATAACAATAAAATTGATTGTCCATTCATAAGAGAATTACAATAGTCAGGGGGCTAACAGAGCTGTCAGTTACCCAGGTCTAGGACAGAGATTTTTGATCAGTCCTTGATTTCCGACAGTCTCATCTAGGAACTTCGATTGCCCATAGTGCTGAACTCTGAGGACAATTTTCAAAGCCATTAATCCAGGTAAATGTGACTTTCCAAAGGTAAATTGTCTCCCTTAATGTACTGGAGAGTATGTGCAGTATTTCCTGGTACACCGCACGATCTTGTTTGCTCTTTGAAGCTATGCAGGGTTAGGTCTGGCTACTACTTGGATAGGAGACCACCTTGCAATACCAGGCACTGTAGGCTTACTAAGAAGAAGAAAGGCCTGGAGTTGCACCTTACCAAGAAAACTCAGGGGATGGGTCACTAGGAGTCAGCACTGACCCAATGACACATGACAACAAAACACTTTTAGCTGGACTGGAAGGAGGAGTACCCAGAGATCAAAGGAGAAAAACAGTGTGTGTGCATTGGATTTTCAATATTTGTACAATATTTCCTCTGAAAATTTCACCCACACAAAAGTCAGGTGCAAAAATCCATAGATACTTGTACCTGTGGACAATTTCCAAAGGAAGAGTGTGTGTACTTTCTCTCTGAAAGTCAGGTACAAGCATCACCATGCACTGGGATGAGAGTTCAAACCAGGACTGGCCAAGAAATCTCTCTTTTGGAACCGAGTCCTTTGGCGTTTCTGCACAAATAAAGTAGGTTAGAATCTCCTCCATCATCAAAGAAATTGCTATAACCATACTGGATCCTTCTGTGGCCACTCTTTACAGGTCTAAAGTGGTTCGATAATATGAGCTGGAAGCAAGAGGACGGTGTGGGGCCAGGTGTGCCGGCCCCATCTCTCTCCGGCTCTCTTCTATAGCAGAAAGGCTGGTTGATCCCGTCATGGCTTTCACCATGAGAAGAGAGCGGCAGTGGCAGGAGCAAGCTGTCCTTGAACACTGAGAAGGTAAATTAGCACTTGGCTCACAGTCCTGCAGTAGCTCACCTCCCCCCCCCCTTTCCGTTCATATGTAGAAGGTACTATGCCAGGATCCACTGTCTCCAGGTAGTCATAGCCAGGTTAACAGGAGGAAATTGTTTGTCTCATTAGTTTGGGTGTTTTGAGAGTTTTTGCAAAAGTTCCTTTCACTAATCTGCTGATATGAAATGAAGGATCAGAAACCATCTTATTGACTTTGGAAAACTAGGACTAAAGCACAAACTTGCGACAGTACCAGTAATGATAGCGCAGCATATCACGCATAAGTAGAAGTTCCTTCCCAAAGAGCTTACAGGACAGTGGGCACCCGGGGCAAAGGGACATGAGCACAATAAGCCTTGTGCATATTTTAATGAGGCATTCTGTCTCTATCTTCCTCCTCCCCCTGAGAAGAACCAACATCAAATTCCTTATTATGAAGGTAATATTCAAAACCTTTATGCAGGTAAATGTGCATTTATTTTTATTTAAGTATTTAGCTCACACCTTTCCAGTAGGAATTCAAGATGAGTTACAACCACATACATACAGTTATGATCAACATTCTTGGCACCCTTGCAGTTCAACCCCTTAATGTCCAATATCTTCTAAAAAAAGAGTGGCCAACGAAATGACTTTGGATTATATATGCACACATATTTGACACATAAAAGAATCAAATAAAACAAGACTAATTACAAATGGAAATAGTATAATAAAAACTAGGACATTGCCAGGACATGATTATTGATCAAAAAAATTAAAACATCATTCCATTATGACAACATCAAGGGTAACTGGATGTGGAATCCCATAATGCCCATCTGATCATTCCACTTATGCAAGGGAGAAAAGGATCTCAGTAACTCAAAAACACCAAAATGCTTACTAGATTTGCTGCCTACAGTACAAAGACAAGGCAGAACTTATCAAGTCTTAGGTGTACAGACTTCACCATCACGGATCCTGAAAAACTCCCCATATGCCAAATCTTGAGTCACTTTAATAAATTCTAATAATCAATTTCAAAATATTATTTGAACTATTTTCTCATTGCTAATTCAAAGCAAACCTTCACTTTCTCAGAGCATGCAAAGAAGTTCTTTCCAAATGAAGTACATAATAAGTCACATTTATAAATGCTACTCCACACTTATCTGCATTCATCAAAAGAAACTAGCTGCACCAACAACAATGTCCCAATGCAACCACAAGACTCCATCAGGAGCGTTTCGCCTTCAGCTTCTTCAGGGAAAACCTTGCCAACAGAATCAATTTCTCAACAGAAAAGGCAAATACAAACCATCGAAACCTCAGACATAGCCATATTTGGAGCAGTCAGAGCAGCTATGGCTATGGCCAAGGTTTTGATGGTTTGCATTTGCCTTTTCTGTTGAGAAACTGATTCTGTTAGCAAGTCGTTTCGGTGTTTTTGAGTTACTGAGATCCTTTTCTCCCTTGCATAAGTGGAATAATCAAATGGACATTATGGGATTCCACATCCAGTTACCCTTGATGTTGTCATAGTGGAATGATGTTTTCATTTTTTGATCTGTGATCTTGATTCATTCAGTCATTGGCATTTTTGTTTCTGTGATTTAAGGACATGATTATTGACACCCTTATAAATAATTCAAATCAGTTTGAAAAGAAGAACCACATTCCCACTGCAGTAAAATTAGATGCATCTGTGATCAATGGTCAGTACTCACATGACTTGAATCAACAAATGAATGATGGCTCTAATCTTATTTATTTATTTAACTAGGCTTATATACCGTTTTTCTATCAGTCAAAGTGGTGTACATTCAGGTACTGTATATATATTTTTCCCTTGTCTCTGAAGGGCTCACAATCTGTTTTTGTACCTGAGGCAAAAGAGGGTTAAGTGGCTTGCCCAAGGCCACAAGGAGTCCCTGTGGGACTAGAAACCCAAGTTCTTCTGGCCCAAGGTTGCTGTCCTCTAGCAGGATTCAAACCCCTGGCCCTCCAGCCCAAGGTAAGTTAACTTGCCCCAACCACTAGGCCACTCCTCCCATCTTTAAAATAGCCACTTTCACTCCCTGTTCCATTTTCACAATGGTAAAGACAAGAAAGCTGCCTGAGACTGTCAGAAATGCCATTATCACCAAACATCAAAGCAGAATGAGGCCATCTCCAAAAAACTTGGAATTCCTATGTCTACAGTTCGCAATATTATTAAGATGTTTTCTGCTCATGGAGCAGTCAAGAACCTCTGAGATGTAGTGGGAAGAGGACAACAAATCTAAGTAGTCTTCAAAGGTTAGTGCAAACTGTTGGAAAAAATCACTTACAACATCCAAAGAGTTTAAGGCTGACTTGGAGCAATCTGGTGTGATGGTTTCAACACACACACTAAACAAAGAAGTACGTCATGGGCGAAGGCCAAGGAGAACCCTATTGCTCAAAGAAAGACTTTAAAAGGCATGCCTGATCTTTGCCCAAACCCACCTTGAGAAACCATAATCCTTCTGGAAAAATGTTTTGTGGACAGATGAAACCAAATTTGAGCTCTTTGGCAATCCAGACCAGTGATACATTTAAAGGCAAAGAAATGAAACTTATAAGGAAAAAAACACCCTTCCTACAGTTAAATATGGTGGAGGTTCAATGATGTTATGAGGCTGTTTTGCTGCCTCAGGAATCGGAGGCCTGGAATGTATTAAAGGAATCATAAAGTCAAAGGAGTATCAAGGTATTTTGGAGCGAAATTTGCTACCTAGTGTCAGAAAGCTAGGTCTGGATTGAAAGTTATGGGTCCTCCAACAGTACAATGACCCGAAACCTACATTCAAAAATGCAAAAGAATGGTTAAAAAGGAAAAAATGGACTGTTTTATAACTGGTCAGCAAGGAGTCCTGATCTCAATCCAATTGAGAACCTTTGGAAAGAGCTGAAATCAGCCATTGGTAAAGAGAATCCTGGAAACATTCATGAGCTGGAACAAATCACAGTTGAAGAGTGGGAGAAGCTACCAGCAGACAGATGTACGAAACTTATAGATGGCTACAAGAAACGTTTGGAAGCTGTCATCACTGCCAAGGGTTATGCAACCAAATATTAGTGAAGGGTGCCATTAATCCTGTCCAGGTCATATTCTGGGGGAGGGGGGGTTCTCAGAAATTACTATATCTAAGTTGTACAGACATCTTTTTTTGTTGTTGTATATCTTTGAACATACTATTAAAATATTATGACATACAGTTGGACTATTTCCAATTATTTCTCAAGATATTGAAAACACCACACCTAAAATGCAAGGGTGCCCATAATGTTGACCACACCTGTATGTATTTCCCTCTCCCTGGAGGTCTGCAATCTAAGTTTGTACTTGAGGCAAAGGGGCTTAAGTGACTTGCCCAAGGCCACAAAGAATGCCAGTGGGATTTTAAGCTGTTGGCTGTTCCTGTGCTGTCCTGCTACTACTGCTTGCTGTTGCCTACTGGCTGCACTGTTTGTCTGCTGCTGCACCCGGACACAGCAGCAACCTCTCTGTTCTCCTTTGGGAGTTGTCTCCAGCTGTCTGCTTGCTTGTTCTGATACCTCCTTTGCTCCGGAAGTGAACGCGGCCGCGCTCCCTGGGAAACGTGGGCTATTTCAAGAGGCCGGTTGTGGCATTCCGTGCTGTGGCGGCGCGTGTGCCCAAGGAGAAGGACATGCTCCTTGGGGTGAGGACCTTTGTGGGAACCAGAGAAAACACACCCATCTAACCGACAACTATTGCATGTGCCATTCACATACACCTCCCCCCCCCCTGTTCTCATTGTTGCACTGGTAAGTTTGCTTGTGTTATTTCCCTGACCTTTGCTCTCGTCCCGTGGGCCGTCTGTATCTTCCACCCGTTCTCCATGTCAGTAATCCCTGTTCACTGGGGATTGCGGCCTCTACCCCCCCCCCCCATCACTTAACCAGGATCTCTCCAAACCTCTCCTGTTACCCCTCATGTCCTCATGTACTTACCAGGGTTAATCATGCACTGCTTCTGCTCTGCTCACCATGAGTATGAGTACGGCATTACTTAATTGTCACGCTTTACATTCCAAGACACTGCTTATCCGGGATACACTTGTCCGGAATTCCATTGATGCATTATTCCTTTCTGAAACATGGCTACGCAATGGGGAAGACCCAAACTGTTGCCTACCTCCCGGCTTCTCTGGCTTGGCAGTCTCTCATTCTGGGAGGAACTGCGGCAGCCTAGCTGTTCTACATCATTCTTCCCTCCCTTTCCAGGAGGTATCCTCAGCAGCACTTCACTACCCAGAGGCTCTGCTACTCCATTTAGCCTCCACTCCTCCCATTCACTTCCTTCTAATCTGTGTGCCACCATCCATTCACTCTGACCTTTGGGACTCCTTTCTGCTGACTGCTTCTGAGGCTTCCTTGGCCTCTCCTCATTTAATCATCCTTGGGGACTTCAATATTCACAGTGACTCCCCCTCCAGGCCTGATAGAACCTTTCTCATGCATCTCTCTGATCTTTCTCTCGTTCAGCATGTTCATTTCCAAACTCATATGGCTGGCCATATCCTGGACTTTGTCACTCCTTCTGCATCCCCCATTGCTCCTACTAATATCTCCACTTTAGCCTTACCATGGACCAATCATCATTGTGTGCTTTTCTCAATCAATCACTTTTCCTTCATCTGTATCCGGACCCACTTCTACTCCTGACTGCTCCCAGATGAGATGTCGGCTCGCCCCTACCACTCTCCTGCAGTTTCCCCCCAGCTGATTCACTGATCCCTTCAGATTTCGCATCTCTTCCCCCTGACAACCAGGTCCAAAGCTGGCACACACTTTTAAAGACCCATCTAGATCAGCTGGCACCCCTTTGTCCTGTCCCTACTAGATGGCATCCTCAGCATCATCCCTGGTTCAACCCTGCTCTATCTCTTCTCCACGCCATCTCTGCAGCGCTGAATGTCTTTGGAGTAGCCGTCCCTCCAAGGATACCCTGTTGTGTTTCCACCAACGACACCATAGTATAAACAATCACACACTGTTAGAAAATCCTATTATTCAGTTCAGATCTCTACTGCCATTGACTCTACTAGCCAGCTTTATTCGATTCTCCGTTCTCTCTCCTCCTCTCATAACCCTTCCACCACAACCACTTCCCCCTTGACCCCTGCTCCTGACCTCCTGGCTCATTTCTTCTCTGAAAAGATTATTGCACTATGCTCTGCCTTCCCAACCGGTCCATTGCTATTTCCTCCTTCCCCCTCCTTTCCTATCTCTCTCACTACTCTTTTCCATATCTGAGCTCTCCAAAGCTATCGCTTCTTCCCACAAGACTACCTGCCCTTTCAATCCTATACCCTCTCAGTGGCTCGCCGAGCCATCTCCCTTTTGTATTAACCATCTTCAACTCTAGTTTCTCATCTGGCATTTTCCCTTCCCTATGGAAGTATATCACTATCTGCCCTCTACTGAAACAGCCTACCCTGGACTCTGCTATCCTCACCAACTGGCGACCTGTTTCCAACTTGCCTTTCCTCTCAAGAGTTCTGGAGAAACTTGTGTTCTCCCAGTTGGTCTCCCATTTAGACTCAACCCACGCTCTTTACCCCCACTAGTCAGGCTTCAGACCTGGTCACAGCACAGAAACTATCCTCCTCTCAATATTCACGTTTCCAGCGACAGAAGTGATATTTCTCTAGCTGTTTCACTGGATCTCTCTGCGGCTTTCAACCTGGTTGACCACTCTCTTTTATTTTATTTATTTATTTATTTATTTAACAGTATTTCTAAACCGCCTTATCTTAATAATCAAGGTGGTATCACAGCAAACAATCGAGTAAAGTGAGTGTGTTATACATGCAGTGAGGGTGAAGTTGAGTGTGTGTTGTATTGTGTGCTGGATTGGTATGAGCTATGTACAGAGTGGGCTATATACAGTGGTGCAAAAAAACATATTCCATACATACATTGTTTAGGCGGTATCATGTGCTGTTATACATTTTCTGAGGTTATGTGATGTGTCCATAGTGTTCTATGAACAGCATGGTTTTCAGCTGTTTTCTAAAGTCCTTGAGGTCTGTAGTAGCCCTCAGATCGTCCGGTAGTTTGTTCCATATTGTTGGAGCGGCCATGGAGAGTGCTCTGTCTGTTGTGTCCTTGCGTGTGTGTTTGTATTCACTTGGGGTGCTGACTCGGTTGTGTGTATGTTTTCTTCTGGGACGTGTGCTGGTGTCTGGTTGTATGAGGGTGTGCAGGCTGTTGGCCGATGTGTGCTGTTTTATCTTAAATAGGTTTATGATTGTTTTGTATCTGATGCGTGCACGGATTGGAAGCCAGTGTAGTCCTTTAAGGTGGGTGTGATGTGCTCCTGTCGTGCGGTTCCTGATATGATTCGTGCTGCAGTGTTTTTTGTGCCAGTTGGAGTGGTTTGAGGGCTTGTTTCGGTAGTCCAAGGTATATCGGATTGCAGAAGTCCAGTAGTGGGGTTATCAGTGCTTGACAGACGGTACGGAAGTGTTCTGGGGCGAGGAGCGGTTTCAGTCTCCTGATGATTCGCATCTTGTAGTAGGCTTTTTGGATTGTTTTGTTTATGTGTGGCTTGAGATTGAGTTTATTGTTTATTGTCCAGAGTAACTCCGAGGTATCTCACTTCTGATCTTATTGGTATAGTAGTGCTTTGTATCTTTATATTTGGTGGGTGTATGAAGCTTTGGTTCCGAGTGATGATTAAAGCTTCGGTCTTGTTGTAGTTTATTGCGAGGTTGTTGTTTTGACACCAACTCGCCATTTGGGTGAGGCAGTCTGTTATCTCTTGGAGAAGTCCGGGTTGTCGATTGATATCAGGGTGTATATCATGATGTCGTCTGCATATATTGTGTATTGAATGTTGTTCTCTTTCATGATGTTACATATTGGTTGGATGTAGATGTTAAATAGGAGTGCTGAGAGTGCGGATACTTGAGGTACTCCTTGTTGGACGTTTATGGGTCGGGAGGTGTTGTGTCCCAACTTGACCTGTAGTTGTCTTTCGGTTAGGTATGAGTGGAACCATTTCAATGTGATACCGTGTATACCAGTGTTCTTTAGTCTTTCCAGGAGTGTGTTGTGGTCTACTGTGTCGAAGGCTGAGGAGATGTCAATGAAGATCATTATGATTCCATTCCTGGTGTTGTCAATTATTCTTAGGATGCTGTCGAAGAGGTAGATCAGTAGCGTTTCGACTCCATGGTTGGGCCGAAATCCATGTTGGTTGTCATCGAGTGTTTCGTGTTTGTCGATGTGTTCCTGAAGTTGTAGTTGAACCGTTTTTTCGATGATTTTTGCGAGGAAGGGTATGCTGGAGATTGGTCGGTATGCTGCTGGATCTTTTTTGTCGAGAGTTGTTTTCTTTGCAATTCTTTTACTTTCTCATCTTCACAACTATGGGCTTCATGGTACTGTTATTCACTGGTTCCAGTTATTTCTATCGCTCCACTCTTTCTCTGTATCCTGTGGATCATCCACCTCTCCTACTATTCCTCTCACTTGTGGGGTTCCCCAGGGCTCTGTGTTAGCATCTCTTCTTTTCAATATTTTCTTGGCTCCCCTTGCACTGTCCCTATCTCTTCACTGTCCTATCAGAATTGTGGTGTTCCTTTTCTCCTTTACCAACAGTCACCGGTTTTATTATTGCAAACCGCTCTGATGCCAGGGCTGCCTGAGTGGTATATCAAATGAGTAATAAAGATAAAAGATAAAGGCTGGTCTCTTTGGTCACCAGGCTGCAGCTTTTAACCATGAGGCTACTTCTCCACTCCAGTACCCAGTTACCCATGTAAAAAGGTCCCTGCCATGATCAGGCAGCTAAAAGTATTTTAAAATCTTCTGAAAGTATGGCAGAGTTTGGATGTGCATATTTTCAAATCTCCATATGTGCTTTCTGGAATTTACTTGTTGTCTGTCCCATGCCGGTACCATGTGCATGGCTACCAAAGCGTCCACAATGGAGAAGGCACCGGGTGGAGGTTCCCTCTGTAAATGAGCTACAGGCCCACAGACACAAAGGCCCCATAGCCCTGAAAGCTGATAATTACCTTGTGTACATTTGTTTTAGGCCTATTTGCCTCAATCTAGGCTCCCGAGAGATAGTTTTTTAAATCCAGAACAGTGAATAAGATCTCACCAAGCCTCCCTAAATAGTTATTCATCTCAGTCTCCTTGCCAACCTCTAAATGGTCAAATCAATCTTATAATGTTTTGGGATTTGAGCAAGTTGTTCTGACCTCAATTTGTAATCCATGGCTCTTAATATGAACAAATCCTTTGGTGTTTGGTCCATAAATCTACAAGGCTCTTTGGGAGCTGTTCAATAGACTAAGAATCCATCAGAACATTTGCAGGACCAGAAGGGAATCTGCCTTTCCGTCAAGCTGCTTATTATGTGTGTTTGTAGCCTAATGGTTGCTGCAGCAGTCCAAAAATCAGGGAAGCCAATGGTTAAAAATCCTGCTTCTCCCACAGAGACTCCTTGTGACCTTGGGCAAGTCACTTCACCCTCCATTATCACCCCAGGCAGGGCTGTCCCAACCATTAGACAAACTAGGAGGCTGCCTAGAGTGGCAAAAAGCAGGGCATTCAAAGTTAAGCAACGGATTCTGACAGCCAGAGGAGTGTAATACTTAAGGTTTGCCCACACCTAGAACTACTCTGGGGCTGTCTCGGACCCCAGATACAAATTTATTATGTTAATTCACATTATAAGTAAAGTGGGATCTGAAGTAAAAAATACCCAGTAGCATGCTTTAATATGCGAGTGCACGTCAGTGGCCCTAGCTCCTTACATTATATGCCCTCCGGGGGACAAGGAAACACTTACTGTCTGAATGTAACTCACCTTTAAGCTACCACTGAAAAAGCCTGATCTAAATAACAGAACAACCCTGCAGCTCTTTTGCCAGTGTGAATGGGCTAAGTACAAAGAGGAAAGGAGTAATGGGTTCCAACGGGTCCTGACAGCAGCTATTTATGGGAATCCTCCTGTAATCCATCTGATGGCACCAGACTGTGCCAGAAACAGGGACGGGAGCGTACCAGGACGTCATCTTACAGGGAAATCAGTAGCCTGGGCCTTGAGTTGCTCAAATTAAATAGTGGTTGCAGTGTTAGTCCATTTTGGTGGTATTTAAATAAAAACAAAAACAAAAAAATGAGAATAAAGAGTATCACCTTATTCTCCTTTTTTTTGTTTTTATATAACTATCAAATAAAATAGAAAGGGAACCAAATTCAAACATAGGAAGGCTTCAGCCACGTTCCCTGGACATGAAACTAAGCTATCAAGTTTATTCAAATAAGGTCTTCTCCATGCATTCCATTGCCGGCTCTCAGGAGCCCGGGACACTGCAGACATAATGGTCACAGACCCTGTGCAATGGCAACACCTAGGAGCCATATTTAAGAGCCATTATTGCAGGGTTTTAGAAGGAGCCCTGCTACGTGGAGACCAACCGAGGACTGCGACACTCCAATGACAAGACTAAAGTAAGTTGGAAGGAAGGTAAAGCAAGAGAGAATTATGAATGAAGACTCACGGTGCCAGATCAGAAAGAAACGTTTGGTTCAGAAAAGTCAGTCATACAGCAGTTCACCTCTGTTTTGGCTCAAAAGAGAGAAAGCCCGCCTACTGCTGAAGCTTAGTCTGTCTACCAAAAACTCACACGTGCAAAAAGATGCATATAGAGTAAACAAAAAATGGCAAGAAAGGAGCACTGAGCCGCAGGGAGGCTGGACTGTGCTACCCAAAGATAAGCCTGGGCTGCGACTGAGGAAAAAAAAAGTATTGCAGGGATCCAACTCCCAGGACACAAGAAGATAAGTGAGGAAGAGGAGAAGCAGAGCAGGGAAATCATCGTTGCGTTGGTCAGGCGCAATTCCAGCAGCACTTCAAGAGAACCACGGCGGGGACAGGATCACTGTACAGATGAAGGTCCAACCCCCACCAGCACTGAACAAGAGGACTCCTGGGCAGGGAAAGGAGGGGCCCCCAGTGAGGATCTGCAGTCCCCACCACAGAAGAAACAGCAACTCCTGTAGAGCAGCCCGGCACAAACTAAGGCCATGGGAGGCAGAGAACCTCGGTCCCTGCCGTAGAGGAGCCAATGGTGAAACCAAGTATGTTCTAGCGGCTGGGAAAGGAAGAAGTTAGGAATCGAGGAAAGGAGCTGTTGAGGGCTATAAGGAGAGGACAGGAAAGAGGTGGGGCTATGAGGAGAAGGGGGGGAGGAGGAGAGAAGGACTACAAGGAGTCGGGGAAGGAAGGCTATGAGTAGGTGAGAAGGAAGGGGTTTTGGAGAAGTTTGGAAGGGCGGAGAGAGCTAGAACATTAAGTACAGTGTGAAAGAAAGAAAGAAAAGACATTTAATTTCTTGATATACCATCCAGGCCGAAGGGCATCAGAGCAGTTTACAATCACTACAGGCAGGTAATGGATACATTCCCTCATCCCCAAAGGACTCACAATCTACCTGTGGCAATGTGTACCTGACAATGTGTACCTGAGGCAATGGAGGGTTAAGTGGCTTGCCCAAGGCCACAAGGAGTGCCTATAGGACTAGAAACTCCAGTCCCTCCGGCCTGAGATTGCTGTCCCCAGGTTGGAATTGAACCCCTGGCCCTCCGGCCTGAGGTACTTTGTTCTAACCACTAGAGAGAGTGTGTAGTGCAGGTGCCTGTTACAAAGACATATATAGATATATACACACACACACACATATATATACTGTATACATAACACACCCACACAGATCCCAATCAAGAGCATTCCCTGTTCTGTGGGTGCATGAACACATACAGGCACAGACTTACTTTTGCCCCACACGTTCATGAACCCCTCTTCTCCCACACAGACTCCTACCCTCACAGATACCTCTGTTCCACACAAACACATATCCCTGTCCTACCCCCCACCCCCCCATATACACAAACACTTGTACATATTCATCACTCTAACATACAATCATCTGCCATTCCCCCCCCCCATCCACTCCCCTTAAGCCTTCCAATTCCCATCCCTCTCTCCCCTCACATACACGGACCCCCCTCTATCTTCCCACAGACACAACCCACTCCAGCACCCATGCAAATTCACCCCAACACAGACACCTTCCCCCAAGCACAACCCCCTCTTCACACACCCATCTCCGTTCCCCCCAGTTCTCTCCTATCGTCTACATCCTCACACCCCCAAATACTCCCCTCACATTTCCAGCCCTATGCGCAGTCACACACTTCAGGGCATATCTTAGAAAGGCAGCTTCTAGTGATGTGGAAATGAAAATGTCCCCTAATCTAGGCCAAATTTAGGAGAGGGCATGCACATTTCAGTCACTGGTAAAAAGGGATCCGGATGGAAGAAAGTGCTACCCCCAGGCAGCAGGAGGCGTCATTTCAGAAACATACATAGTCAACATCAACGGGGGGATCCTGGCAATTGGCGTGTAAGGGCTGACATTTCACCCTGCCCACATGTAAATTCTGGCACTTAACATTTTGCTAATATAGAGGTGCAGCCGCCCTCAGTCGCTTACAGTGGCATTATTTCAGTTTTTAGAGGGAACAACCATTGAGAGGTTAAAGGGGATATCCCTTAAAACGTCCTATAAAACGAAACGTTACATGACTATTCAACTCAGTGAGCAGCTGTAGCTCCAGACATGTCCATTTCTAAACTTGCATTTGCAGCCCCTATATGAAATAGGGGCTATAAGTGCAGCTTTTCTTTCCACCCTGCCAACAACTTGATGTGCCTCTGACACGCCCCCCAGGCATATTCCTCCACATATACATTGGCCCTTTCCTAAAATGGCCTTTTGCACGTGGCTTTGATTAGCGCATGTGAGTAGTCATGTTTACATGTGCAAATCACAAATAGGGTTGTGTGTCTTTTTGGGAAACTGCTAGGTACTTGTAACCTGGATTGGCCACTTTTGGAAACAGGATACTGGGCTTGATGGGCCTTGGTCTAACCCAGTATGGCATATCATATGTTCTTATCCCCTTAAACTTTCCAGATCATGATCCCAGCAATACCGTGTAACCACCTGGATTCCATATGAACGGTTGTAGTGCGGGATACAAATAATAATAAACTAATCTAAACAGATTATTTCCACATAAACTCTAACCATATGTATATCATGCACCCAGTGACACAAATTCCACATACCCCACACCTTGAGAATGCAAATGTAAAAAGGGGAACCGAGCCATTGTGTTACGGGCAGCAGAATATCTTTTTGGTTGAAGAGGCCAAATAAATCAACCTCCTGTCCTGCCCCCAAGTTCTCTAGTAGTTGATGCTGTGTTGGGAAAAATATTTATTTATTATACCGCGCTCTTTAGAATCAGTGCAGTTTACATGTATACTAACAGGTACTTTTTATTCTCTTGTCCCCGAAGAGCTCACAATCTAAGTGTACCTGAGGCAATGGAGGGTTAAGTGGCTTGCCCAAGACCACAAGGAGTGGCCATGGGACTAGAGACCCCAATCCCTCTGGCCTGAGGTTGCTTGTCCCCATGTGGGAATTGAACCCCTGGCCCTCTGGCCTGAGGTAACCTGTCCCAACCACTGAGCCACTCCTCCCAGATGTTGGTGGGGCCAAGCCCCTGTTGTCTACCCCATTCTTGCATCACACTCTAAGGGTCCACTTTCCAACTTGTGTGTATATGGCTTTTCTGAACGCGATGAATATAGGTTCTCCACCCTTAAATCTGTTCCTCGCTTGTCCGTGTTGTGTGATGCTTGCAGGGAGATTTCGATCTGGAGCAAAATAGTGCCAGCGTTTTCCTGAGTTTACAGCAAGCAGGAAAGGTTTTCAAAACTCGAAACATTTATCCTCTGAAATGAAATTAAATCAACACGACAGAAGGGATTGAAAGGTTCTAGTTTTCCCCAAAATTTCTGAGCCATAAAAATGGTCAGACATTTGAGGCTAATGGGTCCACAGCATTTCTTCCCATATTGAAAACTAAAATCGATACAAATGTGTCTCCCATGGAGATTCGTTCATACTCAAAAATGCTGGCATCCTTTCAAGTTATTTAAACATTTTTAGGCCATACTGCTGTAAGTGATGAAAGAAACAAAAGGATCTGATTCCATTGGATGCAAAATGCTCATCACATAACAGTACGTAAGGCTGAAGATACCGTCCTGCTAATTTGGCCCTGCACTTAGTGAGACCTCTTGGTTTTTTTAAATGTTCTGTTTATTAATTTCAAAATGATATCAAAGACATAAACTTGAAACATCAGTGAAGTGGTGCAGAGCTCTGCAGCAAGGGTTCTTGAAGGATGGAATAAGAGACAACCTGTTTCAGACGTTTTGGCCCACTTACACTGGTTGTCCATTGAACAAAAAGAGGGTTTTTAAGCTGGTCATCCTGATATTTAAAATCTTAAGACACTAAGGGCCCTGATATAGGCAGGATTTGTTAACACAGTACCAACCTGACAGGGAATTACGGTCGAGTCAGAGGTAGTTATTAGTTATCCCAGGCTTTCAGCAGATGCGACAGAAAAAGCGGAGAGAGGGGTTTTTTGGGTTTTTTGACAGCCGCCCCTACATGGTGGTATAAGCTTGCCAAGCGGTTAAGGAAGAAACAGAAATTTATTGATGTTTCAAAAGGCTTTAAAAACATTTCTGTTCCCCATTTATAAGGTGAAGTAGTTGGCTTCTTCTTGATAGGTGTGTGGCAGATAAAGGAGGGGTGCAGTTCCTACTGTTTATGTATTTTTGATGGAGGGAATGTTATAATTTTAATTTTACGTATGTACACCGCCTTGAGGCGTGGAAGAATAGCCTAGTGGTCAGAGCAACAGCCTAGTACCCAAGCGATCAGGGTTCCATTCCCACCGGCACTCCCTGTGACCTTGGACAAGTCACTTTATCCTCCATTGCCTCGGAAGAAAGACCTGGCAATCTATTTCTGGTCATACCTTGCCAAGAAACCCCAGGGGCTGCTGACTTGCCAGCACTTAAAAAAAACACTGCCTTGAATGTGCCTGCATATGGCAGTATAGAAGAGCGTTTTGAATAAATAGAAATAAGTGGAGATAAGCCACAGTTGTTATAATGAAATACATGCAAAAGAAGCCCTCTACTCCCAGTAGCAATCTGGCATTGCAGCCCATACCCAGTGCTGGTGGTTTATCTGCTGCATTTTAGGAGACACAGAGATTGCAGGATGGGCCCCTCACACTTTACCCTTCCTCCTCCCCATAAAGTGCTAACAAAAAAAACAGCACAAAAGCAAAAGCAGAGCAGATTCACAGAGACTCAAAGTGCAGCTTCTGCCTTAGCCGCCATCTTGTGCCCTCCTGCTTAATTAGCACCACGTTATCCTCGAAAGCTCCAAGCATATGGGACTTCGACTCTGCAAACGTTTTCAGCCACAACAGCAGAAGTTCTTCGTAAATCAAAACCGGAAAATGATCAGCAACAGCAAGATCTCATTTTGACAAAAATAAAGAGTGATTCATCGCAGGTATCCAAAACACCAGACTGTAGACGTTTGGCTACCACTTTATGTTAATGAGATTATACAGTCTCTCACTGGTCCATTGTGTCCATTGCAAGAAGCCTGAGAGAGATTCTGTCATTCTGGTTATCACATTGGGAGAACTCCAAGATCCAGTAATGTTGATTTTATTAACATTAAAAACATCTGCAATTATTTTTTCAATGATCAATGAATAATAAATTACATTTTGTAAAATGCATGTGTTCACCCACATTCCCATGATGTTACACGGAGTCCTCTGTCCGTGTTGCTGCCAGAAGGGGGTGGGGGTGGAAGATTCCGGCTGAGCTTCGTGGGAACATTGGTATTCACCCTGCCATTCCTAGCAGGATTGAATTGTTACAGCCCAAACAGCAGTGGGGTAATCTGGACGCAACAGTGATTGGGACTCTAAGAAGAAGGGAGGGGGAGGGTAGCTACAAGTTTAACAGCAGTGGCACAACTGCTTAGGACTTCCAAGAAGACTAACATAACCTATACAAAGGGACCATGTTAAAACCCAAACATCATTGTACATGGGGCAGACAGATGTTCTGGACAATAGCCTCATTAGTATCTGCGACTTATTGCATAACTTCATTGTACGGCTTCGAAGGGCGCTCGGATGCACAATTAAATATGAAACAAAGAGAAAGAGGATGACAAGGTTTGAAATAGTCTACTGGAGAGATGGCAGAGGCCACCTCTGAAATATAACTTGGACATGCGTGGATCAAGTAACGGAGGATAGTGGTAGGAACAGGGCTCGAAATCTTGTGCTGGTTTAAGTATGGGAAATTTATTTTCATCTATCCACAGTGGTAAGAATGAGAAAAAGAATGTCAGCTGGAAACAGAAGACTTTCATTTTTGAGATAAGTGCTCTGTGATTTTGGATATGTTTTGCATTGTCTATGGGGTTTACCTTGCTGTGATGTGACTGGCCGCGTTGTTTGGGGACGGAAGACTTTCATTTTTGAGATAAATGCACCGTGTTTTTGGATATGTTTTGCATTATCTATGCTCCAGTGGAGAACAGAATTATGTATAACATTGGAGGAGTTCTTTTAGGCCACTGATGTTTCTGTATTGAGCCTAGGGCAGTTGCTGCCCACTGTGTTAGCTCTATGTTCAGTACAGTTCTGAGGCCTTTTTCTCCTCTTTGTAGTTTTTTCTGTACAAGTTTGGAGTTTATGTGTGAGTTGAGTGATTTTTTTCTTTTGATTATTATCTTTCACTCTGATATCGACCCTATTTTTTCATTGTCAGTTGGACAGACCACTTTGGTTTTTATCTGCCATCATTAACTATGTTCCTATGAATACTGAGGGAGCAATGTCTTCACAGAAACAATGGTGGATAAATAGAGCAATAGTGACGCAAAGGCTATCAGAATGCAAAACAGCCTGGGAGAAGCAGAGAGGACCTTTAGTGATGGAGAAGGGGATGATAAAGCTAGAGATCAAGGTAACCTTGCAAGAGAATGGGCAGATGAGGTGAGTTTTGTGGTCATCACCCTCCCTTATGTTTCTTTGCTGCTGTTGCTTGAACTGGGAATCAAAATTATTTATTTAGTTATTTGTGTGTCTTATATACCGCCCTATTGTGTAATCAGGGCAGTTTACATTATAAACAACTATTACATAATAACAATTACATGTAACAGGTCTGTATATATGATACAATCACTTATATACACATGATCAATTTATTTCCTTTGAAAACATATTTACAATTTTCATATGACATTAAGTTTTCCAGTGTGGAATCTTAACTACATTCATGATGATATTCACAGCTCTAAGTTACATAGTGTAGAGTAGGGGTGAGGAGGGGGAAGGAAGGAGTTTCAGAATGTTGGATTGATTTCCGGTTTTATGTTGGGTCCAAGATGATATTTCCTTCGTTGCCATCAAAATGCTCGATGAAAAGAAATGTTTTGAGTTGTTTCCAGAAGGTGACTAGATCGGTTATGGCTCTAATTGCATCTGGTAAAGTGTTCCATATTGAGGGGACTAAATATTCAAACACTCTACTGCTAGTTTGTTGTTTGGTTTTGCAGTTGTCAGCTGGGATTACCAATGTATTTGCTATTCGTCCTCTCCACTGGCGATCATTGGTCAATGTCCTATTAAATGTGTTAGGGTTGCAAGGGCTATATTTCTGATAATTTTGAAGGTGGTCATTATTGAGTCCACAGAGCTACTAGGTAGGTGCATGGGGAGTTTCATTGTCAACTTCTTTTGTTTCCATATCTATGTGATGTGGATAGACAGACTGGATAGGCTGTATGGTTTCTAGCACACACTAAAGCCATTTAGCATAAATGTAAATGTATTGTTTTCTTTTGTCACTTGGGTTTTTTGTTTTCTTTTTTTAGTATTTAGCTTATACCTTTCCAGGAGAAGAGCAAGGTGAGTTACATTCAGGTACAGTAGGCATTTCCCTGTCTCCAAAGGGCTCACAAGCTAAGTTTGCACCTGAGGCAATAGAGGGTTAAGTGGCTTGCCCAAGGCCACAAGGAGTGTCCTTGGGATTTGAACCCCGGTCTTTCTGACTGTAGGCTACTGCCCTAACCACTAGGCCACTCTCCTCAACAAATGTTTTGCATGTCATTTTAAATGAGTTTACATTCTAGGAAATACTAGGCCTTTTCAAAATTCATTTTTTTGTATTCTTTACCCGCCTCCCCCCTGCTTTACCTACTCTGTTGAGCATTTTCAAATCATCCGCTGCCATACTTTCCCTTCTATCCTTCCCCTAATATTACTTGAAAGGACACTGAATCTAGCCCCGAGTTTTGGCACCCCATTAGTCATTTTCCTTTCATTAGAGAGAACCCCACTGACTACCACTCTCTGCATCTTGTTCTTACCCACTTCATAGTTTTTCGTCCCAGTTCTCAAATTGTTAGCTTGCTCGCCAGTCTTCTGCAGTACATGGAACAGTCAAAGGCTTTCCTAAAATCTTTGGTCACATCTACTGCTCACACCCTTTGTACTACTCTGGTCACCTTTTCACCCTACCCCTACTTCTGATGCTAATTTACATAAAGACACAGAAAAATGATGGCAAATAAAGACCATCCCGCCTATCCATTCTGCCCTTCCACACCATCTACCAAGCTCTACAGTCTCACCCTCTCCCTCAGAGGCCCTGCATAACATGCTTTAGTGAAAGACCCCCCATTGTGTCATCTTACACTATGGGTAGAATGTCTTCCCTACAATGCTCTACTCTATAAGCCTACTGAAACCAGGCATTTTGGTATGATCGTTCTAACTTCATGGGGACGTCACAGCCCACAGCCCCTGCATGTCATCTGCAGTTTTTCTGTTTTTTTCCCTGTAGGGGACCCTCATCACCAGACTAGCTCTCTGTGAAAGAAGAATGGTGAGATTCATTCATATGACAACGGGCTGCTAAAACATTCAATGGCGCCGAGATGACCCAGGTCCCTCCACTGCCATTATGTAGCCCCTCTTCACTTTCTCTATTTGCCTCCCCACCCAAATAGCTATTCACCAGAGCCTCCACTCCAGCCTCAGACCGAGTGAATCAACGTCCAGAGGTACCTGTTCCTTGCTACTTCTGCCCTGCTGTTTTCAGAAGCATTGCCCTCATTCTGTAGCAGGAAAAATCTTTTGTAACAAACATGTCAAAAGAATTTTTTATTGTTTAAAAACTAAATTGATCACGTAGCTTCCTCAGGGAAGTGCACATTTTTAATCTAGTTGTTCCTGTGCTGTGTCTGCACTACAAGATCGTTAGGCAAAAATAGTCCCAGATGTTATTACGTGCACTGGAAATCTGTGGGGCTCAAGATTATGGCTCATTAGGAACATTTGTAAACTGTTTCCTTTCTAAAACTACTCATCTCCTTTCTTCTGTCCCTGGAGTTTCTTTGAGCGTAAGTAGCTGCCTGGAGTGCGACTTTCTGAATAGTTTTCAATACATGTGCGTGCTAGTTAGGACTTAGTGATCTTGATACAAAGAACTTCCAAAAGTGTTCAAATAAGAACAAGCTGAAACACTTTTATATCACCTTTCCATGTGCTGTACTGCTCTGCACCTTATTAAGGAAGGATTTCAGTATCTCCCGGATTAAAGTCTTCACAAGGCCTTGGGGTATTTTAGTGATATTTCTTCATTTACAATCACAAAGCAATTCATATACAATTCATAGGTATTTCAAATTGATTCATTCCAAATTATCACTCATATGATACACGAGAGAAAACTGCAATTCCAAAATATTACCACTGCTACCAAAGCAGAAAATCTGAGAATCATTTCACTCAAATCTCACTCCTTCAGAATACTTATTTTAGCAGCAAACTCGCCCCCCCCGCCACCCATCACTGTCCCTAGATATTAATAAAATTCACAACATCTCATTACATCTATCACTCAAAGGAGCAGTTCAAGGTAAACTGATGGAGATTCAGTTTTAATAATTCAGCCTCCAGCTATTACAGTTTATAAAGTGGCGTTTCCTTCAGTCTCATAATCTGTACTGTTGTAGAGTCAAGCTGCAAATTCTTCTTCTGTTTCAGACCTTAAATCCAATGAGATTGTCGAGTCTGAAGTCCCTCTGGCCAATCCAACTTTAATAAACACATTTTACTGATCGGGATTAAAGAGAGAATCTTCTTTTATTGCTGTCTTATTTGAGCACTTAGAGATAATTTTATAAGCGTCAGCTAGATTTATGTACATTTTAGTGCGCACGTTTCATGCTTATTTTAGAAAGTAAGGCACGTGCATCTTTTACGTTATAAAACTGGGGTGGAAGCGGTCAAAAAGGTGCATTTCAGCTAGGTGCGAGCAATTACCCCAGTCCTATGATTGGTATAAATGCCGGCAGCTAGATTTTGCAAGAATGCCAGTGCTAAGTGATATTTTAGAAAGAGGATCGAAGTGCAAGCTGGAATAACCAGGGCAAAACATGCAGAGAAATGCCAGGGATATCTATGCTTCAGCCTCATTTTAGAAACATAGACGCTCCCAAAGTGGAAGCCCATGCTGACTTCCACACAGACATCCCTGCTACAAAAAGATAGGGTGGATATGTCTAGCTCATGCTAGTTTACATACGTGGAAAAGAAGAACATGAGTCCGCATGCCCCGTCGGTGTTTTTTGTCGACATGAAAAATACAGGGGATATGAGTCTACCTCCTTCTCCACAACCTCCGGATGTCTGACTGGCGAAACGAGCACTTTTCCAATGCCTGCTCATGCCTGCAGCAGCTAGAAACTTGGACGTGGCTCGGGACATGCAGGGTGTTTCTGAAATTGGGCGAGGATTTCCAGATTCTTGGAAATTCCCCGAACATGCCTACACCGTGTTCCGTTCCGATTTGTATGCCCTCATGCCAGGAAAAACACAGCTAGGAGCAGCGCTTTGCAGCACCATCCAGGATACACAAAGGAGCAAGAGACGAGGTAAGTGTGGATGATCAGCAAACATTTATTCATATGAATAAACGTTTGCTGATCATCCACACTTACCTCGTCTCTTGCTCCTTTGTGTGCCCTCGTGCCAGGGACACCTTCAAAACTGCTTTTTGAAATGGCTCCAGGGATTCTCCAAGCTATGGATTTGCCCATTTTCAGACGTCCAAAGCATGAACTGGGCTTCTAAAAATAACCCCCAAAATTATAGTAGCATAATTTATGTATGTAAATTTGTGCACACTCTGCCTAAGCTCCGCCCCTCTGCAAGCCCACATGAAAGTACATGCTATCAGTCCAAAGGGTGTACTTTCAGAATAGAAATGGACTACATCATGTGCACTAAGCAGTCATTTAAGGGTATAAATCAGTAAAACACTGTGATTTATGCAGTACAAATGCTTTATAGATTTCTGCCCTTAGGGAAGTCCCACACATGGAATTTACCAGCAATATACAAAACCTCCTGTATCAGTGATAGATTGAGTTTCTATGCTTGGTCATCTTGGCCGGGGAAATCTTAACTCTAGGGAGGCAAGTTTAAAACGATTAACGCGGTTAGCAGACCTGAGTGGGATATTCAGCAGCACATAGCCATTTTGTGCCATTGAACGTCCAATCCTAACACCACTGGGTACCCCGGTGCTAACCATGTAGCATCGAGGCGTTGTGGAGGCGGTGCTGAAGTTAACCAGTGTTTCACGGCAGAAGAAACTGCTTGGGAGAGAATCTTCTCTGAAGTATTTACTATTGAATTTAAGCTACGCTGCGAGATGGCGCAGTCACTGACTCCCTTGCGAAACGTGTGGGCTTGATATGAACACATCGGGAGAGTTAATGACTGACTGAATTTTGATGACCTTCATCCCTACCGAAGTGTAAAGAACTGGAAAATGTCCCGTTTTATATGCTGTTTGAAAATGGAGATGATTTTTTATTTAATAAAAGAAATAGTAAAATGGGACCACTGATAGTTGATTCCGCCTAGAATATACTGGTGGATCGGGTACGATAAGGCGTCCAACAAATAACCTCTATTTACAGTGTATGAAACTCTTTTGGATTTGTTTGAGTGAGGTTCTTTGTGTGCGACTACCTTTATAAAAGCGATAAAACATACACCCTATGTGTCTTTCTACCTAGATGTCCTACTGTGGCATTTTGCCCCCGACCTGCTGCCTGCAGATAAAACCTGTGGAAAATGTGGGCATTTTGTTTCTGTATTCTTGGTAGGTAGTTTTCAAAGGGAAAGAACCCACAGAGCTTTCCTTTGAAAACTGATTACAAGTTTTCATAGAGACAAGCACTCACTTCTTTGCAACAACGTGGACTACTGCAAATAATCTTCATAATAAACCGTATTCCTATAAGGATGCAAAACCTGGTTTAAAGATTTAGAAATCTGTGCTGCAATCAGTGCCACTCCTAGGCCTTGTTTGTATCAGCTGCCAAATTTTTCAACTGGCATTAAATGATATTTGCCATTGACTTATTCTCAAACATGGATGGTGGATGTAGTTTACAACAAATCTTTCCCGTGCTTTAGTCACCGTAAAACTGTCTTTAGTGCTTCAAAGGGTTTATCTCGATGCAAAAAACCCCTCTCCTCTTCAAAGGGTTTATCTCGATGCAAAAAAACCTCTCGATGCAAAAAGTACACCTCTCACACATTTCTTGTTAAAATGCAAGACCTACAAGAACATCGCTAGCATGGAACTGCTGTCAGGTATTCCAAGGACTCGGCAATATTTTCTGCTCATGAATGAGTATATGTCTCTCTTTTTTGCTGTAGAAAGAAACAGTTGAAGGGTTCCTGCTTTTGCTTAGCTTGCATTACAATAAGATTAAAATAAAGTTATGAGCTCTTTCATAATCCAAATTACATTTCCAGTCTCCCAGTGTTATATTATGGTAAAATTACATTTTGTTCAACTTGGATAACCCTGAATACCGAGTAAAGGGCAAAGTGCTGGGAGGCAATGCACACTCTTAACGTGCATTAGGAAGAGTAATGCCATCATTTATGGGATATATTTAATGTGTTGCTGATATATAGATAAATATAATATAAAGGTGAACTATTCCCGCTTTGTTAAGTAAACACTAATCTATAGTAGTATAATTTCATCTTATCTATAAAATCCATCCTATTTGCTAGTTCATTGACTCATGAAAAAACAGACGCCACAAACAAAAGTGAACGAAAAGGTGAAAATGGTCATGAAAAATCCAACCATAGAGACAAATGTAATACCCTAGAAGATCGTTGATAAGGACCAACTGGTTCTGGTTCTCTACCACTATGGGTGGATGAGCATATAAATTCTTACACCAAAAAGTAACACCAGCTTCCCCTCCCCAACCTATGTCTTTTACCCCTCCTTTCAACCCTGTTCCTACCACTGCCTTCTGTCAGACCCAAGCATGTTCAGCTTCTGTCACATCGTTGGCCTTGACCAACTCTGCCGGTAGACCCTTGTTGGCCTTGTCATCTTAAAAACCATAAGAACTGCCACCCTATGTCAAGACCATCAAAACTCAGCATCCTGTTTCCAACAGTGGCCAATTCAGGTCCCAGGTCCCTGACACGGGCCCAAAAGTAGCTAGATTCCCAGCTCTTCTCCCTAGGGATAAGCACTGGCTTTCCCTAAGTCAACTTTAATAATGGTTCATGGATGTTTCTTCCAGGAACTTTTCCAACCCTTTTTTTTTTAACTCAGCTATGCTAACTGCTTTTACTACATCTTCTGGCAACACATCCCAGAGCTTAATTATGCATTCAGTGAAGAACTATGTTCTCCTATTTCTTTTAAATGTGTTACTTAGTAACTTCATGGCATGTCTTGGTACGTTTTGAAAGAGTAAGCAATCAATTCACATTTGCTCATTCCACTTCACTCAGAATTTTATAGACTTCACTCATATTTCCCCTTGCCTGAAAAGCCTCAACCTCTAGCCTTTCCTCAGAGGAGAATCATTCCGTCCCTTTTATCATTTTGGTTGCTTTTTCTCTTTCTCTTTTCTAATTCATATTTTTTGAGATTCAATAACCTGAATTTTCTTCGATTCTCTCAGAAATGGAGAGAATCATGGAGCCAATGCAGTGGCTCCCCCCAAACAATTTGGTGCGCCAATGATATATTGTTCCGATGATAATCCAATTAGACTCCTGATGCAGGCAAGTTTGCGGAAACTCAGCCGAGTCGGGTCCATAAATAAAGGATTTTTCTGGACTCCTTGTGACCTTTGTTCCCTCCATTTCTGTGTGTTTTGACTTGCATCATTGATTTTGGAGGCTTCCTTCTTTTGTATTTGTAGTCTTCTTAGATTCTTACAAGTCCATCTCAATCCAATATCCAGGCCCCCTCTTCAATGTTCCTGCAAAGCTGCACAGGAGTCCTCTGCTCGTACTACTGCTGGTAAGGGAAGATGCTGTGATATTGCATTTTTAGTTGCACTGCATGCTCCTCGTGACTAAAACTGCTAATCATTTGTATAGCACTACAAGGTGTATGCATCACTGTACATACAATCTAATCAAGATGAAAAAACACTGCAGAACTGGGGACTAGAGTGTGGCAAGATACACATAAGTAGTGGACAAGAATGAAGAGCATCAGGATCCAAACGCAGCCTCAAAGAGGTGGGTCTTCAGCCTGGACTTGAAGGCCAGAGAAGGAGCCCGACGCATCAACTCAGGTAGTCTGTTCCAGGCATATGGAGCAGCAAAGTGGAATGAAGGAAGTCTGGAGTTGGCAGAGGAATGGAGCTCCCGAGGAGGAGTGTAGAGTGAGATAAGAGAAAGAAAAGGTAGTGAGAAACCACAGAATGAATGCACTTGTAGGTAAGTAGGAAAAGTTTGAACTGGATGTGGAAATGGATAGGGAGCCAGTGAAGTGACTTGAGAGGAGGTGTTAAGTGAGCATAGCAACACTGGCGGAGGATAAGCCGTGCAGCTGAGTTTTGAACAGATTGAAGGGGAAAAAGATGATTCAGAGGGAGATTAGTGAGGAGCAGGTTACAAAGGTCAAGATGGGAGGTGATTAGTAAGTGGATGAGGGTCTTAGTAGTGTGTGTAGAAAGGAAATGACAAATTTTGCCAGTATTAAAGAGAAAAAAGCCAGAGGTTTTAGCAGAGAAAGAAAGAGTAGAGTCAAAGATGACCCCAAGTTTGTGAGCTGAGGAACAAGGAGGACTGTAGTGTTATCCACAGAAATAGAGAAGGGGGTAGGTAGGTTTAGGGGGAAAGATTAGGAGCTCAGTTTTGGCCATGTTCAGTTTCAGGTGGCGGTGAGACATCCAGGCAGCAATATTAGATAAGCAGGTAGAGATCTGGGCCTGGAATCATTGAGAGATTTCAGGCGCAGAAAGGTAGATCTGAAAGTCATCAGCATAAAGATGGTACTGAAAACCATGGGAGAAAATAAGTGCACCAAGGGACTGAGTGTTGAGAGAGAAAAGGGGAGGTCCCAAGACAGAACCCTGAGGTAAACCAATTGAAAGCAGGATGGCAGTAGAGGAGGATCCACCAGAACATACACTAAAAGTGTGAGGGAGAGATAAGAAGAAAAACAAGACAACAGAGCCCCTAAATCCAAGCAAGGACAGGGTATCGAAGAGAAGGTGGTGATCAACGGTGTCAAAGGCAGCAGAAAGATCAAGAAGGATGAGAATCAGAGGGCTTTTGGATTTGGCAAGGAACAAATCGTTGGAGACTTTAGCCAGAGCCATTTCTGTGGAATGTAGAGAATGAAAGCCATATTGCAGTGGACCCAGAAGGGCTCATTCAAGTAGTTTTGAAGCAAAGGGGAGGAGAGAGATAGGCCGATAACTGGAAGGACAGGTAGGATTTAGTAAAGGCTTTTTGAGGAGAGGTGTAACCACAGTATGTTTTCTTTTTTTAATTTTTTATTTATGCAATTTCACAAATAAAATACAAGAAAAAAAACAAACATCTTGCACAGAAAGGGCTAGGACAGTAATAATAGAAAAAGGTTAACAACGAAATATAAAAATATATTACCCAAACCCTCAAGTCTTCAATGTAATGAAGCAAGACGGGTCACAATACATAGGAAATGTTCTTATACAATCTAAAAAAGAAAACAAACAGACATCAAGGAAGGTTCACTAACAACCGATGCAAATTGACCCTAACTATCTAAGTAGGGCCACCCAGAAGAGGAAAGGAAGAGGAGTCCTGCATGATGATATAAAGGAGGCCATCTGGGATGGATCAAAAAAAAGATAGCTGTTACCAGCCAACTTCACCAAGCACTTACATGGGAAATGCAAGAAAAAGAGTCCATCCAGTTGAATCACCCCAGGACGATATAACAAAAACTGCCTCCTCCTCTTTTGGGTAACCCTAGAAACATCAGGGAACATCCTTATCTGAGAATCAAAAAACACTTTATTGGGAGTGCGAAAAAATAATTTCAAAAGCCAATCTTTATCAGCCTCTAAGGCAAGGGTGACCAATAACGTTGTGGTCATCGCCGAGTCAGAAGGCGACTTCTCCAAAAAAGTAGTCAAGTCCAAACTATCTGATGATAACAAAGATGACTTCTCAAAGTTATCCACAGCTTTAATCTTAGCAGTAGGCAAATAGAAAGCCTTGGTGGTGGTATTGATTCTGCCAGAACCTTCAGTATAGAAGTCAAAAACTTCTTGAACAACTCCAGGGCCGGAATAGATGGCACCTTCGGAAAGTTCAAAATATGCAGGTTACGGCTCCTTACTGAATTCTCTAAAAGCTCCATGTTCCTATGAATAGCCACAGAGTCTTTTACAAACATTTGGGTAGCCTCATGGATCCGCTCCAGATGATTTTCAAAAGAGGCGACGTTAGCATTCATACTAGCCTGATCAGATTCATAAGTCACCAACTGCTACCCAAATGATTGTAACTGCTGAGAAATTGTCTGTAGTTGAGAAGAAATAGATAGTTTCATGGTGGAGAAAGCTTCCCATAAACTCTCTATAGAGTAAGTCAACAGTCTCACCAATGTGAGAATCCTTAGTAGGCACTGTTCCCTGGCCTGGGCTCGTAGGCACTGTTCCCTGGCCTGGGCTCTCCAAATCCTGAGGACACTGCACCTCAAGTCCTTTCTAGTTAGTTCGAAGCCCATCTTCCTTAACTGCCTCCTCTACAGTGGAACACACAGCTATACTGCCAAACTCCTGGTTTACAACTCCGTGGTAAGTCAGCTGCACTAATTGCACAGTAGGTGAGCCTACAACTTCTCGCATGCTCCCCACTGTGTCTTTGTGCAGGATCTCAGAGGCTGGCTGATTTGGAAGAATACGGCACTCCGGGCTGAGTGAAACATCTAGCCCAATGACACTCAAGAGGCCTCCTTCCATCCCCGCCATGCCCAGAAGGCCATCCAGAGTTCCACTACCTCTCGAAGCGGGACACATGAAAAGAATCCATGGGCCTGCTAGCCACCAACTTCTCACCGCTCTGGGCCACCACCGTCAGGAACTTGGCCTTCCGTTTCTGACCAGAATGCAGCATGAGGCAGAAACAACAAGAGAAGAGGAAAAACAAAAACACAGGTAGGAGCACTCGCAGAGAGAAGTCAGCAAGTGTCTGGTCATGGTGCCATCTTGCCTCCACCGTAACCACAGTATGTTTGAAGGTCACAAGAGTAGTTGCAGTGGAAAGTGATAGGTTAAGGATATGACAGATGGAAGGGATGACAGTGGAAGAGATAGAGCTTAGTAGATGGGTGGGAATGGGATCAGAGGAGCAGGTAGTCAATTTTGGAAGAGGAAAGAAGATTTGCAGTTTCCTCCGTGGAAATTTCAGGAAAGGAAGAAAGGGTGACAAAAGGTGAGGGAAGGATTTGGGATGGAAGAGGGAGAAGATGAGATGGAGATGACCTTGTGGAGAATTTAAGGCTAGTCTTCTGGACTTTGTCATGGAAATAGCCAAGGTCTGGGCAGACAGTGAAGGGGGAATTGGGGGAGGAGGGATCTTGAGGAGAGAGTTGAGTATAGCAAAGAGATGACAAGGGTCAGAGGCAAGAGAGTTAGTCAAGCAAGCAAGAGTACTATGGCTGACCGGAAAAAGATTAGCATGAATTTGAAATGTAGGTAGTCAGCAACGGTACGTGATTTAAGCCAAAGGCTCTCAGATGATCGGGCACAGGAATGTAGGTAGCTGGTTGTTAAGGACAGCCAGGGTTGAGGTATGGTACGCCTCACAGGATGCAGAATAGGAGAAGCAAGTGCATCCAGAGCAGAGGAGAGCATAGTGTTATAGGAGGATACTGCCCCATCAATGGACTCAGATGACCTAGTGGAGGAAAGAGGTGATAAGACAGCAGTGAGAGAGCTGAAGGGTCGATAGTGAAGATTCCTAAACATCTGGTGGGGATCACAGCACAGCACCTCCCCTCCCCCCCAGCTTCATGGGAACATTGCCTCTCTCATGTACAGTTCAAACTTCTCCTTCTGACCTACAAATGCATTCATTCAGCAGCTCCTCAGTACTTCCCCTCTCCAGCAACTCCACTCATCAAGCAAATCTTATCTATGCCCCTCTCTTCTACTGCCTCTGTTCCTTCCATCTTGCTGTACCATATGCCTGTAATAGACTACCCAAGTCAGTACATCAGGCTCCATCCCTGGCTCTATTCAAATCCAGGCTAAAAACGTCTCTCTTCAAGGCTGCCTTTGGATCCTGACCCCTCATCCTCCTGTCTTCACTCATTTATACTTATCAGTCCCTAAGAATTCCCTAGTCCCCTGATGTTCTGTCTGTCTTAGCAGATTGCAAACTTTGTGGATTTATACAGTGCTGTATATGCTTAGTAGAGCTATATAAATGATAAGAAGTAGTAGTAATACTATAGTAGTAATGTTGACAGGGTTTTTATGGTAGCCTAGAAATAGGAGCTGCTTTTAGCACCCTAGTTGATGGTTTAGTGTAGAAAGCAATTGGAAAAGGTCTCAGAGGGAAGCCTTAGTTGCAAATTCAAAATATGTAATCTCTGTTTAGAAAACAAGCCTATAAAACGTTGCCAAGAAAATTCCAATTCATAGCTTAGGACTGTAGAAAGAAAACTAGGTAAGCCTTTCTGCTATGTAACACGTCAGCTGAGAATGCGTGAGAATAATATATGACAAAGGATAAACCAAAGTAAATGCTATTTTGGTTTGAAAGAAGTGTGAGTCAGCTCTTCTGAGAGAACAGTGGCTTTAACATTATTACACTGTCAGTGGAGCAGGTATGAGCAGTGAGGGATGGTGCAGAGAGGGGTACAGCAGCATCCAAAGACAGAAGGCGAAAGGGAAGGGATTTTGGAGTTGGCTCGCACCTGTTTCAGTAGCAGCTCAAGGTGAGCTGCATTAGGTACAGTTCATATTTTCCTGTTTCCAGAGGGCTTACGATCTTACCAATCAATACTCAGCTCACGGAGGTCAGTGTTTTTTTTAAACATTGGCCACCACAGGCAACAGTGAAACTGGATATTCATCAGAATTGCCCCAGGAAAGATTCCACTGAATATCTGGTTTCAGCAGGGATCGCCTCAGGCTATCTAGATACTGGTGATATTCAACCACTATCCGGATAGCCAGACTACAGAAAGTTAAGAAACTGCATCGTTACGCCAAAACGTATCTGGTAGTGTTGCAGCAATCGCTGTGGAAAGCTCTTATTCAATCACTCACCCACAGAAGGAAAACTCACAGGCAGGCTGGAATGCAAACAGGATCTTTAATGTGCACAGGATCAGACAGAGATACCAGCAACCTCCACAAGGGTCTGAACCCCGAGGGACGGCCTACAATGCCTTATATACAGTACAGTTTTAAACTCATTCTACAATCCCATTTGCCACAGGTTATTTCCTGCCCACCAATCAGCAGCCCCTGGGGAGGTACCTGGGTGACCTGTCCAAACCGGTATGCTCTGGGTCTGTTGGTTTCAGGGCTAGGGAAATACTGTGCTCAGACCTGGAGTGGGGGAAGGGTGCCTACTGGAATCTCAATGTCTCTCTTAGTAGGCTGATTACCTCATGGCTTGCGGGGGAAGGGTCAGGCTGATCAGAGCCTCATGGCTTGCAGCATGGCTTGGGGGAAGGGCTATCTATAGCTACCTCATGGCTGCCTCATTCCCCCCTTTTTAAGTAAGACCTCAACCGCTAGAGGCGGTTGAGGGCTTTATTACTGGAGGCAAGCCGCAGAGGAGTATATTGGGTCAGGGCCATGACCGTGGCAGCCGCCTTGCGTTCTACCAGGGTGCCAAGGGTGGAAACAACCTGTAAGGAAAAAGGCACCTGGTTAAAATGTACGGTACAGCAATGGGACAAGTTAAGGTAGAGAGTTACGTATACAAAGGTCTGCATGTTCAGAGCAGTTTGGGCAAGTAATACTGCTGTGTTAGTAGTCTCTGCACTTGTTTGAAAGCAAGTCTATATCAGCTAAGGCACCTTTTCTCAGTCTGATCCCGGTTCCAGGAAAGGTGTCTTTAACTCAGTCTCTCCGTTGGTCCAGAGTTCGTCGTCAGTCTGTTAGAACGCCGTTGTGGGCAGAAGTTTCATTGAGCTGGGGCTGGTTTGGAACTGTGACAGTAGTCCAGGCTGGAACAATTTCTGTTGCAGAGGCCTTGACATGAGAGTGATGGATCCTCGGAGCAACTTTCAGCCACCTTGACAGCCGTGGGGGTGGTCCGCAGAACAGTATTCGGGTCTCGACACTGGGGAGTCAGCAGATCCTGCTTACACTACAGGATCCATTATCAATGGAGGTTCCTTTGCTGGTAGGAAATATTCCATTATTCACTTGACTGATCTCCACATGTTTACAGATCAGACAATTGCACGCGCGTTTTCTGTAATTCTGAAAAGTTTTAGAATAACACCAATTTTTTTTTGCCTGTGAGAATTTGTCATCAATTTATCCCCCTTTGCCTCTGCATGCCTGGCCAGGACACACAGAGGAAAAGTAAGGCAAAAAAACATCTGGAAGTACCACATGGTCAGTGCGGGGTTTTTCCAAAGCTCATCAGGATGCAAGGTGCACCCAGCCTGTCTCCAGGTGCCTACTTACAATCTTTGAGTATTGTGGTGGGGCCTAGATGACTTCCTAAATTGAAGATACTGGAGATGGCATAGTTGAATAAAATGCTCATCATTTTTTATATTCATTAGCCAGATACATCACTTCACATCATTAAATTTGCCTTCACCAGTTTTACTGTCCATCAGAGTCCTTCCACATCATTAATTACCTTCATCAGTTTACTGTCCATCAGAGTCCTTCTTCTTAATATATCACTTTACCCCTCACAACACTTTCCACCAACTACATACATAGGTCCTTCAATTTTTTCTTTTTTCTATACCATACTAATGTATCCTTATCTGGCAAGGCTGCTAAAACAATTGTTAGAGACATAGTATTGTTGTAAACAGTGTCCATTTCCCACTAACTTAATTGGTGCAGTTCTAGATTGGCATGGGTGCTCATTCTAAATAGCGACTGTATAAACAATCTTCAATATATACGGAGACATAAATTCAAATTGAAAGAAATATGTCTCCTAACATGACAGCCACATATCTCTAATGTATGACTAGAGTCTATTGTACACCTGGGTTTCCCAGTGAGAGTACTGTAGGAAACTTAAAAAATACTTGGACTGATCTTGAAAATGCAGTGGTCCACAAGGATTTATGTAAGCTATCCATTAATTATGGTGTCAAAAGAGATCCTCTTGAGGTGAGAGACTAAGAGGGTACAAGGCATTGGTGGTTGGGCCTCATAGCGATACTCCTTCTGGTTCTTCTTGGTCTGCAAGGCATTTGTGAATAGGCCTCATGGCAATACTTCCTCGGGTTCTTCTTGGCCTATTCCCCCCTGCCTATTCATGTCTCTTCAGAGGCATAAATGTACAAGGTTCGTGTTTTCTCAGGCCTTGTGGGTCCTCGAGGAGTCTTAGAGCAGTCAGAATTCCAGTGGCCCAGATCATCACACTTGGAGTAGCACGTTTTATTGCCTTTTTCCTAGGCTGTCGTCTCACCTTCTGCCCCTCTCTCTCATTCATTTTCTCAAAGCTCTCCTGGATCATTGCTGACAAGTAAGATTTAGTTTTATCCAATCAACTCGAGTTAATGTTATCATTATATTTGTAAATAATATTTTTACAAATATTTCCATATTTCTGGGAATCACAGTTCCATCTTTCCACTAAATTTGCTTTTATATACTTGGGAACCAAGCGATTTCAGATCAGCCCCTTTCCAAAATTTAATATTTACTCATCTTATTTATGAGAATAATGCACCTCTACATAATGAACTCCTACAAGTATATTAGCTAACAAAGAACAAATGTATAAACTAAAAAGATATGTATCTCACAGTGCTAAAATATATAGTGATCATGAACTCTGGACACCAACATGTAAAATTCAAATACAGCAGGACAGGTGAATTTATTCTAAATAGCACCTATGATGTTACTGTCCTGTTCATCATTCATAAGCACAGAGATTAACAAGGCAAATTGATTACCTTGTATCTTATAGTTCAAAACAGGCATGAAACTGATACTTTATAAGAAGGTTGGTGGATATCTGGAATGCAATATCATTGTAGTATCAGAAAAATGAATACAGTTGATCAAGGCAGTTTAATGTATCAAGCAGGAAAGAACGCAATCATCAGCACAGCATTTACTGTCTGCAGAATAAACTGCCAAAGATGGCATATCATGCAGAAGTATTACTTGCTTAAGTTTGTATGTGCAGTCAAAACCAAATATATGTACCAGAGAAAATCCAGGCTTTAAAGGACAAGTAAAAAAATCTTCATTTCTTCATGATCTTATAAGGATTTTTTTTTTCTCCAGCCTTTGTTTGCTTCCAGCAGACATTTGAGGATGCTCAAAGGAGGCACCTCATGGTTCTAGAAGCTCAAACTCTACAATTAAAATTGATGACAAGAGGATTGTTTGCAGGCTAGGTGTGGCTAGGTGAATTGGGGTTCTTTGTCCTCTAGGAGAAAGACTCCTAGATGATTTTTTTTTTTTCTTTTGTCCTCTCTAATGGGCCTCCATTCATCTGCTAGAAGAAGGAGCTCCTCCCAGTATCTTTCTATAGCTATGCAAACTATTTCAGCAGTTCCAACTATCCCCCAGTCACCGCTGAGAGGTGTGACCAAAACACCTGGTTCCCTGACCACTGATCATGCATGAAACATAGCAATGAAATTGGATATGCATCAAACAATGCAATTGTCTTTCTTTACTGATATACCAGTACCACAGTCCACACACAGCAAACCCCACCCCCCCCCCCTTTTCCAAACTGTCCCCTTCCCTGCAATCAGTAGACCTGGTGTTTTTCACTGTTTGGGGACACAGGGGCGACTCGTCAATAACTTCACCTTTTACTGATAGAGTATCAAAATCAATCCTGAAATATAAAGACCTAATGTCTGGACAAAAACTTTCTTTCCCTACTGTCACAACTACACACAGAGCCACTAACAAACACAGAGCCACTAGCAATTTTTACATAACAGTACATTAACTATATGGGCCAGCCATGAATCTATATAGGGAAGCTGGTCCGGATACTCCTTCACTATAATTTAGCCTCCGGACCCCATGCTCTAATCACAATTCACAAATCACAATGTTCAGTGTAAATTTTCTAATCTCACTTCTGGGAATACAATATACAATATAATCCTGGTAACAGGCAGAGTTTGGTTGCACAAAACACACAGGACCACAAAGGGAAAAAGAAAGAGGGAAAACAGAAACAGAGACGTCTCAGCAGCGAATACTCATACACTCTCTTTCCTCAGTAGCAGCTTGTTACAAATACATCACAGACACTCTCTCTAGCTGTATCATAGGATTTAACTTTCACCATGAGGATATTAGAAATACAGTACAGTATGAGAAATATAGCTAGCTATTTTCTAATGTCCACTAGATGGAGCTCCAGGATCACTTTAACCATAAGGATAAAAATACAGCTAGTTTTTAAATGACCACTAGATGGAGCTCCAGGATCACTCCAGGGCAGCCCAATACCTCTGCAGAGAAACGCACGTGGTGTCCACAAGATGGCTGCTACCTCCTCGTGCTCCTCCACACCGGCTCTCCACAGATGGAAAAAAAGGGGAAATGGTGGACTTCCAAGCATCACCTCTCTTTTAATCAACCAAAAAACAAAAGGTTAGCATTTTATTTATTTATTTTTGGTTTTAAAGGCAGGAAACCCAACGGGGGCTCAGGGAAGGCAGAGAAACTCGGCGGGGGCCCAGGGAAGGCAGAGAAACTCGGCGGGGGCCCAATGGAAGGCAGAGAAACTCGGCGGGGGCCCAGGGAAGGCAGAGAAACTCGGCGGGGGCCCAGGGAAGGCAGAGAAATTCGGCGGGGGCCCATGGAAGGCCGGAACCTTAGCGGGGGCTCAAGGGAACACCGGAAAATTTAGCGGGGGTCAGCTGTGCACCGGGACAGCACCGAGAGGCACAAAACCTCAGCGGAGGCCCAAGGGAAGGCAGTAATTCACATGGGGAGCATGGATTCACATCGGACAGCATGGGGGGGAGGCAGAATTAACATCGGAGCACAACTGAGAGAGAAATTCACATCGGAGCAGAAATTAACACAGCGGCAGCATGGGGGAACAGAAATTTACATCGGAGCACAGAAATTACATCGGGGGTTCAGGGAAAGGCAGTAAATCCACACCGGAGCACATGGAGGGCAGAATTCAACATCGGAGCAGAAATTAACACAAACTAGAAACGGAACACAACGGAAGCATATCAGAGCCCTCTCCTTGCAGTCACGCTTCAGAAAACTCTCCACAAGCAGAAAGGAAAGAAGAGAAGCAGCGATCTATTCTTTATCTCAGGTATGTTTAACTTATCAAGTGCTATATTTAGTTACATTTTTTTTTCTTTCGGCAGCGCTTTTAAAGGATCTCAGATTACTGCAGTTTCAGATATTCAGATTTTACCGGTATTCAGATTCAGATACAGGACGAGCAATGGCTTCAGGGCCACTAAGGCCCATACTAGGACTGCTCGTGCAGTTGATCAGGCTGCTACAGGTTCCCAGAAATTACCAGGACTCACAGATAGAGTACAGAACTAGCCCCAGACAAGGTAGCAGTACTCACCAGAACTCTGATCAGACAGGAAGTTTGGATGCCAGTCTATCCAGCTGGTTTTTCAATCGGGGATTCAACCGCAGGGACCAGCTGTCCAGACAAATCAAGGTGTCCTTCCGAGCACAAAGTGGCCCGGGGGCGCCAAGGACCGTTAATCACCTGGAGGGGCTGGTCCCTGACTGGTGGAGGCCCAGATGCTGCAAAAGCAGAAGTCTTCCCACCGTGGGTGTGATGAGAGAGGCTTTTCTTTTAATATTTCCCGGCCAATGCACCAAAATGTTGCAGCAATCGCTGTGGAAAGCTCTTATTCAATCACTCACCCACAGAAGGAAAACTCACAGGCAGGCTGGAATGCAAACAGGATCTTTAATGTGCACAGGATCAGACAGAGATACCAGCAACCTCCACAAGGGTCTGAACCCCGAGGGACGGCCTACAATGCCTTATATACAGTACAGTTTTAAACTCATTCTACAATCCCATTTGCCACAGGTATTTCCTGCCCACCAATCAGCAGCCCCTGGGGAGGTACCTGGGTGACCTGTCCAAACCGGTATGCTCTGGTCTGTTGGTTTCAGGGCTAGGGAAATACTGTGCTCAGACCTGGAGTGGGGGAAGGGTGCCTACTGGAATCTCAATGTCTCTCTTAGTAGGCTGATTACCTCATGGCTTGCGGGGGAAGGGTCAGGCTGATCAGAGCCTCATGGCTTGCAGCATGGCTTGGGGGAAGGGCTATCTATAGCTACCTCATGGCTGCCTCAGTAGTGGACTGAAAATTGTCGCTAATTGGATAAGCGTCCACACCACCTTCACGCTACCCTGGCACTAACTGGTAATTCCACAGCAGTTAGAGGGCACTATCCAGAAAGCACCACTGAATACTGGATTTTAGCAGGGTTTATCTGGTTAGCAGATCCTGCTGACGTGATAAACCTTTTGGAATATCAGGCTTTAAGCTTGTACCCGAGGCAGTGGAGGGTTAAGTGACATTTCCAAGATCATGAGAAGCAGCGGTGGGATTTAAACCCAGACTTCCCTGGCTCTCAGCCCTTTTTCAGTAACCACTAGGCTTCGGTATCTGCAACATGTCTGAGTTATCAAAATCATTATCAACACATCTCATGTCCTTGTTCCTAGCTGGGGTGTATGTATGCATGCCCATTATATATGCATGTTTGTATGTTTGCAGATGTCGCAAATGCAATGCACTGTGTGCCTTCAAGTCAATGCCGACTCTTGTGACCCAGCAGATTCTAAGCTTTCTTGGCAGTGTGACCAGAGGTAGATTGCCAGGCCTTTCTTCTGAGGCAATGGAGGGTTAAGTGACTTGTCCAAGGTCACAGTAGGAAACAAACCCTGGTCTCTTGGTTATCACGCCAGTGCTCTAACCATTAGGCTACCCCTCCACTCCAACCTCACTACAGTTCATACAATAGCAAGACCAATCAAGAAACAAAATTATGAGGATGTGCTTAAAATAACCACATCACTAGGGGAACTGCAAGAAGAAAGGAAAAGACACAAAGAGAAGGATGGATACCAAGCATAGCATTTCAGCAGCAAAGAATAAACAGAAAATGGACGCGATATTACTAATTCACAGTTAGTAGCACAAAGGCTTGCTGAATCATGGCTACCTCATTTTACTTGATGCGGAAACTACCAGGCATTAACTTCTGCGAATTTATGTTTCTTCTTTGTGACTATCTGACCCTGTCTCAAACTTTCTTTATCAGATAAACACCTCTCAAGGGTCAATTAACATGTCAGATTCTAATCATCCTGAGACACTGATGAAACAGGGAGGTAATTAGCAAATTTAAAAAACAACAACTTTTGATTAGTACTCAGCATAATTCCCTCCAATTATTCAAAGTTCATGACTACAGGGGGTAGAAAATTTCCAGGAATATTTATTTATATCCTTACTTTTTCATCAATTTTGTGAATATAGTTAATCATCAAGCCCTGAACTTGTTATCTTGGAGAGTCTTGTAGACCTGTCAGTCTGCCTGATTATTCTTAGTCACTAATGCAAACACACTCAATAATATCCCAAATGTATAGTATGTCTCTTCAGAAATGGGACCTTCATATTCTGGAAATTGATTTTAACCATAGCGACTATTAAGACATTATCTGGGTGCCAAATCCTATCTCTGGGCTGTTTCTTATTAAGGAACAGTTGGTTGATAGTCTGATAAAGCATAAATAAGATTGTATCGGAATTCAATTTTCAATCTTCCAGCACCATTTTCCTATGGGCAAACATTGACAATGTCATCGGCCTTTGGCCAAGTAGTTCCAATAGGCACTGGGAGGGCAAGAGCAGCCAGGAATCACTCGTCTCCTATTTCATGCTATGATGCAGTATAAGGTCATGAAGGATGGAAAGTGATGGAGAGAGGGCCTGGGGGATAGCTGCAGTTGTTTCATGGGCGGGGGGAAGGGGGGAGCCCTAAACCAGACATTTTTAATTTTGTTTTCGTTAACATTTCTTTTTCAATTTAATTTTTTTGTTATGTTCCATTCTCAGTAAATTAAACAAACAAACAAAAATAATTTCCTGTGCACACCCCTAAGAAATGCTTGTAAGTGCAGACATAAGAACTTCAGCAACTGCTCTACTGGGTCAGACCAACGGTCCATAAAGCCCGGTATCCCAGGCGCAGTGCAGAGATAGTAGATGCCCTAGGACAGGCGAGCCATCAGTCTTTCACTCCCCCCCCCCTGAGATTTTGATAATGAAACACCACAATCATGATGATTTCAACACCACCCCTCTCACAACAATCCTGTAAAAATGTAGAGTTGGACATCCTACTTTTAGATATCAAACTTTGTTTTGTAAGTGCAGCCTCCTCCCCTCCCCCTAGGGTGACAGTTTGGTCCTGCAGGGACAGGTCAAAGAATAGTTCCCCCCCCCCCCTTCACTCAGCTAGCAAACACTCCTATCACCAGGATGCAAGTTCTCCGCAGGGGAGGGGGAGGGAAGGAAAATCCCTTCAAGGCCCTTGGCACATGAATTAAAGTGGCTGCCACTCTGAATTGGGTGCTCCAATTCTGTTTCCTGTAGTAAAACGTCCAACTCAAAGAACAATATTAAGTGAAGTTACATACAACAGTTACACAGTCTTTGGTGACACAGGTAGTGTCCCTTTGAAATATTTGTGTCCATGATCCCAGTGTAAATATTTATCGGCTGTGCTAGTGATAGAAGGATCCTGGTTATGAACCTAGCAGATTGCAATGTCTTTACTCCCTTCTCACTGGGTCCTATACCTACAATTCTCTGTACTTTGCACACAGTCAAACCATTGCACCTCTTCCAGGAGGCATGTCTTCTCCTTTACAGCAGTTCCTTTGGTTAGGCTTGGATAGCAAACCAGCTTCTCCAATATTTCTCCATACTCTAGCAGTTAAACCTTTGAGAGGCTCTCCAGTCTTCAGAAACAAGAGCCGATTCCACATATAAATACAGTAAAAGAAAGACCCAGAGTTGAGCCTCGGTACACACCAAACTGAAACCAACAACTACAACCATACCTTAAGGTTATATAGAGGACAGGCAGAACCAAAGCAGCCATCCCAAGAGGGGGATTTTCAGCTAATGGCATGGTCCTACTGCTAAAGCTAAAATGGAATGGTCCTGCACAGAAAGCATGTAGGATTGGTAGGGGTTCTGAAGGGTCCCTTACAAATGTATTATGTTCAGACTTCTGTATCTAACAGGTTCACTTTAGGAGAACAGGAAATGGAAGGGCAAAGCCTGGAAAGTCCACTTTCTTAACTACCTGGGTCCATCTCTGGTTTCATTTCTAACTTTAAACTTCTGTTTCCTGTGCTCTTAAATTGAATCTGTTGGATGCAGAAGATGTCTAAACAGCAGTTTTGACCCCTCAAAACAGGCATTGGATGATGAAACATTGGTGCCCGGTTATAAAGAGCATTTTTGCTTCATTCTCACAAATAAGTGCTTGATCCATTCTCACAGATAATGTGTTTGGTTTGGGAAGCACGCTTATTGCTTGTTCTATAAAACATAAAAAGTTTGTTTGAGACCGATGATGACGTTGAAGGATTAAACCAAGAAGTCTCTAATGAGAACTGAACTGAAAGATGAATGTTGATGCCTCATTTAAAAAATACATTGATTAAAGGATATGTTTATTTGCATGCGTTAAACACGAAGGGGCTTTTTTACTAAGTGGTGGTGTGGTAGCCCCCAGAAATTAGCCAGGCCTCTGGTAGGCCTCATGCATAGAAATGTATCTATAACAGTATTGAATTACCCACCCCCACTTGAGACTAGTGCTGGAGAGATTTGCTTTTAAAACGGCTTTTGAACAATTCTGCTCTCCCCTCTCCCCCCTCCCTTATCCTGTTTGCTCAAGAGTGTCAAACTTTCCTTGAACTCTAATCACTCAGGCTTGCCTGCAGTCAGGAATGGCCTGGTACCTACAATAAATTAATTAAACAGTGCATTTATGGTGGGCCCTGTCTCCGGACCTGGAGGACAGGCCCCCACCTCACAGAGCAGGAAAGACCATATTTTGTAGGTCCATCTGGTCTGTGCTGTTATGCCAGGTGGCCGTGCCTTACAGATAAAACACTCTAGGTTTTGAATGTCTAAGTATTCTTTGAAGATTTAGATAAGAGAATTTACTATGTAGATGCAGGAATGTCTTAACGAGGGGGAAGGGGGGCTGGAGTGGAGAAAGAGTAGCCAAAAGAAGGGTCACTGATTTAGTAGCCAATAGGGAATTTACGTTGACTTAATGATAAAAATAGATATGTGAGAATGTATATAAGCAAGCTGCGAGCGCACCTCGTGGCTCAGCCTTTTGTCTTTTGGATTTGTTCCAGCTGAGCCTGTGTTACACATTAAAACTTGATTTGAATTCTGCAAACTGACTCCTAGTATAATTCTTTGAATACAATCAGCCACAACAGTGGCAATGGTTCCAGCAGGCTTTAGCATGCGCTGTTAGAGCAAGACCACGGTAACTATCACGGTGTCGTCACGGCAGGATGATATTTCTGATCTAGCTGCATGGGATGAAGGGGGATCGGGGTGGAGAGTGGGCATGTTGGCCAGTGGCAGTTAGCATGTTAACAGTGAATTAACGCACATTAATGTCAGCACAAATTACTCAATAAGAAATATAAAATAAAACTCCTAACCTACCCTATTAACAACAAACACCCAGACCTGCAAACTGCTTAAATGGCACTCAGTGGATATTCAGCAGCATCAATGTGCTTAGTGCGGCTGAATTCCCCTGGGTGCAGCTCTGTAAGAGCCTCAATGCTAGCCGGCTGGCATCTGAGGGTGAAGTGGAGGTGGCACATGGGAATAACCAGCTTGCAGCGATATTCAGCAGCTAACCAGTTATCCCGAAGCGGCTAAAGATACACTTGAAAGACTCGCCTAACATTAGCCAGTTAGCTAACGCACTATCCAGCCAGCCCGGATATGGGCCCAGCATTGAATATCCAGGTTCAGGGGTCAGTGGCAACAGCTAGCCATTTTATCAGCGCTGGCCGCCACCACTGAATACCCCCCCCCCCCCCCCCAGGTTTTAAGATGATAATGTAATGCCGTCTTGAACTACCACTGAAATGGTGAGAGCAGGATTCTAATATTTCTTAAACTGCTGGTAGGCATCTGTAACACAGGCAACAGCACGATAAGATATTAAGAGCAGAGTTTCCAAGATACTCATTTCCAGGAGGGAGATTTTAGGCCAATCCTAGATTTCTGATGCACTAGAGGACCTGCAGCTCTGATTTCAATGGGTACAATTAGGGACTACAAGTACCCCACGACTTTAGAATTAAAGTTCAAAACTATGACTGATATAAAGCCTTCCATCTGGAATTGGATAACTTGGCAGCTCTGCAAGACTGATACAAGGACCTCATAGCAACAAAGGAGGGTCAAAAGGTACTAACAATGGCATAAAAACTCTAAGCCACCTTGAGAAGGTCAAAGAAGCACAAACAGTGCAATGAAAACCCAAAGTACTGGGAGAGAAGCAACCCCAACATTGGCAGGGAAACCCCAATGCAAAAGGAAGGGAAGGGAAGGGACCTGAATTTACCTCACACCTTTTCTCAGAAGTTGAAGGCAGTTACCTTCAGGTATAGTAGGAACCTGAGGGGCACAGCAACAAAAACACTGGCAAAAAGACCCTAAAGAACTGGACGACGGGTAAAGAACCTAAGAACATAAGATATGCCATACTGGGTCAGACCAAGGTCCATCAAGCCCAGTATTCTGTTTCCAACAGTGGCCAAACTAGGTCATATGTACCTAGCAGTTTCCCCAAGAGACACAAGTTCCACAATCCTTGTACTGGGTCAAGCATTGATATCTTCGGTCACTTCTTAATAATGGTTTATGGACCTTTCCTCCAGGAACTTGTCCAAACCTTTTTTAAACCCAGCTACACTAACAGCCTTTACTACATCCTCCGGTAACAAATTCCAGAGTTTGATTACACGTTGAGTGAAAAAATATTTTCTTTTATTAGTCTTAAATAGTTTACCCTGTAGCTTCATTGCATGTCCCCTAGTCTTTCTATATTCTGATAACGTAAACAATTGATCTACGTTTACCCGTTCCATTCCGTTCATTAATTTATAGACTTCTATCATATCTCCCCTCAGCCGTCTCTTTTAAAGTTTAAAGAGCCCTAACCTTTTTAGCCTTTCTTCATCCTTCCATCCCCTTTACCATTTTGGTGGCTCTTCTCTGAACCTTTTCTAAAATCGCTATATCCTTTTTAAGATACGGCGACCAGAATTGCACACAATATTCAAGATGCGGTCTCACCATGGAACGATATAGAGGCATTATAATATCTTTTGTTTTATTTTCCATTCCTTTCCTTATCATACCTAGCATTCTATTTGCTCTCTTGGCCGCCGCTGCACACTGGGCCGAGGGTGTTAACATGGTATCCACAATGACGCCTAAATCTTTTTCCTGAGTGGTGGTTCCTAATGTGGAACCTTGCATCATGTAACCATAGTTTGGGTTGTTCTTCCCTAGGTGCATAACCTTGCACTTGTCCACATTAAATTTCATCTGCCATTTTGATGCCCAGTCTTCCAATTTATCAAGATCCTCTTGCAATTTTTCACAATCCTCTTCGGTTTTAACAACTTTAAATAGTTTTGTGTCATCTGCAAATTTGATAACCTCACTCGTTATTCCACTTTCCAGGTCATTTATGAATATGTCAAAAAGCAGCGGACCCAGCACAGATCCCTGGGGTACACCACTATTCACCTTTCTCCATTGGGAAAATTGGCCATTTAGCCCTACCCTCTGCTTTCTATCTTTTAACCAGTTCCTGATCCACAATAGTACACTGCTTCCTATCCCATGACTCTTTAGTTTTGCCAAAAGTCTCTGATGAGGGACCTTGTCAAAGGCTTTCTGAAAGTCCAGATACACAATATCAACCGACTCACCTTTGTCCACCTGTTTATTCACTCCTTCAAAAAAACATAACAGATTAGTAAGACAAGATCTTCCTTGTCTAAAGCCATGTTGGCTGTCTCCCATTAGGTTGTGACTATCTACATGCTGAGTAATTTTATTCTTTATGATGGTTTCTACCATTTTTCCCGGTACTGACGTCAGGCTCACCGGTCTGTAGTTTCCCGGATCACCCCTGGAACCCTTTTTAAAAATTGGTGTTCCATTGGCGATCCTCCAATCTTCAGGTATTAGAGATGATTTTAATGATAGTTCACAGATTACTGATAGCAGGTCTGCAATCTCATATTTCAGTTCTTTCAACACCCTTATTTATTTATTTATTATTTATTTATTACAATTTCTTATATACCGCGCTATTTAGCATCAGTGCGGTTTACATTATAACTTAACGACCATAACAACAAGCTGTCAGGTTTACATCGAACAGGAGTATAAACTTGGAAAACAGGGTTAACTATATACATAATCTATTTACATTGGAAGGATAGATAAAAGTCAGATAATGCATGTAGGTCTTTTCTAACTAAATTGGGTCAATTCCTGGAGGGTATGTCTAGGATCAATTGCTGTCAGGTAAGTGTTGGAGGAACAAGTGGGTTTTGAGGGCCTTCCTGAACTGATATAGGCTGGCTATGGCCCTAATGTCAGGGGGTAGAGCATTCCAGCATTTGGGTACGTAACAGCTGAAAGTCCTGTTTGTGGTTGACAAGTTGTACTTTGTCGAAGCCTTTGGTATTGCAAGCAAGTTTACAGCTGTTGATCTTCTGGATCTGTTGGGAGGGACAAAGTGGATAAGATGAGTGAGTGAGGAGGCTGAAATACCTTTGATTGCTTTGAAAGCTAATAGAAGGGTTTTGAAGGTGATTCTCCCATTGATTGGTAGCCAGTGCAGCTGTTTGAGAATGGGGGTCACGTGGTCGTATCTGGATGCTCCGTAAAGGATCCTAGCTGCGGTGTTCATGGCCAACTGTAAGGGGGTTAATGTGGATTGGGGGAGACCTTGTAAGATGGCATTTGCAAAATCAAAGTGTGGCAGTATCAGCGCTTGATATATGGTTCGGAAGTCATCTGGGTCCAATAGGGAGCGTAGGTGCTTGAGAGAGCGTATTTTGAAGTAGACGGCTTTGACTATGTTGCTTATGTGGCTTTTCATGTTAAGATGTTGATCCAAAGTAACTCCCAAATATTTTATTGCATCTTTGGTTTGCAAATCAGCTTCATTGACACTGACATGGGATGGGGGGGTAAAGTAGGTGTCTCTGGTGATGAATAGCACTTCCGTTTTTTTATGTTGGATGCGAAGGTTCTGTGTTTGGAGCCAAGTTGAAACTGCGTTGAAGCAGTCTGTGAGGGGGTCAGGTCCATGTGAGTTGTGGATTAGGGCATGTATAATAGGATATCGTCTGCATATATCAAACAATTCACGTTGAATGATCTTATGATATTGCAGATGGGCTGCATGTAGATATTGAAAAGTAATGAGGATAACGAAGAGCCCTGGGGTACTCCTTGCTTTTGATGGAAATGTGTTGACTCCTCTGATCCTGATTTCACATATTACCATCTGTCGTCAAGGTAAGATTTGCACCATTCTAGTGCACTGTTGCAGACTCCCTTCTCCTTCAGTCTTCCGAGGAGAATTTCGTGACTCACGGAGTCAAACGCCGCGGCAATGTCTAGAAATATGAGCACAAAACCTTGACGGATGTTGTCAATTCCAGTGATGATTTCATTGAAAAGACCAGTGAGTAGTGTCTCTACCCCATGATATTCTCTGAATCCGTGTTGGCAGCTATCTAAGGGGGAAGCAGCATCGATGTGATCTTGAATTTGCCGTTGTGCTTCTTTCTCAATTATTTTGGCCAAGAGGGGGATGCTGGCTATTGGTCGGTAAGAGTCAGTTCTTTGTGGATCAAGCTTGGGGTTCTTCAATAGTGGTCTAATGGAAGTCTGCTTAAGTGAAGTGGGGAAATATGATGTAGTGAAGGATAGTTTCATTATTTTTGCGATGACCGGGCTGAACACATCACGTAGCTCCTTGATCCAAAAAGCTGGACATGGGTCAGTTTGTGCGGTGGAGGTGTTGAGAGATGCTATGGTGTCCTCGATGCATTTAGTGGATGGTGTAGAAAATATGTTAAGTGGTGATAGGCCCGTTGGTTCTTGATATGGGGCTGCTACCACCTTATTGGTTTGCACGATCTTGGATTGTAGATAATCCGCGAATTCCTGCGGGTGAATTTCGCTGTGCTGTATCGGGGAAGGTTCTTTTGAGAGGGATTTTACTAGATTGAAAAGATCACGTGGCTTGTTCAGAGACCTCTTTAAGGTGTCAGTGTGATATTGTTTCATTTTGGTAGTGATTGATTCTCGGTGTATTGCAAGGTGGGTTCGGTAAGCGGTCTGATCTTCAGTTGAATGCGATCTGCGCCATCGGCGTTCAAGTTTACGTAGTTGCATAAGGGATGTTCGCAGCTCAGGAGAGAACCAGGGGGCGGAGCATCTTTTTGACCTTGCTGTAATCTTCGGGTTTTGGGCGTTGTGAGATGGCAAGCAGGCTAGAGTTCCAGTAAGCGATTAGTTCATCAAGGTCTGGTGTAGTTTTGTTGATGAGTGATGGGGTCTCCGCCAGGATGTGTTCCCTATCGAAGGGGCGAAAGCATCTGGTGGTAGTTCGAGAGGATGTGTTCGAAGGTCGGCTTCTGTCTAGTTGGACATTGTTGATGGGTATCTGTATGATGATCAATTTGTGGTCGGACCAGGGTACTTCTATGACTGATATCGGAGGATAGTGGCTTTGGTCAATGACAGGGTGTGGAGCAAATACCATGTCAAGAATGTTCCCCTTTGTGTGTGTGGGTTCACCGATGATTTGTTTGAGACCTAGGTCATCCATTGCCTCAAGGAACGCATTTGCATGGCTTTGTGGTAAGGACGGGAGATTGAAATCGCCCATTAACCAATTTGGCTTATTGGGAGAGAGGGTGTTAGCTGCGAGGTCAATAATAGATGGAAGATCTTCTGGAGAAGTGGATGGTGATCTATATATCAGGTTGAGGGAACATTGTTGATTAGCAATGGAGAGGATGTCTAGGCTGTTTGTGCTGGAAGAGTCTAGAATGTGGAAGTTGAGCTCAGATTTGGAGATTATGAGTACACCTCCTCCTTTTTTGTTTTCCCTATGCCGCGTATGTATTGAGAAATTGGGGGGTAGTAGCTGGTGTAGGATGACGTTGTCTTCTGAAGATAGCCATGTTTCTGTGATCATAGGTATTTCCAGGTCATAAAAGGAGATTGTGTCAAGGACCACTGGCCATTTATTGCGAATGGAGCGTGCATTGATGATGGCACATTTTAGGGGTCGGCATCTCAAAGGTTTTTCTTGTCTGGTTGACTTGGATAGCTGGAGTGCCACATGAATCAGGTGGGAGTGGCGCGTGTAGGTGCTACTTCCTGGGTTGGAGTAAGGGGGGCAATTCCATCTTTTTCCATGGCTATTCAGGATTGGGATCCTGCTTTGTGGTGTGTAAAGAGCCTGGGAGGTTCCAAGCCAGTGGAAGAGGTAGAAGCTAAGCAAGACAGCGACCTGGAGGGCCATTCTGAGGATTTCGATTGGGTGTGAGACCCTATATGTAGGCACGAAGTGTGGAAGAGCTCTACTGTGGTATTGGTATGAAGCTTTTATGAGCCCCAAAGTAGTGCTGAGAAATCTTCAGTACAGAGGAGCAGTTATACGAGATTGCAAATAATGAGGAGGTACGGTTTACATGTTAATATATAACCTATCTTAAAAGAGAGAGGGTGTGATACAGAGATGATACATTTCTCAAGAAAGAAATTAACAGTATATTGATCTTCAATTGACAAAATAGCAGTATTAAGGTGGTACAGCATACACTGTGTTTGCTGGCATATATATAGCATCTATAAATACAGGTTATTCATATATATATATTTTATGTGTATAGGATATATATATAGGTTACTTTACAAGTTACAAGTGACTTAATGATAGTCCATAGAATTGGATCGTAGTGTTCCAATGTGGGCTTGGTGTCTGGTACATGGATACTGACCGGTGCTGCTGACTGTAGTTGAAGGGATTGCTGATAGCGAGAGCCGTTAGGAGTTGTGTTGGGTGCGTTGGACATCTGGTGATCCTCCTCTCTGTCCTCGGGCGGGTGAGCAGATAGCTGGTTTCTTGGTTGTGTCGTAGGGTGCTGCGAGAGGCAGGTTTCGGGTCGCTGGAGCGCTGCTTAGGGTATTTCGTGTCGCCTATCGTGCCTCGCCTAAGGGCCACGCCAAAGGGCCCTCAGGCGCGGGCCCGACCAGGCGCGGGCCCGACCAGGCGCGGGCCCGACCAGGCGCGGGCCCGCCTGGCGGCGGCTCGCTCTTATGCCGGCCTGCTGCTCCTCCCCTCCCACAGCCCCGAATTGGGCCGGAGTTGTTGATCGGGAGGGCCGGCTGGCCGGAGGTGTTGCTGGCCCCGATCAGGGAAGCAGAAGGTGCACTTTTAAATTTCCCGCCGGCGGCGGCACGCTCTTATGCCGGCCTGCTGCTCCTCCCCTCCCACAGCCCCGAATTGGGCCGGAGTTGTTGATCGGGAGGGCCGGCTGGCTGGAGGTGTTGCTGGCCCCGATCAGGGAAGCAGAAGGTGCACTTTTAAATTTCCCGCCGGCGGCGGCTCGCTCTTATGCCAGCCTGCTGCTCCTCCCCTCCCACAGCCCCGAATTGGGCCGGAGTTGTTGATCGGGAGGGCCGGCTGGCCGGAGGTGTTGCTGGCCCCAATCAGGGAAGCAGAAGGTGCACTTTTAAAGGGATGTATACCATCCGGCCCAGGTGATTTGCTACTCTTCAGTTTATCTAATAGTTGTAAGACATCTTCCCGATGTATCGATATTTCCTTCAATTCTTCCACACCTTTAAATACCACTTCCGTCATGGGTAACATCCCTACTTCTTCCTCAGTAAAGACCGATGCAAAGAATTCATTCAGTCTCTCCGCTATCGCCTTGTCGCCTCTTAGTGCTCCTTTAACCCCTTTATCATCTAAAGGACCAACTGACTCTCTCACAGGTTTTTTGCTACGAATGTACTTGAAAAGGTCTTTATTTTGCGCTTTTCCTTCCGCAGCAAGCTTCTTCTCAAATTCTCTCTTTGCCTGCTTTATCAATGCCTTGCATTTGACTTGTCAGTGCTTGTGCTGTTTCCAGGTTTCGTCGTTTGGCTCTTTTTTCCATTTCCTGAAAGTTGCTTTTTTGGCAACAACAGCCTCTCTGACCTCACCTTTAAACCATGCTGGCAGTTTTTTGGACTTCCTTCCACTTTTCTTAAAGCGTGGAATACAGCTGGTCTGGGCTTTCAAGACAGTATTTTTCAACAACACCCAAGCTTGATGTACGTCTTTAACCTTTGCAACTGCTCCTTTTAGTTTTTTCTTAACTGTTTTCCTCATTTTATCATAGTCTCCCTTTCGAAAGTTAAAAGGTAGTACTGTGGATTTCCTTACTATCCCTCCTCCACTAATTAAATCAAAGGCGATCATGCTATGATCACTATTGCCAAGTGGCCCCAACACCCTTATCTCTTGCACTAGATCTGGTGTTCCACTAAGGACTAGGTCTAATATGGCTTCCCTCTGGTCGGTTCATGAACCAGCTGCTCCAAGAAGCAGTCATTTATTTCATCCAGGAACTTTATCTCCCTAGATAGTGACACTGACGTGACACTGACCCAGTCGATACCAGGGTAATTGAAATCACCCATTATTATTACTGCACTGTAACGTTTGTTAGCTTCCTTGATTTCTTTGAGCATTTCATCATCCATTTGGTCATTCTGGCCAGGCGCTCGATAGTACACCCCCACTGCCATTGCCTTCCCCCTTTTATATGGAATTTCAATCCATACAGATTCTACAGCAGATTTTGTTTCCTGCAAAACTTTAATCCTTTCTGAGTCAATGCCCTCTCTAACATAGAGCGCAACCCCTCCACCAATTTGATCAGCTCTATCATTACGATATAGTTTGTACCCAGGTATCACAGTGTCCCACTGGTTGTCCTCCTTCCACCATGTCTCTGATATTCCAATCATATCTAACATTTCATTTAGTGCTATATATTCTAACTCTCCCATCTTATTGTTTAGACTTCTAGCATTTGCATACAAGCATTTTAGAGAATGTATTTTGTTCATGTTAATTTGGCTATTGTTAGACATGGGTAAATTGGGATCTTTAAGCTCTGTCTGCTCCATACTTGAGGGCATTTGGGCTACTTTACTCTTTTGTGGAACCTCTCTGCTTTTGGTAGTATCCTTCAAGGATACATTCTTCCGAACCATCTGCTCTTGGGCGACTGTCGGCTTTCCCCTAATATCTAGTTTAAAAGCTGCTCTATCTCCTTTTTAAAGGTTAATGCCAGCAGCCTGGTTCCATCCCGGTTAAGGTGAAGCCCATCCCTTCGGAAGAGCCCCTCCTTTCCCCAGAATGTTCCCCAGTTCCTAACAAATGCAAAACCCTCATCTCTGCACCATTGTCTCATCCACGCATTGAGACTCCGGAGCTCTGCCTGCCTTTTGGGTCCTGCGCGCGGAACAGGAAGCATTTCGGAGAATGCTACCCTGGAAGTTCTGGATTTCAACTTCCTACCTAAAAGCCTAAATTTTGCCTCCAGAACCTCCCTACCACATTTTCCTATGTCATTGGTACCGACATGTACCAAGACAGCAGACTCCTCCCCAGCACTATCTAAGACCTTATCTAGGTGGCGCGTGAGGTCCGCTACCTTCGCACCAGGCAGGCATGTTACCAGGCGATCCTCACGTCCACCAGCCACCCAGCTATCTACATGCCTAATGATCGAATCACCAACTATAACGGCTGTCCTAACCCTTCCCTCATGGGCACATGGCCCTGGAGAAACGTCCTCGGTGTGAGAGGGTTTTACATCACCTGGAGGACAGGTCCTAGTTACAGGATCACTTCCTGCCACACCGGGGTGATGCTCTCCTGTCACATGACCTCTCTCCTCCATGGCAACAGGGGTGCTGCCAGACTGGAGGTGGGACTTCAGGACTATATCCCTGTAGGTCTCGTCTATGTACCTCTCTGTCTGTCTTATGTTTTCCAAGTCTGCTACTTTAGCCTCTAGAGAACGGACTTGTTCCCTGAGAGCAAAGAGCTCCTTGCACCTAGTGCACACGTAAGACCTCTCACCAACTGGGAGAAAATCATACATGTGACACTCAATGCAAAAGACTGGAAAGCTCCCATCCCGCTGCTGGACTGCTGTCTGCATCTTAGTTTTAAGTTTGTGTCTAGATCTTTAAGTTCTTACTTACTAGGGGTTGCTATGGGTATTTATACCAATAAAACTGTACCTAATACGTTTAATATACCTTATTCACCTGAAGCTAAATTAATCTCAGGTCCTTAGTGTATGACTGATTTGGGTAATGAGCTTCACCTGAAAGCACCTCCTGTCCTTTAAGATGTGTAAGTACCTATAAAGCTATGATTATCCCAGGGGAGGGAGGGAGGGAAATAACACCTATTAAAAGAGGGCTGCTACACAGTACCCTGTCTTGTGCCAACAACATTGACAGTGCTTCTCTCAATTCATTTTCTATCAAGCTTCTCACTATGGTGTCCTCAAACAGACTCTCTAGAGCCCCTGGATGGGCCCCCACACTCACCACTTTCTGTGAAAACATTCAACAGGCACTAACATATACCAAACTTTGACTTTATTAGACTGTAATCCACAGCTCCTTCCACATCATAGAGGACACCAGGGAAAAAGTATTCACTGGAAACTTCACTTAAAGTCCAAAACCCTCTCTCGCCCTTCAGTGCTGTACCCCAGGGGTAAGGCATAAGGAAAACTCCAAAATTCCCTTCTAAGGCTGTGTTAGGTCCCACAAAGCTTGTACAGAATTTGCCTTAGGCGGTCTATACGGTGCATCTGGGTTAGGTCCTAACAGGTTCCTTAGGCACACCACTGGAAAACCCCTAAGAGGCACCTGGCCTAGGTGGGGAGGGGGACCTGGACTGGAAAAGGGCTCGGGGGGGGGAACTTGGACTGGAAGAGGGCTATGGGGGGGGGGGGGAACTTGGACGGGAACTGGGTTATGGCGGAGGGAGGGGGAACTTGGACTGGAAATAGGCTGTGATTAGGGGGATTTGGACTGGAAATGGGTTGTGAAGGGGGGGGACCTGGACTGTAAAAGGGCTATGTGGGGGTGGGGGGGGGGGACATGGACTGGAAATGGGTTTTGATGGGGAGGGGGACCTGGATTGGAAAAGGGCTATGGGGGGGGGGACATGGACTGGAAATGGGTTGTGATGGGGAGGGGGACCTGGACTGGAAAAGGGCTATGGTGGAGGGAAGGGGAACTTGGACTGGAAATAGGCTGTGATTAGGGGGGCTAGGACTGCAAATGGACTGTGATGGTGGGGGGGGGGGTAGGACTGCAAATGGGCTGTGATGGTGCGGGGGGACTCCGACTGCAAATGGGATGTGATGGGGGGGCCTAGGACTGGAAATAGGCTGTGTTGGGGGACTTGGACTGGAAATGGGCTGTGATTGGGGGGGGGCTAGCACTGGAAATGGTCTGTGATGTGAGGGCTAGCACTGGAAATGGGCTGATGAAGAGCTGGAATAGGACTGGAAATGGGCTGATGTGGGGCATGGGAGAATGGGACTACAAGGGAGTGGATGCTGGGTGGGTCTAGAACTATAAGGGAACTGATTTTGGGGGAGGACTAGAATAGATGGGGAATGAGTGGAGAGGGGAAAATATTTTGTGTGGAAGAAAAGTCTATGATGGGCTGGGTATTGGGAGAGTGAGGGGCTTGAGAATGGAAGGGTGAAATTTAAATGGATGATAAAGGAATAAGGAAAGAATTGGGGGAAAGAGCAAAAGGGAAACAATCAGTATGTTAAAGCAGAAATAGAGAATGGAAAACATCTAAAAGAGAAGAAAGGACAAATGGATAGCTCGCAGAAGACACGAAGAAACCAGAAGAAAGTGACTGGAGCAATTGCAACTGAAAAATAAAACAGAAGGTAGAAAAATACTTTTTATTTTGAATTTATTAGCTGGAATATGTTTGGTCTGGGAAGTGTGTATTGATAACATCTTTGCGTTTTTGTTTAGTGCAAGAGGAAATTACTTTATAGTTTTATTTCTCCAGTGTTGTACATTTCATGTTTGGATTTTGGGGTTCCCAGTTTAATTATTATCTGACCAAGGAAGTTAGCCTACACGTATCCTCGGTAATTTTTGTGGGTGGGGCTGGGGGCGGGGCAGGGGTGGGACTAGGGGCGGAGAATGGGTGGAGCATGGCGAGCCATAGGTGTCGGGTTTTTCTCGGTGAAAAAGTTGGTAACCCTACCTAGGTCCCAAAAGTATTCTTACTTTCGTAGTTTCAGCAAATCCCCTGCAGATCCAAAACTTCAGCCCTTCCTGGCCTGGATTCCTCTCATTTACTTCCTCCTAGGAGGACCCCCCATCTCTCTTTTTCAAGGCCTAGCCGGCCCTGGGACACATGGCCTCTCCTCCTAGCTCTTCAGCAATGCCTTCCAGCCCCCTCCCTCCCCTTCTCAGGTTTTGCAGGACCTTTTATAGCCCCCTCCAGAACAGCACCAGATGGGAACAATGCCATCGGATAGGACCAACCTTTATTATATCACTCTACAGTACACAACAACTTAGGAACAGAATTTTCTAATCCCTTACACAGGAAATTTGGGACCCTGCTGCACACAGTAGCAGAACTTAGTCTGAAACTGTCTGTAAACTAAGCTGTGCATCAGAAAATCAAAACATAAGAATTGCCCAAAGATCCATCAAGCTCAGTCTCCTGCTTCTAGTGGCAGCCAATCCAGGTCACAAGTACCTGGCAGGATCCCAAAAGCAGATGGTTTCCATACTACTTACCCCTCAGACAAGCAGTGGCTCCCCCCCCCCACTCGGATAAGCAGTGGCTTCCCCCCCCCTCGGATAAGCAGTGGCTTTCTCCAAGTCTACCTGCAATGTCTGTATTGTTGCCCACTATCTGCATTGTGCACCTGATGGTTAAAGGCCAATATAGTGTATTCTGAAATCACTAGAAATGCTAATGCTTCATTATCCAGAACTAGCAGCTGCTAGCCACAATACAGACTCACAAATAATATAGCATCTGGTAGAGTGAAATCATGCATAGATACAGAGTGTAGAAATTTATGTGGATTATGATTACCAATTTCCATTTAGTTATTCTGCAAATCTGGAAGATCACCTGACATTTCCAATCATGCTCATAGAAACATAGAAACATGACGGCAGAAAAATACCACATGGCCTAACTAGTCTGTCCTTCCATATCAACAACTACAACAGTCCCCTTTTTCCCTTTAGAGATCTTCTGTGTTTGTCCCATGCTTTTATTGAATTCAGTTACTGTCCTCATCTCTACCACTTCCACTGAGAGACTATTCCATGGATCCACCACTCTTTCCGTAAAGAAATATTTCTGCATATTACTCCTGAGTCTATCCCCTTTTCACCCTCATCCTATTTCCCCTCATAGCAGAACTTGCTTTCAATTGAAAGAGGCTCTCCTCCTGTGCATTTATGCCATGTGGGTATTTAAATGTCTCAATAATATCACCTCTATCCCGCCTTTCCTCTAAGGTGTACATATTAAAATCCTTACGACTATCCTCATATGCCATATAACAAAGACCACTAACCATTTTAGTAGCCACCCTCTGTACCGACTCCAGCCTGTTTATATCCTTTTGAAGGTGCGGTCTCCAGAATTGCACACAATACTCCAAATGAGGTTGCCCCAAAGACTTATACAGATGCACTAGCACCTCCTTTCTTCTGTTGGGCATTCCTTTCCCTATGCACCCAAGCATCCTTCTAGCTTTTGCTGTTGCCTTATCTACCTGTTTAGCTACTTTAAGATCATCAGACACAACCAAGCCTAGGCCCACTCTTCTTTTGTGGACAGAAGTACTTCACCCCCTACACTATACCACTCCCTTGGATTGCTGCAGCCCAAATGCATGACCTTGCATTTTTTAACATTAAATCTCAGCTTCCAAATTCTAGACCATTCTTCAAGCTTAGCTAGATCCCTCCTCATGTTATCTACACCTTCCTGGGTGTCTACTCTATTGCAGATTTTGGTATCATCCGCAAAGATGCAAACCTTACCCGACAGTCCTTCCGCAATATCACTAACAAAGATGTAAAAAAGAAATCGGACCAAGGACAGATCCCTGGGGCACACCACTGGTAACCTCCTTCTCCTCCGAGTGAGCTCCATTTACCTGTATCCTTTTTCACCACCCACTCAACCAATTTCTAACCCAAGCAGTAACTTTAGGGTCCATCCCTAGGGTGCTCAGTTTGTTTATAAGTCGCCTGTGCAGAACGGTGTCAAAGGCTTTACTGAAATTTAAATACACCACATCTAGAGCTCTCCCTCGGTCCAACTCCCTGGTCACCCAGTCAAAGAAATCAATCAGATTTGTCTTACAAGACCTGCCTCTGGTGAATCCATGCTGCCTCGGATCCTATAATCCCCTGGACTCCAGAAACCTCACTATTTTCTCTTTCAGCAGCGTTTCCAATAATTTACTCACCACCGAAGTTAAACTAACCGGCCTGTAGTTTTCACCACATCCTTACTTCCGCTTTTGTGTAAAGGCACCACATGAGCCTCTCTCCAGTCCTTTGGCACCACTCCCGACTCCAACGAGGCATTGAAAAGGTCAGTCAGTGGAGCTGCTAGAACGTCCCCAAGTTCCCTCAGTATTCTAGGGTGTATCCCATCCGGTCCCATCGCTTTGTCTACTTTAAGTTTTGCTAGTTTCTCACAAACACAGTCTTCTGAAAATTGTTCAAGATGCCCCTCACTTCTGTTCCTGTTTGTGGGTGTTTTCTGAGGTGCTGTTCCTGGTTCTTCATCTATGAACACAGAACAGAAATATTTGTTAAGCAATTCCGCTTTATCCTCATCAGCTTCTACATATTCCTCCCCTTCACCCTTGAGTCTGACAATACCACTTTGCCCTTCCTCTTCTCAGTAACATATCTGAAAAATGTCTTATCCCCCCCATTTTATTGCATTGGCTATTTCCTCCTCTTTTTGAATCTTTGCTTTCATGAAGAAGGATCGCTTAACTCACAGTGGCAGATGATATTACAGTCTACATAAGACCACAGTAATTGAGAGAAATAGTATCGTATGGCACATTAATGCACACAGAAGTCATTTACTTTAAAACACTTGCTCTTATATCTGCAACACTAGCGCAGTTCTGGATTATCCACCGTGTTACACACATCACCCAGTGATGCAGAACTGACATCTTTGCGCCCGAGCTGTTCTGGGGGTTATTTTGGAAGCCTTATTTGTTCTTTGTATGTCTGAAAACGGGCATAGAGCTGCTTCCAGAGGCATTTTAGAAGTTGGGTCTGTGAATGTCCGAGTCTGAAATGGAACATGGTGGGGTCACAGCTGGGGCGTTCCCAAGATCCTGGGATATCCCGACCTGATTTCTGAAACCTCCTGGATGTCGAGCATCATGTCTAAGTTTAGACCTGCTCCGGGCACCTGAAAAGTGCTTTGTTCACCTGAAATACATCCCAAGAGTGTAGAGAAGAAAGCACTCCATCATTCCCAGTACTCAGAACCCTTTCCATGATAGCAGCATTCCCTGTTACTAGCCCACTACTCTAACCATTAGGCTATTCCTAGACATCCAGGAGCTGGAATACTACTGTTGTAGTCACCGTTATTGGCACCCTTGCTGTTCAACCCCTTAATGTCCAATATCTCCTAAACAAAAGTGTCCAGTGAAATAGCTTTGGACTATATGAGGCCAATTCTGAAAACGTGAACATCCAGGCAGCGGCCACATCCAAATGGAAATGTGTAGGAATAGAACGTGATTCCGCACACATGGAGATAGATGCAGCCGCGTGTACAGAATCACCTACATGGATATGCTAAGTGTGGCCCACACATAGCACTTCGTTGTACGAAGACGGGTATATGCCAACAAGCCATTCGTCCCCGCACTCACCATATTCTGAAAAGATGTATGTCTGCATATTGTAAAAATCCACCGTGTGGCGTGCAAGACTGGGTGGGTGCTGCACATAGCACCAATTTCCAGGCTTACATTCACACATGGGGTCCTCGGACTCCATCACCAGTATCATATCCAGGATGTGAGCAATGTTAGGGAGCCCTAGCTGTGCCCCTTTAGCTCATACAACTGCCAGCATCGCCGGATTGAGCACCAGCGCCCTGCTGCGTACATTTGTCGGGGTGTTTATTTCTGCTGCTTTGACTTACATCCTCCCTCTCCTCTGCTTTCTGTTCCGTAACACTGCTGCTGTGGTTTTCCAGACTGCAGTCACACCACTGCATAGCATAGATTAGTCATGCATTCACCACTATTGGCTGTAGTATAGGGCTGAAGAGCAGAAATATTTCTAAGTCCTATCTTTATTCCACAGTTTTGCAGGTATAACCTGGACATCTGTGAGGAGACTGTGGACATACATGGGTGTGACCGGAATATACTTTATACATCTCTGTAGCTCGCCATGCCCCCGTTCCTCCCCTTCTCGCCCATGCTCTGCGATCCCCATGTAAGTACCATGTACGTGTAGGGCTACAAAGGTTCAGAATACAGTTCTGGACGTTTTCATGAGATAAATGTCTATCCAGCACATACAGGCAGCTTATTTATGGTCCAGAATGACCCCCTATATGCACACATATTTAACACATAATAGAATCAAATAAAACAAGACCAATTAAACAAGGAAACAGTAGGAAATATTTAGTTTCCCTGTTTTCTCCCCCATGTTCAATTCCCTGTTATTTGTAAACTCAATGTTATTTGTATACATTGCAGTATTCTTGTTCGATGTACACCGCGCTGATTTTAATAGCGCGGTATAGAAGAAAATGTTAAATAAATAAATAAATAAATAAAAACTGGGACATTCCAGGACATGATTACTGGCACCCTTATAAACAATTCAAATCAGTTTGAACAGAAGAACCACATTCCCATTGCAGTAAACATGTGATCAATTGTCAGTACTCACATGACTTGAATCAACCAATGAATGATGGCTCTAATCTTTAAAAGGGCCACATCCACTCCCTGTTCTATTTTCACAATGGTGAAGACAACAGAGCTGCCTGACATCGTCAGAAAAGCCTTTAGCACCAAACAAACTTCAAAGGGGTACAATGTCCATCTCCAAAGTCCTTGGGATTCTTGCGTCTACAGTTCGCAATGTTACTAAGATGTTTTCTGCTCATGGAACTGTCAAGAACCTCCCAAGACGTGGTGGGCAGAGGAAAGTTAATCCAAGAAATCTTTGAAGATTAGTGTGAACTGCTGGAAAACACCATGTACATCATCCACAGAGCTTAAGGCTGACTCTGAGCAATCTGGAGTGGTGGTTTCAATTTGCACCATGTGCCGCACACTAAACAAAGAAGGACTTCATGGGTAAAGGCCAAGGAGAACCTCACTGCTCAAAGACAGACATAAAAAGGCACACCTTGAAAAATCACAATCCTTCTGTGAAAATGTTCTGTGGACAGATGAAACCAAACTTGAGCACTTTGCCAATGCAGACCAGCAATACATTTATAGGCAAAGAAATGAAGCTTATAAGGAAAAAAAACACCGTTCCTACAGTTAAATATGGTGGAGGTTCCATAATTTTGTGGGCTGTTTTTCTGCCTCAGGAACTGGAGGCCTGGAACGTATTAAAGGAATCATGAAGTCAGAGGACTACCAAGGTATTCTGGGTTGAAATGTGCTACCAAGTTTCAAAAAGCTAGGTCTGAGTCGAAGGTCATGGGTCCTCCATCAGGACAATGACACAAAACATACATTCAAAAGTACAAAAGAACAGTTAAAAAGACAATAATGGACTTTTTTAAACTGGCCAGCAATGAGTCCTGATCTCAATCCAATCAAGAACCTTTGGAGAGAGCTGAAATCTGCCATTGGTAAAAGGAATCCTGGAAACATTCATGAGCTGGAACAAATTGCAGTTGAAGAGTGGGAGAAACTACCAGCAGACAGATGTACAAAACTTACAGATGGCTACAAGAAACGTTTGGAGGCTGTCATCACTTCCAAGGGTTGTGCAACCAAATATTAGTGAAGGGTGCCATTAATTCCGTCTCACTCCGTTCTTTGTCTCCCACCTCCAATGATGCTGGCTGTCAGGAACAGCTGGTGCCCTCAGGAGGAGGAAGAGGAGAGGGTGAAAAGTGGAGGTTCATAAGAACTTATGCAGGGAGGTACAGAGCAGAAAAGCTTCAGTGGGTCTGAGTCAGGCAAGGGGCGGGAAGATGGAGACGTGATTGAGAGAATAATGGTGGTAGTGGGGGAGGTTTTTCTGTTCTTTGGAGGGGGAATATTATGAGTTTTTGTTGAATAAAACCTAAAATTCAAAGCCTTAATCATAGGCAAAGACGTTATGTGCATTTCTCATTCTGAACACATATGTCAGTGTACATGTAGCTGTCTGTATGTGCGCCATCCCCCCTCCCCTCCCCGGGCTATGTAACTCTAGATAAGTGTCTGTGTTAGCACACAGAGAATTGGCTGCATCTCTGACACAGTGAGTCTGAGCATCCATCTCCGAAATCTGTAATGTTAACCTTTTCTTCCCTCTCAGATGGTCTGCCAGCGCTGAGACATCTGTGAGTGACATGCACAGGGAGAATGAAGCGGCTCTCTAAACAGAGAATGCTGGCCACTCAAAAGGCAGTCATATTTCAAAAGCTGTATCTCTGCACCGTCCTCTCTTTATAAATTGCTTCGTCTTGCTCAGATGATTACACTGCTGCTGCCTGACCCAGAGGAGAAAATAATGCATCTTTTATCTACATAGCAGCAGAGAGTGGAAGGGAAAAGGCGAGAAATGAAATGGGAGACAGAAAGAGAGGAAGCAGCAATGAAAGTAACAGGATGGAGTTACTGAAAAGGAAAGAAAAATAGGCAAGAGGGCTAGAAGAAAAAAAGAAACCAAGTAGGAAAAGAGACAGAACTTAAGAGGAAGGGATGAAGGAAAGGCAGAGAAATAAAGATGATGACAGTGGAGAATGCTAAGAAAGGATCAAAAATGGGAAAATAATTAGAACAGCAAGAGACGGGAAAATAGGAAAGAGACAGAGGTAATCAGAACAGAGAAAACGTGTTGAACTTTTCACATCGCTGTCATATCAGTGAAAAATGAAAAGAGATTTTACCTTCTTTTCAAAATCTAAGTCTTTGCTTTATCTTTCCCTACAAGATCTTTTGCAGGAATATTAAAGAACGTTCTGGTGCAGTCCCGCTGAGGTTCTGACCTTGTCGGCTGCCTCCTGAGTTCCAGCTGGCTCAATTTGGAGTTTCCAAGTTTCCTCAGTGCCCCAGTTTTCCAGTTCGTTTGACTCTGGGTCAGTTGTTCCTCTGGTCTATCCAGCAGACATGTTTCCCAATTGCTCTCATTTTCTTTGGAAAAATGTTGTCAACTAGCCAAGTTCTCTGGAGGCCGTGAGCTCTCTGAAACAGACTCAGTCTGAATGGTGTCCAATATGGGAATCCAAGTGTAGCATAGTTAAAAGGTGGGGAAGGTCAAAAGGCATGGAGGTACTTTGCCCTCTAGATTGATTTATCCTGTCTCAGAAAACTAGGGGTGGAATTAATTCTAAATGAATTGTCTCATCCTTAATTGACATCTTATGCATGGATAATGTGATTAAAGATTTCCTTTTATTTATGTACATTGTACTATATATGTGATTAGATTGGGTTATACTAGTGCATGTGAGTCTATATGAGGTTCAAGGAGAGGTTGTCTATTTCTAGAATAAATGTATTTTTGTTTGATTCACACAATTTGTCTTATGCTTCTCTTCTAGAACTGAAGTCTACAATTTAAGCTTCTTGAAATATTGAGATCTGTCCCCTAATTTAGCTTTATCCTCCCCCCCCCCCCGAGTTTCATCGTGTGCTTAGAGATGAGGGGATCTGAGGTAGCCAGTTTGACCCCCTTTGGTTTTGAACAAATCTGCTATGCTATAAAATAAATAAGGGCAAGGGCATTGACAGCTGATTACGTCTTACAGTGAATTTTAGCATAGAATGTAGAGCCATCTTAACCATTAGGTAAGACTAGGTGGTCTCCTGGTGGCAGCTTCTAGAGGGCGCCAAAGAGCATCACCCCTCCTAGAACAATCCTGTAATAAGAGTGCGACATCTGATTGTGCACTAAAATTAAGCATTGTTTTGAGGGGTGGTATTGGGTTGATCATAATTGTTGAGTTTGAAGAACAAAATCTCAGCTATAGGGGTCTGAAAGTTAACTGAGTGGGAGGCAAGGCTGAAGGTTTACCTAGGGTGCAAAAAACCGTTGCACCGATGGCATGGTTTTGTGCCAGAATGGAACCAGTGCAAATGGCTTCCACGAAAGTGCTGAATCTGAACAACTACGCCATTCTTATTTTCATGGAAGAAACGACCGTAGAAGGTTTTAGAGCAATTCCTTAGCTCATTTTAACTTCAGTATCAGTCATTGCTCTGAAAAACCTCCATATTCTATTTCAGACTTTCCCTTTCTTTTCACTTTTTCCCGACTCTTTAGTATATCAGAACTCTGTGTCAAGAGGCATTGAAGTTTTCTCAAAGTGTAAGCACTTTCCTTCATTCAGGTTTGAAAAAAAAATCACGAGTACTAAAAGGATAGTTTTTATGTTAAAGAAACCATTTAAGTAAACATGAAATTTTTCAATTCAAATAGTTGTCTGTTCGGGTAACCGAATCCCTTGATGCAGCCTATAGCGAAATGCTGTCATGGTCAGGAATTATTGGGGAATGTTTGAAAGTCTACGAGACGTGTGTGTCACGTAATATAATCTGCTGGAAGAGGAGCTTTTCAATCTAAATTAATTTTATGAGTGTAGAATGGGTTTAGGATATTATTTTCATGGTAATAGGTAAAAATAAAAGGGGAACTCTGAAGTAAAACATGGAGCTTATTCAGACCAGTGATTGAGAGCAACGTTTAAATGAGCTAAAGACTTTCTCTAGAAATTTCTGAGATCTTTTCCTCTACATAAAATAAGACGAGTTTGGTTACTTACACACAATGCTGTCTCTTGAATATCTATGTGGTATGTCTTTGAATGCTATGTTTCGCTAAATGTCAAGTCTGCATTATATGTCAAGTATGCAACATAATGATATGTTATAATGTAAGCAACAGAGAGGTTTTTTGATCTGCGGTATATAAGATTAATAAATGAAATGAAGCCATTTGGACTGGCTGTCAGTATTGTATACAAAGGTCAATTGATTTTACTGTTATGTCCACAAAACGTATCTGAAAATTAGTTTCTGTAGTCTAACATGCTGTGTACTGGCTTCTCCCCTCTAAAACAGTTCATCTCATAATCATACGGCTGGACTGGTGCACTGGTCTTGGTTGTGTGGGGCAGCTCAGAACCCTTGATCCTGGGCAAACAGCTTTCAGTGCTGGCTGGACCTGCAGAAAGCATATAGAAAGAACAGTTTTCAAAGGTACCTGCCTAGGCAACCGAGGACGTTTTCAGCTGGATCCTCAAAGCTGAAAACTGTACCACAGTGGACAGCAAAGTTCTACTTAGCCACACCAAAACAGGGTATTCTCAGAGACAAGGGTAGGCTGGAGGAAAAATATATAATCTACCATATTGGGCCCAATATTCAAAGATTAACAGACCTGTAAACCGTGTAAACGCTGCTTAGAGAGTAACACAGTAGCATCAAGGCGTGTTGTGGGCAATGTGGGCAGAGTGGAGGTGCCAGCCATCACTAACTGGGCAGCGGTGATATTGAGCCGCTGCCCGGTTAGTGACCCATGGCTAAAGACAGGCGCAGGAAAAGCCGTCTGTTCCCATGGGAGCTAACCGGACATTGGTTCATTATCACCGCTGCCCTGTTAGCGTCTGTGCCATGCGGCAGTCCCGGATATTCAAAGCCGGTGGCCAGGTTCAGTGGCGACGGCTATGTACTTTAGAAGCACTAGCTGCCGCCACTAAATATTGGTCCCATTCTATTTTATTTTTAAAATATATGCACATATTTTATCTACATAAGTTTGCCCATGCAGACTTTGCTGGCTAACTGACTATGGGGCCCTTTTAATAAACGCTGCTAGCCAATTAAGGCATGTTTTAGCCTGCGGTAACTGGCAGTGGTGGATGTTACTGCATGTGCACGAGAGCTACTGGCTGCTAAAATTCATGGTAATTGGCCATCATGCATTAGGAGGAAGAGCGGGCAGGTTAGAGTCGGAGGGGGGACCTGAAGAGCACATTGCCGCTAGCGCAAAGGCATTTGCCACGCGCTCACTGGTAAAGTGGCAATTAGCGTGAGCACATATGACACCTCTATGGGTGTCAGCTGCTGGGACTTTGCAGGGAACGCACATGACGGATGCACTTACCATGCATTGGTATTGCTATTAATCGTGCTGTAAGTGCAGACCTTTAGTTAAAAGGGCCCCTACATTTAGCATAATTTTAAGCTACAATTTAGATCATTAGGCTGTAGCTGATAATTTATCTAAGTTAGATATAACACAGATGGTTTAAGTTGAGGCTGTGGTCGGGACTATTTAAATATTGTCCTCCTCCAAAAAGCAAACGTGCATGGTAAGAGGCGATGCAGTCAGCTTCGTAGACTTGAGAAGTAAGCCAAATTTAGCCCAAAATGCCAATCTGCTGGATTTCAGTATTTTCCAGTAAATATCTGCTCCCCATGTGAGAAGTATAACCCAGTAGCTGTATTCAAATTCAGAACCATCCACTCACGTTCCATACTGCGATTTTCAGGTCTCTTGCGGCTCTACCTTTATTAACAAAAGAGGAAGGACCCAGAGCAGAGGTTTGCAGACCTGTGGCATTGACTACCTAAATTTCAGCAAATGCTGCAAGGGACTGTCAGAAAGAAACCAGGATGTGACATTGTTAACTAGTTCTAGTAAGGGCATATTCATGTTTTTTTTCAGGACCATCGGTTTAGCCCAAAACAGGGGAATAAATTCACTTTGGTTAAGACTACACATGGTGCTAATATTTAGCGCATTTATCGAATCCCCTACTGCAAATGTCACCGCATGTCAATGCTGTGAAGAATACTTCCCTAGACTTCAATGGAAGCAGTTTAAAAGTATATCACCAAGTTCATCTTATCTTCACTATCCTTCCGGTAACCCTATTGATCCTGGACAAAACAGAGTTCGGTGGGGATATCTGAAAAGGCACCTGTGTGGTCAAGAGGTCTTAATCATTCTTCCATTGCTCTATTAGAAACGTATTGTAACTTAAGGGTGTATATGGAACAAATCTTTCGTTTTGGTTTCATTTTGTTTTTCTTTCCTTTCATGTCATGTCATTGTTTTAGCGTATGTCACAATGAATAATGCAGGTATTATCCTGGCACATGCTAATCATTTCATTGTGCACAAAAATGATGAAATGAATTTTTTTGTGCTTTTGTGTCATTATAAATGGCAACACAGCCCTATTACAGCTACCAAGCATTCTCTTGAGTTCTCTTAAATACTTCCCATAACAGATCACCCCTCAGGCATCTTCCTTTCTAAACACATGTTCCGAACTGAGCTGACAAAGCATTGAAAAACTTACTGACAAATCAGTAAAAAAAAAAAAAAGTTTATTTTTATCAAGCCATTAACATATAAGATTTCTGCATGAAAGTCAAAAACGAGTACACTAAGCTGTGTTTTACGATGACGACAGACCTGGGATTCAGGATGTAGATACAGGCACAGGTGCTCGAGGGCTGCTGAGACAGCCATGGGCTCTGTATAAGGAAGAACATTAGCACAGCCTCAAATTTTACAGTAGTCTCTAAGTGCCTGAAACTTCTCTAACATCCCTGGAGTGAATGAGGTGATCTTCGGAGGGTATTTAAGTGGTTTACCCAAACTGATGCAATGGTATAAACAGTTTTTAATATTGATTTTTAAATATTAATAATAAAATTGAACAAGGCACTGACACACAATTGGAAGAGGCCTGCATTTCTCTCTGAAAATAACTGATCAAGACAGACACTATTCAGAGTCCTTCTGAGAGTTCTTGAAAGCACTTCAACTTCCTTTAAAACTAAATTAGAGGTAAATTCCAGTGCCGTGAAGATTAATTTCTGAATTTCACAGTTCCGACGATGGTACTGTGGGTTTTTCTTGATGTGGACTCTCCAAGATCCATTAACTGCAGTGCTTTTGTTAAGAGTTAAAAAGTTTGCAAAAGAAAACTGTCCTAAACTAGAAGCCACTTTTGCCAGATTTTCATGGGGAAAAACAAAAGTTTAGGGAGTCGATTCAAGGATTTTGAGGTCAATAACAAGTCTGGGGTGAGCAGCTCTTCGGACAAGCTGGTCAACAGGAAAAGCTGCTTTTCAAACCTGGAGCAAAAGTGCACAGGAGACAATCAGGGCTGAAACTAAGACATGGGCAGGACTGGAGAAGGGAGACGTCAGTGCTACAGAGACACTCCTTTGAAGTGGAGCCAGTGAATGGCACTAAAGCACGGGAGGGGAGCAGGCTCCTCTTTGACCTGGGTTATTTGGCATGTTCTAAATGGTGCCCCTAGGCAGTTGCCTATATAGCCTTTACCTAAATCTGACCCTTGGTTAAATACAGATAAATGGGGAAAAATGGCTGTATAATAAAGCATTTTGCTCCAAGCCGTGGAATGTATCAGCCGTCTCGTTTCCCTATGCATAAGCTTCATTACCCATTTTCAGACATACAAAGCCAATCTGCTTGTGTTGGGCACCTATAGAAAATAGTGGGCAAATTGCACGGAGCATGTTTGGGGTAATGTTATAAAGCATTTTCCATATGCGAAACATGTTGTAAACTGGTGCAGGGATCAATATGTATTCAAAGTAGATGCAGAGGACGGAAACATAGCACTGACTGGTACACCAGAAGATACATGTGGGCACGTCCAGGGGCATAGAGCAGAGTTTAAGCGGCACTGCACATCTGTACCAAAGACACTCGTGGAGGGGGATTTTAGAAACGACAGCCAGGGTGGAACGTGCAGACAAACAGCAGGGATGACTACGTCTCCAGCCAGTTTCAGGCACAAAGATGTTCCCACTGTGGACATCCGCAACCCCGTCCACACAGATGCCCCCATCTACAGAATAGTGTGGTGGGGACGCCTAGCGCTTGCAAGGTTGCATATGAGAACATCCAGCAGTGCTGCAAATGGGAAATATGAGCCCCCATTTCCTGGCACAGTTCGTTGTCAACAGGGGAAACATATGGAACAGGAGTTTACCTCTTTCTTCACCCGCTCTGGATGTCTGGCAGGCAAAACAAGTACTTCTCCCCTGCCCATCTGTGTCTGGAGCAGGTATAAACTTGGACAGGACATATCAGCTGAGGACGTTCAGGTTCCTGGTAAAACCCTGGGCATTCCTCCACCACACCCCTGTACGGATTTGGATGACCTCACTCTGGGGATGTCCACAGAACCGGCTTCAAAAATGGCTCCAAGAACATCTCTTGCCCACAATTCTATAATTGTTAAACCAAGCAACCATAATATTAATACTAATCGAGCCTTCCAGTGTTGGCAGCGGATGTAGAGTTCACCATAAACCTTGGCAAGGAAGGTTAAGAATTTTTTTCACAGTTACTCAGTGGGCGACTCCAATACTATGGAGGGCAGAAGAACCTCAGTCTTCTCATGCAAACTCACCATGTCTGCCTATTGCCCATAAACGTGATAAGAATGGGGGCCATCAACAAGCCAAAAGTCTCATTTATACAGAAGAACAAACAGTTGTTCAGAGGTCTGCAAAGGCTGAAAAGGCTGCTTGGACCTGTTGGAATTTGCCGGCACAGTCCGATATATAAAATAAAAAGACGAGGACATTTGCTGACTCCTGCCCGTGGCTGACTTTTTGTTGGAAGTTCCTAAAGCCTACAAACTTATGAAAAAAAAGAGTCAAGTTTTGTATCTCTGCTTGGGAAGAGTTATGAAGCACATTCCTCTTTTACAGCACATGCATAGGAAAATCCCCCCCCCAACCCCCCCCCCCCCCCCGGTAACAAGGTGCCTTATTTCATAAATAAATGACTAGAAATGTAATTAATTAATTCCATAATCATTCAAATTCTCTGTTTTTAATTATCTCATGATTAGATTTTATGAAGCCACATTGACTTTACATTTTTATTTCTAGAAGCAAGCAGGAATTTGCACGCTTTTTGAAGAGTAGATTTTATTCAAGCAATCAGTTCTTCCACGGAATAGTTATTGTCCTTATCCTAGTTGCTGTGTTACTCTTTGGAGTCCTTGCTAGTTATATCCATTCAAAGGAGAAGGAATGGAAGATCAAGTTCACTGTGAGTGAGCCCTTATTTTTATTTCTATTATTTTTATTTGGTTGTGGTTTATTTTGCTTTGTGGGTGGTTTTTGTTTTTTTTGTTGCTGTTGTTGGTTTTTTTTCCATTTACTAGAAATGAAATAAAACAAAGAACAAAGCAAAGGGCCCAGGATCTCCCCAGGTGAAAACAAACTCTCGTCCTACCCAAAATTAAAAAATTGAAGCTGCCCAGGCCTTCCGCTCTCCTTCCATCTCCCCTCCCTCAAATGCATCTTACTCCGTCCATGGGATCAAGAGGAGTAATCCTCAAGAGCTCCCACCCTGCCAGTTCTGCAATTCAAAATGAAGTCATGGCTGCAGATGACCATTTGTTAAGGGCTTCAGTCCTGGGGATATTTTTGATGGGGGGTGGGGTAAACAGGTGAGACCAGTAGACTCCATCAGGTTAAAAGCATTTTCAGCACCGAGGTTTCTCTTATTCTAAGGCATATGGGAAACCGATTCCTCTCCCAATCTTACCAACAATCTGTTTCTCATGAACGAATCCTATCTGTGGGATCACTTCCTCAGTCTTTCTCCTAAGCAATTTAGGGGCCTATTTACTAAGTTTTTCGTGTTCAACAGCTAGCACACATTAAAAAGCCGCTAATGCTTCGCAAATAAATTCATTCCAGCTAGAAAGAGTAGGATTTTATAGAAATGAGGGGAGGGGGTGGGGAGGGTGGCTCTGGAGTTCATATATTTTACTGTGGTTTAACTGCAAATCAGGCATATGGTGGGGGGGGGGGGTGACTATTGTAAGAGGATAACTATGTGAGATGTCCAAATCTATGTTGAAGGCAACATAGGCACCTACGTGCTTTTATAAAACAGGAGGCTTTCTGATCCAGTGGTATGCAAACGCCCATGAATAAATGTATTCCTGCTCCGAAAACAGTATAAATGTGTTTTCTGACATTCATGCCCACATCACAACTGTGCCTCCACTCCAGAGAGCGTCTGGCCTATGCATACACTGCGGAAAGGTAGATGCATGATTTCCGTGCACCTACTCTTAATGCACGCAGGCAGTTGTTCAATTTTATAAAAGCCTCTTTCTGCATGTAAACCAGGCTCTATCTGCAGGAAGTGTTTACCCCCATAATGCAGAGCTCTTAACGACACCTTCCAAAGCATTATCAGCTGCCATGTTACCTTGCGGTAATCTGCACTGCCGTACATTAGCCTCGTGGCTACCTTTTCCCAAAATCTAATATGGACATTGTGCAATTAAACGTACCTTAATGTTTGCCATTAAGGCATGTTAAGTGCTTGGGAACTGGAGTTGCGTTGCCTCTGTTCCCGGTGCTCACTATGCACACCAGTCACTCAGTGCATGTGTTTCCTAGCTCTCAGAGCCCCATGGATCCCTCACAGGTTACATAAAGTTAGTAGGATTCACTCACAACTCTGCTGGTTTTGCAACTCTGCTCCTGGAACGCTTGATCCTAATTTATACTACTGTGTGCAGATCCAGCCGTTTTGGAAGTCGGTGTTGGAAGTTATACGGAAGCATTATGGTTTGGTATAATTATCTGGCAAAATCAAAGCAAAAATTGTTGACTCCCATGCTGTCTGTTGCATGTCCAAATGTTTTATCGTGGAAAAACCGTTCTTCTCTATTGGTGGCACTCGGCGTGTACCATACTGAAATTAAGTGGGAAAGGACAGCAGCACAGACGACCATCAGGAGTGTGGAGAATGCTAAACTATGGCTGCTGCTTGGGGAATATAAGGGACCCCTGGAAGATATAGACTGGGATTTGGTGTAGCCTCTTGCTATCTATCTGTTTTACCCTTTTGCAGTTCTCTTTACTTTTGCTTACTTTGGCTTTTTGTCAGTGATTCATGTGATAATGGCAGTTTTGTTATAAGTTTTGATGACAAATCTGAACTTGAAAAAGGTACATTAAGTGCAAACCTGTACTGTGGATTAATAAGTAGTTTGCTAATGGCCTCTGAAAGATTCAGAAAGGGAGGCAGTGGGATTTCAGTTGATTGCAAATTGAGGAACAGATGCAGAAGAAAGTAGAGTGGAGGAGTAACCTAATGGTTAGAGCACTGGCTTGGGAACCAGGGTTCGATTCCCACTAGCACTCCTTGTGACCTTGGGCAAGTCACTTAACTCTCCATTGCCTCAGAAAAATCCAAGTTATTAATGTCCCTGTTTAATGTACATTACCAAGTTTAAGTTACAATGTAAAGTGCTTTGACTGAAATGATAAAGCAATATAAAAAAATCTGTTATATATTTTTAAAATAAATAAGAAAGCAGCTTCACATGTGCAACATGATGCAGCGATGCCTTCAATCACAAATAACAGTACAACCCAAAAGATTCTTTCCATGGATGGTTCCCAGCACCTATATTCATCTACTTTAGCTTTTGCAAAGAGAAAAACAAGACATCTGAAGATCAATGGTCATTAGCACTATAAGAGAACAGAGAATTGGATGGATACTCTGCAATCCTTCAGCGTCAGTTCATACTGTTTGCATGGAGCACTATCTGCTGTGCTTTCTTACAGTAATTCCAAAAATGGTCAAGTTGCCATATGAATGGTTAATCTTGCCACTGGAGGGACTGGAAGAACTAAGTAGAATATCTATGGAAGCAACTGCCGGGTGTGTATAGTGCACTAATATATGAGACGTGAGCCACTGTGTTATAGCGCGATTAGGTTGATCATAGTGAGTTATAGATCTGGCAACATATAGATTGGTATCCGTTTGTAAGTCTGTTAGCCCATAGATAGGGGTGAGCACCTGAGTGGGATGTGTGAGTGTCTAGGGTAAGTAGATGGGCGATATTGCTCATTGCAAGATGGCACATGAATCAAAGCATTTTCTTTTCTTTCTTTTTTATTTTATATTTACGAATTTTAAACAAATCATTAAGCATGTTTACAATACTCTCAGAAAACAGAGACTAGAACAGAAAAAATAAACTAGACATAAATAAAAGGAAAAAAATAAATCAAGCAAAAGAAAAACACAATATCAGTCTCTGCAAAGTCCACAATATGAGGGGGACGAACCTTAAACCAGGATGCCTTCAAAGTAAAAGAACAACTAAATAAAAGAAACATTTAGACTGCTAGCACAAAACAAGAGCCAAATTTAAAGAAGGCTCAAGCGTCTTGCTGAGCTGACATAACAGTAGGTGATGGTCGGCCTGGGCGATTAAGTGGGAGGACACCGTTTTTCATCTCGGTACTGAAGAGACCAGCTTCATTTCCTTTATTTTTCATTACTTTGCACTATTAAGAATTTGGCAAGCATTTGTAGATAGATCCAATTGAGGTGAGGCCCCTCTAAATGATGCTACTACCGAGTGGTATTTAAAGCGTGCTACGCGGCGTTCCTGACCATACCGAAATTGGCATGACATTGAGCAGTGCCATAGTCCCCTTTCTAGGAATAAGATTAGAAGGTCAGTAGGGATGGCCTCAAACCCCATGCTTACAGGTTTTTATCATCAGTTGATGCAAGCAACCCCCTGATATAAGCATTTTGATTTCACTCCCTGATGCAGCCATGGAAAGAGCGTTGGAATTAGGGTTGCCAACTGGCTCCAGATGCGCCTGACAGGCTTGATCCAGTCCTGGGTTTACTCCATTGCATGCAGGGACATTTAGTTCTGATTTCTCCATTGCACTTCATAAGAAAAGCAAGCTACAAGTTCCTGCATGCAATGGGGTAAACACAGGACTGGATCAAGCCTGTCGGGCGCATCGGGAGCCAGTTGACAACCCTAATTGGAATAGAGAAAGTGGTTGAATTACACAGGTCTACGACTAAAAAGCTGTTTGATTATTTTCATCTAATTTCCATGTATTTTGGTGTGCTGAAAACAAATAAAATATTGAAAAAACTCCTAGACATCATGATTTGACACAACATGCAAAATTGTCTTCAAATTTATCAAATTTTTTCAAATTACTATTAATTAATTCAAATTACTATTAATTAATTCACATAAGTGCATTTAAGATATAAAATGCCAAACAAACCTTAAAGGGGTTGTCCGAGTTATGTAAAAAAAAATGTTGTTGTTGTTAAGTGCCGTCGAGTTGGAGTCGACTCATGGCGACCCTCTGGATAGCTATCCTAAATTGTGTTCGGTCTTCAGTCAGGCGGCTCATTGTTGACAGACTGGTACCCGTAGCTGCTGCTATTGTATCAATCCATCTCATTGCTGGCCTTCCTCTTTTGCGTTGACCTTCTATCTTTCCAAGCATGATGTCTTTCTCTAATGATATCTCTCTTCGCATGATGTGTCCAAAGTATGAAAGTCGAAGTCTTGTCATCTGAGCTTCTAAAGAAAGCTTAGGATGATCTCCTCTAGGACCGACTGGTTTGTTCTTCGGGCAGTCCATGGTATACACAGTATTCGCCGCCAGCACCATAATTCAAAGGCATCAATTTTCTTCCTGTCTGTCTTTTTCACTGTCCAGCTTTCACATCCATATGATGTTATTGAAAATACCATGGCTCGAACAAGTCGAATCTTTGTATGGAGAGAGACATCTCTGCTCTTAAGAATCTTATCTAGGTCTTTCATAGCCATTCTGCCAAGAGCAATGCCTCGTTTGATTTCTTGACTGCTTGTTGCTTCCTTATTGATAGTTGATCCAAATAGGTTAAAGTTGTTCACAATTTCAATTTCTTCTCCTTCAAACGATGAACCTGTTGATTATGTCAGTTGTCATGATCTTTGTCTTCTTTACATTAAGGTGCAGGCCCATTTTGAGACTATGTTCTTTGACTGTGAAAAGCAAATGTTTCAGATCATCTTCACTTTCAGCCAGTAATGTAGTATCATCAGCATAGCGAAGGTTGTTGATGAGTCTTCCACCAATCTTCACACCTCTGTTGTCTTCATACAATCCTGCTTCTCTGATGATTTGTTCTGCATATAAATTAAACAGGTAGGGGGAAAGTATGCAGCCTTGTCTTACACCTTTGCTTATTTTAAACCATTCTGTTTCTCCTTGTTCCGTTCGAACTTTTGCTTCTTGATCAATGTACAGATTGCGCAAGAGAACGATCAGGTGTTCTGGTATACCCATGCTTCTTAATGTGGCCCAGAGTTTCTCATGGTTTACACAGTCAAAAGCCTTGCTATAGTCAATAAAGCCCAAATAGATATCCTTTTGGTATTCTTTAATCTTTTCAAGGATCCGTCTCACATCCGCAATGATGTCTCTCATTCCTCACCCTTTCCTGAACCCGGCTTGCACTTCAGGTAGTTCTTGTTCCAGGTATGGTTGTAGTCTCTTTTGAATAATCTTCAGTAGAATCTTGCTGGCATGTGGGATCAGAGCGATTGTTCAAAAATCTCCACAGTCAGCTGGATCACCTTTCTTTAGTATTGGTATAAACACAGATCTTTTCCAGTCAGTTGGCCATGATGATGTCTTCCATATTTCTTGGCAGAGCCTTGTAAGTATGGTAACAGCTGCATCAGATTTCTGCAATACTTCTATAGGAATGCCATCAATGCCTGGTGCTTTGTTCTTTGATAAGGCTTTCAATGCTGCTTCAACTTCTTCTTTCATCACCAATGGTTCCCGATCATAAGGTACAGGTTGAAACGGCTGTTGGTCCACTTGATCTTTATCATATAAAAACTCTGTATATTCCTTCCACCTTTTCTTGATCTTCTCAGCATCATTCAACATAGAACCTTGAGCATCTTGTAACATTCCATTTCGATGCTGGAACATTTTCTTTAACTCTCGTAGCTTTAAGAAAGCCGATCTTGTTCTTCCTCTAATAGTTTCTGCTTCTATTTCCTTGCAAGTGTCATTGTAGTACTTTTCCTTGTCCTGTCTTGCTGCACATTGGAAATCTCTATTGAGTTCTGCGATTGTCTTTCTTTCTCCTCTGGCTTTAGCTTCTCTGCGTTTCTGGGCAATTTTCAGAGTTTCTTCCATCATCCATTTTGGCCGTTTTTGCTTTTTCACCTTTTATAGAGACTTCTCGCTTTCTTCCAACACAACCTTCTTGATGTCATTCCGTAACTCTTCCGGAGCTCTGTCATTTGTATCTAAAGCAGCAAATCGATTTTGCAGGCAGTCTTTAAATTCCAGTGGTATATTCTCAAGGTCATATTTTGCTGCATTCATGAGTGGTTTGCTCTTTTTCAACTTTAGCTTGAGTTTGCATACTAGAAGTTGATGATCTGTACCACAGTCAGCTCCAGGTTTTGTCTTTGTTGATGTTATAGAGCTTTTCCATCGTTGACTTCCACAGATGTAGTCAATTTGATTTTTATACAATCCATTGGGTGAAGTCCATGTGTACAGTCGCCGCTTGTGTTGCTGGAAGAAGGTGTTTGAGATGAATAGATCATTGGTCTTGCAGAATTCTATCAGTCTTTCTCCAGCTTCATTTCTGTTGCCAAGTCCATATTTTCCAACTACTTTGCTTTCTTCTTTGTTGCCAACTTTTGCATTCCAGTCACCCATGACTATCAGGATATCCTGTTTGCATGTTCTGTCAATTTCAGCTTGTACTTGTTCATAGAACTCTTCAATTTCATTCTCTTCTGCAGCTGTTGTTGGGGCATATACTTGAATTATAGTTGTGTTGATAGGCAATCCTCGTAGACGAATAGAGATTAAGCGTTCGCTGACTGCATTGTATTTCATTACAGTTCTTGCAAGTTTCTTCTTTATTATAAATGCAACACCATTTCTTCTTTGTCTTTCATTTCCAGCATAGTAGACCATGTGATCATCTGATGCAACGTGCCCGATGCCAGTCCATTTCAGTTCGCTGACACCCAACAGATCAAGTTGTACACGTTCCATTTCATTCTTGACCACCTCCAACTTCCCTTGGTTCATGCTTCGTACGTTCCATGCTCCAATGTGTAAGACATCTTTACAGCTTCTGACTCTCATTTCATGCGCAGCTACATCAGCAGTCAGACTTCCGAGGGCTTTTATCCAACCACATCATAAATGCTGGCTTTACTCTGAAAAGTCTTCAGCTCTTCCCCAGTAGCTAGTTGAGTGCCTTCCGACCTGGGGGTCTCATCTTCCAGCACCATAGCACAATTTGTTTTGTTGTAACTATCCATTGGGTTTTCATGGCAAGATACAGAAGTAGATTGCCGGGCCTTTCTTCCACGCAGTTTAAGTTTGGTGTTGTTGCCGTTGTCACAAAAAAGTGATCCTCCGCCGTCAACACTATCCCATTCTGCTGCTGCCCAGATGGGTGGTTTGTCTTGGTCTGGCACCTCAGCTGAGACCTGTCCATCTTGGGAGACCCTGCCAGTAGTTAAACTACCGATAGTTTAGCTCTCAGCATCACTGATGCACGCAAGCCCTCACAGCACGACAAGCTGCAAACCAAGTGAGAGTAAAAAAATATATATATATAGCACTGTAAATCTGATGGTCAGCAATATATATATAAGCTAAGCAAGTTTTAAGTCCGTGCTTCTAATGGTAGAAGGGGTTAATCTTTCCTGAAGAATCCAGTGGGAGGGAGACACAGGGCAGATAGCAGCAGCTCCTGTTAGTGCAGGGGGGCGTGGCCAGCACTGTGACGTCTCATGTACAGACACAGAGCTGCTCTCTCCTGCATGCCACACTTGTGCGTGAATCATCATCAGGTTCTTGGTTCTAGGCTGATCACACTTTTTCATCGCAATTCGTGTTAGCTCGTCATTCTTCAACCGTTATGTTATGGCTCTGCGAAAGTATTGGTGAATATACAGTGTTGAAGCAACAGCAGAATATTACAGACTTTGTGAAAAAAGTATACTTTGCATACTTTGGACTAAAAAGTGGAGATCAAGATAAAGTCTGGGCGCCTCATAAAGTGTGCAAACGGTGTGTTGAGGACCTCCAAAACTGGTTCAAGGGTAAGAAAGAATCTTTCCGTTATGGGATTCCTATGGTATGGCAAGAGCAAAAGAACCATAGTGACAACTGTTACTTTTGTTCATGCGATGTGAAAGGGTTTAATTCCAAATGGAAGCATTCCATTTCATACCCCAATCTTCACTCGGCAATTCGTCCCATCCTCCATGGCACAGATATACCAGTACCCAAGCCCCCTGCTACCTTGGAAGAGATACCTAGCTCCGATGAAGGTGAAGTCATACCTGAACCAGATGACGAATCAAGTTCTGACTTTGAAGATGATACAAGACCAAAATTGTTTTCTCAGGAGGAGATGAATGATTTGGTAAGAGACTTGAATCTTCCCAAAGATGCCGCTGAGTTACTCGGATCAAGGCTGAAAAGCAAGAATTTATTGTTGCCAGGAGTGTCATCTTCATGGTTCAGACATCGTGAAAAGGAGTTTGTTCCTTACTTTGCCCAGGAAGACAAGTTGGTTTATTGCATCGAAGTCGAAGGTCTGATGGGTCAATTTAAAATCCAATATGATTCAGAGCAATGGCGTCTTTTTATAGATTCTTCAAAAAGAAGTCTCAAAGCAGTTTTACTCAACGTTTTTTTACGCTTCCATACCTGTAGGTCATTCCGTACACTTGAAGGAAACCTACGAGAACTTGGAATTGGTTCTTCGTAAACTTAAATATTAAGACCATGGTTGGCAAGTGTGTGGGGACTTGAAGGTCTTGTGCATGCTGCTCGGGCAACAAACTGGGTATACCAAATATCCTTGTTTTCTGTATCTATGGGACAGTCGAGACCGACAAAAATCACTGGACCAAGAAGAGTTGACAGCTGAGGGTGCTAACAGTCGGTGAAAAAAATGTCCTCCGAGAAACTTTGGTACCTTCCCATAAAGTTCTTCTACCACCTCTCCACATAAAATTGGGATTGATGAAGCAATTCGTAAAATCACTTCCAAGAGATGGAGAATGCTTCAAATACTTGGTCACCAAGTTTCCAGGCCTGTCGGAGGCAAAATTGAAGGAAGGTGTGTTCGTCGGACCAGACATTAGAAGGCTTATAGTTGATCAAGAGTTTGTCAATACCATGACAGATCCTCAAAAAGAAGGGTGGATTGCATTTAAAGAAGTTGTACAGAACGTTTTAGGCAATAACAAAGATCCTCACTACAAAAAGATCGTCGGATGAATGCTGAAAGCATTTCAAGCTTTAGGTTGCCTGATGAGTTTGAAAGTGCATTTCCTCCAGTCCCACCTTGACTACTTTCCTGAAAATTTGGGAGCTGTGAGTGAGGAACAAGGTGAATGATTCCACCAAGACATTAAAGAGATGGAAAGGAGATACCAGGGAAAATGGAGCATTACAATGATGGTAGACTACTGTTGGATGCTTCAGAGAGACATTCTAGATGCTACTCACAAGCGTAAATGCACCAAGAGGAGCCTCACAAGGAAGAAGAATCGAGTTTAGTGTGTGTAGGTGAGCTCATTTCGGTTCAAAAAAGAATTTTCATGAAAATATTGTAATAAAACTTTAATTTTATGTCTATTTCCATTTATTTTGAGGTATTGCCTTATTTAACATAGTTACCTAAATTGTCAGGAAACGTGATGTCCTATGACAAAATGGAGGTCATTTTCCGATTCAGCGCACCAAAAAACATAAAGATTACGTGGAATAACCAAAACAGCTCTCGAAAACTTTTTTTGCAGACCTGTGTTATTTTAGAAGTTTGCAACAGGATAACATCTTAAAAGGGAGATAAGTAACCTAATAATTAATGCTTTCATGACATTCGGGTATAGAATTAGGAGTTTTTTTTCCTTTACCCGTGATGTGAATAAAGATGAACCATATTGTTGGCTGGGTATAAATCATAAGGCTCCATTAACACTGAGGCCTTTTTCCTCCTATTTAGATTTTCTTAGCACATTATACTCCAGATAATAAGCTAGAGTATGAGCAAACATTTTTTCATTTCTTGGTATATGAGCCGCACTCTTAATTGGGTACTTGGATTAGTAACAATAGGTGGAACAGGTTTGGGAAACTTGTCACTTAAAAATGCTGTAAGCTGAGAGGAATCATAGAAAATGGATTTAATGGATCTGAATTTAACTACACATTTGCAGAGAAACTGAACGAGAAAGAAAAGATGCCCCCAACTGGAGGGCCCTTGGCTTCAAGAGGAGAAAGTGCTTTCTCCGCTGTTGCGTGGATCTAGAAACATCTGGAAATACTCATAGTTTAACAATGCAAAATCAAGTCTGTCGATCCTTAAAGTCAAGCTTGAAAAAGCAAATGTAGCAATGACCACGGCACCTTCATTTCTAGAAGGCTCAAGAAAATTAGTTACTGTACGACCTAACGGAAGAAATATGTGAGGGTCTCCAACTGATTGGGGTCCAAAGCCCCCCTCTTAGATAGTGGTAGATAGAAGGCGCAGGCTGTAGGTAGCAACATGTCTGCAGAAATTTTTAAATTTTCCAACATTTATCTTTTAAGTAATTTTTTTAGCAGAAATAAGTGGAAGCTTTGGAAAATTAACAAAATGAGTATTCTCTGCCCATAAAATATTATCAGTTTTCTATGGATCATCACATTATCCTTAATCAGATACATGCTGATAATGCTACTGTTTTATTTTAGCATCATGCTCCTTAATTTTAAAAACACTTAGTTTTCAATTTCAACAGTGTTAGCAGTGGCAAACATTAGACACTTACTTTGTAAATGAGTTAAAGTGGCCCATAAGGGCCTTACCTAAGCCCTCAATCACCAACCAGAGGGACTCCATCGTTATCTGTTGTGGTCTTTCTAGGGCAAATTTCTGCCGAAATCCCCCAACATGGTGTCAGAAACAGCACTCAAGAATGACAACTCTGAAGTTCCCCACTTTCCTTCCAGGATGCCTAGTGCCTTCTGTCCCACTCCACCGCTAACCACGTCTGGGTCAGAGAACACTCTTGGGGCCTGCGCCAATGCCCCAGACCTCCCCCAGCTTGCAGTGAAACCAATGCTGGACTGGGACGGTGTCTTCACGGCTCGGGTGTTAATCTGACATCTATAGCCAGAGAGGATGCTGGCTCCCATCTCTAGACGTCTCTCTCAATGGCTAACCAGACCTTATGCTCTGTGAAGAAACAAATTAATTGGGCTAGAAGCTGATCTGGAACCCACAGTCACCAAGAAGACATGAACAGCATCCTTCCTCACCCCATAAGAGGATAAGCAGGTCAGGGGAAAACAAAACATCACAAGCAACAGCACTAGCAACCCACGATCTTGCTCCACCCCCCTCTAGGGAATGGGGAGGATGCCGGAGAGCACTGGGGCTTGATGTGTGAGAGACTGACTGAACACTTTACAATGGCATTTGGTATATGTGATACTCAATGTGCAGCCACCCAAAGTAAAGAGCAGCTTCAATGCCTCATTTGCTAAATCACTACTTACGCAACATGTATAGCACAGATACTCAGAACAGCTGACAGACTTATAGATGAAAATAGATGTTGTATGAAAATGTAGCATGGGGCTTCCCAACTCTATCCTAGGGCCCCCACAGCCAGTATAGCTTTCAGGATATCCACAATAAATATGCATGAAGTAAACTTGTATATACCGAGTTTTCGGTGTGTGGAAATTGGTCTCATGCATATTCATTTGGTATATTCTGAATACCCAGCTGGCACCACCATTAGGCCAACTAGGCGGCCAGCTAGAGCCCTGGCCCTCTGTGGTACCAATTGCCACCACTATTCCCCCTCTTGGGACAGGCAGTAACAATGGGCACGAAAAGCCCTGTGGCACTTACCTTTGAACTTCAGTGCCCTGGGGCTGTTTGCTTCCACCCCATCTCTGATGCCCATTGCAAACTTCCTGTTTGGAAGTCAGCATCAGGTGAAAGCAAACAGCCCTGCAGTGCCGCAGTTTAAAGGTAAGTGCCGCAGGGCAGTTTGTGCCCATTGCTGCTATTGCACATCCCATAGAGGGGAGACAGCAGTGGCGAGGGGTGCCAGGGATGAGGTTTGCCTATGGTGCCTCATCTCCTTGTGCCAGCCCTGGGACTCCACAGCCACAGGACAAGTTTAGAAGCACTGGCCTACCACCACAATGCTTTTCCACGAACCAGTTCAGCCGCTGGCATAAGAATCAAACCATGCTATTATAGTCAGTCTTGGGCATGTATGGGAAAATTAGAAAACAAGAATTTAAGAATCAAGCCTGCACTGAAATCATAGAGTCCTAAGTCTCCAAATCTGGAAGCATTTGTATGTATCTACAAGGCCAAATGATCATATTTCAGAGTCTGAGGTAGCAACACAGGTCCTGTTGTGTCTGAGGTACTGCAGTAGGAAAGTAGAAGGACAGATGAGATTGTGTCAGATTGTGCTAATATTTGTCATTAAACCTTGTCACTTTCTATGAATTTTAAAGAAAAACATTGGGGACCTTTTACCAAAGTGTTCTGAACAGTTAATGTGTGTTTTTGCAAGCACATCACAGTTACCACACACTGATTTGCATGTTAAGTCCTGCTCATTGTTGTGGGTGATACATTACAGCAGGTAGGGAGTATGCTCTTTGGGAGGTGCAGCCAGATGGGTGAGAGAGGGTTAGGTTGGGGGGGAATGAGGGGGCAGACAGTTGGGAAGGTTTGGGTCTGTATACTGAGGTTTGTATCTACTGTTCATGGGGTGTACCCGTAGTATTCAGTAAATAGGAACATCTTTATTGCTTTTCTGAATCCAATATGCCCTTGATGGCTCTTGTTGAGTTAAGTAAGTTGTTCCATAGGGAGGGAGCATACAGGGAGAATACTCTTTTACATGTCATTTGTTTGGCTTTCCTCTTGTGTGTGGGGATGTTCAAAGTGTTGTTATTCAAGGTTCTTCTTATTCTGTCCTCTGGTGTCTTTTTTAATCAGCAGTTGAAGAACTGGGGACGGTAGGTTGTGGATTATTTTGAAGATCAATAAGGCCTTGTATTTGGATCGTGTGGCTATTGGAAGCCAGTATAGTTGCTGTAGTGTAGGGGTTATGTGGCAGTATCCTGCTGTTGCAGTTATTTTTGTATAAGTTGGAGTGGAAGTGTAGTTTTCTTCGGGAGGCCTTGATAGATTATATTACAACAATCTAATGTGGGGGTTATAATGGCCTGGCAAACTGATCCGAAGTCGCTGTCACGGAGTCTGTCTATGGTTCTTAGCTTTTGATATGCTGTCTTGGTTATTCTCTTGATATGGATCTGGAAGTTGAGCTGTCTGTCAAATGTCACTCCAAGGTATCTGACTTAATTATTGACTCTTAGTGTGTAGTCTAAGACGTTTATTGATTCAGGTGGAGAGAATAGTATGTTCCTGGTGATGTGCAGCGCTTCTGATTTTTTGAAGTTCATATTGAGGTTTTGTTCTTTAAGCCATCTAGTCATTGCGTCCAGGCATGTGGTGATCTGTGTGTAATTGGATTGTTCAGTGTTTATTGGGGTAAAGACCATTATGTCGTCTGCGTATATCTTGTATTGAATTTTGTGTTGCTTTATGATGTTACAAAGTAGCTGTATGTAAATGTTGAAGAGCAATGCCAAGATGGCAGAGCTTGTGGGACACCTTGCTGCTGTGTGAATGGTCTTGATTGTTGGCTGCTGGATCTCACTTGTTGTTTTGGTTTGATAGGTAGGATGCGTACCAGTTCATCACTGTTCTATGGATCCCTATTTCATGAAGCCTTCACAGCAGGGTCCTATGACTGACAGAGTCAAAAGCTGCTGTGATGTCAGTGAAAAGCAGGATAAAACCTTGTTGTATGTTGTCTATACCATTTGTTATGGTGTCAAGGAGTTATGTAATTAGTGTTTCCACATTGTAATTGGGTTTGAAGCCATACTGGTGTGCATCTGATGGAGCATGTTCATCTATGTGGTCTTGTAATTGTTGTAGGACTACTTTTTCAATCACTTTGGTTATGAATGATAGGCTTGATAATGGCCAATATGAGTTGGTGTCCTTGGTGTCGAGGTTCTTGCCTTTTAGAATGGGTTGTATTGATGCTTGTTCAAGATGAGAAGACAGATATCCTTGAGTGAGTGAATACCGGGCGATTTCCAGTAGGAAGGGTGTTAGATATTCTTTTGTGAGTTTGATCCATGTGGGTAGACATGGATCTAGAGGACATGTAGTTGTCTTTATGCTGGTAATGAAGGCTTCAAGGTGTTCTTCTGAGGGAATGTGAAAGGATTTCTATAAGTTTATATTCTTGTGGTATGAGTGAGGATGGTGCACGCTTGTATTTTAGCATTAGGTAGTCTCCATTTCTTGAGGATCCAGGGAGTTGGTGTTCTTTGGCTGTTGTGAAATTGTAATCAGTTCACTGTTTCAAAACGTTCTCTTGGTTTGTTGAGCGACTTCATAATTAGGTTTGTATAATATTTCTTCTTGCATCTATTTAGCATGTTGTGGTATGAGGCTTGCATGCCATTGTATTTGATTAGTTGTTCTTGGTCTTTATTTTGATGCCATTTTCTTTCAAGTTTCCATAGCAGTTTCTTTTGGCTGTTGATTTCCGTTGAGAACCATGGAACATAGTGTTTCCTTCTGTATTGGACTACTCTGTTTGGGGCTGCTGCTGCATTGTTGAGTGTGTGGTTCCATTTATTAATTATAGAATCTAGATCAACCATGTTCTGTTCCAGCTCTGGTAGAACTTGCTTCAGAAATTTATCTTTGTTGAAGATTCTAAATCTTCTCGTTTCTTCTGGGATTCCAGCTGATGTTCTGTTTGTCACAAGTGCATTAATGGAGAAGTTGATCATATAATGGTCTGACTAAGGGATTGAGGTGGTGTCTAGGCATGTCAGTAGGTTGTGATCAATGTATTGGATGGGTAGGAATATAAGATCGAGTGTTCCCCCTTTCTTGTGTGTTGGGGTATTTACAGTCTGGGTATAGTGTAGGTCCTTCATAGCATCTATGAATAAATTTGCATCCTTTTCGGATAAAGAGGGGAGGTTTGGGTCTCCTAGTACAAGGAGAGGTTTGTTTGGTATTGAGTGGGCGCATACTGCTTCAAGGATGTTCTTCCATATCTGAGCTTGGTGTCCTGTATATTAGGCATATTGCCATGTTCTTATTCGAGAATGTTGTTATCTTGTTACTTCCTTTTGATTGACAGGAGGAGATGGTTGTGAACGTGAGGCATGATTTTGCTGCAGTGAGGACACCTCCTCCCCTTCGAGAGGGCCTTATGCAGTTGTGTATAGTGTATGCTTGGGAAGTCATTTGGTTTATAATGACATTGCCTGTGTCTGAGAGCCATGTTTCGGTAATGCATATTATATCTTTTCAAATCCAGGCTAAAAACTTCACCTCTTCGCTGCTGCCTTTGGAGCTTGACTCACCTGATCTCCTTGTGTTGTCTGTCTTGACTAGATTGTAAGCTCTGATGAGCAGGGACTGTCTCTTACATGTCTGTGCAGCGCTGCGTATGTCTTGGAACACTATACAAATGCTTAGTAAAAATATCTTAATACATGTTAGCTTTTTGCACCTAGAGTGCGTTTAGTGCAAAAAGCTATCACACTTTAGTAAAAGGACCCCATTATTGGAAGTTGGTTACTTGCACTTTCCGATGGTTACATGTTTGTATGAGTTTCAGATTTTGTTAATGAAAATCTATAAAATAAGGCTAACTGAAGCCCTGAAGTTGTGATTGGTTGACTTTGTATACAATGTATCTCCCATAAATAAAAAAAAGCAATTTAAAATATAATATTTCAGTTACCTTTTTCACTTGAGATCGACAAACTTTATGCACTTTATACACTTGCATACAACTGATATACGATTCTTTATGTGCTGCGGCCTCCGGTTAAATGCGTGTCTGGCTGTGATGAGTGTGATGCTCTTTGTGAACAGTGGTTGTAAACCAGGTTTCTATTCTTAACTGTCTATAAATTGTAAGTTTAGATGGCTTTTTTTTTTTAAGCTAATTAGGGGTTCTTTAAGAGAACAAACAAAACAATTAGTGTTTAGCAGTATAGATGCCATCATTGGGTACCTTTTCTAGTGGAAACAAATACATACATTTGTGTAGCTGACAGGGCCGACTACAAAAGGGGACTACTACTTCTGGAGAGAGATCTGTAATTGTAAGTATTTCCTTCTGGAAAAATGTTCTAAATCTTGGGGAAAAAGGAATTCTTTAGATTAAAGCTGATTAATCTGTGAACCCAGTGTATTTCTTAAATCAGCCAGGGCCTAGTAGCAGCAAAGAGCTTTCAGTTTAAATTTAAAAAACACAGAAGAGAGCTTTCTGGTTAAATTTAGAATCCAAGACTCCATCCAAGAGCAGTAACGAGCAAGGGCTGTCGGACACCGCTGGTGATTGATCACAGATTACCTTAGAAGCACAGGACAGGGTATTGTGTAGCAGCCAGCTTTTAATAACTCTAGGGAGATAAAGTTTCTATATGAAATAAATGACTGCTTCTTGGAGCAGATGGTTCATAAAGCAACCAGAGGGGAAGCCATTTTGGACTTAGTCCTTAGTGGCACACCAGATCTGGTGCAAGAGATAAGGGTATTGGGGCCACTTGCAAAAGTGATCATAGCATGATCGCGTTTGATTTAATTAATGGAGGAGGAATGGTAAGGAAATCCACAGTATTTACCTTTTAACTTTCAAAAGGGAGACTATAATAAAATGAGGAAAATAGTTAAGAAAAAATTTAAAGGACCAGTTGCAAAGGTTAAAGACTTACATCAAGCTTGGGTGTTGTTTAAAAATACTATCTTGGAAGCCCAGATCAGCAAAAATGCATAATAAAGACTTTTTCAAGTACATGCGTAGCAAAAAACCTGTGAGAGAGTCAATTGGACCATTAGATGATAGAGGGATAAAAGGGGCAGTAAGAGGGGACAAGGCTATCGCAGAGAGACTGAATGAATTCTTTGCTTCGGTCTTTACTGAGGAAGATGTAGGGATGTTACCCATTACCAAAGTGGTATTTAAAGGTGATACTGTGGAAGAATTGAAAGATATATCTATACACCGGGAAGATGTATGTATTACAACTATTTGATAAACTGAAGAGTAGCAAATCACCCGGACCAGATGGTATACATCCAAGGATGTTGAAAGAACTGAAATATGAGATTGCAGATCTGCTATTACTAATCTGTGAACTATCATTATAATCATCTGTAATAGCTGAAGACTGGAGGATTGCCAATGTAACGCCAATTTTTAAAGAGGGTTCCAAGGGTGATCCAGGAAACTACAGACCGGTGAGCCTGACGTCAGTACCGGGAAAAATGGTAGAAACCATCATAAAGAACAAAATTACTCAACATGTAGATAGTCATGACTTAATGTGAGACAGCCAACATGGCTTTAAACAAGGAACATCTTGTCTTACTAATCTATTATGTTTTTTTGAAGGTGTGAATAAACAGGTAGACAAAGGTGAGTCAGTAGATATAGTATATCTGGACTTTCAGAAAAGCCTTGACAAGGTCCCTCATCAGAGAATTTTGGCAAAACTAAAAAGTCATGGGATAGGAGGCAGTGCACTATTGTGGATCAGGAACTGGTTAAAAGATAGAAAGCAGAGGGTAGGGCTAAATGGCCAGTTTTCCCAATGGAACAAGATTAATAGTGGAGTACTCCAGGGATCTGTGCTGGGTCCGCTGCTTTTTGACATATTCATAAATGACCTGGAAAAGGGAATAACGAGTGAAGTTATCAAATTTGCAGATGACACGAAACTATTTAAACTTGTTAAAACCCAAGAGGATTGTGGAAAATTGCAAGAGGATCTTGATAAATTGGAAGACTGGGCATCCAAATGGCAAATTAAATTTAATGTGTTCAAGTGCAAAGTTATGCACCTAGGAAAGAAAAACCCAAACTATGGTTACACGATGCAAGGTTCCACATTAGGAACCACCACCCAGGAAAAAGATTGAGGTGTCATCGTGGATAACATGTTAAAACCCTCCGCCCAGTGTGCAGCGGTGGCCAAGAGAACAAATAGAATGCTAGGTATCATAAGGAAAGGAATGGAAAATAAAATAAAGGATATTATAATGCCTCTGTATCGTTCCATGGTGCGACCGCACCTTGAGTATTGTGTACAATTCTGGTCGCCATATCTTAAAAAGGATATAGCATTATTAGAAAAGGTATAGAGAAGAGCCACCAAAATGGTAAAGGGGATGGAAGGATACCCCTATGAAGAAAGGCTAAAAAGGTTAGGGCTCTTCAACCTGGAAAAGAGACAGCTGAGGGGAGATACAATAAAGGTCTATAAATTAATGAATGGAGTAGAACGGGTAAACGTAGATCGATTGTTTATGTCATCAGAATATTGAAAGACTAGGGGACATGCAATAAAGCTACAGGGTAACCTATAATAATATAATAACTAATAATAGAAAATATTTTTTCACTCAACGTGTAATCAAACTCTGGAATTTGTTACCGGAGGATGTAGTAAAAGCTGTTGGTGTAGCTGGGTTTAAAAAAAGGTTTGGACAAGTTCCTGGAGGAAAGTTCCATAAACCATTATTAAAAGGGATCTGGGATATCACTGCTTGATCAGATACAAGCATTGTGGAACCTGTGTCTTTTGGGGAAACTGCTAGGTATTTGTGACCTAGATTGTCCATTGTTGGAAACAGGATACTGGGCTTGATGGGCCTTGGTCTAACCCAGTATGGCATATCTTATGTTCTTACCCAGTAAGCATGGTAAGCCTGGCAGGAGGACACTGGCAGCAGGGGGAGGGGGGCGCTGTTGCTAGCCACCCACCACCCACCGCTTCAAAAAAAAAACAAAAAACACAGCCGCGGGAACATTTCTCTGTTCCCACGGCTCTGCTCTCTTTTAAACTACTGGACCGCGGCATTTGCAGCAGTAACGAGCATTTCCTGTTTCTTGTAAGAAACAGGAAATGCTTATTACTGCCTTTAGAAACTCCATGACCCAGCAGTTTAAAAGAGAGCAGAGCCGCGGTAACAGAAATGTTCCCACGGCTGCTTTCTTTGTTTGAAGGTTGAGTCAGTGAGAGGAAAGGAGAGGAGGGAAGGAAAGGAAAGGGGCCAGAAAGGAGCAGACACAGGGGTGGGGGGAGAGCTGGAAGAGAGCAAACACAGGGGGGGCTACAAGGGAGTAGACACTGGGGGGAGCTGGAAGGGAGCAGATACTGACGGGCTGGAAGGGAGCAGACACTGGGGGTGCTGAAAGGGAGCAGACATGAGGGGCTGGAAGGGAGCAGACATGAGGTGCTGGAAGGGAGCAGACATGAGGGGAGAGCTGGAAGGGAGCAGGCACTGGAGGGGGGCTAGAAGGGATCAGAGATATGGGGGGAGCTAGAAGGAAGCAGATATGAGGGGAGCTGGAAAGAAGCAGGCACTGGGGGGGGGCTAGAAGGGAGCAGGCACTGGAGATGCCTGGAAGGAAGCAGGCACTGGGGGCCTGGAAGGGAGCAGACATGGGGGACTACAAGGAGCAGACATGAGAAGCTGGAAGGGTGCAGACATAGGGGGCTGGAAGGGTGCAGACATGGGGGAGCTGGAAGGGAGCAGGCATGGGGGAGCTGGAAGGGAGCAGACTCTTGGGGATGGGGATGGAAGGTAGCTGGGTAATAGGAGGGGAGTTGGAAGAGAACTGATAGGGGGAGGAAGGTGGCGGCTGGAAGGGAGCTCACATGGGGGGTTGGAAGGGAGTGGAAAAGAGGGGAAGGAGGGGGCTGAAGGGAATAGGGGGGCTGGAAGTGAGCTGATACTTGGGGATGGGATTGGAAGGGGGATGGACAGAGGAAAGGTGACTGGAAAGGAACTGACATGGGAGGGGGCACTGGGACTGAAAGTTCGCTGATACCTGGGATGGTATTTGAACAAGAAGGGACTGGATGATGGAGAAGGAGGGGGACTGGAAGGGAATAGACACCAGTGGCAGTACTGGGAATGCAAGGGGGTTGACACTGGCAGGGAAGGCTGTAAAGGGGGCTGATACTGGTTAGGGTTACTGGGACTGGAAAAAGGCTGATGGAAGAAAATGAAGAAAGAAAAGGAGAGACAAGAAATGGCATATGGGCTATAGACCTTAGAAAGGGAGCTAAGAGGACAGGAAAACAGAAACCTCAGATTGGGACCAGCATGATCAAAAATCATCAGACAACAAAGGTAGAAAAAATAATTTTATTTTCAATTTAGTGATTGGACTTTGTGCTCTCTTTATATTTCACACAGTATGGGGGAACTGCATCTATTATCTGGTGTGGCACCGCATGCGGACTCTGGCTTCTTGGGGTTTCATTTTAATTTTTGTCTACATATTTTTATTTTTACTTTAGATTGTGGTAACTTATTCTGTACTTAGTGAGGGTCTGTGTTCTGAGTGTGTGACCAAGGCCAGGTGTTCTGTTAACCTGGAGTTTGTACGTAGGAATCTGTATTGTAGTAATTTGACTTATACAGCTTTTCAAATAGGTGTATGGATGTTTTGGGGCCCATTGCAGTGTTTTGTATGAGTTTTGGAAGTGTATGCTGGTATGGTATGGTAGATTTGGCCTTGTAGATCTTCAGTGACTTTTGCAGTGTTTTATATTAGTTCACAATATGCCTGGCACTGGAGAATGTTTATGTTGTTGTTAGTGAGATGACCAGAATCTTTTTTTTTTTTACTATCCCAGCCTGTTTGCATGATGCTAAGTATTTACTGCTAATTATTTGTTTAATTTTGACTATGCATTTGCTCTTTCACTACAATTTTCTTACAACAGTGGATTTGAAGGCAAAATACTAATATCGCTTGAAAAGAGTTCACAAAGCGGATTTGGGAAAAAGGAGGGTGGGGTGCATCCAACATTAATAATAATGAGGAAGGGGCACTGATTTACAGTATAGGTTGCAGGGGGGCGCTAGAAACCCTCGCACCAGCCCTGGCAGCTGAGATGTGGTCAATACAGAAAAGGCAGAAAAAACTGAGTGGGAAATCCAAAACAGGTCAGTGGAGAAGGCAGGGAGTACAAGGGGAAGTGGTGTTTTCTGTTTTTTTATGCAACAAACACCTTTTTTTGTATTAGGAGTGTTTCATCAGTTAAAAGCAAACATCAGAAGCCCTGTGTGTAAAGTGTGTGCCTTTGTGTGTGTGTGTGTATGCGCTCCATGTAGAATAATGGGCATCTGTGAGCATCAATGCACACCTATGCACAGTTGGAAAAATGGAATCAGTCACGTGTAAGACAACTACACAGATTTTTTTATACGCACAAATTCATATTTATCTATAGCATTCTGCATGCACCACAGTAGCTGGCTTTCTTCTCAATTTCTCTCAATACCTTTGCGAGTATTTCCAGCAAAGCTGCTGATGTTTGCAGCTGGTAAAAATCTTACATTATAGAACAACTCCCCAAGCACGAGAAAAAAGAAAAGTATACTTCATTTAAAAGCTTAATTAGTCAAAACGAAAAGTTTTAAATCCCTCAAGTAGCTTAACCTGCAAATGAGAAATTATGAAGATGGCTCGGAGAACATGAGAGAGTGCTGAAGTGAATTTAAATTCCTGGGAAGGATAAGACTGGATTGCCAGAGGAATGAAGGGAGGTCCATGAACAGAAGAGGTTGACTGATGGCTTCCTCAATGAGAAAAGAAAAATCTTTGGGTCACAACCGTTTGGCCTTTGTTAATATAGGATATCTCAACTAAGCAGAGGCGACGTGGCATTTTAGAAGGGACATCTGGGATTTCCAGAACAGAACATCCAAAAATCCAGGGGAGTGGCAACAATGAAGGGAGGCATGTATAAGCGCCTTCTGAAATCGCTCCGTCTCCACCCTGAAAGATGAATGCTCTAGTAATCGGTTCTGGAGATAGGCCTTGTGCAGATGGCAAGGCTGGGTTTGTGCACAGGTATACGCCATTTCATAAATGTGGATGTCCATAAATTGCATGCCCATAGAATTGGGTACTTGGACGTGCTGGCCCAGAAGGGGTGGCTATGTACTAAGACTAGCACATTCTGGCCTGCCATTTCAAATCCTCAAGACATGTGGCAGCGGGCCTGTAATATATATTTACACGCAGGTTTCTTCAGCCAGGAAATATTAACTGTAGTGATGTAAGCACATTTTGCTCTTCTCCTCTGGAAGCATTGTCAATGAGCATGCATATCCAAAACAATAAAAATAGTGAATTCAAAAAAGATGCTTCCTAAAATGATTAAAATTTTATTTTAAACAACATTTTTTTGTCGGACTAAGCTCCACTTACCCAAGAGTGGCACAGTCCTGTGTTTCGGGTCGAAAATTTGCAGGACTCTGCATCAGGCAAAATATTTATCCTCGCTACATCACAGAATGAGCATGCATAGGCACAAATGCCTGAACAACCAAGGCCAGACATGCTTGCTGTTCTGAAATCCATGGACGTGGTTTGACTACTTCATTTGTGGGGGCAAAGGGTGGGGTGTCATATTTGCATATTCATTTGTATACTCATTGTGATTATCTTTAAAAAAAAATACTAGATGGATAGGAAGCCAGTATATCAAAAAGACGAGGGATGAGCTGGCACCCCCAAGATGCTCAAAGAGGGAGCAGAGACTCTCATTCAGTGGCTTTGCCAAAAAAATGGGAAAACATCATATTAATTAAATTGCAGCAAACATTGTAGCTGTTTAGTTATTTACTGACACCTATAAATATATATTCTGCAAAAAAAAAAAAATATATATATATGTAAGGTGCTCACATGCCAAGGGACAAGAAGAAGAAAAAAAGAGAACCACAGCGCAGTTTCTAACACAAAAAATATATACTGTCAATGCCCTCACCACTCGCCTCTAGTTTTAGAGGGGCGTGGTTATTGGAGGAACCGTCTCCTATCAGACTTAGCAGCCTATTTCCTTGTGTTGTCTTATGGGAAATGTAGTACTGCTAAGATGTGTTTGTGCTTCAGGTAGAAAGTTGTAGTTAAGGCCACCAAGGTAAGGCATATAACAGAAAATTTATTTCGCACAAAAAGATTTAAAGTACCAGATACAGGATTATTTCTGTAGGATTTGCTCAAGGTACAGCAGATGGTTGGCAAAGTAAACAAAAGAACCCAATAATGGCTGTTTAAAGTCTTCTTACTTTCAGAAGCACAGCCTTTGATAGCAAGGCTGCCACCTTCCTTTTTGTCCTTGCTAATTACAGCATAAAGTCCAAACAAGCTTAATCTTCTGTGGCAGTTTGGCTTCTATCAGCCTCAATTCCTTCTACGCTGCATTTCAGGTACAACTTTTCAAGGAGGATAATTCTTTCAGGGCTGGCTTTTCCTCAAGACTTCATGTCTAAAGCTTGGCACAGAGAGCAATCCATAAGGATGTCTTCTTCCCCCAACTCTGCCACTGGCTCTCCCAGCTGCATGGGTTCTGACTCACACACTCGGTCAGACTGCTCAGCTGACAACCTCTCCGGTGCTCTGAGAGTTTCTCCACTTCCTGGCTCCAAGCTCTGCTGCCAACCTGTTGCAGGGAATTCAGCCCTCTCAGCTCCTGGTAGCTCGGCTCTTCTGCATGAGTCAGCACCTTCTCTACCTCCTTCTCTTCTCCGATCTCTGCCTTCTCTTCTTTTCTCTCTTCCTTTCTCTCTGTCTGTATACTCTAGCATAGGCTTATACCTCCAGGGTTCTAGCCCCACCTCCTTCCTTCCCAGGTGTTGGCAATCCCCCTGCCTTCTGGTATTTGAGTAATCAGGGAACTTGTTGAAGTAAGGGTTTTGGACCTCGTGCCGGTAATCTCTCCCTCTTACTCTATTAGACACTGCATGAAACCTATTCCAGCTGGGGTTTTCCTGGTTCTTAGGTGTGGCTGTGGCTTTCTCACCCTGCACTCCTAAAAGGGGACCCTTTCCTAGGGTGAATTCTTTACGTTTCTCACCTCCCCCATACTCAGGATAGATGACCTTGCCACAATATATATAACTAATTTTATTTTGATGTTAGAAACTGTGCTATGGTTCTGTCTTTTTCATTTTGAACATCTATTTTGCGTCTGACAAAACCCCTCCTCCAAGAATAGGTGCAGAGCAGAAGTAGGACAACTTCACCATCAAACCCAACATACAAGAAAAAAAATCTGATTCTAGTGTCATCTCATTAACAGCCTCTCCAGTACCAGGCAGATTGTGAACTAACAAAACCCTACAAAGGTCACTGAAGACCTATAATGCAAATCTACCATACCATAATGACACCAGCTTCTAAAATTAACACAATCAGGAACCTCCCTAGAAAAAAGCAGCACCATAAATATTGCAGGGAGGCCTTAGAACATCCTTTCACCTATTCAGAAAACTGAACAAGCCAGATTACTACAGCTCCTACATAGAAACTCCATGCTAACAGAACACCTGGAGGTATGTCTACTAAGCTGGACTCATGGTTAACCTCAGCTATCTGCAACTAGGTCCCATGTTATTCAATGGGACTTAGTTGCGGATAGCCTGGTATAATTGTTAGCCCAGCTTAGTAGACATACCCTCTGGTCTCGGTCAGACAGGCAAAACACAGTTAGACCCCACCACCAAGTATAGAAAAAAATTATAATAAACTTGAATTAGAAATATGTAGATAAACTCAAATTGAAACCCCAACAAGCCAGGCTCTGTATTCAGTGTAACACAAGAAATAGAGGAAACAGGGGACACTACTTCACCTTTGCTGAGCAGTAGCATGAGAATCACAGGCCTCTCCAATCCCACATGCAGGTGGTGCAGCCTCTCCTCATAGTCTTTCCCCTCCATTGATCTCAGTGCCACTTGCTCAGAGGTAATCATGTCGCTGATTAGATGAGGTGCTGGCTCTCCCCACAGCCCATCTCTGAACAAAAATCACTGGGATCAAGGGAGGAGGAAGACTATGGGGAGAGGCTGCACTGCCTGCATGTGGGATAAGAGAGAATTGTGCTTCATGTTACTGCTCAGCAAACATAAAAGCAGCAGCTAGCAGTAAAGTACACATAAGATATGCCATACTGGGTCAGACTAAGGTCCATCAAGCCCAGTATCCTGTTTCCAACAGTGGTCATGGTGATAGAATTTCATTTGTGCAGCTGTGCAGCCTATAGCTGGCCCCGAAATTCCAAACATGCTTGCTGTGCCTCTATTGCAAGCCTCAACAAATTTTGTGTTGATTTAGGAGCTAGGCCAAAATCTAGGTGCCAGTGTTTGTGACATCCTGGCATTCACCCCACCCCCTATTGTCTCCCACACTGGTCTCGTGTTCTCAAGTCTCACAAGATCAGCACCAGAGTTGCAGAGTGGTGGTAGGTGCTTTTGTTTTGGTGGGGTATGTGGCTGCATTGCATCTGCATGTGTGTGGTGCAGAGGTGGGATGCCTACGTGTAGGTGTATGGTATGAAAGTGAGGTGCCCATGTGTGTTTGTGTTTATTGTCTGTCATGCAGAGGTGGGGTGCCTATGTGTGTGTTCTGGGGAGGGGAATGTACTTTTTGGCAACACTGTGTACTCTTTCCTCCCCTTCCAACCCCTCTCCTGCTGGCTTCCCTCCTCTTATACCCTTCCAGACTCTCCTCCCTTCATCAATCCCCCTAGCACGCCCATCTGCTGACCTAAAATCCCCCCATCCTCCTTTGTTAAATAGGCCCCCTGCCCCTTTTAATTTTCCCTACCTCACTTGAACTCCTCCCCTTCCGCTCCACAAGTAATCTATTTTTCTGCAGAAAGCGACTGGGCCTCTGTTCTCTTCTGCCCGTGGGGATTGGCTCCCCACGGGCAGACTGCTTGCCTCTGCAGCCCCTTCTCTTCTGCCCGTGGGAGATTGGATCTCTTGCGAGCAGAATAAGGGGAATTTGCCGTGATCATGCCTCCCCCTTCTCTTCTGCTCATGAGAGATCAGATCCCTGCGGGCAGAAAAGTGTGGGGCAATCTGTTTGGGGGAGGGGCAATGTCCCCTCACCCCCCCCCCCAAAATACACATCTCCCTTGCTCTTCCCAGGGTATGAGCCCACCACACTTCCTTGCTACATGGATGTTCTTGCAATGGGAATGTCTATATATGCAGCTTACTAAAATGGTTCCAGGAATATCTCCACGAGTTGCGTTTTCAGTTGACCAACTCACTCATAGGGCTCCTAAAATGATCCCCTAAGTTGGCACTGATTAACCAGTTCCAGAACTGCGAGAGGAGCAAATCACACTTTATATCTTTTGTTTATTGTCTATCTATTGTTTTCTGCAATACAATTGTAAAATCATAGGGAGACTGCAGTCTTCAGAAGCAAAAATCAGGGGCTGAAAATTGTCCTCTTTCTATGTAGGGGCAGGGGAAAGGTTCAGCTGGCACGAAATGCACAGACTTAGCACTTGCTGGGAGTTTTCCTTTGAAAAATTGCTAGCAGGTCCCAAATACATTTTTTAAATTTTTGGAATAATAATGAATACTAGTCATCCAATAATGAGTCAAGCAATAATGATCTAATCCTTCTGAAAGCCAATACACCTCTAGCATCCATCTTCAAAAGAAAATCAATGTTTCATCTAATAAGCCAAAGCTGGTTCAGTCTCAGGGCTCTGTCACAAAACGTCAGACAGTGCAGACACTAAGGACCAGAAGTACTATGACAATGGCTCTCCACCCAGTCTTTAGGGACCATTTGTCCAAGCGAGTTTCCAGGAAATTCACAATGAATATGCATGAGAGAGATTTACATGCACTGCCTCCGTTGCATACAGATCTATCTTATGCATATTGATTGTGGATATCCTGAAAATTCGCTTGTCCAAGCGGTCCCTAAAGAATAGGTGGAGAACCACTGCACTGTATTTTTCCCATGTCACTCCTATGGGAGAAATGCTTAGTGCATGGGGCCCAAAATCTGGTGTAATCGCTGCACCATGTATCAGAATTTGCTGGGACGGCTGAACTAGTTGCAGTAAAGAGTGGATAGAAAATCCCAGTTAGTCTCCTGTTCTTATGGGCTGACCCTGTACAGGAACATCATGGAGGTGAAGTGCTCACACTCCAGGGAGTGGATGGAGTGACTATAGGATGGAGGGGAAATGGCTTGCTCCAGGTGGCAGCTCGCCAGCACAAAAAGGTTCATGAAGGGGTTTGGCAGTTGTTTAAAACAATATGAAAAACACCAAACATCTTTGTTGTGTCATTTCCCATTGAAAAATATGCACAAAACATTATTTTTTTCATTACTGCATGCTAAAATACAGAAAAATAAAACAAAATGAAAAAAAAAATCTGATAAACTAGTAAATGGACCACAAGAGGAAAGAAGGAGTTCTGTTATATATGCCTCTAGTTCCATTCCAGAGACTTTCCTCCCATGCCTTGACCACATGAGGTTCGCAGGATCTCTCAGCCTTCCCGGGGTAGGGAGGTAGGAGACAGAAAGGAAAAAAATAGAAATATACAAAGATAAGGTTAGATGGGAGCATATACATCCAAATCTCACACATTTGACATCTCTTACTTCAGCCAGATTGTCCTGTGGGGCTGAGATGTTTCCGTGTGAAATGAGCAGAGATATGCAATTGTTTTGAAACAGTATGAAAAGCAATGAAGAAGCTTGTTTGATTTCCTTTGCATCAAAAGGAATGGAGAAGGACCACAGCCCAGGGAGGTTGGGGCTTTAATTATTGCTCAGGCTATTTATTTTAAAGCCTCACTGTTTTATGTAAGACTGAATGAAATACATGTTGACCCCTGACACAGGCGTATTTGTCGAAACCTGGCCAAGTATGTTGATAGAAGATTCCTCTTGTGTGGCTAGGGGGTCCTTCTCCACTCCTTCTTTTGGCGTTGGTCTTTGTGGAAGTGGCCTTTCCCCCTTTTGCTTTCTCATTTCCTTTAATAAAAAGAAAAAATATCCCAACAAAATTAATGCTGTTTGGTTTTGTTTTAGCATGTGCTATTTGCAAATAGAGGAGGCGATTTTTATTACCGACCATATTCATCCAGTATAAGTATACAATGCAGTGATTTTAGAAAGGGAAAGTACATATATACTTTCTCTTTCCTTATGCCTGCTGTAAACACCCACATGTACGTCTACTGGGCTATGCACATATGATTTGCATTTTGCAAAATGTATCCGCAAAGCCAAAATCCATTCAGTTTTGCCATCAGGAACATCTGCTTTATACAAGTATAAAATTATATAAAATCATGCCCAAGAATTGTGCATAAGTGTGCACGGTACAGATTTCACATAGTTGGCTTTCTACATGGAAAACCAGATTTTACACATACACACGAAAGTGTGCGAAGCTGTCAGCGTGGGTCTGTCATGCACTAAAAGCATGTGCGCTGGACATGCACTGACAGGTAGCACCAGGCCATAATAGTTAGGGCGGCCATATTTCGCCGTTAACTATCCATGGTGTGTTAGGGCTGCAAGTGGTCGTGTCAGGGGTGGAGAGTGGGCGGGGTGAGTCCCGTGTAGTCAGCGCACCCATGCTCTGTATGGTGGGATAGTAGCATGGGTGAATGTACCACCACCTCCATAGGAGGTGGTACGGTAGGTCCACGCGCGCTATTGTCTTGCTGCAGCAGGGCCACGTGCACAAAATTAACTGCCGAGAACATGCCGTCTATATTCCTGAGAGTTAACGCCATGGTATTGCCCTAATGCACCAAGGATTTACACGTTATTGACACATTAAATACACCACCACAGCACCCATTAATAAAAGGGCCTATGGGAAGTACTGGCAGTCTAAAAGAGAAGATATATTATGGTAGCATAAACTAGAACACTGCGCCACTCCCCGATTTTCCCCTCCTAGCAAAAGCTCATTGTAGCGGTTTAATTCTTTCCCCATCCTTGATCATATAGTTACTAGTACATTGTTAGAATTATTAAAGTTCTCTGTACCCTCGTTCTGTGTAAAATATTCAGTTAAGTTACTCTTTCAACCACTTTGACTCTCAGATGAAGCGGTGTAGAAATATAGCTAAATAAATAAATAGTAAGCTATGCTCAATTACTCAGGGGAAGTCTGCTGTTAGTCTCTCACCCATAGGTTCTGTAGAACCTTCTGGTAATGAGCCAGGAGAGAGACAGTGTTCTGTTTTACTATGGATAGAAAGATAGAGACCATAAGACTAACATTACATAATGAGGTAAATAGGTTTTGTAGCAGCACTATGATTACGTAGTAGCAATAAATCACTGATTATAACCAGAGGTCACAGTCTCGCTCTGCACTTAGGGAAAGCACAGGAAAGAGCTATGTGACTAGTTCCCACCCCTGGGTGAAGACAGAAGACTGGTACCTTAGCTCTGCCATGTGAACATATGCAAAGGTGGCCGAAGCATTCTCCAGAACAGCATGAGGTCCGAAGAAGGCAGCTAAGCAAGCTACAGAGGCTGGAGCCATAGGAGGGAAGCCAGGTGAGAACACAGAACCTTACGGGTGTTCGCAGAAGTCTTACATGGTCTCACAGGGATAATCGAGCAGGCCTTGGAATGACACCAAGAGTCTTTGTGCTTATAGAAGCAGCAAGGAAGGAAAAGGCAAAATAGCTCCCGGTTCTTCTGTGCATACAGTATTACTCCTTATCACATTTTGGTGAATGGTTAGCGTGAGATACTGTAAAGCATCTCTGTGAATCAGGAGGTAGTTATCAGGAGTCTATGGTGAGTGACAAAAGGCAGAAGAAGATGCTATGCGGTCTCATACATTGCTGCAAGTGTCCAAGGCCAGCGGAAGCCGTCTGTGCCAAAGAAGGGCCTAAGAAGTAGGATCTCTTGCATGTAAGCATGGCAGGAAACAATAGTTGTCTGTATACAGAGAAAACACTTGGCAGGCAGTTGCTTGGAGGTCAGCAGGTCTGAGACTTTGAATACAACAGAATCTTCCATAGCAAGAATCCATTTTGTTTGGTTCAGGCTTTTGGTTATGAGCAGGCCACACAGTACCAGTCCTACAGGCCCTGTAGAAAACCTAGTGCTCTATTTGTGTGCTAAAACAAACAGAAAAAAAAAAGCTTTAAATTAAACGAAACCCCAGAAAAATCCAGGAAATGAAAAAACAAGTACATCCCTAGAAATGAGTAGATGTTTTTTTTTTGTTTGTCCTGTACGATTAATTCTAGGCTAAGAAAAACAAACATTTCCCTTGCTTAATGTATCTTATTCGCAGCTCCTTTTCCACACTGCTTTCCCCATGCATAGTGATTCTCCGAGTTCACAGAACAGTGCAACTATAACACTAGATACAGGGAGAGCAATTTTAAGGAGCCTTTCCACAGCTAAGCTTTGTGAGTAGAAGAGGTATTTCTAAAACTACCCTCCTGATATGCAGATAAAGTTACTCACATACAGCTTGCGCAGATTGGGGGAAGGCGTTGGGGAGGGAGCTAGTATTTATGTGCATGTGTATGTAAATTAAATCAGGAAATTTGTGCATGCCAAAGATCAAGTGTAAAGATATGCACATAAATTCCGTGGAGTAATTTGCAAAATATCACTGATACCTGCGCAGTTATACAGTCATCACCAAAATGAGCATTATAAATGTATTTTTCGGGGGACTCAAGTGATCCAGAATAAATCTAAAATAGGCACTGTTACTCAGTCTGTGACACATGAGGAAGACAAGGGTTATGAGAATGTATTTCTGTGTCATGGCCAAACCAATTTCCTAGGAATTCGCAGGATTTTATTTTTAAGAAAGGAGAAAACAGCTAAAACGTAACCCTTTGACTTTAGTGAAGATGTCACAAGGCATGGCAGAGATTTCAAGGTCCTTAATCCAAAATGGCTCTTTGAAGTGACCTTTTAATTTCATGCTGACATCTGGGGCACTTGGCCTTACATCTGCGGCTCACTTTGAGGGTAATTTCAGAAGAAGGGGACTGCTTAGGTGCGTACTTTTCTTTATAAAATAGCTCCTAATTTTCTTTGTAAGAATTTAAGGTACGAGGAGTTGTATCAGCCTTAGAGATGCCCACGCCTAACTTTCTAAAGAACGCACAGAAATGATAGTAGTTTATAATGTCCGCATGTAACTTTGCACCCCACCCACGCTCTGCTCAAACTCTGCCCATGGGCATGTCATAGTGAAAGTGCACGTCGTTGCGCGCATGTGCTTTCTTACAGTATGAGGCGCTATACCCCCATTTGCGTGCATTCTTGCCACCTAAATCCAGGCCACTCCTTCTACGCACAGTGGGGTGCAGCACACGGCCAGCAGTCTGACAGTCTGTTAACCCAGCCAATGAAAGAGCTGTTCGAGTGGCTTTTTGCATGTCCTCTTCATGGGCTGTGGACTTCGCTCTGAGCATTATGCAACCTCAGAGGGGTTTTAGTAAAATGCAGTAAACCTTTACTACTACTACTTCTGAGCATTTGTATAGCGCTAAAAGTCGTACGCAGCGCTGCACAGACATGTAAGAGACAGTCCCTGCTCATCAGAGCTTACAATCTAGTTAAGACAGACAGTACAGAAGGTGAAGGCAGGGATAAAACAAGGGGGAAAGAAAAAGAAAAAGGAGATCAGGTGAGTCAAGATCCAAAAGCAGCAGCGAAGAGGTGAGTTTTCAGCCTGGATTTGAAGAGGGTTAGAGAAGGTGCCTGGTGTACAGACTCAGGTAGTTTGTTCCAGGCTTAAGGTGCAGCAAGGCGAAAGGAGCGAAGTCTGGAGGTAGCAGTAGAAGAGAAGGGCATAGGGTTTGCTAGAAGAGCAGAGTTCCCAAGGGGGGCTGTAAGGAGAGGTAAGAGAAGAAAGGTAGTGAGGAGCCACAGAGTCAATGCATTTATAGGTGAGCAGGAGAAGTTTAAACTGGATGCGGAAACGGATAGGGAGCCAGTGAAGTGACTTGAGAAGAGGAGTAATATGGGCATGACGAGGCTGGCAGAAGATTAGTCACGCAGCAGAGTGCTGAACAGATTGAAGGGGAGAGAGATGGTTCAAAGGGAGACCAGCAAGGAGTAGGTTATTTATTTATTTACAATTTCTTATATACCGCACTATTTGGCATCAGCGCGGTTTACATGGAACAGAAAAATCAGACAGGATACATATGCCTGAGTTTACAATTAACAGGACAGCAAAACTTGGATAACCGAGGGTAAGTTACAATTAAACAATTAAAGGTTACAGTAGTCAAGACGGGAGGTGATTAAGGAGTGGATAAGTGTTTTAGTAGTGTGTTCAGAAAGGAAAGGGCGGATTTTGCTGATGTTATAGAGAAAGAAACGGCAGGTCTTAGCTATCAGATGGATGTGTGTGGAGAAAGAGAGAGAGGAGTCAAAGACAACCCCAAGGTTGCGAGCCGAGGAAACAGGAAGGAGTAGAGAGTGTGGTAACTGCCAAATTTACCGTACAGTAGTCACAAAACCTCTGTGTTAACCGTTAAGGGCACTCCGAGCTTCTGCCCATGCAGTGAACACAGAGAAAATTCCCTTTGCACACATTAACTGCATTGCAAATAAAACGGATGGCTTTGAAGGGCCATTTTATAAGGGCCGCTTAGTTTAATGTGCATCGTCATGTGCGCATTTTCCACCTCTTTTATAAAGTAATGTAGCTGCATTTGTTACTTTACAAAATCAGTGTGCGAGTGGTAAGAAATGAAGGGTAAAACTAGGTGCAACCACTTACACCTGGTGGAAATGCCAATGCCTAGATTTTTCTTTTTTATTTTTTATTTCGGGGTAGTTTGTGGGTCCTGCTGGGAGGGGCTAGTGGAGGAATACTTTGCTGTGTTTTATCTGTTGTACACCACTTTGAATGCCATGTGCATAAGGCAGTTATCAAATGTTTTACAATAAATACATTTCTAGAAAACACACAGAAATTATAATCTTTTATAACTTGGGTATGTAAATTTAGGCTTCACCTACTCTCTGCCCAAGCTCTCAGTCTGTGTGAACAATCGCCCTGACACCAATGTTCCCGCTAAGTAGCTTGAAACTGTGCAGTTCTCCAATAGCATTCCTATCAGTGGGGAATGGTGTAAAGCAATCGTGCTTAGGTTTGGTCTTGCCTATGCCTCGCAACCCTAAAGCACAATCGCGATGCACTAGCACCCACCAGCAGGAATGCCGGTGGAGGACTCCCATATAGCATCAAGTTGCTTAACGGAAACATTAAGAACATAAGATATTCCATACTGGGTCAGACCAAGGTCCATCAAGCCCGCAACATTGCCTGATGAGTGCACTTAAATGCATAGTTTAGGAAGACACTATTCTCCAGAGCCCATTCTTGCACATTAGGCATTGAAAATAGATGACTTATGTGTGTCGATGGTGCATAACTTTGCACAGTTCATTATAAAATTAACTCCTTAAAGCCATTCTTAACTGTTCCGAGTTATCTGCTGCCTTCACATTAATGTGCTGCACTCCCAATCCCCCACCCAGTCTCTGCTGCTCCATTCTGAGTTATGAAGATAACATGAGAATTAGTGCATGCTTGCATTAACAGTTAACGCAGTGACATGATGACACTTAGCATCCGCTAACAGCATTAGCAATTCTCACGATAATGGCATAACATGGTTGAGTGAAGTCCCCTTAAAGACATCAGGCTGCACAGACCATTGTCTCCTTGCTTTATCTTCAATGCAACTCAAGATTCTAGAGCTCATGAGTTTTGTGTAGTCACAATGGTTTTCAGGTTCACCTGGAGTCATGGATGCAATTCAGTTAAATGTATCACCTTTCCAGAGAATATCCTTCAAGGGGTATATTTCAAAGACAGATTCCCATTTCATTAGGTAGCATACATACAAACCATAAAACCAGTAAATCAAATAAGAAAAGTCAGAAATATAACCAACCCATAATAAATATCAATTAACATGCACAGTGATATTAAGATCTATAAAAAAAACAAAACTTTTCATAATTTGCAAATGCAGGTGCAGGAATAATACAACTTTCTAGCAATTATGGAACTGTTATACTGTGCAAGGCAATCCCTTCTGGGAATCAGAGGCAACGGCTTTAGAAAACCTCTCTTTCTATCTAAGGCTCCCCAGTGCACAAAAGTCTGCAACAGTCAGCAGCACTGTGAAGGAAATTAAAAAAAACCCCAAGTACATAGCGATTAAATGTAATTTACAAGCAGTGAAGTGTTCTATCTAATAAAGTTTGGCTGAGAATGCTAGGGGTCCTTTATCATCCGACAACCCAACTGTCAGGAGAAATTAACCCCCACTTGGTTTAGCTTTTGAGCCAAAATGTTTTTAATGAATAGAGCAGTAACTGCAGGTAAGGAGGACTCTGTGGCGTTGAAAGCTGCTACATGTTTAACTGTATTCAGTGGTTACTAAGAGAGACAAGATTTCCAAAGACAGAATCTGTTGAATCATTCCTCATTCCCTGGAAGCTAAGGACCAGGAAGACTTCATTTAAAAAAAAAAAAAAAACACAGAAGAAAAATATTTATGATTCATAATGTTATAAATCATAGGGAAAAGACACTACAGTTTTATGCATTGATGTCTGATGTCATGAAACCCACCAACAGAGCTGCTGCAGCATTTAAAGAATCAACAAGGGCTGACTTCACACCCTTCGAAATGATTGAATTTTTTTTTGTCATAATACTTTCTTAGTTTAAAGGTTGAAACAATAAAATGTACCCAGAGTTTGGCACCAGGACGTCTTATGAGGTGTCAGCGATCGCCACCTCCATAGCCAGCTCTAAGACAGAAGTGGTTATGGCACCTTTTGCAAGAATGCAATCAAGTCCACAGCATTTGCCGACCACCTACAGGGCCGGCTTATGCATTAGGCAGATTAGGCGGACATCTAGGGTGGCAGCTGCTGGGAGGTAGCAAACGGCAGCTGCAGTGACAGCAAATCAATAGTCCTGACAGTCATGCAAATTCAAAGAGGGCTTTCTCTTTGCCGCTTTCATTTGAGCAAGTAAACAGCCCCACCAGCGACTGCTTTGCACCACGGCTGTATTCCGTGTCCGTGTTTTCGATTTGGAGGCACATTCAAGAAAAGACATGGAGATTGGAACCGAGGCGTTGCAGTCATGATGTTTACAGCTCCAGTGGTATTTTGGAGTGGGTTCTGCTAAAAGCAGGGTTGCAGGTGTATTTCTGACAAGAGAAGCTGGAGCAGCCATTTTACAATTGTACACATGGGAGTGCTGACACTTATACGTGCACACTGACCCATTTCGCAAGTCAGAACATGTAAATGCCATCGGTTAAATTCAGATGTTACTATCTTTACCTAATTTCAGTTTAAAGACAGAAATAAAAAAATAGGTGGGGAGGGGGTCAAGGAAGATAATCCCCTTAATCCACCCTGTAATGGGCAAGTCTAAACTAGCACTTTAAAAAAAAAAAACCTAAAATATACCAGGGAGCAAGTGCAAATCCCTGGCCTCACCACCCCCACCCCCACCCCCCCGGCTGTCGCTGATTCTGTCTTGGGAGGTGGAGGCAGACAGTGGCAGTGGCTTTTTGCTGCAGCTTTCTTGCCCACAACAAGACAAGACCTTCAGCACACATGGCCTGCCGCTTCAGACCCCCTTCCGTCAGAGGGGTATCATAAGCAGCAGGACATGTGTGCTGAAGGACATGGTCTGCCGCGGACAAGAAAATGGTGGTAAAAAGCAACTACTTTTGGAAATACTGCTGCTGCCACTGCCCGCCTCGCTGCCAAATGGAATTGGCGGCAGCTGGGGGGAGGGGATGGAGTGACCAGTCATGTGTGCCGCTGCCCATCCAGGCCAGCCACCTAGCTCGTCTAGTGGATGGACCAGTCTTGATTTTTACCCTGCCCTAACTACACCCCGCACATGCCCCCTTACAGCTTTCATGTAGTAAGTACATCCATGGCCATTTACAGGTCTATGTCTGATTATTCATGTGTAAAATTGCGACTATGTCCTCTAAAGTAATCCCCTTTATGTTCTCAAATAGTCTGGCTCATTTTGTGTCTACACTTCAGACATGACCTGAGTAGCGAGCTTTCAGCTGTGTTCGTAGGGCTTAGTTTGTAGTGCAGGAAACAGAAGAGGGGATGGGGCTGGAGGAGAGATGAGGTTCTCTGCTCCCAAATCCAGCCCCTCCCTAGTAGCTCTAGCAAACAGAAGGGGAGAGAGCGAGGCTGGGGTGCAGTTTTTGTCTGCATATTTCTGCTTCTATTATGTGGTCCCCAGGGGTGGCCCAAGGGTTCCTGTCGCCCTAGGCAGGCCCGATGTGCTGCTCCACCATGTACCATCACCACGCTACCCCCGACATCCAGCCTCTCACCGGGGTTTAATGGGTGGCATGGCAATCCTCTCTTTAGCTCCCTGGCAGGCCTTAAAGTGCGTGCACGCACCCATGGCCTGCCGCTCCTGCCTCCTCCGATGCAACTTCTTGTCGGAGGGGGCAGGAGCAACAAGCCAGAAGTGTGCGCACATGGTTTAAAGCCTACCGCAGCGCAAACAAGGTGATTGCCATACCACCCATCAACTCCAGGTGAGCAGCATGACGATGGCATGTGGCACGATGGGGGCGGCACATCAGGCTTGCCTAAGGTAGAGCCACTGTTTAGGAGAGGAGGTGATCACCATGCTACCCACCAGGGTCCGCCACTATAAGAAACCACCTAGCTCGCCTAGTGGACAGGCCAGCGCTGGTGGTCCCTTATTTTGTATTTGATATGGGGTTCCATAATGCTTGTCTTGGGGCAAGTAGTGGATTACCTGGGTCGTCTTTAATAATGGTTTATGGACTTTTCCTCCAGGAATTTGTCCAAACACTTTTTAAACCAAGCTACACTAACAGCTTTTACTACATCTTCTGGTAACGAATTCCAGAGTTTGATTACGTGTTGAGTGAAAAAAATATTTTCTGTTCGGGGACAAGGTAGCCGACACTGTGAAAGACCTCAGAACGCCCCTCTTGGAACCAGGCTATTTCAGAAAGCCCTTCGCTTCTTCAAAACAATTCCATGGCTCCAATCGTCAGTGGCAGGCGCCAAAGTTCAAGCCAAGCTACCAGAAGGCGCCTTTTCAGCGACAGCAACCGCGACAGCGCAAGCAGAAGCAGTCCAACCCTTCCCACTCTGGGAAAGACCCCTCCTCCTTCTGACTATACCCCGGTTGGGGGTCGCCTGTCGCTGTTCCTCTCAGCCTGGCAAGAGATCACCACGGACAAGTGGGTCCTGCAGATAGTCCAGTCGGAATACCGCTTGCCCTTCTCCTCCCCTCCACGTCAGCACAAGCGACCTACCAGCCAGCCTCCGCAACACCTGGAACAGCCGCTGCAGGAACTTATACAGCAACTCCTCCAGGCCAGAGTGATAGAGCGAGTGCCCCCGGGAGAGGTCAACACTGGCTTCTACTCCCGGTACTTCCTTATTCCCAAGAAGAAAGGGGGCCTACGTCCGATCCTGGACCTCAGGAAATTGAACAACTTCATAATCAAAGAGAAGTTCAGGATGTATTCGCTCAACTCCATCCTTCCCCTCATCAGAGCGGGGGACTGGCTGGCAACGCTGGACCTCCAGGACGCCTACTCCCACATCCCGGTCCACGCTTCTCACAGGAAATTCCTCAGATTCACAGCACTGGGTTGCCATTACCAGTATCGAGCCCTGCCATTCGGCCTATCCCCAGCGCCCAGAGTCTTCACAAAGTGTGTGGTGGTGGTCGCTGCACACCTCCGCAAACAAGGAGTCGCCATCTTTCCCTACCTGGACGACTGGCTCCTGTCGGCGGATTCAGCTTCCGGACTACACAGGGCTGTACGCCTAACGACAGACCTGCTAATCAGAGTGGGATTCCTTCTCAACAAGGAGAAGTCCAGGCTGGAACCGGTCCAGCGCACCGAGTTCATCGGAGCGATAATAGATACCAAAGTCTGCAAGGCTTTTCTGCCCCAACTACGGATCAACACCATCATCCGCCTAACCAGGGAGATGTCGGCGGAGAAACGTACCTCGGCCCGCGCGATCCTCTGTCTGCTAGGCCACATGGCTGCAACAACTTCAGCCCTCCCGTTGGCGAGGCTGCATATGCGTACCCTGCAGTGGCACCTACGTACGCACTGGAAGCAATTCTCCCAGCCACTCAACACTTGCATTCCGATATCTACCCGTGTGATCCAGGGCCTGCGCTGGTGGACACAGCCATCCAACCTCTCGGTAGGCAAGTGCCTTCACCCACGCATACACCAGCTCACCCTCACCACGGATGCCTCCTCCTCGGGATGGGGGGCCCATCTACGGCACCTCAGCACGCAAGGAGCATGGACCTCAGCGGAACAAACCCTCCACATCAATCATCTCGAACTCAGGGCCATCAGGTATGCCCTACAGACGTTCATGCCCAGACTGAAAGGGAAAGCAGTCTTGGTACAGACGGACAACCAGGTCGCCATGTTCTATATAAACAAGCAAGGGGGCACTCGCTCCCATTCGCTCTGCAAGGAAGCCCTCGACACATGGGCCCTGGCGCTGCACAACAATTGCACACTCCAGGTGACGTACCTTCCCGGGGATCAGAACGCCTTAGCGGACAGCAGGCAGCTTCAACCTCACGAATGGATGCTCCACACGGAAGTGACACGCACCCTCTTCCAGCGCTGGGGAAACCCCCAGATTGACCTCTTCGCAACCGAGGAGAATGCAAGATGTCCCCTGTTCTGCTCCAAGCACCCGTCACAGCAGAGGGTAGCCTCGGATGCATTCGCCATCCCCTGGAAAAGTTGGGAGCTGGCCTACGCCTTCCCTCCGACACCTCTCTTGACAAACACGATACAACGTATCATCGAGGAGAAAGTACAGGTGATTCTGGTCGCCCCTTATTGGCCAAGACAGATGTGGTTCTCCCTGCTGTCGCAGCTCGCTCAAGAGCCACCAATCAGACTACCCCTGAGACCAGATCTCTTAACCCAGAACGGGGGCCTAACCTGGCACCCCAATCTCCGGACACTAGCTTTGACAGCCTGGAGGCTGAAAGGTTAACCTTCAACGGCTCACACCTTCCTCCGGACATGCAACAAATTGTCCTGGCTTCACGGAGACCATCTACCAGAAAGGCATATGGCCTCAAATGGAAACGCTTCACTATCTGGTGCAAGGACCAAGGATTTGAACCAACCTCTTGCCCGATACCCACAATCCTACAGTATCTAGCCCTCCTCTGCAGATCGGGGTTACAACCACAATCCATCAAGGTACACCTAGCTGCCATTGCCTCTCTGCACGAGCGCACAGATGACACAACTTCAGGCTCTCTTGCCACCCTTCCCATTGTTACCCGTTTCATGAGAGGGCTCCGAAATCTAAAGCCCCCGGTACAGAAACTGGTACCCTCCTGGGACCTTAACATAGTCCTACAACAGCTTACACAAGAGCCATTCGAACCTTTGGCCACCGCCGAAGGAAAGTATCTCGCCTGGAAGACCCTTTTCCTCGTTGCCATTACCTCTGCCAGAAGGGTTAGCGAGCTGCAGGCTCTTGTGGCGCACCCGCCATACACGCAACTCTATCACAACCGGGCGTCCCTGCGGACTCACCCCAAATTTGTGCCGAAGGTTGCCTCCGCCTTTCACATCAACCAGGCAGTAGAGCTGCCATCCTTCTTCCCAGCACCACATTCATCCCCCGAGGAGCAACGTCTTCATTCCCTAGATTGCGTGCGTGCTTTACGCACCTACATCGACAGGACATCTGCCACTCATCAGGGGACACAGCTGTTCATCTCTTTTGACCCGAACAAACCTGGGAGACCCGTTACCAAATGTACACTATCCCTCTGGATCTCAACCTGCGTGGCCTATTGTCTGCAGAAAGCTGGCGCGCTCCCAGCAAACAAGGCCAGTGCACACCAGCTCCGCGCAATAGCCACTTCCTTGGCCTGTGCTCAGGAGATTCCAGTGAGCGATATCTGTAGAGCCGCCACCTGGTCCTCCCACCTCACATTCCAGAAATACTACTGCCTCGACATCCATTCCGAGACAGACGGCTCGTTCGGCCGAGCGGTCCTATCCGCAGCCCTGGCGCCAGAGAGGGCGAGCACTGCACGAGACTGAACTCTGGGACACTTGCCTCCCTGTCACTGACCACTACTGCCCTGAATGGGTCGCACTAGTTACTTATTGTTTATGCACTATTGTTCTTTATGCACTATGGTTCTTGCACTATTGTCACTATTGTTCGAAATTGCACAGTTATGCCTTGTTCTTGCACTGTTGTTGTTTGCACTGTTCATGATTGCACAATTAACCTGTTGTGCTCAATAAATGTTTGCATCTCACGCATGCCTCCCTCATTCCCCTCAGCGTGTGCATAGCTCGGGAGACACCAGGTGTGGCTGACACATCCTGCTTGTCCTAGGAGAAACAGAGTTACTTACCTGTAACGGAGTTCTCCGTGGACAGCAGGATAGGTCAGCCACACCATCCCACCCGCCTCCCCTTCAGAGGGTGGCCTGCGCACCGCACCTAGCCATAACGGCATAGCTAGTCACCAACTGGCCGGCTAGGGGCGGGCTGGGGAGGTGGGACCACCTCACACATGCTCAGAAGTCTCTGAGCTATAGAGCACTTCCGTCACGGCGCCGTCGGGGGACGACACCAGGTGTGGCTGACTTATCCTGCTGTCCACGGAGAACTCCGTTACAGGTAAGTAACTCTGTTTTCTCTTATTAGTCTTAAACCGGTTACACTATAGCTTCATTGCATGTCCCCTAGTCTTTCTACTTTTTGATGCCATAAAGAATCAATGTACATTTACCTGTTCCACTCATTTCATTAATTTATAGGCCTCTATCATATCTCCCCTCAGCCACCTCTTTTCCAGGTTGAAAAGCCCTAACCTTTTAAGCTTCTCTTCATGGGGGAATCCTTCCATTCCCTTTACCATTTTGGTAGCTCTTCTCTGTACCTTTTCTAATTCTGCTATATCCTTTTTAAAATACGGTGACCAGAATTGCACACGATATTCAAGATGCAGTCGTACAATGGAACAATATAAAGGCATTATAATATCATTTGTTTTATTCTGCATTCCTGGCCTTATGATTCATAGCATTCTATTTGCTCTCTTGGCTGCCACTGCACACTGGGCAGAGGATTTCAATGTGTTATCCACGGTGATGCCTAAATCTTTTTCCTTGTAACCATAGTTTTGGTTGTTCTTTCCTAGGTGCATAATTTTGCACATGTCCACATTAAATTTCATCTGCCATTTGAACGTCCAGTCTTTCAACTTATCAAGGTCCTCCTGCAATTTTTTACAGTCCTCTTGGGTTTTAACAACTTTAAAAAATTTTGTGTCATCGGCAAATTTGACTGCCTCACTCATTATTCCCATTTCCAGGTCATTTACGAATATGTGAAAAAGCAGTGGACCCAGCACAGATCCCTGGGGTATCCTTCTATTCACCGTTCTCCATTGAGAAAACTGGCCATTCAGCTCTACTCTCTGCTTTCTAATCTTTTAACCAGTTCCTGATCCACAATAGTACACTGCCTCCTATCTCATGACTTTTTAATTTGGCCAAGAGTCTCTCATGAGGGACTTTGTCAAAGGCTTTCTGAATATCCAGATACACTATATTGACCGGCTCACCTTTGTCTACTTGTTTATTCACACCTTCAAAAAAATATAACAGATTAGTAAAACAAGACCTTCCTTAGCAAAAGTCATGTTGGCTTTCTCTCATTAAACCATGACTATCAACATGTTCAGTGATTTTGTTCTTTATAATGATTTCCACCATTTTGCCTGATACTGATGTCAGGCTCAGCAGCCTGCAGTTCCCCAGATCACCCCTAGAACCCTTTCTAAAAATTGGAGTTACATTGGCCATTCGCCAATTTTGAGGTACTACAGATTATTTTAATGATATGTCACAGATTACCAATAGTAGGTCTGCAATCTCATATTTCAGATCTTTCAACACTCTCGGGTGTATACCATCCGGTCCAGGTAATTTGGTACCATTTAGCTTATGAAATAGTTGTAATATATCTTCCCAGTTTATCAATATTTCTTTCAATTCGTTCAATGCATTACCTTTAAATACCATTTCAGTCATGGGTAATTTCCCCACATCTTCTTCAGTAAAGACCAAAGCAAAAAATTCATTCAGTCTCTTCACTATTGCCTTATTCCCTCTTAGTGCCGCTTTTACCCCTCTATCATCTAATTGTCCAACTGACTCGCTCACGTTTTTTTGCTACGAATGTACTTGAAAAAGTCTTTATTATGCATTTTTGCTTCCACAGCAAGCTTCTTCTCAAATTCTCTCTTTGCCTGCATAAAACTTATCAATGCCTTGCATCTAACTTGCCAGTGCTTATGTTGTTTCCAGTTTTCATCATTTGTTCCTTTTTCCATTTCCTGAAAGAGACTTTCTTGGCTACAGCATCCTCGCTAACCTCACCTTTAAACCATGTTGGCAGTTTTTTGGACTTCCATCCACCTTTCTTAAAGTGTGCAATACAGCTGATCTGGGCTTCCAAGATAGTATTTTTAAATAATGCCCATGCTTGATGTAAATCTTTAACCTTTGCAACTGCTCCTTTTAGTTTTTTCTTAACTGTTTTCCTCATTTTATCATAGTCTCCCTTTTGAAAGTTAAAAGGCAGTACTGGGGATTTCCTTGCCATCCTTCCTCCATTTATGAAATCAAACACTATTGCCAAGTGGCCCCAACACCCTTACCTCTTGCACCAGATCTTGTGTACCACTAAGGACTATGTCCAAAATGGCTTCACCTCTTGTTAGTTCATGAACCAGTTGCTCCAAGAAGCAATCATTTTTTTCATCTAGAAACTTTGTCTCCCTAGCATGTTCTGCCGTGACACTGACCCAGTCGATACCGGGGCAATTGAAATCACTCATTATTATTAATGTATTGTAACTTTTGTTAGCTTCCCTGATTTGTTTGAGCATTTCATCATCCATTTGTTCATTCCGGCCAGGCGATCAGTAGTACACCCCCCACTGCTATTGCCTTCCCCTTTTTACATGGAATTTCAATCCATAGAGATTCTATCGTGTATTTTGTTTCCTGCAACACTTTGATCATGTGTGACTCAATGCCCTCTCTAAGAGAGTGTGACCCTTCCACCATTGGTGAAGAGGTTTTTTTTTAACAAGGGTTTATGTCATTTCCCAGAATGCCTGGTAATGAGATTAAATGGTCCCTATCTTTAATTCAACTGTCTGTACCTATTAACCCAACTTTGAGACTTAGGAAAGTAATTTTATAACAAGGTGTCTATTTCTCACTATTTCCTAAAGATATAAGTATAGGTGCCTATTAGTCTTTATAAAACTCCAGCACAAATCAAGAAGCAGCAGTTCGAACGGAACAAGGAGAAACAGAATGGTTTAAAATAAGCAAAGGTGTAAGACAAGGCTGCACACTTTCCCCCTACCTGTTTAATTTATATGCAGAACAAATCATCAGAGAAGCAGGATTGTATGAAGACAACAGAGGTGTGAAGATTGGTGGAAGATTCATCAACAACCTTCGCTATGCTGATGATACCACATTACTGGCTGAAAGTGAAGATGATCTGAAACATTTGCTTCTCACAATCAAAGAACATAGTTTCAAAATGGGCCTGCACCTTAATGTAAAGAAGACAAAGATCATGACAACTGGCATAATCAACAGGTTCATCATTGAAGGAGAAGAAATTGAAATCGTGAACAACTTTAACCTACTTGGATCAACTATCAATAAAGAAGCAACAAGCAGTCAAGAAATCAGACGACGCATTGCTCTTGGCAGAATGGCTATGAAAGACCTAGATAAGATTCTCAAGAGCAGAGATGTCTCTCTCCATACAAAGATTCGACTTGCTCAAGCCATGGTATTTTCAATAACATCATATGGATGTGAAAGCTGGACAGTGAAAAAGACAGACAGGAAGAAAATTGATGCCTTTGAATTATGGTGCTGGTGGCGAATACTGTGTATACCATGGACTGCCCGAAGAACAAACCAGTCGGTACTAGAGGAGATCAAACCTAAGCTTTCTTTAGAAGCTCAGATGACAAGACTTCGACTTTCATACTTTGGACACATCATGCGAAGAGAGAGATCATTAGAGAAAGACATCATGCTTGGCAAGATAGAAGGTCAGCGCAAAAGAGGAAGGCCAGCAATGAGATGGATCGATACAATAACAGCAGCTACCGGTACCAGTCTGTCAACAGTGAGCCGCCTGACTCAAGACTGAACACAATTTAGGATAGCTATCCAGAGGGTCGCCATGAGTCGACTCCGACTCGATGGCACTTAACAACAACAACAACAACAACCACAAATCAGGCACAGATATTGCACCTGCTCTCAAGCAGTCATAAACGTTGACGTGTATTTTATAATGTGTGTAAATGTCCACTCCGCCCAAACTCTACCCCTGAGCTTGCCAGCACGCACAGTGCATGCTTATACACGGGACCTAATTTTATAAGAGACATTTTATGTGCAGAAAGGCTTATAAAATAATTCCTTAAGAGAGTACTTTTACGACGAGTGAGGCAGGTATGCACACAGACATGGCTTTTTTTGAGGGGGTATTTGGTGGTATTACTAGCAGCTTTTTCATTGCCTGCTAAAATGACCCCTGGTACTCATACCTGGGAACGTTTGCTTTTTGGTCACCCCAAGATTGGCACAATTTAGCGGAGAAGAGACCTTAAACATTCATCTTTTCCTTAGTCCTCCCAACATTCACTTCTAGTCCACTCCTCTCCCCACTCTTTCAGCATTCACCTCCTCTCCCTCCTGAAATTCTGCAAATCTAGCCAAATGTAAGCACAGCATGGGATGACAGAAAGCTGCAGGATGGCCTTCCCCAGCCACTCCCTTCCTGTTCCCCCTACAGGTGGCCTGTTGACCCAGGGCACTGGAATAGACAGGGCAAAGCACAAAACAACTGCTTCCTCATCCAGCTAGTCCCCTCCTGTTTCCTGCTGTCTGCCTGGAAAGGAGGGGCTGGAGCAGAGGCCTGTTTTCTACTACTTAAAATTCTGCTTTGTTTCTCTAGAGACCTGGCAATTTTTCCAACTTCCTAGAATCTCCGGATGCAATCCAAAGAGCACTTAGTTTATGTTGCCAACTCACAGGTACAAAGAAAAGAGGGAGACAAGTTTGTTCAGTCATAAATTGGGCTAGTAAGCAGAAAGGTAAGTCCTATTGGTGAAGCCCATATCATAACATGTAAGGCAGGCCTCCATATCTAGAATGACACTTAGCAAATCCTGGCAAGAATAAATAAATGAAGTGCAATTGAATTAACCTCCAGCTGATCAAAGCTACTAAACAAATTAGGCTCCAATCTGAACAAGATGAAAGGAACTGGGGCACACTGGGATCATTTGGTGGGAGGGTTAATTCATTTTAACAAGTCGAAACCTAATATCTTGCCTGCCTTCCTTGACTTTAAGGCCAAATTGCTTCTACTGTTCTCGAGTTCGAGAAAGGAGGCTCACGCCGCATTCAGAATAACAAAAATAACAGCAGCAGCTCAGCCCAGAGCCGCCTGGAGAAATAAAACAAAAACCATATAATTAGAACACAGGAGGAGGAGGGGGGACAGGTATTTTATATGCAGACCCGAAAACGGCAAACGCTGCTCCTGTGCAGCCTGCCAGATGGGGAACTGAGATGCATTTTTTCGAGAAGAAATTTAAAGTGAACATGTCGGTCGGTCTTAGCATTATTATGGCCTGGGTGCTAAGAGTCTACACTCAGTGCCATTACCCAGGACCCACCCATTCGGCAAACGAACTAGACAGGACGCACTCACAAGTGACAAGAAGGCGCTTAAACACGATCAGCATTTAAAGCAGGACTAGAGGAGTCACCTTGCACTGCCGGTTCGGATATTCAAGTTTGAGTACATCTGTTGCTTCCCCATTCACTGCTCCAAAATCACTAGGCAGCCTGCTCAGGTCATACGGGCTGCGCCTCTGGTAGGATATATGCCCAAAGTTCTTATGCAGGGCTCCTATGGTTCTTGCTACTGTTTTCTAGCTGAATGCCCCTCAGCGAGCCGGACTCCGTTTCCCCGACAGTACTCCAGTTCGGGTGACGTTGAAAACAACATTCCGGTCAAAGCGAGCAGGAGTCCTCCGCTCACGCTGCTGCCGGTAGGAGGCAGTGCTGAGATAGCGCGCGTGTAGTCGTGAGGAGCAGCTGCTGCTCTGAGCGACTTATTGCAGCATGTCGAGCAGTTTCAAGGGGGAACATTGGTTCAAAACACGTTTTGGCGATTTTATCTGAATTTATGATTGCGAGTGACTGCTTAGAATGCGAAAAACACCCATTAGAAGCTGATGTTTTAGGTAATGGGGACCACAAATGCTGCAAGGAAACAGATACATCCTCTCTCTTCTGTCTACGATTCCAAGCATTTCTGATTAGCTAATTTGTCTTCCTTTGATTCCAAATGAAAAGGACACAAAAGTGTCTCTTATGCATGAACCAGAATAGGTGAGCGAGGGAAAGAAAACCAAAGCAGAGGAAGTTTGCTTTCTGAAGGGAATGGGGTTGTTTTTACACAGGATGCAAACGAAAACCATTACCACGTACAAACCCTTGAACTGCAAAGTGAAGAAGGAGGATGCTTCGTCTCTCCATATCCCAAAACCGGGAATTTGCCTCACTGCAGCTAGGAGGGATGGTGAAAACAAGTTGCCCAACTGGTTATTGAACAAAATATTTAACCGTGAAGCTTTGCTGCACTCTAGTGGATTTCCAATATCATAATACCAAAGACAATTTTCAAGGGACATTTTACCTGTGCAAAACAAAGCCCTTCCCACCATAACCCAATAACAATCCACAAGGTCACCATTGGCTTGATGGCACTGAACAACAGGGTAGTGCTTCCGCATCCTTTGTCCAATATGACCGCATGAAAGCTACATGACCGCACATGCTGAGCAAAGCAAAATGGCAGACACCCCCCCCCCTCCCTTTCTAACCTTTACTAATAGACTTCCTGCCCCCTTGCATCTCTCCTCCCAAAGTCAGCAGCAGCATTGAACCTGAGAGCTGCTGCAGGAGTGTGCTAAAATAGCAGGTTGGGGTGGAGATCCAGAGGAAGTAAGGAGAGAAGTCCTGTTTTAGTGAATGGTGACCCCATTTGGGAACTTTTGGGTTAAGGGGCTAAATCGGCTTCTTTGAAAAATGTAATCAGGCAGCTCAAGACAGGGTTAGGTTGAAGGGCAGAGGACTTAAGCAGCTACCTTACCAATTTTCAGCACCAACTTCCTAATTTGATCAGCCAGACCTAGTCAGAGGCAGTGGTGGTAGGCAGCTGGTTCGCACAAACTGATTCCTGTGAGGATTTGAATCCCACCACAGGGCACAGGGATATAGTGACAGTGTTTGACTGCTTGGCATAATGGCTTTTTCTCTCTCATGCAAAATGCAATGTGTGCCTTTGAGTCAATGTTGACTCCTGGTGACCCACAGCCCCTGGGTTTTCTTGGTAGTGTGACCAGAAGTAGATTGCGAGGCCTTTCTTCCAAGGCAAGGGAGGGTTAAGTGACTTGCCCAAGGCCACCAGGAGTGCTAGTGCAAATTGAACCCTGGTATCTTGGTTTCCAAGCTCCAACCATTAGGCTACTCCCCCATTCCACTTTCTCTTTCATACACACACACTTTTACACTGTCTCTGCTTTATCCATAAGCGTGATTCAAGCGTTCTTCCCTTCTCAACCCTTGCCCCCCTCCTCTTCCTTCATTCCCACCCCCACCAGGTCAGATTTTACCAGCCCCTTACCCTCCCACATGCTGCTGTTTTCTCCTCCTCCTCTTCCTTCTTTCCTATGCAGGCTGAAGCCAAAAGTTTCTCCTTCCAGTCTGTACGAGGCAACAACAAGCACAGACTCCTCCACCTTCCAACCAGTGGGGGCTAGTGTGAATGCCGTATGGGCTGACACAGGCCCTATAAGTTGCCCTCCTGTTACCCTCTGACTCCATCAATGGAGAGAGCTGGCTTAAGTTCAACTCACAAACCCTGTGCCTGAAGTCAGAGTTCCACCCCTCCTGATGGAAAACAAATCTTTGCAGCCCAATCTGCCTTTCACATGAAGAAAATAAAATTAAGTCCTAGTGGCACAATTCCCTTTTCTAAAGCTATTGTCCCTATATCTCTCCAGTTTCCCCTCTCACTCCTTCCAGAACACTCCAAAGCATAGGCAGTGGAGCTGGGTGGGCCACTGGGACATCAGCAACTAGAGAGCGGCTGAGTGTGAAGAGGAGAAAAGATTGATTTGTTTGGTCCCCAAACCAAAAATAGATATTCCAAATGTTCTCAAAGCTGAGCTGGCAGGTGGAAAGTCTTATCTCCTGTCATCCAGTCTCCTGCACTAGATCCATGCTGAACATTGAGCTGGTAAGAGGTAAGCTTGTCTCTTCTTGCTAATTCAACTTTGGGGAGCTTTTGGAGAGGGTTCTAGAGGTAGGTGGGGAGTCGGGGTGAGTGGGTGGCCATTTTCTGACATCAAGCAAGAGAGGGGATTTCACCTATCAAGTTGTTTTTTACTCCAAGCATGGGGGAGGGTAATCATGGCAGTTGCCAAGACAAACTGTTTTTTGGGGTTCTTTTTTTGGGGGGGGGGTGTTACTGAATATTGGGAAGATTAGAGGGGGTATACTAGTTTGTAGAGGAAGGGAAGCATTGAGAGGATTTTGCTGGCCAGCTAATTGTAGGCACCGAAAGTTGAGTATGGTAAATCTGGCCAGCCATATTTTAGTTGGCTAAATATAAGCTCCTTTTCACACAAAAGTCTAGGCGCTTAGCAACTGAAAAATAGTTTCACTTAATCAGTCAAATCTGTCTGGCAATGTTAGGCACTTTTTCTTTGAAAACTGATCTTAGTTAATGATGGCCCATCCAGCTTGCAGAGTTGTCTTCTCTTCTGGTTTTCTACTATTTTGAGTAGATAAGCGCATAAACTTTGCACATTAAACCAACACCAGCTCCCACCTCTCCCCCACCTTTTAGCTAACGTCAACCCCTTTTCCATCACCGCCCTTTATATCTTACCCAAGCAAGCTCAGTAATATTATACTATCATAGCCACTCCACACCCACTTCCCCAGCCTTTTACAAAGCCCAGTGCAGCCAGCTGTCTCTGCCCATTGGCTTATATTTCCCCCCTCGTTGTTCATCTGTCCCAAGCATGTTAAAATCGTATCATGGTTGTGGTTGTAACTACTAGTCCAGTCCCCTACCACCCTCTCAGTAATGAACTATTTTCTCATGCATCCTTTTTCTGCTTCCTCTCTACTGCTTCATAGTCTGACCCCCTTGTCCTCAAATTTCCTTTACTATGGGAAACTCCACCTTCCTGTACTTTGCCGAAACCTTAAGTCAACTGCAGTAGTTTGTTCAGCCATACCTTAAAAGCATGCAAAGAATGATAGAGAGTAAAACAAAGAATTACAGTGAATGGAGGTATCCTAAAACTGTGTTACAAATGCACTACAAATTCAAGTGTGTTGTGCCATAGTTGGTTGATCTTGAATAAAGCGTTCTCACATTGGCAAACTTATCCAACCTCCTGCAAAGCTGTGTGGGACTCATCCACCCGTGTGACTACCAGTGGCAGAGATGTTGCAATATGTTTTCAGGCACGATATTACAGCACCCCCAGTGGCAGCAGTATGAGTGGAGGACTTCCAGGCAGGTTTTCAGGAATATTGAATCTATCCCTACTTTTGTATTTAATTGTTGATTGTTGTGGTTGGCACAGGGGCTGCTGTGCTTGCTTTACCTATATCTGTGAATGCATAATTGGTTGTTGAGGTGTCAGCATGGAGATTTTGAAGCTTTCTAAGAATATTTCCCTGAAACAGGCAATGGTATTTGCTGAAACACCAGCATCAGGTTAATTTTGCAACTGCTAGCTAGTGGATACTACTGTGCATGATGTGTGCATCAGAGCTACAGAAAGGTGCTACACAGGGCCAACCCAACCAATAGGCAAACTAGCATCTTCAAAGAGCAGCAATGGGTCTTGGCAGCCACGTGAACTCAAATCCCTGCAGGAAGAAAGGGACAATATGCAAATAATACATTTACTCCTGTAAGTGGCTTTTTGAAATCTCCCTCATAATGCATATATTTACAAAGCAAAGTTTTAATACTGAAAAGTATGATGTCCAAATAGCATTTGTATAGGATTGTTTAATAATTAAAATCTTTGATGGGGCGCTAGGGGTCTAAAAGCTAATTGCAAGGGGGCACAAGGCTGAAGTTGCACCTAGGGCATCTAATACTCTTGCGTTGGCCCTGGTGTACATCTGTGCTCCATCAGCAGTGTTTCAGTTGAGTCATGGCATCCAGCTCCTTTAAAGACCTTGTTTGAGTTTCACTCCAATAAAGTTTGGGCTGTGTATGGAATGCATCAAATATATTAGGTGAACGATTAGTTCTTTAATTTCTAGCCCAATTGTATGACACCTCCACTCATCACTATTTATCTGCTTTATTGAAGCTTGTCATCCCCCCTCCCTCCTCACTGCATCTTCTTTGTTACAGATTTCTTTCCTCTGCATGTTTTTCCCTCTAGTTCCTTAGCAATCTTGCTAGTAGACATATTGAAAATGAACAAGTCCCAGTACTGAATCATGATGCATCCCACCGAGAGCATTGCCTTTAGGAGGATGGACTCTGTTTACTATTACTCTCTGCATCTTGCCGCTTAGCTAGCTCTTCCCCCCTCACCATTGAGCTTGCTAACCAGTTTCTATAAAGCAGCATCAAAATGCGCTCAAGCCTGTTTATGCCCATTATTCAGCGCAGGTCTTGCTTTACGTGGTGGAACCTATTTACTAATAATGTGTTAATGGCATTAACGAGTGCAGTAGCACTTGTTAGTAAGTCTAGCCCTGAGTTTTATATTTAGCTTGTCCTCAGGGCCAGTGCAACCCAATAGGCAAACTAGGCAGTAACCTAGAGCATCAGCGTTCCAGGATGACCAATGGCCACCGTCGATGCCCCTCTCTGGAATCTGCAGTGCTGGCAATGCTATTTAAAACTCAGCACAGCACTTACCTGAACTCTTCAGTGATGCTCTGCTGTTCCTGCTCTCTTTGCCTCGTCTGCCCCTCCATTGAAGACTTCTGTTTGCAAGGGGGCGAGAGTGGAAGCACGGGGAGGGGGCAGCCGAATTGAGGGCTCACCTACAACCCCTCATATCCCTGCACTGGCCCTGCCTGCCCACCCAAGTAAATGTGCTGGGGAGGTGGGTACAGATAGGCAATGTTTATCAGCACCTCCACTTTAGTTTTTCCATTAGAGAGCGCAGTGAAGCATGTCTGACAGATCTTTCTTTTATGAAGCTAGGTTATCGGGAGTCCTGCACTCGACTTACTTCAAAGCTTCAGACTCTCCGCAAATGAACTACCTGAACAAACTGCACTGGTGAAAGAAGAGAAGAATAAATGTCCCCGGGAAAAAGAAGAAAGCGACACATCGGTGGGGGATCATTTTCCAAGCCAGACCGCTGACTCTCTCCTCCCTTGATGTATAGGAAACAGTAGGATACAACTTTTGTTACCGATGCAAATTCAGCGTCGTGGCGGCGGCAGGAGGATCCACCGTTACACCATTAGGGCTTTTAAGTAAATCTTTCAAATCCTCATTTCCATTCTCTCTTTAAGGCAATCACCCTCGCTCCTTCATCATTTGCCTCTACAAAGTTCAACACCATCATTACCTCATTACTAGTGAGATTAGCCTACATTTATGACATCTCAACATTCTAAAAATTGTTAAATCTCTCTCATTAGGGAAGCCAAAGTAATTATAGGATATTGGCCACGCTCTGCTAGACAAGGCAAAAGCAGACAGGCTTTAGGGAAATAGCATCCTTAAGCTGACGGGGAGAAGACCAGATAAGTCAGAAAGCCTCGGGCTTTTGCATATGCTGTTTTTATTTAAACAATTAGAAAACCAATCTCTTCTACCCATGACGATATTACTTTTATTTTCTGTAATGAGTGTCTGGTGGATGGATTGTAACTCCCTCTCTGTATCTTTTATTACACCAAGGGAGAAGGGTCACATAGTGGCATAGTAAATGGCAATAAAGATCAGCATCATCCATCTAGTCTGCCAGTAAAGTGGCTGGAATTGGATCTGCTTCTCTGTGTAGATTATCCCCTCCAAGCCTTTAGTTAGGGTTGTACCTGCTGCTCCGTGCAGGTTCCCCCCCCCCTCCTTATTTTTGAAAAGTCATTTAGTCATTTACAGTTGCTTTTGCTTCTATCGCAATATAGAGATCCTTAAGTTTTTCCCCTGCCTACTTTTATCGCCATCACTTCCTCCAGGAGGGCTGTCCAGGTAGCTGCTATCTTTTCTCTGAAAAAGTATTCCATGAAAGGTCACAATAAACAACTCAGTCCTGGAAATAAATACTAAATAATAAAAAAAAACAAGTTCTTTTACCTGCAAAAAGGGGAAAGAGGACCTCTTGCCAGACGTCCTATGCTCCACGCTGCTGGAATATCCCATGCATTGCCTTCCTAACAATGTACCTACTTCAAACACCTGCACAACACCCCCAAACACATCACATTCTACTACTATTAAACATTTATAAAGTGCTACAAGGCATACAGAGCGCTGTACAAACATAGATTCCCACCTGAACCCGGAGGACCAGTATCCACAAAGCCAGGTCAAAAAAGAACCTAACTTCACTTAACCAGACAAGCTGTAGCAACACAAGAGTCAGACTCAACCAATATGAGTATATAAGGGTTCTAGTAACAGATACCACAATAACGAAAATTCAAGTGTAGAGCAATGATAATGAAACAGAAAACAAAAACAAAAAAAATGGAGAAAAGGGGTTTCGTTGAATATATATGATGCAAAATTCAGTTCAACTCCTAAAGCAATCCAGGATATAGCAAGAAAACCTTAAATTCAAAAAAGTCTCATCTCTGAGTTCAAATCAACTTACGCAGAAAGTCTGATGGGGTTCAATAAGGGCAAAACAAACACATTCCTCTTCTCTTGTGAATACAGATTTGCAAGCCTCCTCTTTGATTCTCCTTTTCACTTATAGTTATATTTCAAAGACATTTTGTTGAGGCCCCATCGTCTACTGCTGTTATTTCTATGCAGAATACTTGCAAGGTAACCTATGAGTTTGCATACCGGAGTGTTCTTTGCCTCGATACTGAATCTGGCATGGGTTCGCCTCACTCACTGTCTTCAGCATGACTCTCTCCTCCTGGAACGCAGGAGACTTCCTTTTCCTCCGAGGTTGACTCAGCAATGCAAACTGCACCTTTGTCAGCAGGATCTTTGCACCTCAGCTGGGCTCTCTCTCCTGAAAACCCCATGAAGCTATCACAGCAGACTTCTTCCTGTTGCTCTGGTTCAGCTCTGCAGATCCCAAAAAGCTGCCGCCGCTTCCAATCACCAGAGAAGAAAAAATGGATCCACAGGAGAAGGAAAGCCCAGGATTAGAAGTGTAAGTCCAAACAACCATATGGAACCTTTTCCTAAAGTCAGGCCAAATCTACAACAGGGAGGTTAAGCCCCTGTAGGAAGACGGCGGCGCTCCCAACTCATAACTGAGTGGTGGCATCATCCTGCTCTATTACGCTGTAAGATGCATATAACGAGCTGGGCTGCACCATGTTTGCTCTGTAAGTGCAGGTTCATACTGTTTGTATAGAAAGCAGTTGAATCGGAGCAATCAGAGTCAACAGGCATGAAACACAGATAGATAGAAAAATGCAAATCAGTTAATCCAAGTGTCTTAAAAATAACAGCGGCTATAAAACAGCTGGGGTAGAATAGAAGAAGATGAATCGAAAGGTTAGCCTGCCTACATATGCACATTTCTTTCTTAGCATTTAGCTCGCGCCTTTCCAGTAGGAGATGAAGGTGAGTTACGTTCAGGTACGGTAGATATTTCCCTGTCCCCGGAGAGTTTAAGATCTCAGATTGTACCAGACAATGGAGGGTTAAGTGGCTTGCCCAAGGCCACCAGGAGTGTCAGTGGGATTTAAACTGATCTTTTTGGCACCTAGTTTGTTGCCTTAACCATTAGCCCTTTTCCTCCAGCCGCAACTGTTGCAGAGGCCAATAACGGTGGGTATTTGTTGCATTTCTTTTGGAAAATGAAACAAATTGCCATTTTCCTCTAATACAAAACTTAGATCAACTGAACAAACCCAGGTCACAGGAAGCAGCACATTGCTTTAGTGTCCAGGTTACTCCTAAGGGCTGGTTTGGATAGCTGGACCATTTTATATTTTAAAAAAAACATAGCCCTGCTGACATCATTTCTTAAAGGCACGCGATTCTTTTGAAATCCCTGTTAACTATTATTACAAGGACTAAGGGTCACAGTTTGGAAACCAGGCTCCTGTCTATAAACGTGAACCCTTGTACTGGGCACTGAATGTAATGAAGGCTGTGAAAAGATGGTAGGCTCCACTTGTGAGACTGCAGGCCCTAGTGTTGCCTCTGTTTATTTTCAAATACATGGACAGCCTTGTCTCTGTGTCTGAACCGCTTTCGGAGAGCACCTTCTTGCCATAGGCTGCCTTCCTCATGAAATGTATGCAGCTTTTGCTCATTCTTCTAAGCCTCTTTGCTTTGCTGGGCTCTGTTTGGGGTGTGTTGGGTGTAGAAAGATGCATTCACAAGCACAAGCTATCTTCTGACCCCACCAGTTTCCCAAAGGCAGCTCTGTCTAAATACAAGAAGCCTGGTATAGTTAAAAAAAAATAAAAAAACCTCCCCACAGCTCTGAATCAATATCGAACATTTTCTTGCTAAAGGACACTGAGCCAAAGGATGCTAACTAGGCTGGATGCTAAGTTCAAAAGAGGACAGAAAAGCCCAGTACATCGCCTCAGGCTGAAGCAATACATCAGTATGGGACTTTGAATTCTTTTCTTGAAACCTTTTTATTTTCAATGGATCATGAACTGAATTACAAGAGTCTCATACATGGTTTATCTCCCCTCAGAGAAAAGCCCCATCAATCACTTCTTTGGTATTGCATTGAACATATGAACTCATTACAACTCCAACGACTTACATTCTTCTGTAGCACATAAATAGAATTAAAGAGCTTTAATCAGTAACGTAGATCATATATGGTAACAGATGGAGTTCCTTTATAAAATGCCAGTTCACAAGCCCAGTTGCGGATGTCCAGGGCAGATCATGCCAAGAAATGCCAGGGATGTCTATGTTGCTGCCTGATTTCAGTAACATAGACATCCCAAACATGGACGCCCATAGATGCCCCCTCTTATGAGATCATGGGGCAGGGGGCATGCTAGCATAAGGGGGCATCCAGCCGTGTAAGAAAGCAAAAACTCATCAGTGTTCGTTATGGACATGGAAAAGATAAGGGACATGAGCAGACCTCCATCTTCACGCCCTCAGGATGGCTGGCTGGCTGGCTGACCAGATGAGCACTTTTCCGAGCCTATTTCTGCCTGGAGCAGCTATAATCTTGGATGCGGTTCGGGATGTTCAGGGCATCACTGAACTCACGCAAGAATATCCAAGTTCTGGGAACACCTCAAACATCCCTACACCATGCCCCCATCCAGACTTGGATGTCCTCACGCCAAGTATGTCCACAGAGCTAACGTCTAAAAAGACTCCAGGGACTTTGACATGCTCAGTTTCAGCTATCCAAACCAGGAGTAAGGCTTCTAAAATAACCCCCTAAAAGTCATGGAAAGCTCTGTCTTAGGAATACTACACATGATGTAGTATTACCAAGAGAAGACAGTTACAATGACTTTGTGATAGGAAAAAATGTAGGTGGCAGCTTTCAAGAAATGTCTCTCTAAAGTCAGCAGTTACTTTTTATCTGCAGACTTAAAATCAGTTTCCAATAGGAAAAATCTCCCTTTGAAAATTTAGGAAAAATAATGTGCACAAATCTACCCCTGCTATTTCTATAAGAACCTTTCCCATATAAATTTGTGCACATACACTTGGACATGCAAAAGTGTACTCCCCGCTCGCGATATGCAACTAAACATGTGAATAGTGGAAATATGTATATAAGTTCAGCGGCAGCCCAAGGGAGATGCGGGGTCATTTGCAGAGACTCATTGCGGGGCCTCATTTGCATAGACACTGGACTTCATTTGCATACATTTAATTTATTTTAAAATGTATATGTTGCCTATCTAAAATTTTAGGCGGCTTTCAAAGGAGCCCTTCGCAAGCCTCTTTTTTGTCTTAGCAATGACTTAGGGGCATGTTTACTAAATATTAAGGTGCATTAAGTGCCACTGTGCCAATAGAAATAAATAGGTGCTCCTGCACTTAATGCACATTCACAAATGTCAATGTGTGCTAATTTGCCTCTTAATGAGTGTCTCAATACCTTTTGCATGGGCAGTGAGAATAAAGGGACTACCAGATTTTTACATTACTATACTCCAGTGTCAACTGCCAGGCACATTAGGAAGTTCTGTACGCCCTGCTCATTTAGAACCCATAGCAAACCCGCCTTATCATAACACCACTACAAGGACTCACAAAGCACCAAACCCTACCTATCAAAAGGCAACACTGCAAGTATTAAACCAATGCATCCAGTGGCGGGATCCGATCCAAACAGGAACCAGTTTGGATGATCCCACCACAGACGGGACCAAGAGAGTGGTAGCACGGCAAACCACAGGCAGGCGGGAGGAGTCCTGTCAGTACAGTGCCGGCATCCGGATGCCATTTTCAGCCTGGTTCACTGAACGTGGCTCGTGGCAGGAATCGGTTTGCGTGAACCAGGCTGAACCAGTCAGATCCCACCACTGAATACATCTCAGAGAATCCCAATAGAACTCCTACTGGGGAAAGAGAACAAGTGGCACTATCAAATAGAAATTATAGAAACAGAATACCTCAGCTCGGTTACACATGCAATATATAGAACAAAGGATCACAATTTAGAAATATGAAGATAATAACTAAACTGGGAAGCCCAAAAGCCAAACTTAGAATGAACGACAACACTGGAGAAATAAAACTATAAATTAATTTCCTCTTGCACTAAACAAAATGCAAAATGTTAGTAATGCACATTTCCGAGAGCTGACATACTCCAGTTAATAAATTCAAAATAAAATATTTTTTTCTACCTTTTGTTGTTTGGACATTTTATTTTTCAGTTGCAATTGCTCCAGTCACTTTCTTCTGCTTTCTTCGTATCTTCTGCTAACTCTCCATTGTCTGCTGTCCATTTGTCCTTTCTTCTCTCTTCTAGTTTTCTCCATTCTCTCTACATCTGCCTCTAACATACCAATCTTTTCCCTTTTGCTCTTTCCTCCATTTCTTTCTTTATTCCTTTTTTCATTCACTCAAATTTCACGCCTCCCCCCGTTTAACCTCCATCTGCATTTCCTTTTTATCACAGCCGCAGGAGAGAAGGCAAATGCCGCTCTTTACTCCCGTAGCTGTTCAGAGGTCAGCCGGGGCTTCAGGCCTCCCTGGTTCCTTCTGTAGCCGTGTGGGACCATGTACGGGCAACATTCCTGCACAATGGAGGGGCCGGCGCTGCATACGTTTACCCACAGATAAAGTGGGCAGATTGCATTTCTGTTTGTAAAAATCCTGTGTTATCCATGGAAATTGCTTTAAAAACTGACTTCAAATTTAATGATTAGTGCATGGTATGGCTCAAAATTAAATTCGGACCTGAACTATGTTAAAACAAAGGTACTGGATTTCAAGAGAGCAATCATTTAAAATCAGAGATTTGATAGAGGTCTATAAATATGAGTGGAGTGGAGTGGAATGGGTAAATGTAGATTGGCTGTTTGTTGTTGTTAAGTGCCATCGAGTCGGAGTCGACTCATGGCGACCCTCTGGATAGGTATCCTAAATTGTGTTCGGTCTTCAGTCAGGCGGCTCATTGTTGGCAGACTGGTACCCGTAGCTGCTGTTATTGTATCAATCCATCTCATTGCTGGCCTTCCTCTTTTGCATTGACCTTCTATCTTGTCAGGCATGATGTCTTTCTCTAATGATCTCTCTCTTCGCATGATGTGTCCGAAGTATGAAAGTCAAAGTCTTGTCATCTGAGCTTCTAAAGAAAGCTTAGGTTTGATCTCCTCTAGTACCGACTGGTTTGTTCTTTGGGCAGTCCATGGTATACACAGTATTCGCCGCCAGCACCATAATTCAAAGGGATCAATTTTCTTCCTCTCTATCTTTTTCACTGTCCAGCTTTCACATCCATATGATGTTATTGAAAATACCATGGCTTGAACAAGTTGAATCTTTGTATGGAGAGAGACATCTCTGCTCATGAGAATCTTATCTAGGTCTTTCATAGCCATTCTGCCAAGAGCAATGTGTCATCTGATTTCTTGACTGCTTGTTGCTTCTTTATTGATAGTTGATCCAAGTAGATTAAAGTTGTTCACAATTTCAGTTTCTTCTCCTTCAACGATGAACCTGTTGATTATGCCAGTTGTCATGATCTTTGTCTTCTTTACATTAAGGTGCAGGTCCATTTTGAGACTATGTTCTTTGATTGTGAGAAGCAAATGTTTCATATCATCTTCACTTTCAGCTAGTAATGTGGTATCATCAGGTTGTCGATGAGTCTTCCACCAATCTTCACACCTCTGTTGTCTTCATACAATCCTGCTTCTCTGATGATTTGTTCTGCATATAAATTAAACAGGTAGGGGGAAAGTATGCAGCCTTGTCTTACACCTTTGCTTATTTTAAACCATTCTGTTTCTCCTTATTCCATTCAAACTGTTGCTTCTTGATCAATGTACAGATTGTGCAAGAGTACGATCAGGTGTTCTGGTATACCCATGCTTCTTAATGTGGCCCAGAGTTTCTCATGGTTTACACAGTCAAAAGCCTTGCTATAGTCGATAAAGCACAAATAGATATCCTTTTGGTATTCTTTAGTCTTTTCAAGCATCCATCTCACATCCACAATGATGTCTCTCATTCCTCGCCCTTTCCTGAACCCTGCTTGCACTTCAGGTAGTTCTTGTTCCAGGTATGATTGTAATCTCTTTTGAATAATCTTCAGTAGAATCTTGCTGGCATGTGGGATCACAGCAATTGTGCGATAATTTCCACAGTCAGTTGGATCACCTTTCTTTAGTATTGGTATAAACACAGATCTTTTCCAGTCAGTTGGCCATGATTTTGTCTTCCATATTTCTTGGCAGAGCTTTGTAAGTACAGTAAAAGCTGCATCAGATTGCTGTAATACTTCTATGGGAATGCTATCAATGCCTGATGCTTTGTTCTTTGATAAGGCTTTCAATGCTGCTTCAACTTCTTTCATCACCAATGGTTCCCGATCATAAGGTACAGGTTGAAAGGGCTGTTGGTCCACTTGATCTTTATCACATAAAAACTCTGTATATTCCTTCCACCTTTTCTTGATCTTCTCAGCATCATTCAACATAGAACCTTGAGCATCTTGTAACATTCCATTTCGATGCTGGAACATTTTCTTTAACTCTCATAGCTTTAAGAAAGCCGATCTTGTTCTTCCTCTAATAGTTTCTGCTTCTATTTCCTTGCATGCGTCATTGTAGTACTTTTCCTTGTCCTGTCTTGCTGCACGTTGGAAATCTCTGTTGAGTTCTGTGATTGTCTTTCTTTCTCCTCTGGCTTTAGCTTCTTTGCATTTCTTGGCAATTTTCAGAGTTTCTTCTGTCATCCATTTTGGCCATTTTTTCTTTTTCACCTTTTGTAGAGACTTCTTGCTTTCTTCCAACACAACCTTCTTGATGTCATTCCATAACTCTTCTGGAGCTCTGTCATTTGTACCTAAAGCAGCAAATCAATTTTGCAGGCAGTCTTTAAATTCCAGTGGTATATTCTCAAGGTCATATTTTGCTGCATTCATGAGTGGTTTGCTCTTTTTCAACTTTAGCTTGAGTTTGCATACTAGTAGTTAATGATCTGTACCACAGTCAGCTCCAGGTTTTGTCTTTGTTGATGTTATAGAGCTTTTCCATGTTGACTTCCACAGATGTAGTCAATTTGATTTTTATACAATCCATTGGGTGAAGTCCATGTGTACAGTTGCCGCTTATGTTGCTGGAAGAAGGTGTTTGAGGTGAATAGATCGTTGGTCTTGCAGAATTCTATCAGTCTTTCTCCAGCTTCATTTCTGTTGCCAAGTCCATATTTTCCAACTACTTTGCCGCCTTCTTTGTTGCCAACCTATGCGTTCCAGTCACCCATGACTATCAGGATATCCTGTTTGCATGTTCTGTCAATTTCAGCTTGTACTTGTTCATAGAACTCTTCAATTTCATTCTCTTCTGCAGCTGTTGTTGGGGCATACACTTGAATTATAGTTGTGTTGATAGGCATTCCTCGTAGACGAATAGAGATTAAGCGTTCGCTGACTGCATTGTATTTCATTACAGTTCTTGCAAGTTTCTTCTTTATTATAAATGCAACACCATTTCTTCTTTGTCTTTCATTTTCAGCACAGTAGACCATGTGATCATCTGATGCAAAGTGCCCGATGCCAGTCCATTTCAGTTCGCTGACACCCAACAGATCAAGTTGTACACGTTCCATTTCATTCTTGACCACCTCCAACTTCCCTTGGTTCATGCTTCGTATGTTCCATGTTCCAATGTGTAAGACATCTTTACAGCTTCTGACTCTCATTTCATGCGCAGCTACATCAGCAGTCGGACGTCCTGAGTGCTTTGATCCAACCACATCATAAATGCTGGCTTTACTCTGAAAAGTCTTCAGCTCTTCCCCAGTAGTTAGTTGAGTGCCTTCTGACCTGGGGGTCTCATCTTCCAGCACTATAGCACAATTTGTTTTATTGTAACTATCCATTGGGTTTTCATGGCAAGATACAGAAGTAGATTGCCGGGCCTTTCTTCCATGCAGTTTAAGTTTGGTGTTGCTGCAGTTGTCACAGAAATGTGATCCTCCGCCGTCAACACTATTCCATTCTGCTGCTGCCCAGATGTGTGGTTTGTCTTGGTCTGGCACCTCAGCTGAGACCTGTCCATCTTGGGAGACCCTGCCAGTAGTTAAACTACCGATAGTTTAGCTCTCAGCATCACTGATGCACACAAGCCCTCACAGCACGACAAGCTGCAATACTCCTTCAAAAAGTAGACATACTAGGGGGGCATGCAATGAAGCTACAATATAGCACATTTAAGCCTAATCGGTGAAAATATTTTTCACTCAATGTGTAATCAAACTCTGGAATTCGTTGCAGAGGATGTAGTAAAAGCTGTTAGTGTAACTGGGTTTAAAAGAGGTTTGGACAGGTTCCTGGAGGAAAATTCCATAAACCATTATTAAAGTGAACTGGAGAATTCCACTGCTTATGGTTTATCATTTCTTGATATACCGCCTTTCTGTCTACAATCAAAATGGTTTACAAAATCAAAACAAAACTGGAAGACTAGAAAAGAACTCCAAAATTGATAGGACAGAGAAGGTAGAAACTAGTTGAGATGGAAAGAATAGAGGAGAGAGACCAAGCACATGATAATCAGGTTACAGTCATCCCCTTCTCCCCCCACAAAGCACACTACTGTGGACATCATTGCAGTCATAAATGCCACCACTGCCCCAAACGATCCCTGTCCAGCATTCTGGATAAGATCACTACGCAAGGAAATCAGCCCTATCCTAGCCAAGATCATGGACCTGTCCTTCTCCACAGGGCTATTCCCACCATGCCTCAAGCAGACGTCAATTCAGCCCCTTCTGAAGAACAACAAACTGAATCCCCAGAAGGTAGAATCATACCGGCCAATCTCAAGCATCCCGCTGCTAGCAAAGATACTTGAGAAGGTGGTCCAGCGTCAAATACAGAACCACATCGACTCCACTGCCCCCCTCGACCCATGCCAACATGGCTTTAGGGAATCACATGGCATTGAAATGCTCCTAGCCACGCTCATCAACACATTAATCACAGGGATCGACAACATCAAACGAGGATACGCCCTAATCTTCTTGGACATTGCCGCTGCGTTCGACTCCATAAATCATGAGCAACTCCTGATACGGCTCCAAGAAAAGGGAATCCATGGCTCAGCCTGGAGATGGTGCAAATTGTATCTAACAGACAGATGGCAGCAGGTACAAACAGGCACCAGGACTTCGGAGCCTTTTCAACAAAAACATGGTGTGCCCCAAGGCTCCTCGCTCTCTGCCCTCTTATTTAATATATACATGCAACCTATATGTGAAACAATCCGCTCCTTTAACATCTCATGCCTGATCTATGCGGATGATGTACTGCTCTTCACCCCATTTACAACCGACCTTCCTGCCTTCTCACCACTAGTAAAATGCTTTGAGGCTGTCACTGACTGGCTGTACTCACATAGCCTCAAGGTAAACTTCAACAAGACAGACATACTGTTCATTAGAAGAAACCAATCCTTCTCCCCACCGGCAACATTAAAAACAAAAGATGCTGAGCTCCCGAGCAGAACCACCATCCGATATCTAGGCGTGACGCTAGACCAGCACCTCGAATTTAAAACGCACATCAGCAACACCGTCAAGCAAATTTACCACAACATACGGACAGTTTGACACCTCTGACCCCTGCTGCAACCGGATGATTTCCGAACAGTTTTTCAGGCACTAGTGACCCTCCACTTTGACTATGCCAACGTGATTCTGCACGGACTCCCCAAGAACACACTAAACCCATTACAGCTGGCAATGAACACCGCTGCACACTTCCTATCCTGAGCCTCTAGACGAGACCACATCACACCAATCCTAAAAGACTTGCACTGGCTGCCAATCTACTGCCAGCTCACCTATAAAGTAACCCTGATGATCTTTAAGGCCATCCACAATTTATCCTCCACCTCCCTGATGGATCTTCTCCATCCCACGCCAGCAAACAGAGCAAGGAGGACCTTCGCCACCAACACCCTAACAACCCCCAATCAAATAACAAAATGCACCCAAACAACAAAGAACAGAGCCTTTAAGTTCTATGCTCCCAGCTGCTGGAACACGCTCCCAACCACCATCCGAGCGATCATGGATCTTGCTCAATTCAGAAAGGCACTAAAGCACCACCTCTTCCTCCTACACTACTTACAGCCCAGCAACTCAACCGCACCTGTCATATCCCCAGCTAACCAATTGTAAATAAAGGTCGACTTTGTATATAAAACCAGATTCCTGTAAATAGCTCTCAGAGAAGCTATGCCGATGCAACGCCGCAGCTACATCATGCTTATATTGTATATAGTTACCCCAGTGTGAAATCCAAGTTGTATTATCTGTTTAATGTAAGTGCACAGCAGGCCTTCCCTGCTATGTACAAGACTGTTATCTGTAAACCGCACTGATTTTAAAGAGCGCAGTATATAAAAGTGTAAAATAAATAAATAAAATAAATACTGGGGCCCAAATGCTTTCTCGAATATGTGAGTTTTGAGAGAGGCACGGAATTTTCAGTCTCAGAGTTCTAAAGAGAGATGCAGGAAGACAGTTCCATAGATGAGGACTCCTTAATGTAAAAAGCTGCTTTGTCGGATGGAGTCATATTTTATATGAGCGGGAGAGAGAATAAGAAGACAACTACTATGAATGCTTGGAATGCCCTACCGATGGAAGTGGTGGGGGCAAATACAGTGACAGAATTCAAAATGGCATGGGACAGACACAGAGGATCCATTTACAGCAACAGGACAAAATCAAAATAAACTTAATTATCTACTTTCGCAACAAACAAGGGTGTCCTACACGGAGCAGTGGGTTCACCCCTAAACCAGACATGGGGAGGAGTGACCTGCACGGAGCGGCAGGTGCACCTACTCTTGCCATCTTACTGGGCAGACTAGATGGACCATACTGGTCTTTATCTGGCGTCATTTACTATGTTACTATGAATGGAACGCAATGTTCTTACAGGGCATGAAACTTGAGAGAAGATAGATATTCCAGCATGCCAGTGTGCAGAACCCGGGACAAGCAGCATGGAATCTGTCTACCTTTTGGAAACCTGACAAGTAGTTGTTACCTGGATTGGCCACTGTTGGAAACAGGATACTGGGTTTGATGGACCTCTGGTCTAATCTAGTATAGCAAACCTTATGTTCATATGTACTTGTAGAAGAGGGTCTTTAAAAAATGACCGCATGGTATACACATATAAAGGATGCATGGTGACAAAAAGGCATGTATCCTGGAGCTGAGGTAGAGAGTGGGTGTGCCAGGCAATCAACTTAATCCAGTCAACACAACAACCAAATAATGACCGCATTGTTCCTAGTAGAAATAAGTGAACCTTCTCCAAGGTCAGTACAACCTTAGTTATTTCAGATTGTTTTTTAGTTATTTTGTTTATTATTTATTATTGTTGCTAACAGACTTATAGAAGAAAGGGTTATTTAATTGATAATTTTTTTTATATATATTTTATTTATAAACCACCAATACAAGCAGGAATTATACAACATTCAACAAACTCCTCCCGGGGTTGACTCTGATCCCCAGGAAAGAGAACAATGATGGCCACAAATTTTGTCCAATTTAACCTCTCCCTCCCCTCTTGAACCCCATCCCCCCCTTCCCACCCCCTGAATCATACCCACGACTATGCCACGGTCAGACCCACCCATCAAGACTATCCGGATCTCCCACTTTGGGCTACTCACAGGTAAGGCCACATACTAACTATCCAGTTGTAAGACTGCATTGCGACACCGGGGGCTCAATTGATGAATATATGGGTCCCAGAGCAAGAGAAAGGCGGACCATCGCTTGGCATTGCCCCTAGCACCCCTACACTCCATGAGCATCAGTTGATGGAAGGAATTTTGCCACTCCCAAAAGGAGGGAGGGCTGCTTTCCCACCAACGACACAGGAGGGGCCCCTTACCCACCAGACATGCTTTCCGCACTAACCCACGTCCCCTTTTCCCTTTCGGGGAGTTAAGGCTCATGAGGTCTAAAGTGGCCAGGGCGGCATCCCAATACACCGGCTGTCCCAGGAGGCCCATCATGAAAGCACAAATTCTCCTCCAATACGGGCGGATCATCCGACAACCCCACCATATATGCAATAAGGTTGCCAGAGGCTCCGCACACCGCGGGCAACTTCCATCTAGGGTCAGGTGACAACGAAGAGCTCTTCTCGGGGAGAAGTGAACCCTAGTTAAACATTTAACTTGCATTTCCCTCCAGCGGACTCCATCTGCCAAAGTCCCAATTCTCCGAAGGGCTACAAGGACTGTACCCGGGGGGATTTCCCGCCCCATCTCAACACCCCACGCCAGCTCGACACTACGAAAGTCCGGGCGATTCCGAAACTGTTCCAGCCGGGCTTTAAAGTCACGTATCAATGGTTTCTCCTCCCCCTCCAAACCAAAAAACTCTAAAATCTGTGCTGACCAATCAGCATGAAGCTCTGCCCCCGGGAGGGATGCTACATAGTGGGCAATCTGCATGTAAGCGAAAAAATGCCTTGTCCCCAATTCATATTCTTGACATAAGGACTGAAATGATTTGGATTTCCCAGCGGGGTCGACCACATGCCCCAAGTTTCGTATACCTCTTTCCTCCCAAGTACGAAACAATGCCACATCCGTACCTGGAGTAAAACAAACATTACCCCGAATTGGCAACCAGCTCGACACCTTCCACTTTCGCCCCCAGAACAGATTAAGCTGCCTCCAAGTTCGTCTCACCGGCGCCAGTAAGACACTTTCGACCAAATGAGTTGGCATCAAGCGGTTTTCCAGATGTAGTAGGGGGTGAAGTGAATGGGGGGCCGCATAGGCCTCCTCCAACGCCCTAGGAGTATAGAGCTCTGTAGCACCTAGCCAATCCCCCAGATGTTGGGCCTGGCAGGCCAGTATGTATGCACCGAGATCCGGAAGCCCCCAGCCCCCATATCTCCCGTTCCCCACTAAACGGCTATAGGGGATACGCGCTCTCGCACCCCTCCACAAAAAGCCCCGAATTTCCGCCTCAAAACGCCGTACATCCCATCGCAGCAACCAAACCGGGAGAGTCTGCAGCCAATACAATATCCGTGGCAAGATTACCATTTTGATCGCCGCTATTCTCCCCAATAGAGATAAGGGAAGGGTCTGCCAAGCGTGCAGCTGAACTCGCACTTTAGTCATCACCCGATGCAGATTACTCCCATAGAGCTGTGATAGCTGACTGGGCAGTACTATCCCCAAGTACACAAATTGATTCTCTGCCCATTTAAGAGGGAACACCCCCGACCAGCTACCCCGCAACTGACCCGAGATATCCAAGACCTCGGACTTCTCCTCATTAATATGAAAGCCCGCAAACTGCCCAAAAATCTGGAACTCCTGCAACAGACTGGTCAGAGATGCCTTAGGTGAAAGCAAATGTACCAGGAGGTCATCCGCGAAGGCAGATATCTTAAAGTCATGAGCCCCTATACTCACCCCCCGTATCTCGCAGGACAACTCCACCTTGCGCAACAGGGGGTCCAAAGGCAAGACAAAGAGTAGAGGGGATAGGGGACACCCCTGGAGCATCCCTCGTCGTAGTGAAAAAGCCTCTGACAAGACCCCATTACACAAGATCGCGGCAGTCGGATCCGCATACAAACTTCCGACCATTTTACAAAAAGCGGGCCCTATGCCATAACGCAGGAGTAGATACATCAAATACTGCCAGTCAACCCTATCAAAAGCTTTTTCCGCATCAAAGCTAATTAATAGGGACGACATACGTCTATGCCTGACCCATTCTAGAGATGTTATTATTTTGCGCAAGTTTCGTACAGCATAGCGGTCCTTAACAAAACCTACTTGGGACTCGTGGACTAGCTGCCCCAAAAATCCCGACAGGCGGTCAGCCAGAATTTTTGCCATTAACTTAAGGTCAAAATTAAGTAACGATATAGGTCGGTATGAGGCTGCCTGTAGGGGGTCTTTAGCCGGTTTCGGAATAAGAACAATATGGGCATGATTATCTCCCCAATGAAAATACCCTTGTTGCGCCCTCGGGTTATGTACTGCTACTAGGGTTGGAGAAATCAGCTCATTAAGAATCTTATAAAATTCAGCACCTAGACCATCTGACCCGTGGGGATTTGTAACAACTGGCCTTAGAAATAGCCGCTTGCATCTCTGCCACTGTTATCGGCAGATCCAGCTGCGTCCTTTGCACCTCCGATAATTGAGGCAAGTCTAGTTCCCCCACATAGTCTTTCATCTGTTGGGGGGAGGGCGACTCAGCTGTGTAAAGTTGCTGAAAGAAAGAGCGAAATATGCGCGCTATCGCCGGGCTCTCACGATGAAGTATCCCTAGATCGTCCCGGCGCGCTGGCACCAGCTTCGAGCTCCGAGGGCCGCGTAAACACCGAGCCAGCAATTTCCCCGGTTGATCCCCATGACGGTAAAGTTGGTAGCGATAATACAACACAGACTTCTTAGCCCTCTGATGTAAAAGTTCATTAAGTTCCGTTTGACTCTCCAACACCCGCCGTTTGAGCCCCGCCGTTGGGTTATGAGCCCATTGGCGTCTCAGCTTCGTAACTAATTTTTCCAAGCAAATAATATGTTCTGCCATCAATCTCCTCTTCCGAGCAAGAAATCCGATAATATCCCCTCGTAAAACAACTTTCGCCGTTTCCCAGACCAACTCAGGGTCCTCCTGGTGTACACTATGATCAGCCTCAAACTCCCGCCATCTCTTCTGAAGAAAAGAACGGAACTGAGCATCATTATAAAGCTCAAGTGGGAACCGCCAAAGAGATGTCCGAGAAGTATTCCTGCTCCAATGGATCTCTAGCCAGATAAGCGCGTGGTCAGATATCTCTATGGGCCCTATCTGCGCATCCTGGACTTTAGCAAACAATCCAGTGGAAGTCAATAAATAATCTATACGCGCACTAGAGCCGTGTGCCCGAGATTGATGCGTATAATCCTTCTCAGCCGGATGCAATAACCTCCATCGGTCCACCAACCCCAGCCGGGAACATAGTCGAAGCAATGCACGGGCCGTCTGCAGTCTATCCCTTGGCCCCCCACCTTTAGACGTGTCTAAAACCACGTCCATAACGCCATTAAAGTCCCCACCCAGGATCAGTGGGAGCTCCGGCAGCATCTCTATTTTAGAAGCAAGACGAGAATAGAAATTCAGGTCCAACACATTAGGGCAATATAAATTGCCCAAAATAACAGGCTTCCCCTCCAAGACACCCTGCAGAAGTACAAATCTACCCTAGGAATCCCCTAGTTCCCGCACAACCTCCAGCCTTATTCGCTTATGTATCAGAAGCACTACACCCCCCTTCTTCCCTACTGCAGGGGAGCCCCATACCTGCCCCACCCACTCCCTGCAAAGTTTACGGTGCTCCTCGGCAGTCTGGTGGGTTTCCTGGAGCATAGCTATGTCCGCCTTTTGCCTGGCTAACGCCTGTAGGACCTTAAAGCGCTTGATTGGGCTACCCAGGCCGCAAACATTCCAGGAAATTATCTTAAGAGGCATTGAATACGCTCACACTCTCGCATCCGTGCAGTGACTAAGTACCATGAGGGTGCTCCTCCAGCCTGAGGCTCCCCCCTATTTACATCAAGTAGCTCAACAGGAACAAACGCACCATGTCGTGGGTATGACTTTGCCCCCAAGCCCCACCCCCCCTTCTCTCTCTGTCTCTCTATCTTCTACTCTCCCTTCTAAAGGGTAGAATAGAATCCGCTCCCTGAGATCAGTGAGTGCGTACGGACTCCTCCGCACCCATTACACAGGTAATTAACATCATCTCGGGATCCCACTACTACAAATTTTAAAAAAACATTTCCCCATAGAAATCAACCCACCGAAGAGGGCTCAGATTTCAACCAATTTATCCAAAACAGCTCAACTTCAGGTACATCAGGTAGAGGGTTATGAAAAATCACCCTAGGGGGTCCCCCCTCCACCTAGAGCAAATCCGCAGGGGCCGTCGGCGTGCCAGGAAGGGCCGCCGGGTCACACTCCGGGGCCCAGACCGTGAGGCAGAATACCCCAGCGCCACATCTCCCCTCTTCCTGGGTTCTAGGAGACCGCACAGGAACACCCTTAAAAAATGTTCCTGCCACGGGTCAAGAAGCAACAAAAGACCTGCAGGGAATTATGGCCATGGCCCCCATACCCCCCGATGCCGTGACGATGCAGCGCCATCCCCATAGGCAACCAACGGTACTCGACTAAACAGTAGGCCTGGCCCCGAACCCAGAGGAAGTGGGGGGGGAACCACCCAACACGAAATGCCCACCCCCGCCCCATCTCCCCAGCCAGGGGAGTCCAGGCAAACTGTCCCCCGGGTTTAATTTACAAAGATGGTTAAAGCAACAAGATATAACAAAAAAAAAAACAATTCAAAAACATTGTGCGCAGGCAGGGCGGGAGAATGTCCTCTCCAGGGTTCACTCTTTCCACCTGACCTATAACTCACAGCCCTCATCAGTTGGGTTAAAGTCCAAGTAATAAACTGGGGGGCTCCGATACAGAGAGCTCACGCCATCCCTGACCTCCCCAGGGCATGTACCACGACAATTCACCACTCCAAAAGCCACCCGGGGATGAGGCCCCAAGGTCCAGGATGAACTCCCATAAGATCAGGGAAGATAGAAGTCCGCCAATATCTCTTCCAGTAGGATGCACGCCTCCCAGCACAAGAAGATAAAAGAAAATTAGAGGTTGCACGACTTCTCATGGTCTGGCCGGGGATTGTCGCTCTTCTCTCCCAAGCCCCTCAATATATGGGCCTGCATCAGCCGCCGAGTCGAAGGATCGGTGGGTACCTTCATGGAACACGTGTAGTTTAGCAGGATACTGCACTGAAAATTTAATGTTTAGATTAATCAGTTTTTGGCAGAGGGGAGCATAGGCTCTCTGTTGCTGGCTTAACACTGCAGAATAGTCCTGAGCAAAGCAAATTTTCATGTTTTCATGCAGTATTTCGCCCTTCCGCATTGCGGCTTGCAGTATCGCATCTTTCTGAGGGTAGTGTAAAAATTTTGCGAGAACCACTCTCGGCCACAAGTCCCGTGTTTGCTTGCCTCCCACACGGTGCGTTCTCTCAATAAGCAACTTGCCATGATCTTCGATATCCTCGAATTGCTGGGGAAGCAGAGATTCCAAATATTGCTTTAAATCCTTATCCGCATTCGAATTTGAAATGCCCATCACTCTCAGATTATTGCGCCTGGAGCGATTCTCTAAATCATCCATTTTTAGTTTGTGCGCCTGTAGTTGGGATTTCATAGTCTGCAGACCCTGAGTTAATGTCTCCAGGCAGTCCTCAGCCCTCCCAATACGATCCTCCACTTCTTGGAGTCTACTCCCCAGGGCACCTACCGAAGCTTGTAAAGTGTCCATTTTTTCATGCAGAGCTGTAAATTGCGTGGACAGTGCCTCTGCCACTGCTGTAGAAACCTCCTCTAGGAAGGTCTGTGAGGTCGGCGATTTCGGCATGGCTATGGTGTCGGCCATTTTAGGCGCTGGGGTTCCACGATCCTGCTCCCTCCGAGCGGTTTTTACTGCTGCTGCCATCCCTTCAACGGACTCCCAAGACAACTTCAGCCAGAGATTATTTGTATGACCAGGGAGACAGTATGTTTAGCCTAATTTCGGCTCTCGGAGCGGCATTAAAAGCAAGGTTTGGGCTGAAGGAGACTGGAGCGTAAGCAGTGTCTGTCTGCTGCCCTCACCGCATCACGTGATCTCTAATGGATAATTTTTAGTGATTCTTGAGTATATTTTATAGTTTTTACGATTCTCTATAGTATTATGTTTTCTTCTGTGATTGTGCATTCTTCTCTTATGTATTATTTCTGTGTGTTTTTATTGGTATTTCCTATGCTAGTTTGTAAATCGCCTTGAATTTTAATAAGGGCTTGATACATCTGAATACTAAATAAAGATAAAATAAAATTCAACCTTATTCACATACGTTAAGTGTCAAAGCTGGGCCCATTCAAGGGAACACCAGAGACTGGGGATGTACACCTTCACCTATGATAGCTCCCTTTCCCCTTAGGTTGAGCCCTCTGGTGTTCAGAAGCTGCCACAACTTGATGCACAGGGGTCCTAAGGAGGAAGTGGATATCAGGCAAAGGAGGAGACAGGAGAAGTACCAGGCATGGAACCAAAGCCAAACAGCAGGCAGAAGAGTCCACGAATCAGCAGAGGTCAGGGCAGAAAGAGTAGATTTGTTACCAATAGAGAAGCCAAAGTCAAATACCCTGAAACAACAGAGCACAAGGTGCTCAGAGTTCCCACGAGAGACCTATTTGAGGACAGAGAGCAGGGCTGCCATGACCCACTGTGCACTTGCAGGTGGCAGTCCCAGGACAGCAGCACACTCAGCATAGTGGGGAAGCTGGCAGTGGGCTGTGAACACCAGAGAGAGTGATAGCGACCCAAAAAGAAAAAAATCGGTATGGAGCTTTTGAGCCCATGCACACACTGCACATCTGACCTGCCCTGGCTTGCTCCGATGCAGCTTCCTGTTACTGAGGGACACATCAGATGTGCAGTACATACATGGCTCCAAAGCCCTGCACTGCTTTTTCCATTTTTGAATCAGTGGTGGCAAGGTAGGAGAAAGAAACAAGAAGGGGGATGTGTTGGGCCAGGGGTAGAGGAAACAGCTGCTGAACTATGAGGGGAAGAGAGAGCTGATGGGGAGATATTGGATTGGGGAGGGGCAGGGAGAAAGGGAAGATGCTTGGCCACTTGGGGCATCAAGCAGTTGGAGGGGGCAGGAGACTGCTGGGCTATGAGGGTGAAATAAAAGGAAAGTGGAAGAGAGAGAAGATGCTGGTCATGTTGGAACCATGTGGGAGAGGCCATAGGGAGTTGGCAACAAGCTGTACAAATGAGAAGAAGAAGTAGTAGTAGTAGTAGATGAGCAAGAGGAGGATGGTGAGTGCAACAGGAGGAAATGTAATGGAAAGTAGTTGAAAAGCAGAAGGGAATAAGAGGCCAGCAAAGGTGTGAGACAGGGAAAATGGGAGAGCTAGGGGAGATGAGATGGGCTGGTGAGAGAAGGAGAAGGAAAGTTAATAAGTGGGGAAAAGTCAAAAGGAGATTGAGGATTAGAGGGTGAGAAGGAGGGTGAAATTTGAGTGAATAGAGAAGAACAAAAGAAAGAAGTTGAGGAAAGATGTAAATGGAGAGACAGATGTAGGGAGGGAACAGAAGACAAGAGGCGTGAGCAGAAATGGCAAATGAATGGTAGACACTGGAAAGAGATCTACTGTAGCAGAAGAGAGTCTTCTGGGGCCATCATGATTGGAAAAATAAAATGTCCAGACAACAAAGGTAGAAAGTATTTTATTTTGACTTTATTAACTGGCATATGTTACCTTTGGGAGATGTGCATTGCTGATGTCCGTGTTTTGTTCAGTACAAGAGGAAATACATATCTATTTTTATTTCTCCGGTGTTATGGTAAGTGCTGAGTTTGGCTTCTTGGGGTTCTCAGTTCAATTATTGTCTTTATATTTATATTTCTAATTTGTGGCCCCTCGTTCTATATTTGGTGAGAGTCTGTCTGTGTTTTGCATATGTGACCAAGTAACTATTCTGTTAGTGTGTAGTTTCTGTGTAGAGATCTGTAGCAGTCCTACTTGTTCTGTTTTCCTATTAGGAGATGTATTGGTTTAATATTTATAATGCTGCCTTTTCATAGATATGGTTGGTGTTGTGTGAGTCCTGGTATTGTTGCTATGTTATGCAGTGGCAGGGTGGTGGGTGCACCCCTGCCAGGCCCGGTGGCTTGCCACACTGTGTCTTCTATCCAGGCCCATTGGCTCTTCTCTCCCAGCTGAAGTCTTGCAATTTGTGAGACTTTGGCCCAGGAGAGAAGATCCAACGGGCCTAGATTGGAGTCTGCATGGCAAGTTACCCAGCTTTAAAGTAAGTTTTCCATGCTGCCTCAGAAGTGTGGGCCCAGTGGGGGGGATGGGGGGGGCACTGGCCGCAAAGGGATCAAGGGGGCTGGGAACACCACTGATATTACGGCAGGTTTGCTATGGGCTCTTAGGCTTTAAAGTACTTACTTACATAGTTGTTGGCACTTGACAGACGTCATGTAGAAATCTGGTATCTTTCTCTCACACACTCATACACTTATTAAGTTACTATTGTACCGAAAGAAAGTCTTCTGAAGGTTTTCACTGGAGTCCAGTAGAGCAGGGAAAGGGCAGCCCAAAAAAAATAACTAGATAAAATAACAAGTAGTACCAGTCCTAACAGAAAGAATAGGACGTTCCAGGACATATATATATATAGCTCAGGGAGCCAATCAGAGGATGCATTCTAGAGGGCTCAATCAGTTCATGGGATATTCCGAAGGACCAATCAGGTAGCACCGCATGATAGGTCTGAGACTGATAGCAATATAAAAGACAAGAAGCACGCAGAGAATGAGATCACTTTTTATGAAGGACTTGACTCCAGAGAGGTAAGCAGGTGCCACTAGGGAACACATAGTACATGTCACTGCCATGGAGTCATTTTGAGCAATAGGCTTTGGGTCATAATGTCTCCAGAATGTAGGCAGGAAAAACATAGATAAGAGGAAGCAAGGCGAGGAAAAGGACTTTCACTGGACCCAGCCTTGCTTGCAGATACTGTATGTGTTCCTATAGAATGACAATTGTTTTTTCAATGTGTCTAAAAGACATACAAGGAAGTGTCAAACAGGGTGTATTTTAGGAGTATGCTCTGAAAATGCTGTTATTTTGTTAAAAGTATGATTTTTTGGGTGGGAGGGGGGTAGATGAAGTAAACAACATTTAAGAGTTTGATTATGTGTTGAGTGAAAAAATATTTCTCTTATTAATCTTAAATGGGTGCATTGTAGCGTCATTGTGTTCTCTAGTTTTTCTACTTTTTGATGGCGTAAACAACCAATCTGTTTACCCGTTCCACTCCATTAATCTGTAGACCTCTATCATACAGTATCTTCACTCAGTCGTCTCTTTTCCAAGCTGAAAAGCCCTAACCATTTAAGCCTTTCCTCATAAGGGTATCCTTCCATCCCCTTTACCTGTTTGGTGGGTCTTCTCTGTACCTTTTCTAGTTCTGCTGTATCCTTTTTAACATATGGAAACCACAATTGTACACAATATTCAAGATGCGGTCGCACCATGGAACGATACAGTGGCATTATAATATTCTTGGTTTTATTCTCCATTCCTTTCCTTATGATTCCTAACATTCTATTTGCTTTCTTGGCTGCTGCTGCACACTGGGTGGGGGGTTTCAACTATTATCCACAAAGACTCCTAAATCCTTTATATGGATGGTCGTTCCTAAGGCGTAACTATAGTGTAGGGGGTTCTTTCCTAGGTGCATAACTTTGCAGCTGTCCACATTAAATTTCATCTGCCATTTGGATGCCCAGTCTTCCAATTTACCAAGGTCCTCTTGCAATTTTTCACAATCCTCCTGTGTTTTAACATCTTTGAATAATTTTGTGTCATCTGCAAATTTTATCAATTCCCTCATTATTCCCATTTCCAAGTCATTTATGACTATGTTAAAAAGCAGCAGGCACAGCACAGATCCCTGGGGTACTCCACTATTCACCTTTCTCCATTGGGAGAATTGGCCATTTTGCCCTACCCTCTGCTTTCTATCTTTTAACCAGTTCCTGATCCACAATAGTACACTACCTCCTATACCATGACTTTTTAATTTCACCAAGAGTCTCTCATGAGGGACCTTGTCAAAGGCTTTCTGAAAATCCAAATACATTACATCGACTGACTCACTTTTGTCTACCTGTTTATTCACACCTTCAAAAAATATATAACTGATTAGCAAGACAAGACTTTCCTTGGCTAAAGCCATGTTGGCTCTGTCCCATTAAACCATGACTATCTATATGTTCAATAATTTTGTTCTTTATAATGGTTTCTACCATTTTTCCCGGTACTGACATATGGCTCACCAGTCTGTAGTTTCCCACATCACCCCTGGAACTCTTTTTAAAAATTGGCATTACATTGGTCATTCTCCAGTCTTCAGGTACTACAGATGACTTTAATGACAGTTCACAGATTACTAATAGTAGGTCTGCAATCTCATCTTTCAGTTCTTTCAACATCCTCGGGGATGTATACCATCTGGTCCACATGATTTGCTACTCTTTAGTTTATCAAATAGTTTTAATACATATTCCCCGGTTATCAAAATTTGTTGCAATTCTTTTGATACATCACCTTTAAATACTATTTCAAGCATGGGTAATTTCCCTACATCTTCAGTAAAGACCGAAGCAAAGAACTCATTCAGTCTCTCCGTTATGGTTTTTGTCCTTCCTTTTACCCCTTTATCATCTAATGGTCCAACTGATTCTCACAGGTTTTTTGCTATGAATATACTTGAAAAAGTTTTCATTGTGTGTTTTTTGCCTTCACAGCAAGCTTTTTTCAAATTCCTTCTTTGCCTGCCTTATCATTGCCTTGCATCTAATTTGCCAGTGCTTATGTTTCCTATTTTCATCATTTGGCTCCTTTTTCAATTTCCTGAAAAATGCTTTATTGGCTACAACAGCCTCTTTGACCTCACCTTTAAACCATACTGGCAAGGGTTTTTTTTGCCTTATGTAGTCTGGGCTTCTAAGATAGTATTTTTTAAACAACGTCCATGCTTGATGTAAACCTTTATCCTTTGCAGCTGCTCCTCTTAGTTTTTTCTTAACTATTTTCCTCATTTTATCATAATCTCCCTTTTGAAAGTTAAAAGATAGTACTTTGGCTTCCCTTGCCATACTCCCTCCCATTTATTAAATCAAATGCAATCATGCTATGATCACTATTGCCAAGTGGTCCCAACAACCTCTTCTCTTGCACCAAATCTTGTGTTCCACTAAGGACTAGGTCCAAAATAGCTTCCCCTCTTGTCTGTTCATGAACCAGCTGCTCCAAGATGCAGCCATTTATTTCATCTAGAAATTGTATCCCTAGGATGTCCTGCTGTGACACTGACCCAGTAGATACTGGAGTAATTAAAATCGCCCATTATTACTGTTGTAACATTTGTTAACTTCCCTGATTTCATTTAGCATTTCATCATCCATCTGTTCATTCTGACTAGGCAGATGGTAGTACACCCCCACTGTCATTACCTTCCCCTTTTTACATGGAATTTCTATCCATAGAGATTCTACAGTGTGTTTTCTACCCTGTGTGACTCAGTGCCTTCGCTAAAACAGCGCAACCCCTCCACCAATTTAATCTATCCTTTCATTGCGATATACTTTGTAACCAGGTATCATGGTATCCCATTGGTTGTCCTCCTTCCATCAGGTCTTTGAAATGCCAATTATATTTAACCTTTCATTTAGTGCTCTATATTCTAGCTCTCCCATCTTATTTTTTAGATTTCTAGCATTTGCATACAGGCATTTTAGAGGTTGCATTTTATCCATACTAACAATCTGGTTATCAGTTGACAAGGGTAATTTGGAATCTTTCTGCTCTGTACTTAAAGGCATCTGAGTTACTTTTATCTTTATTGCAACCTCTCTATCAGGATGCCCTAACTTCCCTCTTTTGCTAATATCTTTCAGGGATACATCCTTCTGAACCATGCGCTCTTGGGCAACTGTTGCTTTCCCCTATTATCTAGTTTAAAAGTTGCTCTTTCTCCTGTTTTAGCCTGATTTTAGTAACAGATAAGCCCAATGCAGACACCTGTGCTGGTGTCCATATAGATGTCCCCGCTAAGAAAATGTGAGATGGGGACGTCTATCTCAAGAAAGGTTGCATACGGTGATGTCCAATAACATAGTGAAATGAAAACATGAACCCCGAATTCCCCATCAGTGTTCATTGTCAAACTGTACAATAAAGGTGATATGAGTTGTCACACCCTTAGCCCCTTACAGACAGTATGGAGGGGCGTGCTTGACATAGGAGAGATTCACCATTTAGCCTTTACCTGACTGGCTGCCTTGTAATGCCTCATGGGAAAGGTAGTTCAGTCAGGAGGTACTTGGCTTCAGGTAAAAAAAACAACACATTTGTAGTTGGCTTGAGTGGTAAGGCTTTGACAGAAATTTATTTATGGGGAAAACGCTAGGTTCACAAAATAACACCTTTGGATTGTTTCTCCAGGATTCTTTCAAAAATACATTAGGATATAACTGAACTCAAAACAAAATAGCTTATAATGTTCTTCAGCATAAAGAAAAGTCCTTTCAACAGCTAATGCTACCAGACATGGCTAGCAGTGCTGTTTAAAACAAACAGAAACAGCTTTTCCTAGAACAGGTTTCTTTTCTCTCAGTCCAGAAAACTTCCCGGCTGTTTGTCTCCTTAAGCACAGGAAATCTTTCAACAAGAAGTTTAACTCTTCATAGGTAAACAATTCTCTATGCAAGGTTTTTAGGAATAGTGAAAACACAATCAAAGCTTTTCTTACTTTCACCGTCAGCACGGCTTCAGGCTGTGCACTGCACTGGCTAGCAGCTGTTTAACAAGTTTTAATTAGACAGCTTCAGCTTGCTCAGCAAAGGTATTTCTCCTTTAATACAGGACCTTCACAACTTATCTACAGGCTCTCAGGGTTACCGGACACTGGAGGTTTTCCTTACAGTTGACTCCCTTCCAAACCCTCTGTATTTAAAGATTAGCATAAAGAGCAATCCATGTATGAGTCTTCTTCTTCTACAGCTAGGTCTTGTTCACCCAGTTGCATAGGCTCTACCTTCATTTCTAGCTCAGAGGGCTTGGCTGACTGCCTTCCGTTAGGGCAAAAGCTGTCTCTTGCAACTCTGTAGTGCTCCAAATTAGACAAGCTTCTAATGCTCATACCTGGGTCAAGGCTTTTATCAGCTTCTCCTCGCTCATGCTCTGGTCACCATTCACCTGAGCTTCTTCGTCCTGTTCTCCAACTTGTGTTCCTTGTTCCTGCTGTTCTTACTGTTCCAGCTCCATTCCTCTTCCAGTAAGCATTCCTACTCCTCTCTCTCTCTGGATAATCTGACCTAGACTTAAACCTCTCAGGCTCCAGCCCCACCCCTTCTCCTCTCAGGTGTTGGAGATCAAACTGCCTCGTGGCTGCTGAGTAATTAGGGAATTCAGTGATGTAAGGGTTCCTTACCCTGGGCCTGCATTCCCTCTCCTTTTCTCCACTAGGGGCAATCTGCAACTTATTGCAGCTAGGAATTACCTGCTTTCTAGGTTAAATGGAGTTTTGTGTCTCTGACCTTGTAAAATAGGTCCTTTGATAAGGGTGAATTCCTTCTCTTTATCCCTGTCTCCTAGGTCATGATAAGCTTCCTTATCACAGAGTATACCACCTCCTCCACAGCCTCCATTTTAACTAAGCAGATTTCAAATGCCTAAGAACATAAGAAATGCCATACTGGGTCAGACCAAGGTCCATCAAGTCCAGTATCCTGTTTCCAACAGTGACCAATCCAGATCACAAGTACCTAGCAGGTTCCCAAAAAGGCACACATGTTCCACAATGCTCATCCCGGGGTAAGCAGTGGATTTCCCGGGTCCTCTTTAATAATTTATGGACCTTTCCTCTAGGAACTTGTCCAAACCTTTTTAAACCCAGCTACACTAATAGCTTTTACTACATCCTCTGGTAATGAATTCCAGAATTTGATTATGTGTTGAGTGAAAAAATATTTGCTCTTATTAATCTTAAATGGATTACATTGTAGCTTCATTGCATGTCCTCTAGTCTGTCTACTTTTTGATGGTGTAAATAATGGATCTACATTTGCCCGTTCTACTCCAGTCATTAATTTACAGATCTCTATCATATCCCCCCTCAGCCATCTCTTTTCCAGGATGAAGAGCCCTAACCTTTTAAGCCTCTCCTCATAGGGGTATCTTTCCATCCCCTTTACCATTTTTGTTGCTCTTCTCTGTACCTTTTCTAATTCTGCTATATCCTTTTTAAGATATGGTAACCAGAAATGCACACAATGTTCAAGGTGTGGTCGCACCATGGAACGATACAGAGGCATTATAATATCCTTGGTTTTATTCTACATTCCTTTCCTTACGGATTCCTAGCATTCTATTTGCTTTCTTGGCCGCCACTGCACACTGAGTGGAGAATTTCAATGTATCACCCATAATCACACCTAAATTTTTCACAATCCTCTTGTGTTTTAACAACTTTGAATAATTTTGTCATCTGAAAATTTGATCACCTCACTCGTTCCCATTTTCAAGTAATTTAAAAAGCAGCGGGCCCGGCCTGTTTGTGTCTGGACAGTTATAAGCTTTGACACGACTTGGGACGTCTCGGACATTTCTGAAATTGGGAGAGGACTTTCTTGGGAATGCCTTGGCCATGCCTACACCATACCCCCATTCCGACTTGGCCATCCTTGCGCTGGGGTCGGTCACAGAACCAGCTGTTTTCATGACCTCCTGCGTACTACCAAACTTCTATTAGAAAGCAAAAACCTGTCATGTCATTTGTATGCATGCAAAACCATAAATATAGTGGACGTAAAGAGATCATTCATTTTTATTGTTCATAACTGATTCAGAATTAATGACAGTCACTGGCCCAAGGAGAACAAAGAGGTTTTGTCTCCTCTTTTTCATTATTCAGCTTATGCCTTTCCAGTACGTGTTACTGATTGGATTAGAAATTGGTTGGGTGGGAGGCGACAAAGGGTACAGGTAAATGGAGCTCACTCTGAGGAGAAGGAGGTTCCCAGGTGTGTGCCGCTTGGTCTGATTCTTTAACATCTTTGTTGGTGATGTTGCGGAAGGGCTGTCGGGTAAGGTTTGCTTCTTCGTGGATGATACCAAAATCTGCAATAGGGTAGACGCCCAGGAAGGAGTAGATAACATGAGGAGGGATCTAGCTAAGCTTGAGGAATAGTCAAGAATTTGGCAGTTGAGATTTAATGATAAAAAATGCAGGATCATGCATTTGGGCTGCAAAAATCCCCTACAGTGGAGGGGGACGAAGTACTTCTGTCCACAAAAGAAGAGTGTGACCTTGGCGTAATTGTGTCTGACAGTCTTAAAATAGCTAAACAGGCAGAAAAGGTGACTGCAAAAGCCAGAAGGATGCTTGGGTGATAGGGAAAGGAATGGTTAGTAGAAAAAAAGGAGGTGATAATGCCTCTGTATAAGTCTCTGGTGCAACCTCATTTGGAGTATTGTGTGCATTTCTGGAGACCGCACCTTCAAAAGGATATAAACAGGCTGGGGTCAGTGCAGAAGGTGGATACTAAAATGGTTAGTGGTCTTAGTTATAAAGCATATATTGATAGCCAGTTATTTCATTGTATTATTGATAGCCAGTTATTTCATTGTATTATTGAGTTGCAATTTAATAGTTAAATGTTTACTTTTATAATTTTGTTCTATGTAAAAACTCTTGTTCTCTATTTACTGTTCTTTGTACTAAAACATGTTCTATGTAAAATAGTTCAAAACCTGTTCTATGTAAAATAGTTTCTAAACCCGTTCTATGTAAAATAATAGCATGCTATTATTAAACTTTGTTTACTTGTAAACCGCCACTGATCGCTGGAAGTGGCGGTATAGAAGAGATGTATAAATAAAATAAATAAATAAATATGAGGACAGACCTAAAGATCTTAACATGTATACTTTTAGAGGAAAGGCAGGATAGAGGAGATATGATATAGATGTTTAAATACCTCTGTACTGAAAAAAGAAAAGGGAAAGGTGTTTAAACCTAAAACTCTCGTGTTTTGGCTCTGTTGTTGCATTTTAAGCCACCACAACAAATCAAATATGGTGGCTACCTCTGTCTGAGAATTTATTTGAGTATGGAGGTGGCCTCAGTACTCGGGCTATAGGCTAACCGGCAGCATGTTATTGCAAATGCTTAGCATGGGAAGCTTTACATATAGCCTATAGCCCAAGGCCCTCTCCCTACTCAAATTCTCAGACAGAGGTAGCCACCATATTTGATTTGTTTTTGTGGTGATTTAAAAATGCTACAATAGAGCCGAGATGTGAGTGTGTTAGGTTTAAACACCTTTCTATTTTCTTTATTCAGTATCCAGGTGTAAGGGATTGAGTTTTTTTGGTTAAATACTTCCATGGCATAAATGCACAGGAGGAGAGTCTCTTTCAAGGGAAGACAAGCTCTGCTATGAGGGGACATAGTATAAGAGTGAAAGAAGATAGGAGTAATATGTGGAAATATTTCTTTACGGAAAGAGTGGTAGATGAGTGGAATAATCTCCCAGTGGAGGTGGTAGAGACGAGGACAGTATCTGAATTCAAAAAAGCATGCGACAAACACAGAGGATCTCTAAAGGCAAAAACGGGACTATTGTAGTTGATATCGAAGGGCAGACTAGATTGGCCATGCAGTCTTTTTCTGCCGTCATGTTTCTAAGGTGAGTTACAATCAGGTACAGTGGATATTTTTCTGTCCCCAGAGAGCTTACAATCTAAGTTTGCACCTGAGGCAGTGGAGGGTTAAGTGACATGCCCAAGGCCATAAGGAGTTCCAGTTAGGTCTCTTTGGTTACCAGGCAACTGTTCTAACCATTAGGCTACTCCTCCACGGAGTCTAGTAAACTCACTTAATGCAATTTATGTACAAATTATTACTTTACTTTTTTGACTAGTAGCAAAGTGACATAACATCTGTGATTTCAAAGATCAGAGGTTCCCTATTTCACTCTCAGAGGCTCTCTAACCTCTCACATGGGTCTAGTTTGATGTACAGGCTCGATCAAGAACTTTTCAACTGTACAGTTTTATTAAAATCCATTTTTGCTAGAAATTTTCAGCACCCAGCTGTCCAGTAGGAACTTATGAATAGCGATTAAAAAGCACTGTTCAAACAGAGGCTCATACATTTAGGGGCCCTTTTACTAAGTGTTGCTAGCCAGTTAGCGTGCCTTATAGTGCATGGTACCTTGCACTATAATGCAATGAATGCTAACACACGGACATGCCAGCTACCGACCACTGAAAGGCATGCAAACTGACGCCCATGTACTAATGTGGGGAGAGAGAGTTAGGGATGGAGTGTGGGCATGGAGGGTACACTAGTGCAGGATCACTATTAACATGGCATTTAGGGTGGGTACTTTTATGGGTACCGTTAGGTGCACCCGCATTATTTGCACCACACATTAACATACTCGGTTGCACGTTAATTGCTGGGAACAAGCTGGTTACGTCCCCAACAGGTAACGCAGAGGCTTAGCACTTATTGGGTGTTACAAACACACACTAAGTACACAGCTTTATCTGAGATTTAGTAAAAGGGTCCCTTAGTTATTTCAACAGCTTTATAGGTCCACTACCCCAAAAACATTTCTTCAAAGCAGATGACAATCTACACATACCACTGCAGGACCGCCACAACCATTCGGCAAGACTAGGCAGTCATCTAGGGCAGCAGCTTCGGGGGGAGGGGGGGGGGAGCCATGGCAATCAAAGCAAAACAGTAGATCCTGACAGCTACATAAACTCAGTCATCAGTGCATTCTGTTACCTTCAGGAAGAGCGGCACACACATACGTACAAAGCAATGCTTAATATTTAAAAGGCTGATGTCCAGATGTGTTCACAGGATCGTTGCTGGAAAGGGGGGGGGGGGGTTAGCTGATCATAACTGAGTTTAATTAATAACCCTGGGGGATGTGTAAGGCTGAAGATTTGCCTAGTACCAGCTCTGGGGCTGCCCTGTACCACTGAATGATAACATATCTTTAGTTTCTGGTGCCCCACTGCCAGAAGCCAACTATGAACAACACAAAACAGAATGAACACAATTATAACATTGCAATATGCACATCCAAAATAAGGAAGAATGGTTTTTCTTTTTAACAGCGAATATAATGTGCAAGGGTAGTATTACCTGCAGTGAAGACTTCATGTAGACAGCTTTCTGGCTAAAGCATTAAAATACTTTCCTAATATGACGAGAGCGTAAACAAATATCAGCGTTATATCATGTGATCTTTTCTTACTAGTAGTAGCTAGCTTTTTTTTGTTTGTTTAAATTGCTCAGTGGTTTTCATCTCCTCCTTGGCCTTCTAGCTATCCACGCCATGTACTGTCAATCACAACTGCCAAGGTCCCACCCCATGTTTAACACTCCTAGCCCAGTCTTCGCTGTGCTCATAGCTCCCTCAGCGACCCCTGTGACTGAATCTTTGCATCTAGCCACTAGGTATTACCTTTAGATGATGGCTGGAACATGTGAGCGCTGCCTTGTCAGCGTACTCGCTCAGCCCCAGTCAGCTTAAGGAACAGAAATTGAGCTTAGGGCGTCACTCAAATCTTACCCTAGGACAGTGGGCAGCTCCAGTGCCGGGTGAGTGAACATGCAGGAATATCAAGGGAAAGTGCTTAGTAAGTAGGAACCAGACTGGGGCAATTGCATAAAGGACATGCAGAGAGTCAAACAGGCATTGTGCAGGATGGAGGCTCTTTTTCAAACGCCATCAGCTTTTGAGGTGAGATGTAGCCACAGTTTACTATCATTGTCATAGTTTTTCGTAACAATCGGTGCCTGTGAACATTGCCAGATTTATCTTTTGCTGCCACTAAGGTCCAAGTAACCAATTACTACGTCTGTATGCTTTACTTCTTTAAGAAAAAAAAAATAGAACTAGCAATGGAAATGAATTTCACACCAGTATAGCATCATGAAACAACCACACAAGCTTACAGTCTTTTCTTATTCTCTGACAAGAAACACAGCTCTCTGTATTGTAAGATTTGAACCGCCGGATGCTTTGTGACTCTGACAGTCACTCAAAGGGAATATTTATGCTGTAAAATGATGACTTTGCAGAAGAGCTGAGGGTTCATCGCTGGCATTTTTGATATTTACATTTTAGATATTGTAGCACTTTCTTGGGGTCTGTCTTCAGGAAGCTACATGCAAAAAAAAAATGTCTGGGCTCACCATTAAAGCACTGTGCGGTATTCTGAGAAACACAAGTTTAGAAAAGAAAAGGGAATAGTAGCTCAAGGTTAGCTATGCTTTATTTAAAAAGTAGGGCCTGAAGCACCCTTTACTTGCCCTTAATGAGAGTCATGAAAAGATCTGAATAATTAAAGAAAACTGATCCAGAGCCCTATTCCTAAGATAGTCATTGACTGAATCACAGCATGGAGCAAGCTTTTGAAAATTGCTTCTCTCTGGCTGGGTTGCATATCTTAATCTAGCACATCGATACTGAAAGCCCTCTACTGAGAACCAAAAGGTAAGATAAAGCAATGGGTGGGGGTATACTCATGGTATACAAACTGTGTACATGACTGTTAACTTGTTATATGTAAACCGCCCTTGATCTCTGGAAGGGGCGGTATAAAAGAAATAGTTAAATAAATAAAAAAAATAAAATAAATAAATAAAATAAATGGTAGTGTTTAGGTGTATTTTATTTTTATTTATTTTATTTATTTACATTCTCTTATATACCGCGCTATTCTGCATCAGTGCGGTTTACATTGAACAAACTGAAATTACATTAAACAGGGTATTATAACTTGGAGATAACTATTTTACAGGGAACATGGGCTATGGAGAGTTAAGTGGCTTGCCCAAGACCACAAGGAGCACCTGAGGGATTAGAAACCCCAGTCCTTCCGGCCCAAGGTTGCTGTCCTCTAGTGGGATTTGAACCCCCGACCTTCCGGCCTGAAGTACCTTGCCCCAACCACTAGGCTACTCCTCCACTCCATTTTGCTTCAGCATAGTGCCTGTTGTTGGGGATCAAGCTGGCACGATTTTGTCTGTACATGTTTATGCATGTTTACAAACAAACGAAGAGCCAACAGAATCCCACTGGAACGAAGAGCCGAGACTGCTGCATAAAAGAGCTGCAGGAGGCCCTGGGTCTCACCAATCACAAGAATGGGGCTGTGGCCTGAAGAGAATGGCGGGAAACCCCAGGTCCGACAGACCAGAAGAGAAGGAGGATGGCTAAAAAAAAAGAGGCAGAGAGTAAGGGGTGAGCAGGGTGAGGGGCAAAACCTTATGGGAAGGAGTGGGGTTAGAAGAAAGAAAGGGGACGTGCTAAGGGTAAAGCTTAAGGGAAGGGACAGGATTAGAGCAAAAGAGAAGAGAGGGTGACTGTGTTAAGGGGGAATGAAAGGCCAGAGAGAGTGCAAAGTTGGGTAGTAGGAGAAGGGGGGTGCATCTGTGGGCAGAAGGAAAAGAGCGAGAATGGAAGAGAGCAGCAAAAGATAGGCATGGGGAATAGTGAAGAGGGTAGGAGAGACAAGTAGTAGATGCATACCTACCACTCCAATGCACTTTGACACCCCCCACCACCATACACATTAACACACACATGCACGGACAGTCCACGATTCACATTCATGAGGAGAGCCTCCAAGACACACCTCAACACTCCCTATGACATACACATAAGGCACACACCCCCAACATGTCCCATTATAGAGACACAAAAGCAAGCACTGCCAACGCACACTCCCAAAATTCCCCTTGCAAAAGCAGCATTGTCAGACTCAAGGATGAAGGGCAGAAATATGTAGAAACTGTTGAAGATAAAGCAGATTGCTTAACAGATATTTTTGTTCGACATTCACAGACAGAAGGGCCAGGAGCAGGACCTCGGAAAACACCCACAAATAGGAACAAAAGTGAGGGGGATCTTGAACAATTTTCAGAAGACTGTGCTTGAGAGGACCTAGTTAAACTGAAAGTAGACAAAGTGATGGGCCCGGATGGGATACATCCCAGAATATTGAAGAAACTGAAGGACGTTCTAGCAGCTCCAATGTTTCACCTTTTCAATGCTTCTTTAGTGGTCCCAGAGGATTGGAGAAGGGCACATGTTGTCCAATACACAAATGTGGAAATAAGGATGAGCTTGGGAACTACAGGCCAGTTAGTCATAAAAACATAAGATATGCCATACTGAGTCCATCAAGACCAGTATCCTGTTTCCAACAGTGGCCAATCTAGATCACAAGTACCTAACAGTTTCACCAAAGGACACAGGTTCCACAATGCTTGTATTGGGTCAAGCAGTAGACATCCCTGGTCCCCTTTAATAATGGTTTATGGACCTTTCCTCCAGGAATATGTCCAAACCTTTTTTAAACTTGGCTACATAACAGCTTTTACTATATCCTCCACTAACAAATTCCAGAGTTTGATTACACGTTAAGTGAAAAAATATTTTCTCTTATTAGTCTTAAATAGGTTACCCTGTAGCTTCATTGCATGTCCCCTACTCTTTTTATATTTTGATGGTGTAAACAATCAATCTACTTTTACCTGTTCCACTCCATTCATTAATTTATAGACCTCCTGTCATATCTCCCCTCAGCCATCTCTTTTCCAGGTTGAAGAGCCCTAACCTTTTTAGCCTCTCTTCATAGGAGTATCCTTCCATCCCTTCTACCATTTTGGTGGCTCTTCTCTGTACCTTTTCTAATAGCGCTATATCCTTTTTAAGATACGGCAACCAGAATTGACACAATATTCAAGGTGCAGTTGCACCATGGAACAATACAGAGGTATTATAATATCCTTTGTGTTATTCTCCATTCTTTTCCTTATGATGCTTTGCATTCTATTTGCTCTCTTGGCCGCTGCTGCATATTGGACAGAGGGTTTCAACATATTATCCACGATGACACCTAAATCTTTTTCCTGGGTGGTGGTTCCTAATGGGTGCATAACTTTGCACTTGTCCACATTAAATTTCATCTGCCATTTGGATGCCCAGTCTTCCAATTTAGCAAGGTTCTCTTGCAATTTCCCATAATCCTCAAGGGTTTGAACAACTTTGAATAATTTTGTATCATCTGCAAATTTGATTACCTCACTTGTTGTTCCCATTTCCAGGTCATTTACAAATATGTTAAAAAGCAGCGTATCCAGCACAGATCCCTGGGGTACTCTACTATTCACCTTTCTCCATTGGGAAAATTGGCCATTTAGCCTTACCTTCTGTTTTCTATCTTTTAACCAGTTCCTGATCCACAATAGCACACTGTCTCCTATCCCATGACTTTTTAATTTTGCCAAAAGTCTCTGATGAGGGACCTTGTCAAAGGCTTTCTGAAAATCCAGATACATTATATCAAGTGACTCACCTTTGTCTACCTGTTTATTCACACCTTCAAAAAATATATAACAGATTAGTAAGACAAGATCTTCCTTGTCTAAAGCCATGTTGGCTGTCTCCCATTAAACCATGACTATCTACATGTTCAGTAATTTTGTTATTTATAATGGTTTCTACCATTTTTCAGGTACTGGCATCAGGCTCACTGGTCTGTAGTTTCCTGGATCACCCCTGGAACCCTATTTAAAAATTGGTGTTACATTGGCCATCCTCCAGTCTTTAGGTACTACAGATGATTTAAACTAGTAGGTCTGCAATCTCATATTTCAGTTCTTTCACACCCTTGGATGTATAGCAGGGGTGTCAAACTCAAATACACAGTGGGCCAAAATGTAAAACTTGAACAAAGTCGCGGGCCAGCATTGAACAAATGAACCTTTTAATATGGACCCAAACAAGATTTGCTTTAACATTGAATATGAAGCAACACTTATTACTATACAATTTATAACTTAATAGTTCAGATATGCAAAAACCAATTTCAAATAAAAAAAAACATCAATGACATTCATTTATTAAATAAGATTTAAATAATAATAAATAATAATTTTTAAAATAAAATAACAATAATAAAATTAATCAACCATTCAAGCCCATGTCTTGGAGGAGCAAGAAAAAGTGCATAAAGAAAACGTTAATTATTGCTCAGTTTGCTGCACACTGATCTAATCTGATGTGCCCAAGCCAGATACCTGGCATCTCTTCTTGGATGATAGTTCATCAATGTCTGGGCTCAGGCTTTGAGCTGAGGAAATCCTCAGTATCGAGCGAAGGTGTTCATCAGTCAGACGTCTCCTGTGAGATGTTTGGGTCATCTTCATCAAGGAGAAAAGTTGCTCACATAGATAAGTGCTGCCGAACATGGAGAGCATCTGAGCAGCTTGGGTGCGGAGCTGAGGCATTGTGTCAGGGATGAACTGTGGAAACTGGGCGGCGCCCACAGCTCATACTTTGACTTCAGCGTGTCATTACACTGGAGTTCAATTAGCTCCATTTGGAGGTTGGTTGGTGCGTTTTCCACATTAACTGCAAAGGGATTACTGAGCAGTTCAAACCTACATTTCTGGACATCAAAGTCGGCAAATCGCCGGCTAAACTCAGCGCCGAGTACACTGAGTTTTTCAGCAAACTGTGCGCATGGGAACAAGTTGGTAAAGAACTGCGTTTTCATGGTTTGGCAGCAGGGAAAATGGCCAAGGTTTCCTTGCAGCATCTGATTCTCCCACAGGCACAGTTTAGTTTTAAAAGCCCTCACTGCAGCGTACATGTCTGTGATGATGCGCCCCCGCCCCTGAAGCTGCAGGTTCAGCGCATTGAGATGGCTCGAGATGTCACACAGAAAGGCCAGCTCACACAGAAACTTTTTCTCCCGAAGCTCTGCTGTGTCCTTCCCTTTGCTTTCCAGAAACTGACATATTTCCTCATGCAGCTCAAAACATCTATTCAGTACTTTTCCTCGGCTTAACCATCTCACCTCTGTGTGATACGGCACGTCTGCGTATTCCGAACCACACTCCTCCAGAAAAGACTTAAACTGGCGGTGATTCAGACCTTTGGCTCTTATAAAGTTAACTACTTGTGTTACTGTGGTCATAACATGTTCCATCTTTAGGGCTTTGCCACACAATGATTCCTGATGTATGATGCAGTGATAAACAGTTAGTTCACCTGCACAGTTCTCTTCCTGCATCCTCTCCCGGACCCTGCCCACCAGTCCACTTGTTTTACCGCACATCGCTGGCGCACCATCTGTCGTTAATCCCACGAGTTTATCCCACGGCAGCTTTATTTCAGTTACGCATTTGGAAACCTCCTCAAAAATTTCCTTTCCTGTGGTTGTGCCATGCATTGATTTGAATCCCAATAGCTCCTCCGTAACACACATATTTGAGTCCACTCCACGGATGAAGACTGACAGCTGAGCAGTATCAGATGCGTCGCTGCTCTCATCCACAGCAAGGGAGAATGCAACGAAATCTTTTCCCTTTTCCAAAAGCTGGTCATACAGATTGGTGGCAAGATCACATATGCGATCAGCTACTGTGTTTCTGCTCAGGCTCACGTTTGAAAAGGCTTGCTTTTTCTCTGGGCACACGATGTCACAAACTTTCAATATGCACTTTTTCACAAACTCTCCCTCATTAAAGGGCCGGGCTGATTGTACGATCTCTGCTGCCACAATATAACCAGCCTTTAAGCAGCCTCACTTTGTGATGTGGCTTTTTTGAACATATTCTGTTGTGAAACCAAACTTATTTTCATCTCCTCCACTTTCTGGCTCCTTTGAGTCATGTCCAGGTCCTTGTACTTGTCATGGTGTTTTGTTTCATAGTGTCGTCGAATGTTATACTCCTTAGTTATAGCCACGTTCAGGGCCGGATTTACCTATACGCCATGTACGCCATGGCGTAGGGCCCACAGCCGGCAGGGGCCCACAAAAAAAGAACCAGGTAATTTTTTTTAAACTCAATTAAAAAAAAAAACCTGGTGGCTGCCGCCGCGGGGCCCCCTCTGCTGCCGCGGGGGCCCCGGTTACAAGCTGAAGCGGTGCGGTGCGGGTCGGGTCGGGTCTCTCCCTCCCTCCCTCACTGCAGGCTGTGAGAGACGTGAAGATAGAGCGTCTCCTCGCGTCTGTGTTAAGCCCGCAGGGGCTGATGGGATTTCCCATCAGCCCCTGCCGGCTTAACACAGACGCGAGGAGATGCTCTCCCTTCGCGTCTCTCGCAGCCTGCAGCCTGCAGCGAGGGAGGGAGGGAGAGAGACCCGACCTGACCCGACCCGACCCGACCGCTTCAGCTTGTAGACGGGGCCCCGCGGCAGCAGAGGGGGCCCCGCGGCGGCAGCCACCAGGTTTTTTTTTTAAATTAAATTTTACGTTAGGCCGGGGGGGGGGGTAGGACTGGTAATGGGATATGGGGGGGTTGGGCGGGTAATGGGCGATTGGGGGGGCTGGGGCTGGAAATGGACTGGGGGGGTAGGGCTGGTAATGGGCTATTGGGGGGCTGGGCTGGAAATGGATGGGGCTGGGCTGGGCTGGGCTGGGCTGGGGGGGGGTTAAGGCTAGAGGTGGGCTGATGGGGTTAGGACTGGTAATGGACTGTGGGCTGTTGGGGGGGCTTAGAACTGGCAATGGGCTTTGGGGGGGGTTAAGACTGGTAATGGGCTGTGGGCTGATGGGGGCTGTCTGGTAATGGGCTATGGGGGGGGCTAGGACTGGAAATGGGCTGGGGGTTAAGACTGGAGGTGGGCTGATGGGGTTAGGACTGGTAATGGGCTGTTGGCGGGGGTTAGAACTGGTAAAGGGCTTTGGGGGGGTTAAGACTGGTAATGGGCTGTGGGCTGATGGGGGTTGTCTGGTAATGGGCTATGGGGGGCTAGGACTGGAAATGGGCTGGGGGGTTAAAACTGGAGGTGGGATGATGGGGTTAGGACTGGTAATGGGCTGTGGGCTGATGGGGGGGGGGTAGGACTGGCAAAGGGCTATGGGGGGCTGACTGGAAATGGGTTGATGGGGTTAGGACTGGAAGTGGGCTGATGGGGGTTAGGACTGGTAATGGGTTATAGGGGGGGATTAAACTGAAAAATGGGGTGATGGGGGGTTAAGGACTGAAAATGGGGTGATGGGGGGTTAAGGACTGTAAGTGGGGTGATGGGGGGGCTAGGACTGGTATTGGGTTGGGGGGTTGCTAGGACTGGAAATGGGCTGATGGATGGCTAGGACTGGAAATGGGCTGATGCAGGGACTAGAAGGGAATGGATGCTGGGTGAGGCTGGAACTAGAAGGGAGCTGATGTTGGGGGAGGATTAGAATGGGATGGGGCTGGAAGAGTAAAATGGAGAAGGGAAAAATATTTTGTGTGGGAGGGATAAAAAATCTACAATTGGCCGGGTATTGGGAGAGTAAGTGGGGATTGAGGATGGAGGGGTAAAATTTGAGTGGATGAAATAGGAATGAGGAAAGAGCAAAAGGAGAAAGATTAGTATGTTAAAGCAGATGTAGAGAGAGAATGGAAAAAAATCTAGAAGAGAGAAGAAAGGACAAATGGACAGCAGACGATGGAGAGTTAGCAGAAGACACGAAGAAACCAGAAGAAAGTGGCTGGAGCAATTGCAGCTGAAAAAAATGCACAAAAGGTAGAAAAATATCTCTTTATTTTGATTTTATTAATTGGAATATGTCAGCTCTGGTAAATGTGCATCATTAACATCTGCGCTTTGTTTAGTACAAGAGCAAATTAATGTATAGTTTTATTTCTACAGTGTTGTACATTCCAAGTTTGGCTTTTGGGATTCCCAGTTTAATTATTGTCTTCCTATTTCTAAATTGTGATTACTTGTTTGGTGATGGTCTATGTTCTGCATGTGTAACTGAGCTGAGGTGTTCTGTTTATATAATTCCTATTTGACATTGCCACTTGTTCTCTTTCCCCAGTAGGTCATGTATTCTTGTTCTCTGAAATGTATTGGTTTAATATTTGCAGTGTTGCCTTTTGATTGGTAGAGTATGGTGCTTTGTGAGTCCTGGTAGTGCTGTTAGGATACGGCGGGTTTACTATGGGCAGTGTTTGTAGTAGTTCCTAATGTGTCTGGCAGTTGGCACTGGATTATAGTAATGTAGAAATCTTTTAGTCTTTCTTTATCCATACACTCATTAAGAGGCACGTTTACTAAAAGTTAGTATATGGTAACATTATGCAAATATTTATGCAAATGAGGCCCCTTATGCAAATGAGGTCCGCACCCCTCTTGGGCCGCCCCTGCTGGGGGCCCACAATTTTTGTTGGCGTAGGGCCTCACTCAAGGTAAATCCGGCCCTGGCCACGTTGACTCCACAAATCAGACAAACAGGTCTGTCTTTTACATATGTAAACAAATATTCTGTCTCCCACCTGTCCAGAAAGTTCCTGTTGTCTGCCTTTCTTTTTGCCATTTTTGGGAAGGGGTTCCACAGTGACAGTTGTAGCTTGAGATCGCTATGACTTCTGTCACACAGGAGAGGGCGTTTCTGGGACCTGTCCTGATTGACGCGCCAAAACAACAGCAAGGCATTATGGGATTTGTAGTATTAGCGATGAATGAATGCGCTGTATAATACCGGCGGGCTAGCTCTAGTAGTCATTTGGTATAGCCTCGCGGGCCAAATATAATTACACTACGGGCCAGAGTTTGACACCTATGATGTATAGCATCCGGTCCAAGTGATTTGCTACTCTTCAGTTTATCAAATAGCTGTAATACATCTTCCCGGTGTATCTATTTCTTTCAATTCTTCTGTGGCATCACCTTTAAATACCTTCAGTCATGGGTAACATCCCTACATCTTCCTTAGTACAGACCAAAGTAAAGAATTCATTCTGTTTCTCTGCTATGGCCTTGTCCCCTCTTAGTGCCCCTTTTACCCCTCTATCATCTAATGGACCAACTGAATCTGTCATAGATTTTTTGCTACGAATATACTTGAAAAGGTCTTCATTACGCATTTTTGCTTCCACAACAAGCTTCTTCTAAAATTCTCTTTGCCTGCCTTATCAATGCCTTGCATCTAACTTGCCAGTGCTTGTGTTTCCAGTTTGTCATTTCATGTTTTGATATAATAAATTAATATTAATACACACTAGTGAGAAAATCATTTTTTGAAATATGTATTTACATATGGTGAATGTATTAGTAGGTTTTTTTATATTTAATTGAATGATAACTTTTGCATTGTGTATTTTTTGCATGTGTATTGTTTGCAAATTAGTGGTGTGGTAATATAACCGTTTCAGAAATGCTGCCCATGGTCTTTACCTGCCATCATGTTTCTCATACTTCCCATGACACACATCATGTGCCCTCTATATGCCTGATTCTGGAAATGGGGGAAATGCACCAGGGTGTCACACTGCGGGTATACCCTTGCCAACTTGTTTATAGCTTCCATGAGTTGATGCAGCATGCTCCCTCTGGCCCTCAGTGGATTTAAAATGTTGGTGTCCATAGCTAGGGCCACAGGGTGGTAAGACCATGAAGTGTGGTTTTAAAACAAGCAGGATCAGGGTCTTCTCTAGCTCAGGTATTTGATGTCACATAAAACCCCATCTTTGAGGCTATTTTTAAATCTTAAACCCTGGCTCTCCCTTGTCATTGCCTTGTTGGTTGTAACCATGTTGACCATCTTTTTGCCTTATCTATGTGGACTATAAGCTCCAAGGCACAGGGATTGTCTCTTATGTGCATCTCTACAGTCCTGCATCCATCAGGTAGCAGAAGAGAAATTATAAGTAGTAGTAATACTAAGCATTATTCGGTGGGCAGCAAGAGTCTCATTAAGTCACTGTTATCTCCATCATTTGCTCTGTCAGTCACATCCCAAAAATCATATTTCTGCTCACCTTTTGGGACGAAAGAAGAGCGGGACCTTGGCTAAAGAGGTAGAAAAGGCGACGGCAAAAGCTAGAAGGATGCTTGGGTGCATACGGAGAGGAATGGCTAGCAGAAGAAAGGAGGTGATAATGCCTCTGTAGAAGTCTCTGGTGTGACCTCATTTGGCGCATTGCGTGCAATTCTGGAGACCGCACCTTCAAAAGAATGTGAACAGGATGGAGTCAGTACAGAGGGTGGCTACTAAAATGGTTAGATGTCTTCGTTATAAAGCATCTGAGGATAGACCTAAAGATCTTAATATGCAAACGTTAGAGGAAAGTTGGGATAGGGGTGATGTGATAGAGACATTTACATACCTCCGTGGCATAAATACACAGGAGGAGAGCCTCTTTTGATTGAAAGCAAGTTCTGCTACGAGGGGACATGGGATGAGGGTGAAAGGGGATAGGCTCAGGAGTGATATGTGGAAATATTTCTTTACGGAAAGAGTGGTGGATCCGTGGAATAGTCTCCCAGTGGAGGTGGTAGAGATGAGGACAGTAACTGAATTCAAAAAAGCATGGGACTAACACAGAGGATCTCTAAAGGTAAAGAGGGGACTGTTGTAGTGGTTGATATGAAAGGACAGACTAGATAGAAACATGATGGCAGAAAAAGACCACAGGGCCTACGTTTCTAATCTCATTTCCTTAAAGGACAAATTTTGGCGGGTTTTCTTAAGAACTTTAATTTAAAAGAAAATACAATAAACAGGGTTTTTTCAGAGGAGACCAATGACAATTTTCTGCACACTTCACATGACTAAAAGCATATTTCCACGTGTAAAACAACCTTGTGATCTTAGCCCTGGCTCTGATTGAATTGGAAGGATGGTGCTGAATCTGCTACAGACCGCCCTGGTTTTAATTAAGCATTTTTTACACGATCTGTGGTACTATCCAGATAGTGCCACTGATTAGCACGGTTGCCACATTTCCTAACTTTAACCGATTGGTGGCTGAATATTGCCGCTGACCAGATAGTGTTGAGCTGACTGGCGAAACATATTCTTCAATGCCAGACAAATTCTGGCACTGACTATCTGAGCTTTTTTTTAAAGCAGCAACAGCTGCTAAACATTGGCGCCTACATGTTTATAGTCTGCCAAAGATGCCTGGAAGCAATAAGCAGGATGGACAAAAATCTGACATGAGAATAAGGAATTAGATTTACCCAACACTTTTTCTCTTCTCTGAAGCTCAAGGTGAGTTACATTCAGGTACAGGAGGCTGTTTACCTGTTCACAGAGGACTTGCAATCTAACTTTGCAAAATGAGGCAATGGAGGGTTCAGTGACGTCCTCAGGTTCATAAGGAGAAACGGTAGGATTTGAACCCAGCTTCCCTGGTTCTTAATCTACTGCGCTCACCTTTAGGCTACTGAACCACTCTTTTAAGCAAAAATAAGGATTATTCTCTTTTACATTTTATAATTCAACAAACAACCATGAAGCTCCAAGCATGCCACAAACTACATCAAAAGTGTTGTGCAATTTCATTTCATTAAATATTTATTTATAGACCATAATAGCTCAAAATCAAGTGCTTTACAATCAACGGAACATGCATAATCAAAATTAACTTTGTCACATGCATAACAAAGTAAAACCTAAAACAGTAATCTTAAAAAATGCCAGCAAACTTCAGAGAATAACACTAGCATACTTGAAAACAAAATCTCTGAAAAAGCAATTAGCAGCCCTTAAGCTACAAAGGTCTTTCCAAATAGGAAGGCTGTCAACTGACTAAAACTACAATTGCGCTTTAACGACAATCAACCAGCCCCCTTTGTTAATGTCTGATTTTTTATTATGCTTCCCTCCCCATAGTTTTGTGGCATCCCACCTTCCATCTCTTCATAGCAATAGTAAAATTGGAGGATTACTAGAGAGAAGAAAGTGCAGGTGTTTACTAGACGTCTGCAGTGGTGCTGCTGAAAGCTATTTGTGAAAATGAGATGCTTTTTATTTCCAGATCAGACCTGCTCCTCTTTTCCCGAGTTGTGTTTAAGCTCTCACTCCTGCCGGGTGGTACTTTAGATTGGGCTATTCTTCCACATCTGGTTTCATAAACTCATGGCCATTCCCACTGAATGATAATCTCATAAAGAGGAGTAACAGAGCCTGGACTGAACAACCATTGCCACTCAACGTTATCAGAAAAAGTAAGTGATCCTACTAAAAAAAAAAAAAAGGTTTGAGCAAACTGCAAGTCAAACCTCTCATTTATCCTGTACTCTATTTTTTGCCATGTTATATAGCCCAGTGGGAGGTTTACAAAATGTGGTATTTTGACCATGTGAGACTCACAGTGGATCATAGGAAATATCACCCTTTAAGAAAGGTTACCATCATAGGGAGGGAGGAGTAGCCTAGTGGTTGGGGCAAGGTACTTCAGGCCGGAAGGTCGGGGGTTCAAATCCCACTAGAGGACAGCAACCTTGGGCCGGAAGGACTGGGGTTTCTAGTCCCACAGATGCTCCTTGTGGTCTTGGGCAAGCCACTTAACCCTCCATTGCCCATGTTCCCTGTAAGTATTAGTGAATGTGTCTCATATCCCCGTGTGTTAAATGTATCCCCCAATTGTGTTGTGACCGCTTTGATTGAGATTGAAGGATAAGGCGGTATACAAAACTGTCTAAATAAATAAAAATAAATAAAATAGCCACTCACTGCCAGTGTTGTGACTAGAGGGGGCAGATAGGAGGGAGGGAACCTTCTCAGTGGAGGTGACATCACAGGCAGTGATCAGTATTGGCGCACCCTCCGGAGCTTGGAATCACGAGAATGACCTTCTCGAGCAGATTCTGGAGCACTACCCAATACTCCTTAGGAAGAGTTCATGAAGAGGCCAAAGAATATCATAGCACTAGAATGGAAGGGTAACAGGAGGGAGGGAGGAGTTGGCTCAGTGGTTGGGACAGGTTACCTCAGGTCAGAGGGCCAGGGGTTCAATTCCTGCATGGGGACAAGCAACCTCAGGCCAGAGGGACTAGGGTCCTTCTGGCCTTGGCCAAGCCACTTAACCCTCCATTGCCTCAAAACCAAAAGGAAATATAGCTTCGAGAGGTATTTGAAACATCATGGCTTAGTTTCCGATAAAAATGCACAATCATGCATATGCTGGCTCGTACATTTACACTATTTACTCTATTTTAATCCTAAAGATGGCAAAGAGCCAGAGGTGACATCACACCTACTATTTTTAGAGGACTTGAAGCTCTATAATCCCAGTGATCAACGTCTGATTCTAGCGGAACAACTTCATCTAGTATAAAGCTTTTCAGATGACTTCAGACTGAATTTTGGTCTGGATAAATGTGCTAAGGCAACCTGCCTTGGAGGAAAATTGAGGACAACTGAAAACATTTCTCTGACTGTGACATAAAGGAACTTGAACATGAAGGTATATACATAAATATCTAGATGTAAAGGATGGAGCAACAATCCAGCATAAACCATTGAGAGAAAAGACCAGCAAAGAGTACCAAGGAGACTAAAGCTGATACTGAAAAGTGCACTAACTTCAAAGAAAAAGCTACAGTTCTCTCTCCATAGTTGTAGGTTTGTCATTCGTACGAGTCCAACAGATGAGGCAAAAATCACGTGATCACAAGAATACAGTCCAAAAACGTGATATGGTGGAAAACACTTTATTAATACCAATAAAAGGGACCTATTACCAACCCGACACAGGCCGTGTTTCGCAAACCTTCATCAGGGGTTGATCAGGTAGGTACTAAAAGCATAAAAACATAAAGTGTTTTTCCACCATATCACGTTTTTGGACTGTGTTCTTGTGGGTTTGTCATTCGTGACTTCAGTTATTCCCGAGTTTTCCATCAATAATTAAATGGGAATATTTTGCGGCCATTGCCAAAAATCGCAGATGACACGCATAGACTTGAAAATGTAAACAAAACTAAAATAAGCCTTAGTAAGTCATAAATGCATCAAAATGTGTTAGTAATCTATTTTATAATTCACTACCATAAATATACAAAAACTGTAAGGGGAAAAAAAGTTTCTTGTTGTTCAGAGGGACCATGAGGCCCATATGTGAATACCTAGATAGAAAGGAATGTGATGTGCTAAGACAAGATTCAGTGATCTTCACAGAGATAGGTACCAGTTTGTACGGTTGCTAATTAGCAATATCAAAGCAGTTTCTCATGCTTACTCTCTGATGTATCTTCCTTTGGGCTGGTCTCAAAGGGCTGATTATTGCCCTATTGAGCGGTTTTGTAATCCTTGTTCTTTTCTGTTGTGTATTCTCATTTATTCTTGGTTGTTGTCACAAGGCCCTGCAAAGCTCTACTACCTTTATGTATTCCTATACACCTGCTTTTACGGTGGCTGATGTACCTGAGCTGCCACGTACAGATATTCAGTTAATAATGCCTGTTTAGTTATTTTGTAGTAGATTGTTAGGCTGTTCTTCTAGTGGGCCTATACAGGCCCAAAGGGGGGAATTGTAAGGGGAAAATAAGTTTCTTGTTGTACAGAGGGACCATGAGGCCCATATGTGAATACCTAGATAGAAAGGAATGTGTTGTGCTAAGACAAGATTCAGTGATCTTCACAGAGACAGGTACCAGTTTGTACGGTTGCTAATTAGCAATATCAGGAGCAGGGCTATGCTGCTGGGATGGGTTTATGATGTATATATGTTTTTGCTACTGTATAAAAGTTAGACTGCACTTCTAACGGTTGGAATAAACTTACATGCTAGTTATGTGTGAGTGTGTGTGTGTGTTTGTTCCCCTGGGATCCCTGACAGAGAAGGTAAGGTAATTCCTCGACCCAGAGGATTAACGGACGTCCCAGGGGTAAGTGATATAAGTGCTGGGAAGGAAAAAGGACCCCCACCCTTACAAAAATGTATTATAAAAAGTTAAATTCTGTAAAAAGTTGAGTTTGCTAAAGAAATGTGCAGTATGTTTCAGTGTGCAATTATCTTGGATTACGTGCAGTATAATCATGGCTCCAAAGCGGTGGAAACTACCTTGCCAGTAAGGGAAAGGAATTCAGGGTGTTGCTGGCATTGGACAATGCCTTCGAACACCCAGAATCACATGAGCTCAACACTGAGGGGTTACGGTTGTCTACATGCTCCCCAACACAACATCTCTCATCCAGCCTCTCAACCAGGGGGTAATAAGGACATTCAAGGCGCACTACACACTGTATTTGATGGATTGTCAGTGCAATGGAAGAAGACCCCAACATAGAGAACATCATGAAAACATGGAAGGACTTCACTATAAGACTTAAAGTTTGGGGGGCCTTAAAGTTATTTGTGAATTTTACGGTATTCGTAAGGGGACTGTGCCCCTAAGCCTCACAAACATGGAGGGCCCACTGTACAAGCTATCAACCAACTTGCAAACCCCGTGCACTCGTATAGCTTTGGCATAGTAGACTGGCCTCTGAAATATCTTAAAAAACTAGGTGTACAAACAAGGAAAATCCTCCATGCCCAAGAGATGATTTGTAAGAATCAGTGTATGCCGAGACTGCACATCCCTAGAGCCAAAGGAGGAATGGGCCTGTACGGCCCTGTTTCGTACAAAAATAGACCACCACCTAATTATTATAATTATTATTATTACCTGAAATGATCAGATCCGAAAAGTCAGTACAGGTGCAATCAGAGTCTCTGTTTATTAGATAACTGATGACCAAATACAGGCAGCGAAGTGGGGAAGAGAGTTCTATCGGGCACTAGGCACCTCAAGAATGCAACTCTCCCCCATAGAATATAGAAAGCATATTACAATTTATACCTTTTTCTCTTCCGCATTTTTACATACAGTCCAGTCCCCAGAGCTATTCCTTTGTGTTCTCTCCCCCTCCCCTACCTTATTTCCTATTATTACCCTTTACTCCCCTTAGTTCCTGTTGCAAAATCCCTCTGGCCCCCCTCTTCCCATACTCACCATGATCCAGCTAATCTGCTTTCTTCAGAGCCGGGCCCAGCATATATGTTGGTAGCTTTGTGGTTTCCTGTGTATGCATATCTTGACACATAGACCTTACAGGCCTATATCTGATATCCCCTTGCAGGTCCTAGTCTAGACTCTCCAGCCCAAACTGGCACCTCACAAGGCTCATGATATCTCCTTATATGGTTCTTTCCGGTGCTGGATCTCTTCTTGCTAAGGCCTGTATTCTTGGCTCACATGTTATAGCAGAATGACTGTGCTTTAACTATTTTGTGAGATTCAGGGCAGCCAGTAAGTGATTATGAATCAGGAACATTATTAATCCTTAGCACTTAAAAATTAAAAGCAAATCTATCATACTAAATCCCAAATGTATCATACTTAACCTCTACCTCTACAAGCACTTAAACCCCTACAACTCCCCCATTTTTTATTTATTTTTTTTTATTCGCTGGGAATGGGAGAAATCCAAGTCTGAATAGTCTGACATGGGGACGGCTGCATAAGAAACATTGACAAGAGTAGGGCTAGTCTGAACAGGCAAAAAAGAGGTAGATACTTTGGAGAGTTGTTTCTTACAGCAGGATATAAAAACAGAAACAAAACAACAGAAGAGTAAAGCAATGATTAAAATAATGCCAACAGAAATCAATAAACCTTTCAAGCCAGAGCCAAGGGAGTGAAACCAGGAGGAGTCTCCAATCTGGAAACCACCCTTAAAATCATCAATATGTAGTTCTGACAAGTGACGTATTTTATCCATAGCATTAAGCACAAACACTGAATGATTCGCTATGACTATACAACAGATAGTGGCATTAATAAAAGAACAAAAGGCCTCATTCAGAAGCAAGGAGCAAATCTAGGGCTTGTCTATTTTGCAGAGTCATTTGTGTATTCTGCTCTAGGGACTCTGACAACTTAGTTATAGAATCAATAACAGCTTTCATTTGAACATACAGTAAGCATTGTAGACGGCAGATAGCCATACCAAGTCCAGCAGTTATGGCAGGGGTCTAGAAAGATATCAAGGAAGTCCAGCATCTAACCTACGTGTAATAGCAATGGAGCAAAAAGTTCAACAGACTGTCCCGATTTCAGTTCAAGGCAGGGGGTGATTGAGAACCTCTTTGGAGATGTGGGTTGTACTGTGAACTCGCAGAAGTAAAACTAATTGTCCATCAGGATGAAGGAAACAGATGGTGTCCCAAGGAGCAGGTTTGGCAGCAATTATCTTGGTCAGCAACAGTTCATACAGGAAGGAAGTAGATCAAGCAGAGGTGACAGTTGAAGAAACCTTCAAGAGTCCAAGTGTCAGTATCATTCAAGTGGGCAACAAAGGGGGAAGTAACGGTGACAATGGTGAGCTGGATCACATATTCAAAAGTAGCCCTAAAGAGGTAAGCTTAAAGCATGGCTTAGAAAAGAGCAGAAATACAGCCTGATACACTAGCTTCCAGGCATAAAAAGGATTAAGTACAACAGCAGTGAAACTTTGATACATGACAGCATTTAAAACACAATGCAGCAAACACTTGCCATTCTTCAGAGAGAGCAGAAGGAGAGAACACACCATACTGTTTATACCATTATACCATTCTATATAAATTTCAATCAAGCTTGAACCAGTTCAAAAGGTCACACAAAAGTCAGCATTATGTAGTTGCAGTAGGGGTCGCTGTTGTCCACAGGTGTGCTGCATTAGATCTGAAATAACTTCTTATCAGAATGTCTGTCACTCGCTCCACCAATTCAGTTGCCTGAAATTCTACAGGTACAAACAAAAGAGAGAATGCTGTTTCCCCTCCCCCTTTCCTCTTCTTGGATTGCTTTCTGGGATTGCTGCTCGCACACAACAGCTAATCCTGCTTCTAAAACAATTGTTAAAAGTCAAACAAATGGGAGGCAGAAAATATAAATTTAGATTGTTAAACAGTGTCTCAGTCCCACTAACTTAATTGGTGTAGTTTTGAATGGATATATGTGCTCATTCTAAACAGCAACTAAAGACAGAACTCCTGGAACTGAAATTCAAAAGACTTACACAGTAATTCTTACAGTTCGGGGAAGCGAAACTGATACTCTTTTCATGAAAAGACTGGTGGACATCTAGAATGCAAACACTTCCCTTTTTTTAAGTTATTTCAATCACTGAGAGTTACAGCTAACCTCGACCTTGCCACAATATAAAATCCCTGTTTAACTTTTTTTGCTTAATACAATCAGAACAAAATCCAAACATGGTTAACATTTTATTCATTCAGGATTTAAATCATTCTCAAGTTGCAATCTGCTCAGAATACCACATAATCCTGCAGGGATCTTAATCTCTACTTTGAAGGTCAAATGGAAAAAGGAAACAGTTTTTCTTCTGTTGCACCAGTAGCAAAGAATTCTAAGCAGTTCAATTTCAGAGATCATAAAATCTAATTAAGAAAGCGTTGATTGCGTGAGTGTTATACAGAACTTCCAGAAGGGAAACGGCTGCACTGGTAATTTTTGCTTCAAAAGCAAAGTAACTTTTGAATCACACTCTGCAGATATCATAGCTGTTATTGTTCCTCTATACTAATTTTGTTTCCAGAATATACCACAAAACAATAATCATATATCAAAGCATGGAAGATCTTCCCATTCATTCACAACAATTATAACTATCACACATAGAACAGAATCAGGTCCCTAAGTTTTTCTAAAAACAGTTGTTTTTTTTTCAGTGTCATTTCCGTACCTAGAAAGCTAGCAAGCTAATTACAGAGGAAAAAATACTTCACCGAGTTCTGAACTTCAACTCCTGTCACACTGAATAAATCCTTTATTTAAACAAACAAGAAAGACTGCTCAATCGAGAGTTTCCCCTAGGTAATGCGTCCATCACCAGAAGAAAATCCCCCAGCAGGCCCCCTCCCTCTTTCTAGCTAAAAACAGGCAACCATCTTATCCTGCTGCAGGCAATTAGCTATCTTTCATCAGACGACATATAGGAGCAATTATTCATTAAACACAACCAAGCACTGGCCAGGTACTGGCAATGTTCAAAGAATAAACCTCAAAGTTCAGAACTCCATAATTACAATTGATGTGTATCTTGTTTACATTGTTATGTAACTAGACTGATTCTTTCAATTGATCTAATTGTCACCCTCTCTGGTCTGATCCCAGATAAGGAGATTTCTTCCATTGTTTTCTTTTAGAACAATCTTTTATTCTCCTTCACTGTCCCTCAGCCTATAAATCAGTAAACCTGTTGTTTTCACTGTGTGGGGGTGAAAATAGACAAAAACTTTCTCTATTTCCTTTCCTAATAAGGGATTATCTCTCATCATCCGTTCGACCGGAGTCATTGGGGAAACCTGATTTATCATTATTCCCTGATTGTCATCTTTCTCTCTCCTAAACAGAGACATGATTCCTACGTGCAACCTTTTATTTAAGGGTCTCAATACCCACCCTCTTTATTTACAGAGGAAGGAAGTGCACGAATGTCCAGGACACCTTTCAAACAAGAATTCGCTTCGTTCAAGCCCAGCCAATCTCCTCACGGAGGTATGGAACCGTGAGCAAGAACACACACACGCTTCGTGTCAGACGACACGTACTGTCTCAATCACTTATCATTCAGTCCCAGTTTATAACAGCAAATTATTCTTACACTTTATGCATATAACATCTACAAAATTAAACAACACATACCAAGCTTGGTTAAAAATATACTCACGACGCCATCATTACAGGCCGCCGTCATCCTAGGGAATCAATCACTCACTTCTTCTCCGGTCTTCACTCAGCACCGGGAACACACCTCCCTCAACCTTTTGAGGGAATCCAAATCTTTACGTACCTCCATCTTTTTCTTGAGGGGAATCCAAATCTTTAAATTTATATCTTGGCCATAAAGACCCACCCGTAGGCCAATCCCGGGCGTTGGCACCAATTTTGTACGGCCCTGTTTCGTACAAAAATAGACCACCACCTAATTATTATAATTATTATTATTACCTGAAATGATCAGATCCGAAAAGTCAGTACAGGTGCAATCAGAGTCTCTGTTTATTAGATAAACTGATGACCAAATACAGGCAGCGAAGTGGGGAAGAGAGTTCTATCGGGCACTAGGCACCTCAAGAATGCAACTCTCCCCCATAGAATATAGAAAGCATATTACAATTTATACCTTTTTCTCTTCCGCATTTTTACATACAGTCCAGTCCCAGAGCTATTCCTTTGTGTTATCTCCACCTCCCCTACCTTATTTCCTATTATTACCCTTTACTCCCCTTAGTTCCTGTTGCAAAATCCCCCTGGCCCCCCTCTTCCCATACTCACCATGATCCAGCTAATCTGCTTTCTTCAGAGCCGGGCCCAGCATATATGTTGGTAGCTTTGTGGTTTCCTGTGTATGCATATCTTGACACATAGACCTTACAGGCCTATATCTGATATCCCCTTGCAGGTCCTAGTCTAGACTCTCCAGCCCAAACTGGCACCTCACAAGGCTCATGATATCTCCTTATATGGTTCTTTCCGGTGCTGGATCTCTTCTTGCTAAGGCCTGTATTCTTGGCTCACATGTTATAGCAGAATGACTGTGCTTTAACTATTTTGTGAGATTCAGGGCAGCCAGTAAGTGATTATGAATCAGGAACATTATTAATCCTTAGCACTTAAAAATTAAAAGCAAATCTATCATACTAAATCCCAAATGTATCATACTTAACCTCTACCTCTACAAGCACTTAACCCCTACAGGCCTTACAGAAATTGATTATACATATAGAGCAGCCATCACAGGCTTCCAGGCCTACTTAATAGCAACAAAAAACCAAAACACCTGAAAAATGTTGCAGTATGAAAGTTAATGCCCAAAGTCCGTCTCCATGATCAAACTTGGGACAGGCATTCTGACAAGCAACAGAAATGGATGAGAATCCTCCAGTATACAAAGGAAAGAAAGCAAACATTTAAAAAAAAAGAGGAAAAACTATTCAAAGAATCAGACCAGCAAACAAGGAACAAGTGGCACATGCATAACTACAGTGGCCCCCTGGCCTCCTCAATGGTACTAACAAATGGTTGCAGTCTCACGGTGTCTCTCCCTAACATGAGGCTAGGGGGCAGTACCACGATTGTGACCATTTTGGAGAGACTCAACGATGGGGGCAGGAGTGGGGATGACCACTTCTGCCCCCATATACCACCAGGGAACCCAAGATATAGATCAGGGGGGTTTTAGTTGAGGGGGCCCTCCAAGCTGATTGGCTAACTGGGACTAGATTTTTAAGGAGGGGAGGAAGGGGCGATTGGGACACCAACTGGCTAACCGGGATTTTTGAGTGGGATTAGAAGGGGGGCCTTTAGCTACCTGACTGGCTAGCCGAGCTTTCATCTTGGCAGGGGGGGGGGTGAGTGAACTGATTTCCCCCGACAGCTCCTGATGGGGATCGGAAGCTGCCCCAAGGGGATCAGTGATGAAGAGGGAGGGGGGCTAGCAAGTAATTTTAATATTGCCCATGTCGGGGATTGCTACATCCATGGCACCAACAATATTCTCCAATTGGGGGGGGGGCCTGAACGAGGTTGTGAGAGGACCATGGTAGCAATCAGGGCACAGAGCTAGTGAGAGCTCTGTGCATCCGATCGCTATCTGATCACCCCATTGATTTACCACGGAAACTAGCTATACCTGTGGTAGATAGCGCAGGACGTCCTGTAGTGCCTGCCACTGCAGGTATTGCTGGTTTCCATGGTAAATCCAAACCCTCTGTGGTATCTTCAAGAGGAAAGCTGGGAATACCTCCTACAGATACTGCAGAGGGTTTGGACTTGCAGCTATTACACTGCACTACAAAAGGCTACCACAGTTTACTAAACATGCCCCTGTATGTGTGCACTTGTTGATCTTGGGGAGGGTTTTTGATCTCCACTGGCTTGGTGCATAGGGTTCAGAGACTCTATAGGTCGTTCTTTCTGCAGAGTTTCTTAAATTGCTACCTTATCTTTTGCTAGTTTACATTTTTTTTGTTCACAAATGCAGCCTGGAGCTTCTGATCAATGTGACTTATACATGGAAATAAATATCTCCCTTAGTACATTGGTCCCTGAATGTATAGCAGCAGAATTATATAATGTACGTGATTAGTGTGGCATTATGTTTGTATAAGGCTAACAAAAAAAATCCTTCTGTTCTTTTAGAGAATGTGAACTCAAAAACAGGTTTCTTTGGTTAAAAGGTAACATTTTAAAGGCCACTTGAAAAATGTGCATAAACAAGTCCTGTCAGATAATTTATTTCATTCCCTCGGCATTTTTTATTACTTTTTAGCCAGAATAAAATGATATTTAAGTGATATATTTCATTTTTATGTTCAAATCTTTTTATTTTTAAGCGAGTCAAAGATATTTAAAATACAATGGTAACCGAGAGGCCCTTATACTAAAGCCTGCTGGTGCTTGATTTATGCATATTTTAGTGGGCACTCGCTGTCCACACTGAGAAGTGGGTGGGCGTGATCGTGAGTGATTGCTAATAGATGCATTAATCAACCATCGTGCAATAGGGTGGGGACTGGGAGGGTTAGGGGTGGAGAGTGGCCATTGTGATTAGCGTTCACTCTGTCAATATGGCAGTTAACACAGATGCACCTAAAGAAGCCTGCATGAGTTTAATTAGGTACACCTGCATTAATTGCGCTGCACCTTAGCATATGCATCCACACATTCACTGCCAAGAACCTGCCGGTGACGCCCCCGACAATTATCACGGAGGCTTTGCACTTACAGTGCATTAAAAACAACCATTCAGTGCACAACTTTAATGGGATTTAGTAAAAGGACCCCTGAGTAATTATGTATTGGATAACTAGCCATTAACTAGTTCCATGTTAAAACAAACCTGGTCTTGGTAGATCAGATTTCTAAGAGAATCATCAGCCTCGCCGCACATGTGCACCCCATTTATGAAGACCCCAGCAGATGCCATGGCGCATGGGACACAGGAAACCAAAGAGCTGTAGGACTACAGCGCACTAGAAACGTGGCAGCCATTGTGCCACAGAACTGAGGAGAGCTGGGGACACAGGAGCCTAGGGGACACTGGACCGAGAGCAGTAGCAGACAGAGAGCCTTAGTGGCACAGGACTGAAGGGGGAAGAAGACACAGGTGCCCAAGGAACACCAGACTGAGGGACACAAAGGCGCAGGAGCTTAAGGGACAAAGGGAGCTGTTGACACAGGAGCCTTAGTGGCACAGGACTGAGAGGAGCACGAGACATAGGAATCTTAGTAGCACAGGACTGAGGTAAGCAGGAGTCACAAGAGCCTAAGGGACACAGGAATGAAGGGAGCAGGGGACATAGGAACCTCAGTGGCAAAAGACCAGAGGGAGCATGAGAAAAGGGGGTGGGATAAGGAATCTTGTTCCTATTGGATTGGACATTGGTGAGGGGTGATTAAGAACATAAGATATGCCATACTGAGTCAGACCAGGGTCCATCAAGCCCAGTATCCTGTTTCCAACAGTGACCAATCTAGGTCATAAGTACCTAGCAGTTTCCCCAAAAGACACAAGTTCCACAATGCTTGTACTGGGTCAAGCATTGATATCCTGGGTCCCTTCTTAATAATGGTTTATGGACCTTTCCTCCAGGAACTTGTCCAAACCTTTTTTAAACACAGCTACAATAACAGCCTTTACTACATCCTCCGGTAACAAATTCCAGAGTTTGATTACACGTTGAGTGAAAAAATGTTCTTTTATTAGTCTTAAATAGTTTACCCTGTAGCTTCATTACATGTCCCCTAGTCTTTCTATATTCTGATAACGTAAACAATCTATCTATGTTTACCCGTTCCACTAGGTTCATTAATTTATAGACTTCTATCATATCTCCCTCAGCAGTCTCTTTTCCAGGTTAAAGAGCCCTAACCTTTTTAGCCTTTCTTCATAGTGGTATCCTTCCATCCCCTTTACCATTTTGGTGGCTCTTCTCTGAACCTTTTCTAATAACGCTATATCCTTTTTAAGATACGATGACCAGAATTGCACACAATATTCAAGGTGCGGTCTCACCATGGAACGATATAGAGGCATTATAATATCATTTGTTTTATTTTCCATTCCTTTCCTTATGATACCCAGCATTCTATTTGTTCTCTTGGCTGCTGCTGCACACTGGGCCAAAGGTTTTAACATGTTATTCCACAATGACACCTAAATCTTTTTCCTGAGTGGTGGTTCCTAATGTGGAACCTTGCATCGTGTGACCATAGTTTGGGTTGTTCTTCCCTAGGTGCATAACTTTGCACTTGTCCACATTAAATTTCATCTGCCATTTTGATGCCCAGCCTTCAAATTTATCAAGATCCTTTTGCAAGTTTCCACAATCCTCTTGGGTTTTAACAACTTTAAATAGTTTTGTGTCATCTGCAAATATGATAACCTCACTCGTTATTCCCTTTTCAAGGTCATTTATGAAAATGTCAAAAAGCAGCAGACCCAGCACAGATCCCTAGGGTACACCACTATTCACCTTTCTCCATTGGGAAAATTGGCCATTTAGCCCTACCCTCTGCTTTCTATCTTTTAACCAGTTCCTGATCCACAATAGTACACTGCCTCCTATCCCATGACTCTAGTTTTGCCAAACGTCTCTGATGAGGGACCTTGTCAAAGGCTTTCTGAAAGTCCAAATACACTATATCAACTGACTCACCTTTGTCTACCTGTTTATTCACACCTTCAAAAAAACATAACAGATTAGTAAGACAAGATCTTTCTTGTCTAAAGCCATGTTGGCTGTCTCCCATTAAGCCATGACTATCTACATGTTCAGCAATTTTGTTCTTTATGATGGTTTCTACCATTTTTCCCGGTACTGACGTCAGGCTCACCGGTCTGTAGTTTCCCGGATCACCCCTGGAACCCTTTTTAAAAATTGGTGTTATGTTCGCCATCCTCCAATCTTCAGGTTTTACAGATGATTTTAATGATAGTTCACAGATTACTAATAGCAGGTCTGCAATCTCATATTTCAGTTCTTTCAACACCCTTGGATGTATATCACCCGACCTAGATGATTTGCTACGCTTCAGTATATCTAATAGTTGTAATACATCTTCCTGATGTATCGATATTTCCTTCAATTCTTCCGCACCTTTAAATACCACTTCAGTCATGGGTAACATCCCTACATCTTCCTCAGTAAAGACCGAAGCAAAGAATTCATTCAGTCTCTCTGCTATCGCCTTGTTGCCTCTTAGTGCCCCTTTAACCCCTCTATCATCTAATGGACCAACTGACTCTCTCACAGGTTTTTTGCTATGAATGTACTTGAAAAAGTCTTTATTATGCGTTTTTGCTTCCGCAGCAAGCTTCTTCTCAAATTCTCCCTTTGTCGCTGTTGCAAGATCTTATCTAGGAATTCCTTGCATTTGACTTGCCAGTGCTTGTGCTGTTTCCAGGTTTCGTTGTTTGGCTCTTTTTTCCATTTCCTGAAAGATGCTTTTTTGACAACAACAGCCTCTCTGACCTCACCTCTAAACCATGCTGGTAGTTTTCTGGACTTCCTTCCACGTTTCTTAAAGCGTGGAATACAGTTGGCCTGGGCTTCCAAGATAGTATTTTTCAACAACACCCAAGCTTGATGTAAGTCTTTAACCTTTGCAACTGCTCCTTTTAGTTTTTTCTTAACTATTTTCCTCATTTTATCATAGTCTCCCTTTCGAAAGTTAAAAGGTAGTACTGTGGATTTCCTTACCATCCCTCCTCTATTAATTAGATCAAACGCGATCATGCTATGATCACTATTGCCATGTGGTCCCAACAACCTTATCTCTTGCACCAGATCTGGTGTCCCACTAAGGACTATGTCCAATATGGCTTCCCTCTGGTCAGTTCATGAACCAGCTGCTCCAAGAAGCAGTCATTTATTTCATCTAGGAACTTTATCTCCCTAGCATGTCCTGCCGTGACACTGACCCAGTCGATACTGATGTGTGTCAGTAGGGGCAAAAAGAATTAAGAGATGATCTGGTGCATTTCATCCAGCTTCAGCTAGTAATTGAATAACATACTTTATTCCTTAATGGTCTCACATTAGTCATGGACAAAAATCTTCTAGTTAATTGGTTGATTTTTCTGTCCCAGCGATTTCCTCTGACTCACTTTAAAAGTGAGAGACACAAAAAGGGGCTGAACTAGCACAAATTTGCTGGAGGAGGAATATTTATCATAGCCAAAAAACACCTCAACTTTCACATTCTCACCAACAGCACAGATGGAGGTTTAGACACAATATTGATCACAAACAAGTCCTTAACACTATGGCTCACATACAGGTCCCCCAGTGCTTATGCAGATGAGCTAGCAGTCCTTTTGGAAGCTGTTTGCAACCACAAACCACACTCCAAACACCACCTCCTTCTTGGTGACCTCATGCTAGTATCTGCTGCCCCCAAGATATCAAAAGGCTGCCTTTGAAACCATGGAAGCCCTGGAATACACACAACTCATCAATGAACCAACCCACAAGAAAGGAAACATCCTTGACATCATATTCGCCCCCAAACCAAATGCTCAGAAACAATCACCTCCCAACTCCCACCCTAACGACAGGGCTCTGGTCAGGCCACAAAACAATGTCCCTTTTCCTCCCATGTGGATCACATGTTCAAAAGAACACTCGCATACATACCTCAACTCACAGATTCTACCACCTGAAAGAAAAAGGAATTCCTAGATAAGATCTTGCCACAGCGACAGCCCATTCCAGAAGACACTGACGTACTCGTCCAGAGCTGGAATCAAGCTACAGGCAAAACAGCCAGAAAACCACATGCCCCAGCAGTCTGCAGGAGGCACAACATTGCTACATGGTACACCACCAGCTAAGAGACATGAAACACAATCTCAGTCTCCTAGAATGAAAATGGACATGCTCCAAATCTGCTGAAAACCTCAACAAATACATGTTAAATTACATCAATACCAGACATTCACAAACAAAGCAAAAAACAAAAAAACAAAAACCTTTTCCAAGCTAATCCAAAGCGCTCTCTCAAATTCTCTAGGACAAAGGAAGAAATAACTCTACCTTCCGCCAAGTTATGGCCGACTATTTTCAAAGCCAGATCTGCTCTCCAGCCAACAAAACAAGCACAGCAAAAACAGATAAAAACCACAACTATACATAAGGCAATATTGGATGGAACTCCTTCACAACAATATCAACTACAGAGACTTCAGTTGCTTCAAAACACTGCTGCCCGTACCCTCACTTACTCCATCCGGTTGGATCACATCTCTCCACTGTGGCTCCCTGTCCATTTCATAATTCAGTATAAGATTCTCACATTTGTTCATAGAACTATTCATTCAGTACCTTGTCGATCTTCTTCATTCCATACTCCTTATCGTATTTTGCGCTGTATTCACAATCATCGAGTAGTCCTTTCATCTCCTTCCCAGGCACGACATGAACACACATGGGCTCTGCTTCCTTCTTCCTGGGTCCTGCCCTCAAACTCCCTTCCTCATTCCCTTCGTTCCTCCTTTAATCATTTTAGAGCTGCTTCGAAAACCTATCTTTTCCAGACAGCTTTTGGCCTTTCAAACACCCCGTCCTGATTAGTCTGTTATTCCATTTTTGCCCTCTACTATCTCAGCTGTACTGGCTTGTCCCTCCCTCCCCCTCACCCCTCCCAACTCCATCTGAGTGCTCTTATTTCTCTTTCCTTTCCCCCCTGCCCTATCAATGAATTGGCGTTCCTTTTTCCTTTCCATTCTGCCTTTTGAAGTCCATTGTAACCTTGTTAACTGCTTTGATGCAGTTGCTATAGCGCTCTATCAAGCAAACTAATAGAGATAAAGATAACTCTTTCTAGTTGTTTGGGTGAGATAAAAGCTATCACAAACATCAACACTACCACATCCCCACTTGATCCTTGCCCGGTAAACTGGAACAAGATTGCCTGAAGAGAATCAATCCCCACAAGCCTCAAAATCGCACAACTATCACTCCATCAAGGATATATGCCTAAGCCACTCAAATAAGCCTCCATCCGCCCTATAAAGAAAGGGACAGGAAATGATGCAAACCAACCAAGCTCATACAGACCTATTACCAGCCTACCATTCCTGGCAAAAGTAATAGAGAAAATCATCCAGACACAGTTCCATGACCACATCGACTCTCACTTCACCCTCAGCAATAAGGATTCAGGCGCCCAACCACGGCATTGAAACCCTCTTAACTGCCCTCACAGCAACCTAATAAAAGGCACTGACAAACCACACAAAGCATTCATTCTGATCTGCCTTGCATTCATTCTGATCTTCCTTGATATCAAGGCAGCTTTCAACTCTGTTTTCATCACCTCATTCTCCAGTGACTACAATCAATAGGGCTGCACTCTAAAGTGGTTCAAATCTTATCTTACAGATGGTCAACTCCAAGTTAAAATGGGCTACAAACATCAGCCCCTTTCACACAACATCAAGGAGTCCTCGAAAGATCTGCCCTATCCTCTTTACTTTTTAACATCTTCCTCCAACCTATCTGTACAATTATCCAAGCACACAGAATACTCTACCACATATACACCAACAATGTAATGATATATGCCCTGTTTACCACCACCAATGCAACTATCTCATCCATAAAGAATTGCTTCAATTCCATCAAACACAGGCTCTCAGAACACAAAGCCAAAAAATAATACTTTTCCAAGCTAATCCAAAGCTCTCTCAACTGCCCTAGGGAGCTCTTCGATATAGTGAAATCTTTAATAAGAAGCCCTACATGACAAAAGGAAGAAAATAAACTCTACCAACCCCCAAGTTATGACTGACTATTTTCAAAGCCAGACCTGCTCTACAGACAACAGAACAAGCACAGCAACAACAGATAAAAGCCACAACTACACACAAGGCAATATTGGATAGAACTCCTTCACAGCAATATCAACTACAGAGACATCAGTTGCTTCAAAACACTGCTGCCTGTATCCTCACTCACTCCACCCAGTTGGATCATATGACGCCACAGTTTATTTATTATTTTTATTTATTTATTTATTTATTTAACATTTTTTATATACCGCACTATTTAACATCAGCGCGGTTCACATGTAACACAAATGTCCAGTGTGGGAAGTCTACATTGGACTTACAATAAACAGGAATTTGAACTTGGAGAACAGGTAAAACTAGGTACATCACTCTTCAATCTATCTATGCATGTATGAACAGTTAGTTCATCTCCATTTGCTCCCTATTAATTTCAGAATCCAGTATAAGATCCTCACATTTGTTCATAGAATTACTCATACCAGCACACCACAGTACCTTGTCGACCTTCTTCACTTCCACAGAACACTTTTGATACCAGACAAATACTGTATCAGCTACTACGTAACTATTATATCATCCTTCTATGTAATGACTACTACAATATCAAAATAATTGTATTTAAGATTGCAACACTGGTAATTGTGCAAAGTCCACTACTTAAACCTCCTCCATTTGAACTTCCTCCCACAAACAACTGAAATAACCTACTGAAAAAGCTATTGCCCCTAAGACCACAGTATAAAATAACCATGCACTCCCTTTACCTCTCAGTATACTCAATACTTGCACTCATACTTACATCACCACACAATAACCCAAATACCCCACGGTTCCTCCTACACATATCATACAACCTCCATACAACATATAACTGCCTTATAGTACCCCCACCATTACTGTTCATACCTCCTACACGCAACAAGATGAATTATAACCATACAACCCTCTTCCTACATCTCCCCAGATACTACTACTCCAGACAAAACAGCACAGGTAATCTGATGTGCCCTGATCAATGCCAGATCAGTCAGAAACAAAATACAGACCATCGCAGACCTGCTCACTGAATATCAACTAGACATTTTGTGTTTAACCAAAACATGGCTCTCTGACACCAACAACGACCTCATCAATCAAATAAAAACAGAAAACTACTCACTATTCCAATGCACAAGAAATAACAGAAGAGGAGGAAGATAATTAATCCTAACCAAATCACACCTACATTTCCGACCTCTATCAACTAACAGCATGGACAAAATTGATGCAGTCACCATCAGAAATAACTATATAGCCATCATCATCAAATGACTTTATTTATTTTATTTATTTATTTATCTTATATACCGCGCTATTCTGCATCAGTGCGGTTTACATTGAACAAACTGAAATTACATTGAACAGGGCATTATAACTTGGAGATAACTATTTTACAGGGAACATGGGCTATGGAGGGTTAAGTGGCTTGCCCAAGACCACAAGGAGCACCTGTGGGACTAGAAACCCCAGTCCTTCCGGCCCGACTTATCTGCCATAATTGAAAACTGCATTGAACACTCAAAATCTAACAAAGACATGATCATACTCAGAGACTTCAACCTCCCCTCCTTACCTATAACAACAGTGGGCACATTCCTCACAGCAATCAAATCAATGGAACTCACACAAAGAGTGACCCTCCCCACTCATAATAAAGTAAACACCCTGGACCTAATCTTTACCCCCACCCACCCTATCCACACTAGCCCCCCCTCCATAAAAACATACCCACTACCCTGATCAGATGATAGCCTCATCACCTCCATATCTCTAAAATCACCAGTATCAATAACAGATCAACAACAAGCGACACGACGATTCAAAAGCTTCAACAAGGACACCTTCGTAGAGAACACTCTACCATATCTAACCACAGATTCAACAGACACCACAATACTAACACACAACTGGAATAAAGTGATCGGATCCACAGCAAAACTACCAGAAGAGCAACAAAACCTCACCAAAAAACTTCATATCCGCAAAACTCCCTGGTATACCCATACCCTCCGAAAACTAAAAACAGAACTAAGATGAACTGAGCAAAAATGGCAGAAAACCACCTCAGATGAAGACTGGAACAACTACCTCATACTTCTATAAAACTATCACACCACCGCAGATAGAGCCAAGAAAGAATATCACTCAAAAATCATCAATACTGCAATAAATCATCCAAGAGAACTATTTGATCTCCTAGTAAGATGACTCACTGAACCCCCCATAAACCCCAACCAAACAATCAACGTCACCCATCAACAACTAGCTGTACACTACAACTACACCCAGAACCAATCCACAACTTCCCCACACACACCGATACAACTCCCAACAAGCTCTGCTGGCTCACATTCCAAACAATCGATAGTAAAAATATTAAGAACATTCTAACCATGCTAAACACCACCACCTCACCACTAGACCTATGTACCCCTAGCTGGATCAAATCAACAAGTACCAAATTCAGCCCATTTCTAGCCAAGATAGTGAACGAAGCACTCCATCAAGGAATTATACCTAGCAGTCTTAAGCTTTCATCCATCTGCTGAACACTGAAGAAACCAAACCTAGACCCATCAGTCCCAGCATCATATCGACCTAACACCTGGCTAAAATCGTAGAGAAAACTGTACAGCTCCAGCTTCAAAACCATATATGAAAACCACCTACTTGATCCTCAAAAACATGGATTCCGCTCACTACATGGTGTAGAAACCCTCATGACCTGCCTCATTAACACCATAACTAAGGGAATCCAAGATCATACACGAACCTACCTTTTGATATTCCTGGATATCTCCACAGCATTCGACACAGTCATCCACAACATCTTACTACAGAGACTACACCTATTTGGAATCCAACATACCGTACTCAAATGATTCAAATCATATCTTACAGAGAGACATCAACAAATAAAAATTGGCTCAGACAACTCCAAACCCTACCAACAGACACAAGGAATACCACAAGGTTCCACTCTATCCGCATCCCTCTTAAACCTATACCTTCAATCCCTATGCACAATCATCAAAAAACACAACATCTTTTATCACATAAATGCTGATGATATTATGCTCTACTACCCACACCTTTCCAATCAACTTGATTACACACAAATTCAAGACTGTTTCACAGAAGTTACACAGTGGCTTTCATCCAACAATCAATCAATTTTAAGAAGACCGAGGCTATATTCATTACAAAATATACTTCCTTCACATCCCCATCTACTATAAAAATTAAACAACATACCAAGAAATGTAAAAACTGAGCTGAAATACCTCAGCATCACTATTGACCAGCAACTATCGTTCAAAACCCAAATAACAATGACAGCAAGGACAATCTACTTCAAAACCACTATTGACAAATATACAAACAGGAATGCAGTAGATACCACACCATTCACAAAAGATGATGTGTTAGAACAGCTTACAAAACTGAAAGTGGACAAGTCTATAGGACCAGATGGGAAACATCCCAGGATACTGAAAGAGCTCAGATAGGTTCTTGCAGGGCCTTTAAAGGATGTTTTTAATGGATCCTTGGAGACAGGAGAAGTTCCACAGGACTGGAGAAGGGCTGATATGGTATCTCTCCACAAAAGTGGTAATAGGGAAGAAGTGTCAAACTACGGGCCAGTAAACCTTACCTCGGTGGCGAAAAAAGTAATGGAGGCGCTCCTGAAAGAGCGAATAGTAGACTTCTCGAAACCAACAGGTTGCATGATCCAAAGCAACATGGTTTTACCACCAAAGGATGATCTTGCCAAACAAATCTGATTGAGTTCTTTGACTGGGTGACCAGAGAACTGGATCAAGGGCATGCGATGGATGTGATCTACCTGGATTTCAGCAAAGCCTTTGATAATATTCCTCATAGCAGGCTTATCAATAAACTCAACAGTTTGGGGATGGGTCCCAATATGGTGAACTGGATCAGAAATTGGTTGACTGACAGATGACAGAAGGTGACAGTAAACAGAACTCACTCAGATGAAAGGAAGATGATTAGTGGTGTGCCCCAGGGTTCAGTCCTGGGAATGGTACTGTTCAATATATTCATGAGTGATATTGCTGAATGGAAGTCTGTCTTTTTGCAGATGACACCAAAATTTGCAACAGAGTGGACTCCCCTGAGGGAGTGGAGAACATGAGTAAAGATCTACAAAAGCTGGAAGAATGGTCTAATGCTTGGCAGATAAGATTTAATGTGAAGAAGTGCAGTGTCATGCACTTGAGAAGCAGAAATCCAAGGGAATTGATTGCGATAGAGGGTGAAAGATTGGTGTGCACGGACCAGAAGAAGGATCTCGGAGTGATTGTTTCTGACGCTCTCAAGGTGGCGAAACAGTGTGACAGGGCGGTGGCAAAAGCCAAAAGGATGCTGGGTTTCATACAGAGATGAATTACCAGCAAAAAGGAAGAGGTACTAACGCCACTGTACAAGTCGCTGCTGAGGCCTCACTTGGAATATTGTGTTCAGTTTTGGAGACCGTATCTCACAAAGGATATAAAAAGGCTGGAAGTGGTTCAGAGGAAGGCTACCAAAATGATTTGGAGCCTGCATTAGAAGACTTAAGAGAAGAGAGTTGAAGATTTAAACATGTGCATTCTGGAGGAGAGGAGAGACAGGGGAGATATGATTTAGACCTTTAAAATACTGGTGGGTTCAGTGAGCATTAATGGACAAACAAACCTCTTCCAAAGACAGGGAAACTGTAAAACTAGAGGGCATAACATGAAGCTGCAAGGGGGTAAACTGAAAGGCAATGTCAGGAAATACTTTTTCACTGAAAGGGTGGTGGATGATTGGAATGCCCTCCCGATGGAAGTGGTGGAGGCAAATTTATTGACAGAATTCAAAATGGCATGGAACAGACACGGTGGATCCCTTTATAGCAACAGGATAAAATCAACTATCTCTTAACTATCTGAACAAATAGGGGTGACCTACACGGAGCGGTAGGTGCACCCCTAGACAAAGGCATGGGAAGGGGTGATCTGCATGGAGTGGCAAGTGCACCTACTCTTGCTGGGCAAACTAGATGGACCATACTGGTCTTTATCTGATATCATATACTATGTTACAATGTAAAATAAAGACCCTGCAGTGACTCCATCCTCTTCTCAAACCAAGAGATTTCAGATCTGCACTGCAAGCTCTCACGCTCCCCCATGCAGGTTTCTGTAACAATATCTACCAAGGTCTACCCCAATCACCACTCCTCCCCCTACAAACTGCATTACACATTGCTGCACGTACCATACAGGGTGCAAATAAATATGATCACATCACCACCACCCCTCCCCCATCCTAAAACAATTACACTGGCTGCCCTTTACCCATAGAATAAATTACAAATGCATCCTCCTCACACAAAAAGCACTTCATTCCCAAGAGGAAGCTTGCCTTAATTCAGAAACCACAAACTTCCAGGCCATGAAGACAGACTACAATCAACAAACACAACATACGACAAGTCAAACATAAATACAACAACAAACATGCCGCAAAGCATTTGAGCTCTATGCTCCCTCCCTATGGAACTCCCTCCCTTACACACTAAGAAATATCACCAGTCTCCCTACATTCTGCAGACATCTGAAACCCCACCTATTCTCTGAACACTTTGGTCCCTCCACCTAACCCCCTCCATCAACATAACCCAACCATAACAGATTCACAATTGTGAATAGTTGTATCATTTAAAATGTTCTATTAACAAAATGTTGCAAATTGTTGAATTATGTCAAATGTTAACTGTTATCCTGTTACTTGCACAACATATGTTCACTGTAAAATGTTCTGTTCTCTGGAAACTGCTTTGACCTGGTGAAAAGCGGTATATAAACCTAGCGAAATAAAAAAAATATGGCCATAAACTATAAGAAAACAGATGTCTTTTATACATTACAAGAGACACCAACTTCACCCCACCTCCTACCATAACCATTGATGGAATCCAATTGCACGTAAAACCTGAAGTTTGCTACCTGGAGGTTACACCAGACCAGCACTTAACCCTCATATCAGCAATATCACGAGAACCATATACTACAAAATTTAAGTGGTGCTGAGGTAGCTGTAGGTAGCCCTTCCCCCAAGCCATGCTGCAAGCCATGAGGCTCTGATCAGCCTGACCCTTCCCCCGCAAGCCATGAGGTAATCAGCCTGCTATTTCTTTAGACACCCTTCCCCCACTCCAGGTCTGAGCACAGTAACACCTAGCCCAGAACCCAAAGACCAGAGCCCACACGGTTTGGACAGGTCACCCAGGTACCTTCCCCAGGGGCTGCTGATTGGTGGACAAGAAATACCTGTGGCAAATGGGATTACAGAATGAGTTTGAAATTATACTGTATTTAAGGCATTGAAGGACGTCCCTCGGGGTTCAGACCCTTGTGGAGGTTGCTGGTATCTCTGTCTGATCCTGTGTGCACATTAAAGATCCTGATTTGCATTCCAGCCTGTCTGAGAGTTTTCCTCTGTGGGTGAGTGATAGAATAAGAGCTTTCAAAGCGCTTGCCATTACATTTTGGCACCCCAGGTGGGACCCTTTTAAATTAAAAGAAAAGCCTCTCTCATCCCACACCACGGTGGGAAGACTTCTGCTTTTGCAGCGTCTGGGCCTCCACCAGTCAGGGACCGGCCTCCCAGGTGATTAACGGTCCTTGGCGCCCCCGGGCCACTTTGTGCTCGGAAGGACACCTTGATTTGTCTGGGACAGCTGATCCCTGCAGTTGAATCCCCGATTGAAAAACCAGCTGGATAGACTGGCATCCAAACTTCCTGTCTGATCAGAGTTCTGGTGAGTACTGCTTACCTTACTGTCTGGGGCTAGTTCTGTACTCTATCTGTGAGTCCTGGTAATTTCGTGGGAACCTGTAGCAGTCTGATCAACTGCACGAGCAGTCCTATTAGGGCCTTAGTGGCCCTGAAGCCATTGCTCGTCCTGTATCTGAATACCGGTTAAAAATATCTGAACTGCAGTAAAAAGTAACCAAACTATAGCACTTGATAAGCTCTCTAAAGTGCTCCGATGTTAATTTCTGCCTCCCCATGTGCTCCCGTGTGAATTACTGCCTTTCCCTGAACCCCCGATGTAATTTCTGTGCTCCGATGTAAATTTCTGTTCCCCCCATGCTGCCGCTGTGTTAATTTCTGCTACGATTTTTAAATTCTGCCTCCCCATGTGCTCCGATGTGGATTTACTGCCTTTCCCTGAACCCCCCGATGTAATTTCTGTGCTCCGATGTAAATTTCTGTTCCCCCCATGCTGGCCGCGCTGTGTTAATTTCTGCTTCCGATGTGAATTTCTCTCTCTCCGTTGTGCTCCGATGTTAATTCTGCCCCCCCCCCATGCTGTCCGAGGTGAATCCATGCTCCCCATGTGCTCCCAGGTGAATTACAGCCCGCCCTTGGGCCTCCGCTGAGGTTTAGCGCCTCTCGGTGCTGTCCCGGTGCACAGCTGACCCCCGCTAAATTTTCCTGTCTTCCCCTGAGCCCCCGCTGAGGTTCCGGTCTTCCCCTGAGCCCATGCTGAGGTTTCCTGCCCTTAAACCTGAATATGAGAAACTAACCTTTTTTTTTTGGGTCGATTGAGGGAGAAGTGATCATTTGAAGGTCCATCATTTTCTTTTTTTCCATCTGTGGAGTAGAGGGGAGCCGGTGTTGAAGGAGCACGGTGGGGTGGCAGCCATCTTGGGAACACCACGTGTGCGAATTCCCCTGCACCCAGGAGCAGCTATCGGGACGCACGTGGAGGCGGCCATCTTGGAAAGACCACGTGTAAGCTACACTGCAATATACTTAAAGTGACTCTGGAGCTCCATCTATAGTTGACATTAGCTGTAATTACGACTATTCCATGTGTTTTAAGTGATCCTGGAGCTCCATCTGGTGGACATTGTAAGAATAGCTAGCTTATATATATTTTAACTCTTGTCTAAATCAAATCTGAGTATATATATATTTTGTTAATTGCCAAGACCTATATTATAAAAATTTTGTTTTTGTTTTTTCCTCTCTCCCCTCCTGTATTAAGAATAGATGGGGTCTGTATTATAAATTGTATTATTTTTCCCGGATTAAGTCTAGATAGGATCTGTATTGTAAATTGCATTTTTCTCTCTCACTGTAAATTGCATTTTTTTCCCAAATTGAGATTAGGTTGGAAGATCTGGTCCACATTGTATACTGTACTTAGTTATTGAACTAGGATTAGAGCATGGGGTTGGGAAAGTCTAAAGTGGAAAACGCCCCTACAGTACATGCTTCACAATTTTAAATCTGGGTTTAGAGAGGATTACGGGGTACCTCTCTCCGCTCCAGATTAACCTTTTTGTGTGAGAGGGAATGGCCAGCCTTAAGTTAAGTTATGGCCTCCTCAGGGATCTATTGATTTGGCCACTCGTGTCCTTGGTCCATCAAATTGTAGCAAAAAGAGCACCCTGACCAGTTCCCATATATTGACTCATGGCTGACCATATGCCAAACTCAGACCAAGGTGGCTCCAGCGCTGTCACGAGGATCATGTAGAGTAATAGTGGCTGCCATCTGTCGCCAAAAGGGATGGACACCCGCCCCTATCTACCAGGGACGGGACTCTCCTGATATTCCTCCATGTCCCCTCCCTCTACTTTCAACCCGCGTGTCCCCGTCCGCACCACAACAGGATCCTCCCATAGCTGAAAGGTCAGGACTTCCTGGGGGTGGGTGATGCCAGATTTAGGGAAAGTCCTACAGACTCCGGCCCCTCATCTTCAGATTCCCCTCTCACATCTGGTGCCACCCCCAGTGACACCATCTCCTCCCCCGAGAGCACAGGGGCTGAGCCAGAATCGTCACCCCTCGTTAGCCCACCGCCTGCGGTCGCAACATCTCGCATTACCACTACGACAAGTACAGGGGCTCCGGTATATTGATGCTACTGGAAAGGTGGCAGTGGGACCATCAAGCCTGATTATGTCCCTTTCTCCACTACGGACCTGCTCAACTGGAAAACCCACTATGCCTCATATACTGAAAAGCCCCAAGAATGACAGCAAGATCTTATGACCAGTATTATGCAAACACATCAGCCTACCTGGTCGGACATTAAACAAATTGCTCGCCACCTATATTCAATACAGAAGAACGGGCCGCGCGCATTTACGGGCCGCCCTCAAGTGGCTGGAGAAACATCATGCCCGTCAGGGAGAAGTAAATCCAACGGCAGCGGGCAGAGGCAGATTTCCCGAATAAAGACCCCTGCTGGGACCCGAATGACCCTCATGGAGCAGCGGCTCTCACGTCGCTTCCGGACTGCACTCCTTGAAGGCCTTAAGAAGGGAGGGCAACGAGCTATGAACCTCAGTAAAAACCGCAGAAGTTCTCCAGCTTCCTGAATGAGAGTCCGGCAGTATTTTATGAGCATCTGGCTGAAGCATACCGATTATACACCCCCTACGATCCAGCGGACCCTGAGAATCTTAAGATGATGAATAATGCCTTTGTGGCTCAGGCACAAGGTGATTATACGGCGGAAGCTGCAGAAAACTGGAAGGGTTTTGCGGGCATGAATACAACACAATTGATGGAAGTGGCACAAAAAGTATATGTAAATCGTGAACCAGGAGCAGAAGCGAGAGTCGGAGCGCGGATGAAGAAAAAGGCAGACTTCCTAGCAGCCGCCTTAGCCTAGAGCGACCACCAGCTCCAGCCTGGGCCAGAGGAGGAAATAGGGGACAAGGACGCGGATATGGAAGGCCGAGGTTCCCCTAAGCCCCACTCAATGTGGCCTACTGCAAAGAGGAGGGACACTGGAAGAATGACTGTCCAAATCGTAACACAAGGCGAGGGAGATATCCATCCACGAGCTGTGTAAGAGCACCCGTACGAACTACACGGTGAGCAAGATCAGCATAATGCTTTTCCCGCCTCCACCGGTTTCCAGCTCTCGAGGGCCTTGCAGCTATGGAACATTATGACTTGGGTGACTACTAGGCCAGACCGGGCTCCAAGTTTCTGTTAGGTCCCCAGGAGCTTATGGTCAACATGAATTTAGGGGACCGGAAAATGCAATTCATGGTCAATACCGGAGCAACACACTCAGTGGTCACCCAACAAGTAGCCCCAATCTCCTCCCAGTCAGTAACTGTTGTGGGAGCTACGGGGGAGAGAGCCCAGAGACCTTTCCTGCAAAACCGCACGTGCCAGTTGGGGGGACGGACCATCACTCACCAGTTCCTGTATATGCCTGAATGTCCATAACCCTTGCTGGGTCGGGATGTTCTGGCAAAACTCCAGGCCCAAATCTCATTCGGGTCTGATGGCCAGGCTGAGCTCCAAATACCCAGCCTGGGCCCAACAGTTTTGGTACTGTCCATCCCCCGAGAAGAAGAATGGCGGTTTATATGAGAAAGGCCCAAATCGATGTGGCTACCCTGGTTACGTGGGGAATAAGTGCCCCCTGGAGTATGGGCAGAAGGAAACCCCCCCACCGGAATGGCCATTAACATCCCTCCCGTATGTGTTGAAATGAAGCCGGGAGCCTCCCCGGTGCATGTGCGACAATACCCGCTGCCGCGGGCAGCTGTAGAAGGAATCCATCATCATCTGGTGCAGCTACTACAGCATGGTATCCTGCGGCCCTGCCCAATCGGCATGGAACACTCCTTTGCTGCCAGTTCGAAAACCTGGAACCACTGACTATCGACCTGTTCAGGACCTCCGTCGTGTCAATGAGGCCACTGTGACTCTGCATCCAGTAGTACCAAACCCTTATACACTGTTGGGCCTCATCCCAGTGACTGCTTCTCACTTCTCAGTACTGGATCTAAAAGATGCCTACATTTGTATACGCCTTGCTACTGCAAGCCAGCACCTGTTGCTTTCGCGAGAAAGAGGACCCTGCTACTGGCCCAGAAAGTCCCAAGTTACCTGGACCTCGTTTACCACAGGGATTCAAGAACTCTCCTACCATCTTCAGCACAGCATTGGCCCCAAGATCTCGCTAGTTTCCCTCCAGGGGAGCCCGGCAGACGAGTACTTCTGCAGTACGTTGAGGACCTACTAATCGCTGCTGACTCTGAGGCTGAATGTGTATTGGCAACCACAGAAACTTCTCCAACTCCTGTACAATGCGGGATACCGAGTCTCCAGAAAAAAGGCTCAGTTATGTCGGTCGGAAGTGAAGTATCTGGGATTCCATCTGTCAAAAGGAAGCCGACGGTTGGGGAGTGAGAGGAAGGAAGCAGTGTGCCGGATCCCAGTGCCAACAACCCGCAAGCAAGTACGTCTTTTCTCGGGGCAGCTGGGTACTGTCGTATCTGGATTCCCAACTTCGCAAAGATCGCAAAGCCCCTCTATGAGTCTACAAAGGGCCCAAAGAAGAGCCCCCTTGAATGGGGTCGTGACCAAAGGAGGCGCCTTCGAACATTTGAAAAGGGGCATTACTGTCATCACCAGCCCTAGGCCTTCCGGATGTCACCAAGCCTTTCACCCTCTTATGTGCACGAAGCAGCAGGAACAGCTTTGGGAGTCTTGACCCAACAACTGGGGTCTTGGCCACGACCAGTCGCCTACCTGTCAAAACTGCTGGATCCAGTGGCCAAGGGATGGCCACCTTGCCTGAGAGCAATAGCAGCAACAGCCTTGTTGGTGGGATAAACTGTCCATGGGCCAAGGCCTTCTAGTCACCGTCCCACATTCAGTCCAAACATTGCTAGAGCATAAAGGAAGTTACTGGTTCACCAGCTCCCGAATGTTGAAATACCAGAGCATGTTATTGGGATATCACAGGGTGCAGATACTACCAGCCAAGCCTTGAACCCTGCTACTTTCCTGCCTGTTGGCCCGGACCACCTGATCACGACTGCCTGGAAGTGATGGAAACAGTCTTCTCCAGTCGCCCTGATCTGACGGATGTGCCGTTAAGCAATCGGATGAGACCTACTACGTAGATGGAGCAGTCTGATGCTGGAGGGCCGCAGGTGTGCGGGGTATGCGGTGGTGACGATGGAAGAAATAGTTGAAGCACAGCCTTTGCCCCCCTGGAACCTCCGCACAGAAGGCGGAACTCATTGCCCTTACCCGTGCCTTAATCCCTTGGGACTAACAGTCGTGTAAATATATACACAGATTCCAGATATGCCTTTTCCACTCTCCATGCCCACGGGGCCCTGTACAAGAAAGAGGGTTAGTTACTGCAAGCTGGCTCTGAGATAAAGAATGGCCCCCACAGATATTGGCCCTGTTAGAAGCAGTCTGGCGTCCGAAAACAGTAACCGTAATGGATTGCAGAGGCCACCAGAAAGGGAACTGGTGAAAATAGCTAAGGGAAATAGACGGGGCTGATGCAGAAGCCCGGCGAGTAGCAACCACATCCTTGTCCCATTTTTCCCGCAGAGCTCCCAGGATCTACAAGCCCCCCTGTTTCCAGACACACAAAGCCACTGGGCCAAGAGGTACACAACGCGACAGCTAGAATGTTACTGTCAGGAGCAGGGTGGGGTCATACACACAGATGGTTGGATAAGGTACCCTAGAACCGGGAAAGCTCCAGTGATAGTCATCCCAGACAGCCTTGCCCCAGCATTCCTATCATCCTTTCATCAGGCCACTCATATGGGCAAGACAGCAATGGAAACTTACCCTCCGCCCATATTTCTTCATTTCTTGCTTATCCTCGCTGACAGCTGCAATTACTAGACAATGCACCACATGTGCTAAAAAACAATGCCCATCAAGGCCCAAGCCCAACCCCCAGGGGTCCAGTCTTATGGGGTCACCCCTAGGGAAACATCCAGGTTGACTTTTCAGAAATGCCCCGAGCAAATGGGGTACCGTATCTGCTGGTATTGGTCTGTACTTTCACGGGGTGGGTGGAGGCCTTCCCAGTCCGCACAGAAAAGCCAGAGAAGTGACTAAGGTGTTGCTGCATGAAATCATCCCCCGATTTGGGCTTCCAGTAGTAGTGGGATCTGATAATGGCCCTGCATTTGTGGGCCCAAGTGATACAGCAGGTAGTAAAAGCCTTACAGTATCGATTGGAAGCTACACACAGCTTACCGCCCGCAGAGCTCAGGGAAAGTAGACGCATGAATCGCACCATAAAGAGCCAGTTAGCAAAATTGTGTCAGGAAACCTCACTGAAGTGGCCCCAATTGCTCCCTATAGCTCTGCTCCGCATACGGTCAGTCCCCACGAAGGGTATCGGTGTTTCCCCCTTTGAAGCTGTGTATGGTCGCCCTGCACCTCATACAGGGCGTCCATGGAGATTTAGTGCAGATAGGTTCAGAAATAACCCGGCAGGAACTGTCGGCTCTCAGTTCTGTATTGCAGAAAATTGCACCGGTGGGATCCAGGAGCGACTCCCCATCAACCTGACTGAAGCGCTCCATACGCACCAGCCTGGTTCCCAGGTGTGGGTCAAGGAGTGGAAGAAAGACCCATTGACCCCCCAGTGGCGAGGCCCGTACACTGTTCTGTTGACCACCCCCCACGGCTGTTAAAGTGGCTGAAGTCGCTCCGTGGATCCATCACTCTCGTGTCAAGCCGCTGCACCAGAAGTTGTTCCAGCCTGGACCGCAGTCCCGATTCCAGATCAACCCCTGCGTTTGAAACTGAAGAGGGACCTTTCTGCCCAGTAAAGGGCTCTAACAGACTGCCGACGAGACCCCCGGAGAGACTGATGATCTACGAGACCCCCCTTTTCCAGAAGAACCAGGAGCAGAATGAGAAGCGGTGCCCTAGCCTTACTCGTTTCCCTGACATGGGCCCGTTTCCAACAAGTGCAGAGACTACTAACACAGCAGTATTACTCGCCCAAACTGCTGCTGAACATGACAAACTTTTGTATACGAAAACTCTCTACAAACCTCTCTTATTGCTGTACCGTCTAGTTTGGTGTGAGATGCAGAACTTCACTATGCTGCTAATTTAAACTGTAAACAACCTGGAATATATTTCTACCATATTGGGGTTACCCGACCGACGACTTCTACACTTTTCAACCAAGTGCCTTTTTCCTTGCAGGTAGTTTTCCACTCTAAATGCTAGTGATTGTTTCTTTTTTGTCAATGCCAAGAAGGAGGAAACAATGTATCAAATACTGTGTTATCATGCAGCTCTGTTACAAATGTATCCTATTCACACTCAGAAATGTATCTTCCCTTAGGCTGGTTTTTTAGTATGTGGCAAAATGACGTACACTTACGTCCCTGCAAATGCCACTGGTGGTCCGTGCACTTTCGCTAGGCTTACAAACTGCTGCCTTTGTCCGGCCCCCCAGTTTATCCCCGCTCTGCCCCCATGCCCTCGACCTGTAACTCAAACGTGGAGCCTTACAGTGATGAGACAGCTCTTGGGCTGTCAGTGTCAATCCTTGGGGACACCTGGATTGGCCCTACACAACTCCCTGGAGGTAAGCCGACTCACTTGCTCCCTAGCCAAGACCATTAACCTCACCTCAACCATACTAGCTTCCATAAATTATGAGCTGTCCAGCCTACGTACAGCGATTCTACAAAATAGAATGACCATAGATTTCCTGCTGTTACGCCTCAACCATGGGTGTGAGGAATTCGAAGGAATGGTTGTTTCAACCTCACAGATGAAAGTGTGTCCATTGAGCGCTCGATCCAAGAACTACGTGACTTGGCGAAACAAATATCAGACCCGTCCATGGGACTGGTTACTTGGTGGTTCTCCAAATTTTTTTGTTTGTTTGGGGTCCTTAAAACCCTAGTTATATGAGTTTTCCTTCTTTTCTTATTATGTGCCCTCATACCATGTTGTATCCCCCCATCCTCCACCGCTCCATTCCCACCACCCTCGACACCCTGGTAGAACGCAAGGCTGCTACCACTGTTATGGCCCTGACCCAATACACCCCTCTGCGGCATGCCTCCAGTAATACAGCCCTCTACCGCCTCTAGCGGTTGAGGTCTTACTTAAAAGGGGGAATGAGGTAGCTGTAGGTAGCCCTTCCCCAAGCCATGCTGCAAGCCATGAGGCTCTGATCAGCCTGACCCTTCCCCCGCAAGCCATGAGGTAATCAGCCTGCTATTTCTTTAGACACCCTTCCCCCACTCCAGGTCTGAGCACAGTATCCCCTAGCTCAGAAACCAAAAGACCAGAGCACACCGGTTTGGACAGGTCACCCAGGTACCTTCCCCAGGGGCTGCTGATTGGTGGACAAGAAATACCTGTGGCAAATGGGATTACAGAATGAGTTTGAAATTATACTGTATTTAAGGCATTGAAGGACGTCCCTCGGGGTTCAGACCCTTGTGGAGGTTGCTGGTATCTCTGTCTGATCCTGTGTGCACATTAAAGATCCTGATTGCATTCCAGCCTGTCTGAGAGTTTTCCTTCTGTGGGTGAGTGATAGAATAAGAGCTTTTCAAAGCGCTTGCCATTACAGTGCAACATCTCAAGCCACGGCTGAGCTCTCATGGCTTTCACACAGTGTTTCAGGCCCTTATTTTCCCACACTTTGACTAATGCAACCTCCTCTTTCAAGACTTGCCCAAATATGCATGTCACCCACTTCAACTAGCTCAAAATAAAGCCGCACGCATCCTCTGCAACACATTTAAAGTCGACCACATAACTCTGCTATTTAAACAACTATACTAGTTGCCCATTGTAGAGTGGATAAAGTACAAAGCCATCTTCACAATCTTCAAAATCGCTCAGGGCTTTCTTCAATCTACCTCTAGTCTCTGATACAGACAACGCCTAGCAACAGATCCAGAAAAGCCATTGAATACACACTCTACTCCTGCAATAAACACCAGGACCAACCACACAACCTACAAAAAGGATCTTGTCTTTATTTGCCCCTAAACTATGGAATGCAATTCCAGATAACCTGTATACCACAGATGGTCTAACACCTGAAAAACTAAAATTCATTCCTTCAAGGCTTTGCTGATGAAACATAGCCTCCCATTCCACAAGGATCCAAGCTTACTCATTCCCACCTCCTATGTACCCAGTACCCTTCACGACAATGTTAATTCAACTTAAAATCTCCTTGCAGTTACCAGTGACCCACCTAGCAAGTTTTTGTCATGTAAACTGCTTTGACTTGTAAAAATAGAAAAATAAATACGTTTGAAAACCTTCTCGATTGACACATTTTTTTTTCTGTGTAAAGGGTGTAAAAGCTTCTGACAACTTTCTACTCCTAACCTCCCACTGTAATTGTAAGTTGTGACATAGCTCTTTGTACCTTATTCAAATAAAGAGTTAACAACTATTAATTTTTACAATGCCACCTAGCAAGGATGTTGCTGTGTTCTCTGCATTTGGGGAAGCAGGATGCGCATCACCTGCTGAGGGACAGGTCTGGGGGAGGGAGAGGTCTAATCCAGGCGAATTCCGTGGCTCCCCCCAGGGAGGCTGGGATTTGGAGAAGTTGCACTATACAGAAAGCAGTATAGTAGTAGAGGGTGTTTACAGGAAAGCGTTTGCAGACCTGGTGAGATAAATGCTTCTGGGTGGGGACAAGAGCAAGAAGACCAGAACAGGGAAAGCAAAGGAGAGGAAGTTGCAAGGGGAGGAGCCTGAGAGAAGTGTGAAACCGGAGAGTCTGGGGTAGGGCGAGTAGTTCCTACAGTGCTGTTTGATAAGTACAGGCGTGGCAGACAAGCAAAGGTGTGTGGACCGAGGGAGGGAGATCTTTGTGGGAGTGTTAAAGGAAAAGTACTTTGCCCTAGTTACCCAGCTCGATTGCGGAACCTGCAAAGGGAAGCGTAGGCCAGGAGAGTGCAAGCGACGCTTTTCCTCCGGAGCAGAGCAGAAGGAGGCGCCGAGTAAGTACCGCGTAACCCTTCTCCCCAGGCCGGCAAGGACACCGCTCTAGAGCGGTACCGAAAGGCGATCGGCAATCCTTCCTCGGCATACTAGTAGTGCTAACGAGAATCGGGGTGTGTTCTTTCAGCCCAGCTCCCGTAAAGCTGCGCTTTCGGCTCGGACTCTGCTGGTGCAATGAGGCGGGTGCGGATACGTGGGGAGGACGTGGACCTATGTTAGGGCTGCTTCTCCTCCGGAGGAGGCACTAGGGACTCGAGCAGAAGCTCTAGGACTGCAGCCCTGCAGATAACTCCGGCGGGGGCGGGGTTCTTTAAAAAAAAAGTTGTAAATGGTGAATTCGATTTATTGTAACAGCTTGTCATTCGTTTTCTATGTCCGGGGAGCTATAAATACAGTAAGGGGTTATTTTATAAGTTCTATTTGTGTTTTGGACACCTGAAAACCAGGCATGCAGACATCCAAATCACAGAAAGGCTCCCAGAGCCGTTTTGGAAGCTGGTTCTATAAACGTCCCCAACGCGAGGACCCCCCCAGCGTGACGGAGGCATTCCGGGTAAGATGGACGTGCATGCCTGATTTTCAGAAAGAGCAAGCACCTCACCAGTCTCCGGGCAAACTGGGTGGTTGCTTAGGGTGCAGTAAAGAGCAGGCGTTCAGAGCCAAGCAATAGATTCTGACAACCGGGGGGAGGGGGGGGGGTTAAGGTTTAGACTGACTTTGGGGTTGGCCCTTCCACCCTCTACTGCAGGGGTCTTAAACTAAAATTGCTTTGAGGGCCAAATGAGGACTTGTAAAATAACCCATAGGCCGCATAAGATGCGGGGCCTCATTTGCACAAATATTTGCATAATGTTACATACCCTAACTTTTAGTAAACATGCCTCTTAATGAGTGTATGGATAAAGAAAGACTAAAAGATTTCTACATTACTATAATCCAGTGCCAACTGCCAGGCACATTAGGAACTACTACAAACACTGCCTATTTAGAACCCATAGCAAACCCGCCATATCCTAACAGCACTACCAGGACTCACAAAGCACCATTACCTATCAAAAGGCAACACTGCAAATATTAAACCAATACATTTCAGAGAATAACAATACATGACCTACTGTGGAAAGAGGATAAGTAGCAATGTCAAATAGGAATTACATAAACAGAATACCACAGCTCAGTTACACATCCAGAACATACACCATCACCAAACAAGGAATCAAAATTTAGAAACCAGAAGACAATAATTAAACTGGGAACCCCAAAAGCCAAACTTGGAATGTACAACAACACTGTAGAAATAAAAAAAACTATAAATTAATTTCCTCTTGTACTAAACAAAGCGCTGACGTTATTGATGCACATTTCCCAGAGCTGACATATTCCAGTTAATAAATTCAAAATAAAGAGAGATTTTTCTACATTTTGTGCATTTTTTTCAGTTGCAATTGTTCCAGCCACTTTCTTCTGGTTTCTTCGTGCTATCTACTAACTCTCCATCGTCTGCTGTCCATTTGTCCTTTCTTCTCTCTTCTAGTTTTTTTTTCCATTCTCCCTCTACATCTGCTTTAACATACTAATCTTTCTCCTTTTGCTCTTTCCTCATTCCTATTTCATCCACTCAAATTTTACCCCTCCATCCTCAATCCCCACTTACTCTCCCAATACCTGGCCAATTGTAGATTTGTCTTCCCTCCCACACAAAATATTTTACCCCTCTCCATTTCACTCTCCCAGCTCCATCCCATTCTAATCCTCCCCCAACATCAGCTCCCTTTTAGTTCCAGCCCCACACAGCACCCGCTCCCTTCTAGTCCCTGCATCAGCCCATTTTCAGTCCTAGCCCCCCATCAGCCCATTTACAATCCTAGCTCCCCCCATCAGCCCATTTCCACTGCTAGCTCCCTCCCCTCACAGCCCATTTCCATTCCAAGCCCCCCTCCCCATCAGCCATTTGCAGTTCAAGCCCCCCTTCCACTCGGCCCATTACTAGCCCCCCCATACCCCATTACCAGTCCTACCCATCACCCCATTACCAGTCCTACCCATCACCCCATTTTCAGTCTTATCCCTCATAGTCCATTACCAGTCCTAACCCTGCCATCACCCCATTTTCAGTCTTACCCCCTCATAGGCCATTACCAGTCCTAACCCCCCCATAGCCCATTACCAGTCCTAGCCCCCCATCAGCCCACTTGCAATCTTGCCCCCCCCATAGCCCATTACCAGTCCTAACCCCCCTCCCCCCCATCAGCCCAGGTAGATTTTAAAAAATCCAAACTTGCTGCTGCTGCTGCCGCCGCCGCCGCCGCCGCAGTATCAAGCGTCCCGCGGGCCCCTCTGCCTGGCAGAGTCCTCTCCTCCCTGCAGCATCAGCTCCAAAAGCGACGGCTTTCAGAGCTGCGAAGAGAGAGAGTTTCTCTGAAAGCCGCCGCTTTTGGAGCTGATGCTGCAGGGAGCAGAGGACTCTGCCGGGCAGGGGGGCGCCATGGGACGCTTGATACTGTGGTGGCAGCAGCAGCAGCAAGTTTGGATTTTTTTTTTACTCTACCGGCCAGCTGCTTAACACGCCGGGCCAAATGCATCGCAGGCTGCACAAGATGCTCTTGCGGGCCGTGTGTTTGAGACCCCGGCTCTAGTGAGACCGTCCATGTCTATTCCTGCCCCAGGGCATGAATAGCTGCCAGTAAAGCTCTCCTTTTGCCATCAGGACACCTGGAGGGCCTAGAGAAGAAGGTAGTCCCTTACCTCCTACACTTTTCATGATGATAAGGAAAACAGGGAAACAAAGACCCTTGTTTTCTGTTCGGCATGCTGATTCACCCCTCCGCATGCAAATAGCTTGCACGGATGTGCATTCAGCATAAGATAGACATCTCTGCCCCAAGTCTTTGTAGCTGGGAAATCTATACAGATGCCAGCACAGCTGTCCATTTTACGGACATCCAAGTTTTCAAATGTTTTGCCCTGGGTGTCATTTCTAAAATGCCACTTCATAATATCCAGATTTAAGGAGAAAGAGGTCTTTAGCAATGATAGAAAATTTAGGCTTCCGGTAATTGAAAGATGTTACATTTTAGCGCCATCATCTTGTGATAACATCCTACCTTTTTAAGAAGAGGGTGAAATTAATTGCTGCTTTCCACCTACACAAGTGGCAACTGTACATATGGACGTCACCTAATGGATTGTACAAAAAACAAATTGACCAAATCTGTGGAAGTCAATGATGGAAAATCTCTATAACATCAACAAAGACAAAACCTGGAGCTGACTGATACAGATCACCATCTACTAGTATGCAAACTCGAGCTAAATCTAAAAAAAAAGAGCAAGCCACTTATGAATACAGTTTATCGCTGGAATTTAAAAACTGCCTGTGAAATAGATTTGTTGCTTTAGATACAAATGACAGAGAACCAGAAGAGTTATGGGATGACATAAAGAAAGGTGTACCCGAAGAAAGTGAGAAGTCTCTACAAAAGGTGGAAAAGCAAAAACAGTCAGAATAGATGCATGCAAGGAAATAGAACCAGAAACTATTAGAGGAAGAACAAGATCAGCTTTCCTAAAGCTGCGAGAGTTAAAGAAAAAAAATTCCAGCCTTGAAATGGAATGTTACATGATGCTCAAGGATCCATGTTGAGAAGATCAAGAAAAGGTGGAAAGAATATACAGTCATTATACCATAAAGATCAAGTGGACCAACAGCTGTTTCAACCTTTACATTATGATCAGGAACCACTGGTGATTGAAAGAAGAAGTCGAAGCAGCATTGAAAGCCTTATTAAAGAACAAAGCACCGGGAATTGATGGCATTCCCATTGAAGTATTACAGCAATCAGATGTGGCTGTTACCATACTTACAAGGCTCTGCTGGGAAATTTGGAAGAAAACATCATAGCCAATTGACTAGAAAAGATCTGTGTTTATACTAATACTGAAGAAAGGTGATCCAACTGGAAATTATCGCACAATCGCTGTGATTCCACATGCCAGCAAGATTCTATTTAAGATCATTCAACAGAGACTACAGGCAGTTCTTGTTCCAGAAATGGTTGAAGTGCAAGCATGGTTCAGGAAAGGGCGAGGAATGAGAGACGACATTGCGGATGTGAGATGGATCCTTGAAAAGACAAAAGAATACCAAATGGTTATCTGTGTTTTATTGACTTCAGCAAGGCTTTGGACCATGTAAACCATGAGAAACTCTGGGGCACATTAAGAAGCACGGGTATACCAGAACACCTGATAGTTCTCTTGTACAGCCTTTAGATTGATCAAGAAGCAACAGTTCGAACAGAACAAGGAGAAGCAGAATGCTTTAAAATCAGCAAAGGTGTACGACAAGGCTGCTTACTTCCCCCTACCTGTTTAATTGATATGCAGAACAAATCATCAGAGAAGCAGGGTTGTATGAAGACAACCGAGGTGTGAAGATTGATGGAATACTCATCAACAAACTTTGCTATGCTGATGATACCACATTACTGGCTAAAAGTGAAGACGATCTGAAACGTTTGCTTCTCAGGATCAAGGAACATAGTCTTAAAATGCGTCTACACCTTAACGTAAAGAAGACAAAGATCCTGACAACTGGCAAAATCAATGTTCATTGTTGATGGAGAAGAAATTTAAAATAGTTGATGACTTTAAACTGCTTGGATCAATCAGTAAAGAATGACAAGCAGTCAAGAAATCCAAAGACGCATTGCTCTGGGCAGAATGGCTATGAAGGACCTAGACAATAGTCTCAAGAACAGAGATATTGCTCTCCATACAAAGATATGACTTATCCATTTTCAATAACATCATATGGATGCAAAAGTTGGACACTAAAAAAGATGGGAGAGAGAGATCATTAGAGAAGGACATCATGCTTGGCAAGGTTGAAGTTCAACGCAAAAAAGGAAGGCCAGTAATGAGAAGGATAGATACAACAATGGCAGCTATGGATGCGACTCTATCAACAATGAGCCACCTGGCTGAAGAACGAACACAGTTTAGGACAATTATCCAGCGGGTCCCCATGAGTTGATACTGACTCAATGGCACAGCAACAACAACAACAACATGGGCATTAAAAGTTATTTGAGCTTTTAAAGTACAGTTTACACAGGATATTAGCATTTCAGAAAAATATATATAGCCCCTTCTGCATACTGGCCTGCAAGGCTAGTCCAAACATTAAGAAAACTAGGCGGTTGCCTGGGGTGGCAGAGAGCCAGGCATTTAAAGCTAACCAATAGATTCTGACAGCTGGGGGGGGGGGTGTTGTAAGACTATAAGGTTTGTCTAGGATTCAAACACCTTGAATCAACTCTGGGGTCAGCCACTGCTGGCCTGACAGCAAGTTTATGTTGTCTGGACTGCTTGACCACTTCCACAAGGATGAAAAGGAAATAGTGATTTTGCAGAACGGAGTCTCACGAGCATGCCTCTCTAGCTGTCCAGTCCAGATATTCAGGATGGTTGTTCCCTGCTGAGACTCACTGCTGTGCATATTTTCACAGCTCTGAATCTTGCCGGTAATGCCAGTGTTTGTTTCCAATTGACTGGATAAACTGAGGCACCAGCAGATAGTAAATGACCCCCCCCCCCCCCTAACATCACGTCTTTAACAGTGTTACCTTCTGCAGGGTAGATAATGTGTGATAAGGATGCCAGTGCTAACTGGAAGTAATGAGCCTCCCCTCCTCCCCCCAGCGCCTTGCTGAAAGTCATGCAGTTGAAGCAGGCACTTTGACCTAGGTCCACCAGTTCTTCTGGTTTATATTGCTTTAAACATTGGACTACACGTCTTCTGTCTCTGAAAAATCCCAGAGAATTCAGCAGGTGATCTGTGCAACACTAGTAAACAAGTGATCTGTACACAAGCTTCTGGGAAGTCCTCCCAAATCCTGGATCACTTTTATACAGGTTTGTTTTCATAAATCCTTTCACAAGGATAGCAATGGGCACTTTCTCACTTTCGGGCTGACTTTGATGCCTTGCGATTAGGCTGGATTGTCAGTTTTGTACATTGAGCACAGTGCTGGATCTGGTTAAAAACAGGATCCCCCGACTCCCCTAGAATACTATCTTAAATTGGCTTCCTGGAGGATCTAGCTTTTAAGCTACTTGACAGCAGGGATTTAAACATGTCCCGTTGCTGGCGTGCAGCGCCAGTCATGTTTCTATGCCAGAAGTGAAAGAGTCAATTTAGATCTGGCAGATTCGGAGCTGGATCCCGTGGATCTAACTTGATTCTTTCACTGCTTGAATAGAAACATAAGATATGCCATACTGGGTCAGACCAAGGTTCATCAAGCCCAGTATCCTGTTTCCAACAGTGGCCAATCTAGGTCATACGTACCTAACAGTTTCCCCAAAAGACACAGGTTACACAATGCATTGATATCCTGGGTCCCTTCTTAATAATGGTTTATGGACCTTTCCTCCAGGAACTTGTCCAAACCTTTTTTAAACCCAGCTTACAACTAACAGCCTTTACTTCATCCTCCGGTAACAAATTCCAGAGTTTGATTACACGTTGAGTGAAAAAAATTTTCTTTTATTAGTCTTAAATAGTTTTACCCTGTAGCTTCATTGCATGTCCCCTAGTCTTTCTATATTCTGATAATGTAAACAATCGATCTACGTTTACCCGTTTCACTCCATTCATTAATTTATAGACTTCAATCATATCTCCCCTCAGCCGTCTCTTTTTCAGGTTAAAGAGCCCTAACTTTTTTAGCCTTTCTTCATAGGGGTATCCTTCCATCCCCTTTACCATTTTGGTGGCTCTTCTCTGAACCTTTTCTAATAACGCTATATCCTTTTAAGATACGGCGACCAGAATTGCACACAATATTCAAGGTGCGGTCTCACCATGGAATGATATAGAGGCATTATAATATCCTTTGTCTTATTTTCCATTCCTTTCCTTATGATACCTAGTATTCTATTTGCTCTCTTGGCTGCCGCTGCACACTAGGCCAAGGGTTTTAACATGTTATCCACAATGATGCCTAAATCTTTTTCCTGGGTGGTGGTTCCTAATGTGGAACCTTGTATTGTGTAACCATAGTTATTCCCTTTTCCAGGTCATTTATGAATATGTCAAAAAGCAGCGGACCCAGCACAGATCCCTGGGGTACACCACTATTTACCTTTCTCCATTGGGAAAATTGGCCATTTAGCCCTACCCTCTGCTTTCTTTCTTTTAACCAGTTCCTGATCCACAATAGTACACTGCCTCCTATCCCATGACTCTTTAGTTTTGCCAAAAGTCTCTGATGAGGGACCTTGTCAAAGGCTTTCTGAAAGTCCAAATACACTATATCAACTGACTCACCTTTGTCTACCTGTTTTATTAACACCTTCAAAAAAACATAACAGATTAGTAAGACAAGATCTTCCTTGTCTAAAGCCATGTTGGCTGTCTCCCATTAAGCCATGACTATCTACATCTTCAGCCATTTTGTTCTTTATGATCGTTTCTACTATTTTTCCCGGTACTGACATCGGGCTCACCGGTCTGTAGTTTCCCGGATCACCCCTGGAACCCTTTTTAAAAATTGGAGTTACGTTCGCCATCTTCCAATCTTCAGGTATTACAGATGATTTTAATGATAGTTCAGAGATTTCTAATAGCAGGTCTGCAATCTCACATTTCAGTTCTTTCAACACCCTTGGATGTATATCATCCGGTCCAGGTGATTTGCTACTCTTCAGTTTATAATACATCTTCCCGATGTATCGATATTTCCTTCAATTCTTCCGCACCTTTAAATACTGCTTCAGTCATGGGTAACATCCCTACATCTTCCTCAGTAAAGACTGAAGCAAAGAATTCATTAAGTGTCTCTGCTATCGCCTTGTCGCCTCTTAGTGCCCCTTTAACCCCTCTATCATCTCATGGACCAACTGACTCTCTCACAAGTTTTTTGCTACGAATGTACTTGAAAAAGTCTTTATTATGCGTTTTTGCTTCCGCAGCAAGCTTCTTTTCAAATTCTCCCTTTGCTTGCCTTATCAATGCCTTGTATTTAACTTGCCAGTGCTTGTGCTGTTTCCTGGTTTCGTCATTTGGCTCTTTTTTCCATTTCCTGAAAGATGCTTTTTTGATAACAATAGCCTCTCTGACCTCACCTTTAAACCATGCTGGCAGTTTTTTTGGACTTCCTTCCACTTTTCTTAAAATGTGGAATACAGCTGGTCTGGGCTTCCAAGATAGTGTTTTTCAACAACACCCAAGCTTGATGTAAGTCTTTAACCCTTGCAACTGCTCCTTTTATTTTTTTTCTTAACTATTTTCCTCATTTTATCATAGTCTCCCTTTCGAAAGTTAAAAGGTAGTACTGTGGATTTCCTTACTATTCCTCCTCCTCTAATTAAATCAAACACAATCATGCTATGATCACTATTGCCAAGTGGCCCCAACACCCTTATCTCTTGCACCAGATCTGGTGTTCCACTAAGGACTAGGTCCAATATGGCTTCCCCTCTGGTCGGTTCATGAACCAGCTGCTCCAAGAAGCAGTCATTTATTTCATCTAAGAACTTTCTCACTAGCATGTCCTGCCTGGATACTGACCCAGTCGATACCGGGGTAATTGAAATCACCCATTATTATTACTGTGCTGTAACTTTTGTTAGCTTCCTTGATTTCTTTGAGTATGTCATCATCCATTTGTTCATTCTGGCCAGGCGGTCGATAGTACACTCCCACTGCCATCGCCTTGCCCTTTTTACATGGAATTTTAATCCATAGAGATTCTACAGCAAATTGATATCCTGATACTGCCCACTGGCACCTCCCAGAGGTTTTTCTGCCTGCAGAGCCAGGACATTTTTAAATCCATGCTGTCAAGTAGATAAAAGCCAGATCCAGAGGATCCCACAGTGCCTAGGGCCAGTGACCAAAGTTTTTAAATTATGGGCCCCAAATTACAGTTCTAAAAGGCCCTCGGAGTTGAGACAGTGCATTTTAAAAGGTATATGACAAACTATAAGTTGGGCTCCCTTCATGTTTGGGGAGGAGGACACATTTCATAGGACCTAAACAGAATTTATGCTACTGCCTAGGCCCTATGAAAAAGTTTTAATTCCAAAAAAATCTCAAATAACTAAAAAAATAATGATAAAAGAAATCAAGCTTCTTAATTTACTTTAATTGAATTTACATTTTTTTTTTATTTTATTCTAATACATTCTGGTGTCTATACATAGGCAAGTGGATTTAATTAAATCTTCAGTCATCAAACCTCTTTCAGGTATAATATGAAATTCCATTTGTGACGTAGATCATTTCTTTATTTAGCATTCAGATTACAGGGATACCCACCAAAAATAGGCTATCTTTACTCTACAGTTCTCTGGCTCTGGCCTATAAGCAGCGTTAAGACAGTCAAAATTATTGTGGAAAGCTGAAATAGATCTATATTGGGGACCCTATGAGGGTGCCCAGGACCCATGAAGGCTTTAATTGGTTCTGCCTCAGGGCTCTGCAGTATCCTGCTGAATCTCTGAGAGGGCTCGACGTTGTTTACTGCTGGAACAGGAGAGCAGCAGGCCCAAGTTGTTTGGCTGAGTGCTGTGTTGCTAAGAGCCTCTGCAACGAATGACCATACCCCCAAGGCACAGTATGCGAAGGCCTGTTATTTATACAGTTCCAGTCCAGTGGGAATTTCACTGGCCAACTGAGATGTGACTGTAGCACCTACTTAGAAATATGGGAACAAGTAAAGATTGATCTGTTTTGGCTTGCATTATCCTGCACTAATAGGTGATTTGTTTAGCCACCTCTGGGGCGGACCATTTGGTAAGCGACACACTATTCATATCTTGAGGCGCAGCTGTTGCAAGACACATCGTAGAATGCAACACGTTAGCTTTAGTAACATGCACTGGCTCTAACAAATAGCTATCTGAACAGTCTTTGTGACAGATTAAATATTTCCTTATAGCCTTGCATGATGTGCCTAATCAATGTAGCTATGCCACACTTACACATACTGTATTAGTAGCTGTTGTATTGTCCATCGGTTGCCTAATCCCTACACTGTGACAAATAGTCATTGTGACCGCATTTCATATCTACTGTGAGGATTTATATTTGCTACATTTTTTAAAGAAATCCCCCAAGGAAGTGTACAGGAAGTGTAACCGCACAAGTTAAAATGCGGTGTCGGTATGGCCATAATAAAATATACAATTAGAACAGCATTGTAATAAAACTTTCATATATACGTTGGCGGGGGCTTGCTTATATAATGTTTGTCATTTTTACATATTGATATATTACATTCTTTGTTTTCATAAACCATTTTGAGTGACTTTTTTTTTTTTAATTGTGAGCAGTGCTAAAATCTTATAAATTAAACAGACAGGTGTGTTATGTTTTATCGACTTATGGGGAGACGGAATGTGCGCTAAAGCAGGCAGACTAAGCTTTCTTGTCCCATATGCTTGATTCTACTTTATCCTTTGTCTTTTTTTTTTCTCCATTTCTTTCCACGCCATTTAAGAAAATAGGAATTCTTGATGTTCACAGACTGCTCCTATTCAGTAATTCTGTTTCTACCTAGTACGTAGGGATTTGTCTGCGAGATGAAATCCTGATTATTGTGCAGTTTAACAGAAGTAATCTCTCTTTCTCAACTTCTCTGACAGTTCAGCCCTCGGGGCATGCTTCTCAAATCCACAGATATCAGCAAGATCGCCGCTCCGCTACATGTGTTGTGTGCAAGAACACTGTTCTCCTTGCTTGTAACTTGCCACAAAGACAGATGGAAAATGGGCTTTACTTTTTTTTTTTTTTTTTTGCCTTGTCGCATCCCTGACCAGGATAGTCTTTCAGAGCAAGGATGAAAAACATGTAAAGACACATTTAAATAGTATGTGGAGGTTGTGAGGTATTCAGTTCCGACGGTATTGTAGAAACGGCTCTTCTAAAATACACAGAAGTGCAGGAACGCTCAGAGATTTCGTTACACACAGCTAGAAGAGCATTTCACAAATATACGTATGCAGGGCATACATTCCAGGGGCTCCCAATGTCACCGTGTGTCCCCCCTCCCCTCTTTGTGTGGCGCGCCGCCTCAACTCTTGTAATTTCATAGCAGCCCCGGCAGCTGTTACCGACTGGGCTGAAGTTTTGCAGTGCGGCTGTTAGCGTGAGACTTTGGCCCAGTAGGTAACAGCCACCAGGCCTATTGCAAACTTACAAGAGTGGAGACGGTGCTGCAGACATAAGGCAGCGTGGAAAACTTACTTTATCACCACTGTGTGGGCCCCCTCCTCACACACACATTGTGGGGGGCTACTTGGTGCAATTTATGCCACTGTACACACGGGGCAAAATCAGCCGTGGAAACTTGGCAGCTTACACACACAGGTGCTGGCATGTTGCAATGTGCACATGGAAATCCTGGCACTTACATGTGTATCTGAGTCATTTAATGAACCTATACATGGGAGATGGTGTTAACTACAGAGGACTCTATCTTCACCTCATTTCAAGCTGAAGGGGGAAATAAACTTTGAGGGATTAAGGGGGATTTGCTTTTCTGAAAGGAAGGCCAAAAGGAGTGCTTTTTAAATATCTATATGTCTCAGAGAGTTGTAAATCTGGAAATGGATAATTTTGGACTTGCATGTGCCACGTGTATTCAGCGCCATATCTAGTTCTCTGCAAGCAGTGCAGCTGCACAGGGCATAAAAGATTAGGGGCACATTTTGGGTTGCCGGCCTCGGCTGTCCCCCATGCTGTAGGCCGTTGCCCTGCCGCTGCCCCTCTTTGTGTTTTCTTGTCAGCAGTGGTGCCAGCAGCAGCGGAGCAGACCTGACCTCAAATTTAAAAAAACACACAAAAAAACATGCAGGTCTGGTACCTCCCTCCCTCCTCTGACATAAGTCGTGTCAGAGGAGGGAGGGAGGGAGGGACCAGACCAGCCATTCAAATGTAGAGTTGCAAAGACCTGCATTTGAATGGCTGGTCTGGTTCCTCCCTCCTCTGATGCGAACCTATGTCAGAGGAGGGAGGGATCAGATCTTTGAAGTCAAAAATCCCAGGTGTTTTTTTTTTTTTTGGGGGGGGGGTGTTTTTAAATTTGAATTTAGGTCTGTTCTGCTGCTGCTGCTGGCACCACTGCCAATGAGAAAACACAAAAAGTGGCGGCGGCGGCGGCAGAGCAAATTCGGGCAGGCAGCTGGCTGGACACGGAGGTGTGGGTAAGATGGGGAGATTGGCACACCCTGCCCCATGTGCAAGTCACACAGGATGCAATTATGGCTTGGTATGGCCCTGTGTGTATTTATCAAATATGTATGTCCATCATAACTCACTCTTGGCTCTTCCCCCAAAGCACACCCCTAAGAACGTCTACATGAAGATACGTAAACATAGGCGCACGCGTTTATGCATGTGTGTTGTCTTACAACTTTATAAAAACACTTTTCTGCATGCAAAACCAGCTCTATTAAATTACCTCCAATGGCGGTAATTCCATAATGAGCCACGTACATTTGCACACCATCAATGCGCCTAAGTCACCTATTTCCAGTGACTTACATGCGGGGGTGGGCATTTACATGCGAAGTTTGAGATTGCTGTTTTGTAAGTATGCGTGTCAGGGTGATGGTGCATACTTTTGAAATGAGCACGCACTGGGGCAGAGTACAGGCAGAGTGCAAATTTATGTGCATAAGTTATGGAATAGTCTAACATGCATATTTCATACAATCTAGTCATGGGGGTTTATACCTGGTTTAGGATTAGTGTAAGTGGTCGTGCCTAGATTTGGCATGCATATCTCACCACTAAAGTAAAATACGCACGTACTTTTAGAGAAAGAGATGCCAAATACATGTGTAGCAACGCATGCTCAGCTAGGCAGCTCTTTATGGAATTGCTCTCTGTGTTTTAGGAAACTCCTTCCATATGCTTTCAGGGAGACTATGCAACGTCCTTGGACCTTTACTTTAAAAAACAAAAGCTGAAAAGTATAGTGTGACAAAATGGCGCGTCCTCCTTTCCTCCATGTGCATGCCCTGGCCCGTCTGTGTGGGAGATTTGATTGAAACAGTCATGGTCCAATGTGATTCAGTAGGGCAGCACAGTATGTGTAGTTGTATGGCCCTATGGACTGATGGTGTACATGAGGTGCACAAGTGTGTGTGAATCAATGGCATGAAATGCATATCTCTTTCTTTGGGGAGAGTTTAACTGTTTATCTATGAAGATGTGAGGTTGGTTGTCAGAGCGGGGGGAGGGGGAGGGGGAGGGATGTGTGTGTGTCATTTGTGGCTGTGGCACGTGGGCTTCTCTCTCTTGTGCTATTATCCTTCCTACCTTTCAATACTCTGCATTCTCCCTCCTTCCCCTCCATCAAGACATGCATGTTCCCCTTCCCACCAATTTTCTCTCTCTCTCTCTCTTTCTTCTCCAACTGTCTTCCTCCACCTCTGTCCTTTCCCTTCTGCTCTGCCCATGTCCCCTCCTCTCTAACCCCACCCCTTACCTTGATGCTCCACCCTTTCCTTTCCAGCCTCCTGACATTTTAAGACCACAGTTCCCATCAGCTGAGAGCTCTCTTTTCTGCCACAGTGGCAGCCTTGGATCCTTCTTGCTGCCAGCGGGGGATGGAATCCCCATTGGCAGACATGGCACTTTTTAGTCATGATGGCAGTCTTGGGTCATTGTCCACTGGTGGGGGATTGAGTACACACTGGTGGACACTCTGCTTTTTAGCCACAGTAGGGCCAGCAGCAGCCTCTGGTCCTTTATTTCCACCAGTGGGGGGTCCCTGCAGAAAGGTATGCTCACAGCTGCCAGCAGAAGATCCTTTTTTTAATACGGAAGCACAAATAAAGCTATTGGTGCAGCCAGACAACTTCTTAAACAGAACCAAGCCCTCGACAATAGGTGCCTTTTGAGCCCTTTCCAGATGGGCAACTGAAATAGTTGTTATGCTCTTCACATAAAGAATTCTGAGGTTCCAATTGCACAGAAATATGTGGGTGCAGATCACTCAAATAATGTGGGACCAGACCAGATAAGGCCTTAAAAAGTCATAATGATAATCTTAAACTAATACACACACACAGTACCTCAATAGAGACCAATATAACTTTTAACATTGAGGAAGCATGATCTGTTGCTCTTAACCCACCCACAAGGCTGGTAATAGTATTTTGGATGAGTTGTAATCTCTTCAAATGTATCGCAGGAAGCCCACCATAACCACCATTACAGTAATCCAGCCCAGAACCAACAAGACCCTGGGATGCAGTTGCCAAGTCAGCTTGTGACCAGAACAGTGTTCATTTTTTTAAAATCCTTAGTTGTATAAAGATGATATGATCGAAGTGTAGAATCGAACAAATCCCCTAAATCATGAGCAGAAAGGTTCAGAGGGCGAACACTGCCATCCAACGTTATCTGAAAATCAGGTGGTGGTTTATTATTCCCAGTCCACAATATCTTTGACTTCATTGGTTGTTCATAAATTGAAGTTGAAATCTTAGCAAGAGAGACCCATGCCAAACATTTATTGTAATCGTCTCCTCAGAACTTACCCTTTTATTTGGCCAAACGATGATAATGAATTCTTACTGTCCTTTGCGCTGCCATATTCTTTCTTTTTATTGTTCCCAATAGCTCCGCACTTGCTGGTTTTCAGCGCAAGAAGAAACTGGGCTTGAGATGAAGTAGGATGTAGGATCTATCTGTTGAACAAAAACAAACTATGCACTCCTCTTAGTCTGGCCAATTTTGTTTAGCAGTGACCTGGAAGACCGAGGATGAGTAGACGAGCAGAGACCGATCCTTCAGCATGCATAACATACTTGTTTCCTTGTCTATTGCCATAACTGGTTTTGTTTTGCTTTTGTGGGTGTGTGTGGGTGGGTGTGTTTGATCATTTTCCTCTTGCTCCTTTGGACTTCTGTTCAATCGCAACCAGCTTCTCTTGGGCTGTGGACCATTAACCTTCACACCACCACCCAGGGATTTCATTTTGTAAAGTCCATAGCGACTTACACAACAGTCCTAAAATACAAAATGAAATCGGAAACAAACATACAAATAATACCCCAACCCTCTTCAGCCATAGGACTGTTTACGCTATCAGAGTATAGAAAGACTAGGGGACATGTAATGAAGCTACAGGGTAAACTAAGACAAATAAGAGAAAATATTTTTTCACTCAACGTGTAATCAAACTCTGGAATCTGTTACCGGAGGATGTAGTAAGGGCTGTTAGTATAGCTGGGTTTAAAAAAGGTTTGGACAAGTTCCTGGAGGAAAGGTCCATAAACCACTATTAAAAAGGGACCCAGGATATCAATGCTTGACCCAGTACAAGCATTGTGGAACCTGTCTTTTGGGGATATTGCTAGGTACGTATAACCTAGATTGGCCACTGTTGGAAACAGGATACTGGGCTTGATGGACCTCGGTCTGACCCAGTATGGCATGTCTTATGTTCTTATGTTCTTATGACTAAGCCACGCTTTCACATGCTTCTGGAAAATCTTAAAACGGGACATCAACCGCACATTTCCGGGCCAAGAATTTCACAGCATTGGAGCCATTAGTGCAAATGCTCAATCCCAGATCACTTGTACATTTTCCCATTTCCTGATGGGAGTACTAACCTGCAATTGATCATGGTTATAACCCAGACAGCGATGCAATAGGCCTTTAGTCAGGGGGCCACAGAACCTGATAAATATGCACCTTGGGTGCAGCCACAAGGTGTCACTGTTGGAAAAGAATTGACGCCTTTCCCTAAATCCCCAAACTCCCAAACTGTAAATATGTAAATAACCTGAAACACATGCAAATATGTATATAAATCTGCCTCGGCAGCTTGCAAGTTGTAAATACGTATATAACCTCACAAATATCAAACTGTATAATTCCAGTTCTGTGTTATGTAAATGTACAAAATGTTTGCTGTGTAAAGTTCCATGTAAACCGCCACTGATCGCTGGAAGAAGCGGTATATAAATGTAACCAAATAAATAAAATAAACTGCTCTGAGGAACAGAAGCCTGGCTCACGAATTGGAACCAGGTCTCCTACATTTATTTTATTTATTTATTTAACAGCTTTTATATACCGCGCTATTTGTCATCAGTGCGGTTTACAGTGAACAAAATTGTACTCGGACATAGAGATCTAGTCAAGTTTACAAGTAACAGGGAGTAAAAACAGGAGTTAACTGGGGAATAGTATACAGTAGTACAACATTTAACAAGGCAACTATTTACAACGCTTTAGCAAAGGTTGACAAGGCATTTCTATCGAAAGGAACTCTAATTTGGTATAGCCTGAGATATGCGCTAAAAAGAACTACTTGCTTAACCATGGTCATTTGTTTGGGTTGAGGGGGGCGCATTGCAGTGGGAGAAGTGTTGAAAGAAGAGGTGGGTTTTTAGGGATTTTCTGTATTGTGATATCTTTCAGCAGTCTGATGTTGGTAGGCAGCTTGTTCCAGCATCTGGGGGCGAAGGATGCAAATGCTCTGTTGGTAGTTGTCTGGTTGCATTTTACTAGTTCTTTTGGAACCGAGAGTATATTTTCGGCTATAGGTCTTCTAGACCTCTTGTTTTGAGTGTGGATAATGAGGTTCGATATGGACGATGGTGAGATTTTATGGAATGCTTTGAAGGTCATGAGGAGCACTTTGTAAGATATCCTACAGATTATCGGGAGCAAGTGAAGTTCCATCAGGATGTGGGTTATGTGTTGTCTCCTTGTAGAGCCACATAGTACTCTGGCTGCTGAGTTCATAGCCAGCTGTAACGGGTTTAGAGTGCTCTTAGGTAAGCCATGTAGTATAATGTTCGCATAGTCAAAATGTGGGGTGACTAGAGCTTGAAATGTTGTGCGGAAGTCATTAGGTTCAAGCATGGGTTTAAGGTGTCGGAGAATCTTGATCTTGTGATAGATGGACTTCACTGTGCATTTTATATGCTCTTTGAATTCTAGACGTTGGTTCAGTATGACACCTAGATAACGAATCGTAGATTTGACTGGTAAATCAGCGTCTCTTACTCTAAGTGTCAGTGGAGGAGAGAAGTCTTTATTCCTTGTGACAATAAGGACTTCTGTTTTTTTAAAGTTGATTCGAAGGTTCTGCGTGAGCAGCCAATCAGCTATTGAATTGAAACATTAACAGGTGTGAATAACAGCACATCATCAGCATAGATAAGGCAAGATAATCCGAAGGCCTGAGTGATGTTGCAGATTGGCTGCATGTAGATATTAAAAAGCAGAGCTGATAGGGAGGAACCTTGTGGTACTCCTTGCTTCAGTTGAAATGGGTAAGAAGTATTGTTGCCGATCCGGACCTGTTGCCAGCGATCTTCCAGATAGGATCTGCACCAATCCCATGCAGTTCCTTGTATTCCCTTCTCATAGAGGCGAGCTAGTAGTTATTCATGGTCCACTGAGTCAAATGCTGCCACAATGTCTAGGAAGACCATTGCCACACCATTCGTGATGCTGTCGATAGCATTAATGAGAGTATTCATTAAAGAGGCAAGAAGTGTCTCAACTCCATGTGCATCCCTAAATCCATGTTGGCATGGGCCGAGTGGGGCTTCGGTGTCTATGTGTTGCTGGATCTGTCTCAGGATCGCCTTTTCTAGGATTTTGGCTAATAGTGGAATACTTGAAATTGGCCGGTAAGAGTCCTCCTTCTTTGGGTCTAGTTTATTATTCTTCAGTAGTGGTCGTATGGATGTCTGTTTGTTTGAGGGCTGATGGGAAGACACCGGTGTTGAAAGACTGGTCCACTATGGCGGCTATATATGGGCTAAGCTCACCTCTCAATGCCTTAATCCAGTGGGCTGGACATGGATCATTTGGGGCTGTGGTGGTGTTGATGGTGGCTATGATGTCTTCGATGGTACTTGGTGATGGGGATGAAAATTTGTTGAGTAGGAATTGAATGTGGGTAGGTTGAGAGATTTCATTAGGGATAGTTGTTGTAATTTTGATCGCCTTTGACTGAATATAGTTAGCATATAATTGAGGTTGTATTTGTTCTTGATGTGGTGCGGAAGGCTCTCTGGATAGGGATTTGACTAACTGGAAGAGTTCACGAGGTTTGTTGAGTGATCGATTAAGAAGTCCAGCGTGGAATTCCTTTCTTTTGGCCCAGGTTAGATCGCGGTGAGATTTCAGATGAATTAGGTAAGTGTCCTGGTCGGAGGGGTTTAGGGAGCATCTCCATTTCCTCTCTAGTCTCCTAAGTCGAAGTAAAGAAGCTCGTAATTCAGGGGTAAACCAAGGAGCATTCCGTTTTCTGGGAGTCTTTTTGTTAGTGGGTTGATGGGAGGACAAATTGAGAGCACTGTTCCAGTTTATTACCATCTCGTTGATGCTGTCAGTTGGTTGAGTCAGTTTTGGGATAACTTGGGAAATGATTGTCTTTATTAAATGGTTTAAAACATGTGGGTTTTAGGGGAGGAGAGATATTTGTGCAGTTGCTTGCATCTTCCTTGGCTGGTATTGAAAACGTTATAAGGTTGTGGTCGGACCAGGGGACAGGAGTTATTGTGAGATCTAGCTGGCTGCTTGAGTCTACATCCATGGCTGGAGCGAAGATGAGATTGAGGAGGTTTCCTTGTTTGTGGGTGGGGCCATTTACGACTTGTTTATATTGTAGGTTTGTCATTGCTTCGATGAAGGTTGTGAGGAAGCAAGGTTGAAGTCTCCTTGAGCCAGTTGGGTTTGCTGGGGGCATTAGGATTGCAGGCGAGGTCAATTATGTCAGAGAACTCGTCGGCTGGAGCATTTGGTGCTCTGTAAACAAGGTTGATACTATTGACTTTATTGGAGATGGTTAAGGTGTTCAGGTGATGTGTGGCCTTGGTTAGAGTCATCCGATATTGTAATTCAGTTCTTGCTATTATGCAGACTCCGCCTCCTCTTCTATTTTCTCTGTTGCACGTGTAGATCGAGAAGTTGGGTGGGGTGAGTTGGTTTAATAAAACATTATCTGTATCAGAGAGCCAAGTTTCTGTGACCAATAGGATGTCTAGTTTAAGGTTGGTTATTAGATCAGTGATGACTGGCCATTTATTGCGGGCTGATCGTGCATTGATGAGAGCGCACTTGAGGTCTTGTCGAGTGGTTGTAGTGTTAGTTCTTTTGGCATTTGTTGTATCGAGTGAAACATGAAGTAGATGGGTCTGTCTCTTGTGGTATGGGTTCGGTGGAGATTGGTGTTGATCTTGGTAGGGTTTTCTGCTCCTGCTTTGATGTATGGGGATAGGATTAGAATTACCTGTTAGGGCATTAGAGTCGTGGAAGATATTAGAGAGGGTAAAGAAGAGTATGAGGGCAAGAGTAGAAGTAGCCATGGTGAAGTTGGTGTGGGGGTTGTGTGGCGGTGAACCTCGACAATGAATATATATTCAATGTGTTTAAATAATGCGTTATCAAACAGTTGTTTCTACTTAAGTAGTTGTATGGAACAGGCAAGAGGCTAGGAACACAATTGGTGGCTAGTACAAATATAGCTATAATTATGTGATATTATTATGACTAATTAGACTGTAGTTGAAGAGCTGAATCGGGATGTTACATATAACTGTAGCATAAATTAGATGATTGGTCGGTTATATACGAGATGCAGCGCTTAAAGTAAATGAGATACAATATAGAATAGCTTACAGCTTTGTTGTCTGGAGGGTGGTGTGATTCTTTGCAGGTCTAAATGAGGTAGGGTAGCTGGTTGAGGCTTTCTACACCTGGCGGTCCTGTTGCCCCGATTGGGCAGCTCGTCCTGGTGGGGGTGGCCTGGTGCTCCGGCCCGCTCGAGCCCCGCTGGGAGAGCAGTTGGAGGGCCGGAGTGCTACATGAGCGTGCAGTAAGGATGTGCATTCCCTTCACATGTATTTGGTTTGTTAGTGCATTGAAAAAGAGGGCCCCTTTTCCTAAAACTGAGCTCGAGCTATCTGTCACACAGCCCATAGGAATAATTAGCTCAAGCCAAGTGTTAGTACAAGAAGCACCAAAGTTTCCTTGTAAAATGAATTGAAAACATATTAATATGCGTATAATCAATTGCATGTTTTAAGGGTCTAACATGCATTTAAAATGTTTGATTAAAACAAATGTGTGATAGGAACCAAAACCTTTTTGTTTGTGTACATACGAAAGTGTACATCACCTGTCTCTGAGCCACTGGACCAGCCTCCACCAGAGTAATGTTAAACTAATGAACCGCAGACTGGATAAGTCAATAATAAAGGCTGTGAAAAATGGAGCTACTATTCTTCTGTGCAATTAATCACAAACCAACCATGTAGGAAAACAGAAGGTCAAGCACACCGTGAGAGAGGTCTGGAGGTAAAACAAAACATCAATATCTTATGAGACAGTTTTATTTATTTATTTGGTTTGCCTCTGAGTACATGAATTCCTGCTGGAATTCTGCCAACAAAATTCAGACTTCTGTGTCCACAGGTCTGACTTATGCAAAATTCTGCATGCCTTGTTTGTCAAAATAAAGCATATTGTTTTTGAATAATTAAAAATACAATGGAGAAAAAAAGCACAAATTTGAACTATTGTGTGCAGAATTCCAGCAGGTGTCACAGCTGGTAATAGAGAATGTGAGAGATTTTCTTGTAATGACAAATTCTATTGAGGGAAGTGTCTCTCTCTAAATGGGTAGTTTTGCACCCATATCAAGGCCCTCAGTGAGCAATACTGTTATTAATCTGCCATCTATGGAACTGACTTCCATGCAGCGTGATGTGTTATCTAGAGGACTCTGTTTTCTTCTGGGTCCCTTTTTTATGATGGATTTCAAAGTCGGCTTGCTATTGAGAAATTCATTAGATCTTTACTGTTAAAATTATATTTTGCTGATAGTTTTTCTTTTGTGGAAACATCAGCGGTATGACTCAAATCTACATGGGTCCCCCCTGGTCCTTGTGACCTGACTCTTCCGTATAAGAACCTGTTATTGCAGGATCTCGGGGAGTTTGAACGTAGACATTGGAGATTTCCTCCTAATTTATCAGCTGCTGAGACACAAGCCTTCTGAGACCTACAATTAAATGAGTCTATTACCATCAAACGGGCTGATAAAGGGGATGCTATTGTGATATTAGACATTGTTGATTATGAAAATGAAGTTTATTGACAACTTTCTAATGAAAATCACTACCGGAAGCTAACTTCTGATCCTGCTATGTTATTACAACAGGCGCTTTGTGTGATTACTGAGACAACACATGTATCTGGCTACTTGTCTGATAAAGAATTGGCTCTTCTCAATCCTAAGTTCCCAAGGGTAGCAGTGTTTAATTTACTACTGAAGATACACAAGGCTTTCATTAATCCCCCAAGATGGCTTATTCTCTCTAGCAGTGACGCCCTTAGAATTTGTGGGAAATACTTAAATTCTTTTTTAAGGGATGAAGTCCCTAATATACCATAATATATTAAATATACTGCACGCTTGCTGCAAATTTTGCAACAAGTGTCAGATGTCTCTTGTGTACAGTGTCTGACACTGGATGTCAATGCTCTATATACCTCTATTCCACAGAAAGAAGTTTTAAATGTTTTGCCATCTGTCTGGAATATTAGATCATGACCCCATCGAGTAGCTACATCTTTTCTGATGCAATTGGCCAATATTGCCCTGACGAGAAATTTGTTTATGTATAAATCTGAGTTTTTCCAGCAAATCTCTGGTACAGCAATGGGTGCCATGTTTGCCCCATCGCTGGCTAATCTTTTTATGTACTCGTTTGAGGCTGAATGGATCTATTCATCAATGTATATGCAGTCCGTTTTGGAGTGACAAAGATATATTTGATGATGTGTTCCTTTTGTGGAAAGGAACACATGATCAATTGTTGCTGTTTTATGATTATTTGAATTCATGCAATCCTTCTATTAAATTTGAGATGGTGTGTCATGAATCCTATATCCATTTTTTTAGATGCCTCTGTGGAGAAAACTGCTGATACCTTTCGTTGCCACCTTGTTCTCTAAACCTACAGACAGGAATATCTTGCTACAGTATACTAGCTTTCATCCTTGCTATTTAAAGAATAGTCTCCTGCATTGTCAATTGTTGTGGTGTAGGTGTATCTGTTCTATGGATTCGGAATTTAAAGTGCAAGCGAAGAAGATTAATGCAGAAATTCAGTGGACGAGGTTATGCGGATTCTGCATTGCACAGAGAATGTAGGCATGCATGGTATAATCACCATGATTGGCTGTTGCTATCGTCGTATCCAAGCTCTTCTGCGGTTCTTCAGTTGGGCTCTGTAATGTGCATTTTGCTCTACTCTGCCTTGTCCTGGTATTTGGCTGCATCTATCAAAACAGAAGTGGACAACACCTTCCCGAGAATACACCATATGGCCACATCAGCGGGCCATTTCTGCTGTGGCAAATGTGTCTGCTGTAAAGTCATGTAAGAAGGAACAGTTACTGAAATCAATGGACACTCCTTTTATCTAAGGTGGTTAACTTTGTGTATCTCCTTTTATGTGGTATATGTGATCCGCTGCCCCTGCTGAAAGTTTTATGTGAGCAAAACCACTCAACCACTTAAAATCCATATGTCTGAACATAAATATAGTCTGTCTAAGGGAAACACTATATTCAGAATCGGCATGTGTTCATAGATCTCCACTGTTTAGCGATCAGTCTTGTCCCCCCTAATGTTAGAGGAGGTGATCAAGGGAAGCTGCTGTTACAATGGGAGCAACGCTGGATATTTAAGTTGAATAGTATTGAACCGAATGGGCTTAATGAAAAGATTGAATGGGGAATCTATTTTTAGTTGTTTCAGGTTTTTTTGTAGTTGTTCAGTGCTTCTTGCTGGTGTGGTGGTGAAGCTTCACCTTTCTCATCCAGTGATTTGTGAAGTTTGATTCAATCAGGATTGGGCTGTTTTAAAGTGATGCTTCATCTTTCTTTTTTTTTTTTTCTTTACTGCGTTTTCGATTTGTTTTTTAGTCAGTGAGGGTTATTTCAATTTGATTGTTTTTTGATTCTTTAAAAATGGTGATGTCAGACGCTAACATTAGAAGCAGGAGCTTTTCTCTAGTCCAAACTGTATGCCCCTGAAGAAGCCCTAAGTGAGTGAAACAAGGATCTTTGTTGGGCAGTTTGCTCTTTATATGGGACATTGAAAGATGACTGAAACAGTATTGCTGTGCGTTTTTGATTGCTACGTTATAATATAGTTCTGTTCCTATCTAGAGCAGTGACATATGCCGGTTGGCCTTGAGCTGTATTGCGACAGCAGCAGTACAAAGGAAAGTCTTGTGACTTTTAATTTGATATATGATGTAGTGATGAGGTTTTTTTTTTTATCTTATTATAATTTAGCATACGGACTTTGTTGGTGGAAAAGTGTTTTCCATTAATTTGGTGGTTCTGTTTATTGAATAAAGTTTGGGGATTTTTTTAAGACCAATGATGCAATTTATACAGCTTCCTCTATGGTAGTTTTGCTGCGGGATACATTGTAGCTCTGAGGTCTTTTTCTCTCCTAATTAAAATTTGAGGTGCTGCTCTCTGCTAAGTCTCTTGGTGATATAATTCAATTGGGTTGAGTGTTTAGTATAGTTTATAAGGTAATAGATTGTAGCTAGGTTGTTTTTTGGTCTTATTGTTTGTTTTGGATATGTCATGCTAGTAATGAATCTCGCTCCTAAGCCAGGGTATGTGTATTATGATTTCTGTCTTTCAGATTTTCTGCCAATGCTTGCTGTAGTACTTGCATGTGTCAAAGAGGGCTTCCTTCTGGAGTTCAAAGGTGTGACTGGAAATTCTCCTTAATCAGACCCAGGATTCCCAAATACAGCGGGAAATATTTCTGTATCTTTCTGCACCATTTTCTTGGTCTCTACCTACATTTCTTGATACTTGAACTTCTCCCCCTCCACATGATTCATAGAATAATTGCTTGGAACAGACACCTCTATTATCAATGCCGTTCTGTTGTTTTTCTCCTGTCAAGTTTTCTCACATTCAACATTTTGTCCGTCAGAATGGGCATGTCACAAGTGATCATAACGTCTTCATTTTCCATAATTCTCTTAGGGTCATGGTTTGATGATATAGTGCTTACAAAGTTTCCAGTGGGTGAGATGTGCCACCTTGTTGTGCCTTTCTGTATAGAGAGATTCTGTCATCAGAACTTTAACCAGCTGCAAAATGAGAAATTGTTTCCAGCTTTTTACTTTGCTTCCTCTCCTGACTTTTTTCCCTTGTGCGTTAAACCAAACAAATTTAAACAAGTGCAACAGATGGTTAATGGAACTCACTCAAATGAAAGGAAGGTGATTAGCTGTGTGCCTCAAGGTTCGGTCCTGGGGCCGGAACTGTTCAATGTATTTGTGAGTGATATTGCTGAAGGACTGAATGGAAAAGTCTGTCTTTTTGTAGATGACATGAAAATTTGCATGAGTGGACTCCCCTGAGGGAGTGGAGAACATGAGGAAAGATCTACAAAAACTGGAAGAATGGTCTAATGCTTGGCAGTTAAGATTTGATGTGAAGAAGTGCAGTGTCATGCACTTGGGAAGCAGAAATCTGAGGAAATTGTATGCGATAGGGGTGAGAGGTTGGTGTGCATGGACCAGGAGAAGGACCTCTGACGTGATTTGTTTCTGAGGATCTCAAGGTGGTGAAACAGTGTGACAAGGTGGTGGCCAAAGCCAGAAGGCTGCTGGGTTGCATACAGAGAGGACTTACCAGCAGAAACGAGGATGTACTAATGCCACTGTACAAGTCACTGAGGCCTCACTTGGAATATTGTGTTCAGTTTTGGAGACCGTATCTCGCAAAGGATATAAAAAGGCTGGAAAGGGTTCAGAGAAAGGCGACCAAAATGATTTGGAGCCTGTGTCAGAAGACGAATGAGAAGAGACTTGAAGACCTAAATATGTACACTCCTGGAGAAGAGAAGGGACAGGGGAGATATGATTCAGACCTTTAAATACTTAGAGTATTAATGAACAAACAAACCTCTTCCAAAGACGGGGAAGCTGTAAACTAGAGGGGATAACATGAAACTGCAAGGGGGTAAACTGAGAGGCAATGTCAGGAAATACTTTTTCACTGAAAGGGTAGTGGATGCTTGGAATGCCCTCCCGATGGAAGTGGTGGGGGCAAATACAGTGACAGAATTCAAAATGGCATGGGATAGACACAGTGGATCCCTTTTTATAGTAACAGGATAAAATCAAAACAAACATAAGAGATAGTTAGTTATATCTCCAACAAACAGGGGTGCCCTACACGGCATGGTGGGTACACCCCTAAACAAAGGCATGTGGAGGGGCAACCTGCATGGAGCGGCAGGTGCACCTGCTCTTGACGCCTTGCTGGGCAGACTAGATGGATCATACTGGTCTTTATCTGCCATCATATACTATGTTACTATGGCTGTGAAGGTACCTAAGAATATCCAGTCATGCCCATGGAAATCTTCTCAATTTCATAAGCGAGGTTATTGTAATCCAATTCACAATGTATTTGCATCTTCAGGTAACTTCATCCTTATTTTGCATTATAATTCTCAAAAGGTAAAATATTTAGTCAGTCCCCTAAGTTATCAATTATGTGTGCTGATGTTTCTATCTCTGCCTACTTAAGTACAAGGTCCTCCCATTCAAACTGGAGATAGGAATATGCAGTAGACAAAGGAAATATTTTATCCTAAAAGGCACCATTATCATTTCTGTAGCCCCACTGAATATATGTAGCACTGCACTTGAATATTCTAGGACAAGTTGCTGGGGAGGTCAAAGGTGTAATAGTGGAACAGTGTTTGATCTCAGGTTTGCTTTGGTTGTTTTTTGTTGATGACAAAAAAGGAGCATTTCCAGAGCAGGGGACCTTCTTCAGGACACCAGACTGTAACTGGAAGATGCATAGAGCTTATGCGAGGTCAGCATGGAAAATCACCTGACTGCATATTCTATTGCTTCACTCTTTTCATTTTGGAGACCTTGCTGTGGATATCATTTGTGACAGATCAGAAGTAGTAGTGTTCTTAGTCTAACCCACATAGGGCCCAATTCAGAGATACGTCCTGAGCAGTAGGATGGGGAGAGCCGGCAGAAGGGGGCAGGCTGAGACAACAGGACATACAGGGCGATTCCGGTCACAGCCCTTTACGTCCTGCTGGGTCAAAGGGAACATTTATTTTATCTATTTATTTATTTATTTGGACAGCTTTTATATACCGCTGCTTCCAAGGATCAGCAGCGGTTTACATTATAACAAACAGAACAGGTACATTGAACTTTAAAAACTAGGAACATTTTACATTATAACAAATCAAATATCAATACAATTGATTCAGAACTTTATAAGCTAGTTTACATTATTACAGGTATTGTATAATGCAATACTAGTATAAATGTATTACAATATAACATAACATTATTGAACTATATTACAAATAATAGTTTACTTTAATAATTATATTAATGTGAGAAGAATACTTATATCATTTGAAGTTGTAGTTGATTCAAATTAATGTGTACCATTGGAGAGAGTAATTGATTCAGTTTATGGAGGTTGGGAAGTTATACCTGTTTCTCTATTGGTGTAGTATTGTGTGAATAGATGGGTTTTTAGTGCTTTCCTGAATGTTAGAAGATCTTTTGTTTCTCTTAGTTGATCTGGTAGATTGTTCCACAGTATCGGAGCAACTAGCGAAAAGGCACTGTTACTTGTTGAGTGTTTAGATTTATTCCACCTTGAAGGTGGAATAAGCAGCACTGGGGTCCCTGTCACCTGATCTAGGCCCCCGCTGGCCAGCCATGGATCGGGTGGTGGGGAAGAGGGGAGACTAAGCAGAGGGAGTCAGGGGTGCCTACAGGGAGGATGTCCACACAGGCGGCAAAGGCACACCAGGCCATCCACTGGCCCAATTCTGTGTACATCCCGTGGTCCAGAATCGGGTCCTAATGGGCCAGTTTTCCACAGGGACGCCCAGATAGGCCAGATGCCCCCCCCCTCTGAATTGGGCTCATAGTCACTTTACAATTTTGGAAATTCATAATTTTGTACAGTATACAGATTCCTGACACCTAAATAGCGGAGATCATTCATTATAGGTCAGGACTGGGTGATAGTGCCAGACCTTTAAAGGAAGGCTTAGCTCCTCTTTGCACCAGTGCTATAAGTATTTAAAACAAAAAGTTCCCTTGCCTAAAATTTCCTGTCCCTTAAAAAGTGTAAATGAAAATACACATACAGACAGTCAGTCAATGGATGGTATCCACATTGTGGAACAGTACTACAGGGCAGAGAAAGATTTTATGAGATTCAGAAAAAGGTTAAGGCTTTATATTTTCAACCAGCATATGGGACTGGTAGTGGTCTGAAATAATTTCTATTTATTTTTTATGTCATCTATGTATTTTTTAGTCTTTCTCTTATTTCCTATGTTTGTGCTCTGAGCTGCTTAGGAATTTTTGATTTGCACCATAGTCTATTTATTTATGTATTTACAAATAGTATATCTTGAGGCGTTCTGTTTTAGGCATCTATAACTAACTTGTTATCTTCAATTTCTAGAGTAGCTAATAAAATAAACATTTGTTTTGATGTCTCTTTTCTTAGATCCCCCTCTCCCAGTAATCGTTCCCCACCACTCTCCCTCCCCCTCCCCCTCCCCCTCCCTCTCCCTCTCCTTTCTTGCAGTGTCCTCCAGCACATCTTTAAAGTGGACAGTGGGGTCCGCAGCTGGGAGTGGGAGGAAGGAGAGTGGATGCACTTCAGCAGATGGAAAGCTAGCCGTGCTGGAAAGGGGGAAGGTAAGGGGGCAGGTTGAGAGTACTGGGGGTGGGGGGCACAAAGTCTATCCAGTGTTTAGCCAATAAAACCGATTTTAAATGGGGGGGGGGGTTCACCATGAGGGTGTGGGGTTTTTTAATCCAGTTAAAACCTAAAAATAGAGGCCCTAAATGCCTATCTATGATCCTTTATGGAATATGGGTCAATAATTGCTATGAAAATTACCGATTTTCCCCAGCACAGCTGGTATCTAATTACAGCCCACTTCTGGGAATCCAGACTTAATAAGCCCCTGAAGTTTCAGTTGTAAATAGTAGTGTTATAAATTGATAATTATGCTTTAGAACATCTATAACCCTGTCGAATTCATCTGTTCTGTTGGAGAAAGAGTCACCTTTCTGTTTTACCTTGGAATGGGTTCATAAAACAGTCATTAACCAGGCTGATGATTCATTTCAGCAGGCTGAACTGACAGAGTGAGTTGTAAGTCCATGCCCAGGATTGCTACTGTAAACTGCTCTGCCGAGGAGCCGGTGACGAGAATGGGCAAGCCGAAATCTCAAAGGTAAGGAGGTTGCAAAAATTAGCACCAGAGGATAATAGAGATGAAATGTTATAGGATATATGGTCTAATTTTGCTTGGATATGATGTTATCTGATGTTTGCTTGACTACATAGCCGGTAGCCAATATGATTTTCTTTCTGTCCTTTTTAGAAATATTTTATTTTACTTCAGTGTCCTACTCGCCTGACAGATCAAATGCTCAAGGCAAATTTATAGATAACAAATTCATAATACAAACAAACACACACACACAAAAATGAGCCTAATCGGAATGCGAATAGTTGCTAGAAATAATCATAAATCAAATAAGTTAAATTTTCTTTTGCAGCAATATATCTTAACATTTTGTCTGGGGTTTGGTTATTTAATAATGAAAGGAGACTAAAGTGCCTTTTTTTTATTTTTTTAAGCCGCACTAAGATTTTGCATCTCATACATGTTAACAGCCAAGGTTAAGACACGTGAAGGCACATTTTACAAATGATCTGGATGAGGTCGCAGCTGTTCCTGAAATCGGGTGGGGATGTCTACGTTCATTGCAGCACCTCCCCCGCATCCTCTGCCTACTTGCATGTCCCTGTGCCAGGGATATCGTTACACATCATTTGTAAAATGGGTCCAGGGATGTCTCCATGATTTGGACATCCGCATGCACATTTTTGGATGTCCAAATTGCAAATAAGGCTTCTAAAATTACTGTGTTACCTCCTAGGGGGCATTCCCAGCACTTTGGGGAAAGCAGCTGAACAGTTCATATGGAGCAATGGTTGCTGGCATGGCTAATGAAGCCGAATGCAGTAACTCTACCTCGCTGCACCAAATTACTGCACATTATTATTATTATTATTATTATTATTATTAAACACTTTTATATAGCGCCGCAACATACGAAGCGCTGTACAAACATACAGGAGAGACAGTCCCTGTTCATCAGAGCTCACAGTCTAATAAGACAGAATACAAACTAAGTTACAAAATACAAATAACAAAATTTACAGGACAAAGTAAACAAAAGTTGATGGAGAGATCAAGATAGGGCAAGACAGGAACGAAAAGCAGTAGTGAAGAGGTGGGATTTGAGTCTGGACTTGAAAATGGGCAGGGAGGACGCCTGGCGCACAGAGATAGGAAGACTATTCCAAGCAAAGGGTGCTGCCAGTTGGAAGGAGCGAAGTCTGGAATTGGCAGTACGAGTAAAGAGCACAGATAAACAAAGACTGTTAGAAGAGCGAAGCAACCGAGAGGGGGTGTGATGAGAGATGAAAGGTACTGGGGGGGCAGAAGAGTGAATACATTTATAGGTTAGGAGGAGAAGTTTTTAAATTGGATACGGAGACGGATGGGAAGCCAATGAAGCGAGATGAGGAGAGGAGTGATGTGGGAAAAGCGAGACTGGTGGAAAATAAGTCGAGCAGCGGAGTGTTGAATTGACTGAAGAGGAAAGAGGTGGCTCGCAGGGAGGCCGGCAAGGAGAAGGTTACAATAATCAAGACGGAAGGTGATTAAGGAGTGGAAATCATCTTAGTGGTATCAACGGAGAGGAAAGGGCGAATTTTGCAGATATTGTATAGAAAGAAACGGCATGTTTTAGCAATGAGCTGGATATGTGGCGAGAAAAAGAGAGGAATGAAAAATAACACCAAAGTTACGTGCTGAAGAGATGGGGAGGATTACAGAGTTATCCACAGAGAGAGAGAGAAAGGGGAAAGAGGAGGAGAGGCATACGGGGGAAAGATAAGGAGTTCAGTTTTGGCCATGTTCAGTTTTAAGCGGTGGTGGGTCATCCAAGTAGCAATGTTAGAGAGGCAGAGTAAGATCTTAGACTGGATTTCAGGAGAGATAACAGGTACAGAAAGATAGATTTGAGAGTCATCGGCATATAGTGAAAGCCATGGGAAGAGATAAGGGCACCAAGGGATTGAGTATAGAGAGAAGAGAGGAGCAGACCTAAGACAGAACCTTGAGGAACTCCTACAGGTAGTGGGGTTGAAGAAGAGGAGGAGCCACCGAAGCACACACTGAAAGAGCGATGGGAGAGATAGGAGGAGAACCAAGATAGTATAGAGTCTTTGAAGCCAAGTGAAGAGAGGGTGATACGAAGAAGGTTATGGTCAACAGTGTCAAAGGCAGCAGATAGATTGAGAAGAATGAGGACAGAGTAGAAGCCTTTGGACTTAGCCAGGAACAAATCATTAGAGACCTTAGTAAGAGCTGTTTCAGTGGAGTGTAGGGGACAGAAGCTGGATTCTAAAGGATCCAAGAGGGCATGAGAGGAGAGGAAATCAAGACAACAGTGGTAGACTGCACGCTCAAGTAGTTTAGAGATAAAAGGAAGGAGAGAGATGGGTCGATAGTTAGGACAGGTGGGATCAAGTGAGTTTTGTTTTGAGGAGGGGTGTAACCACAGCGTGCTTGAAATCAGAAGGGAAGGTTGCAGTGGCGAGAGAGAGGTTAAGAATATGAGAAATAGAAGGGACAATAGTTGAAAAGATGGAGCTAAGGAGATGAGTGGGGAAGGGATCAGAAGAGCAGATAGTACGTTTGGAGGAAGAGAGAAGGACTGACGTTTCCTCATCAGAGACCATAGGGAAGGAAGAAAGGGAAGCAGAAGTAGGGGGGGGGGAGAATTGGGGGAGAGGGGGAGGAGGGGAACTGGAGGGTGATCGTGTGGATTTTGTCATGGAAGTAGTCAACCAAGGTTTGGGCGGGAAGGGCGGGAGGAATCAGGTGGAGGCACACTAAGGAGAGAATTGAGTGTGCTAAAGAGACAACGAGGATTAGAGGAGAGAGAGTTAGTCAGATGGATGAAGTAGATTTGTTTGAAAAGTGCAATGGCTGATTGGAAGGAGAAGAGCATGAATTTAAAGTGGAGAAAATCAGGATAACAGGATTGAGGCTTAATGGGCCTTGTTTACTAAATGGAAGCGCATGCTATCTGCTGCAGCACCTGTGTTAGTCCTATGGGCCTGGTGGCACTGCACACTAATGTTTAGTAGTAAACAGGGCCACATTTAAACGGCAAGATGCAATCCTTACCTATACCATAGCCCCACTAGGAATTTCTAAGTTAGTTGTTCAACACAGTAGTCAGCTGTTGATAATAGTTAACGTGTCTTGGTGTTTAATGTAGCTTTTAATTCAGGCTTACTCGGCTTTGTAAATAGGCCCCTAAATCTATAAACTCAAGCTAATCTACTCCTCCTTTGTATCCCAAAATGTCCCCTCAACTATCTACATCCCCCCCCCCACCAGCCCCTGCCCTTATAATCACACATGCCTTTCTCCCAAACCAATCCTGAAAGAATTTGAGTTTATTAGAGGCATTCAACATTGAATGTCACCAGCTGAATCTCTCTCAAAATGCAATTAGCAACTTCTCCTATTTCTCCTAACCATGATGCACCTTGGCAAATTAGCCAACCTTAACTTTCTCAGTGAATCAGTAGATTATTTTACAGCCCCATTTCACAGTATCTAGTGGATACAAAGTGGATCATCTCCCACTTCCTGGTGGGTCCAGAAACTGGAGGAACAGAGAAGGCTCCAGCTTGGTCTCGCTGCAAATACGATGCTGCTTTGCCTTTCCAGCAATTCGATACTAGATAGAGCCTTAAAACAGATATGATGCTCTTTTCTCAGCTCTCTTCCCACCTCGAAGTTTCTTGTTCTCCTCTCTCTCCTTAATGACTTGCACTCTGCTCATGATCATGGCTTGCTTTCTCTTGCTGTTTCTCTAGATCTCTCGGCTGCTTTCGACCTGGTTGACCACCATACCTTGCTATCTCATCTTCGGGATGCGGGTCTCTCTGGTTTCGTTCTTCGTTGGTTTCACTCTTTTTTGTTCAATCGCACTTTCTCAGTTCACACTGGCTCAGAGTCCTCTCCTTCCACACCCCTTCCCTGTGGTGTTCCCCAAGGTTCTGTTCTCGCCCCTCTTCTCTTTAATGTATTCCTAGCTCCTCTTGCCCTCCTTGTCCAACAGCACGGGGTCTCTGCCTATTACTACGCGGATGATATCTTTCTTCTTTATCACACTGATCCTGTTGCACCCGATATCACTGCCCTGTCTTTCTTCTGTAGCTTCCTGGCTCCTTTCTCATATTAACCTCTCGAAAACCTCGGCTATATGGTTCACTTTTGGTAATCCCACTCCTACCCTCACTCCCCTATTTCTTCTTCACCCATCCCACTGTCTCCTCCTTGCGGTATCTGGGTGTGATCCTTGATTCCTCCCTTTCCTTTAAAGACCATATTTCCTCAGTTGTTCAACGTTCCTTCTTGCGCTGTACGACCTTTTCTTACTATCTCCTCTATGAGTCTCGTCTTGACTAGTAATGTTTGTCTTGCTGGTCTTCCCCAATCCCAACTTTGTCATCTTCAACGTGTTCAAAATGCTGCTGTTCGTGTTCTTTCCACGGTTCGATCACGTCACCCCTCTGCTAATACACTTTCACTGGCTCCCTGTTGTCTTTCGTGTCCAATTCAAAATTCTTATTTTCATTCACAGTGATTCATTCACTAACCGTTCACCTTCATACCCTCATCGTTCGCTCCGCTCTAATCTCGCTATCCGAATGTTTCTACCCCCTCCCTCCAAAGCGCACCTCGAATCTACTCGGTCTTCTGCTTTCTTTTTTCTTGGTCCAAGGCTCTGGAACTCCCTTCCCCCTCCTTACGTCTGGAAACCTCTATTTGTCCTTTAAAACTAACCTAAACCCACCTGTTCTTTTCTGCCTTCAACCTTCCTCTCCCAGTCCCAACTTCTCCCCCTCCGCCCCCTTTGGGCCTCTGACAGCCTACCCCCTACCCCTGTCTTACATCCTTACTTTTGTTGTCCTCCCCTTCACTCTCCCTTCTGATTCCCATTTCTAGCCCCCCCACTCACTTCTCTGTATCTATCCCTTTTCTCTAATTTATGGCGTTCCTTTTCATCAGCAACCAATGGAGGGCTTTCAGAATTGCCCTGTAACCTGCGATTCATGATGATATAGCTATAGGCTCAATACATATTTTTTTTAGGTATCACCATCACCAATGTATTTCAGTAATCTGTCTTGTTCTTCTGCTTGTGATTAAGGCATACACCACCTGAATCAATGGCTTGGTCAAGGGTGGGCCTGGATGGGCCATGGCCCCTCCATTTTGACATTGTGCCCACCCAGTCAGTAGCAGCAGAATAGTTGAATGAGATGAGAACTGGAGTTGGTGTCAACATTTGCCTTGCCTTGTGCCCACCAATATTTAATCCCAGGCTCCACCAAAATCTCAGTCCTGGCTACACCCCTGACCAGAATCAAATTCTACTTCTTTAAAAAGGGTCAGACTAGCCAAATTACCCCAGCTTCCAAAAACAAAGACCTCCCTCCCGCATGAATTTGGGGCAACACAGATGCTTTTGACATCCGTACTTCCGCACTGAGGATAAACCTGTACTGATTCTGAGAATGTGCTCCTGAAGCATTGTATCTGTCCATGCAGACAGAGTTCTTCTTACAGTGCTTTGCCACACTGTGCTTAGGGGAAGCAGGAGGAAAGATTGTAATGGGAATGGATGGAAGAGAGGATTTCAGAGCTTGAAGAGGAAAATGTGAGAGATGGGAGGAAGATATTTAGCATTCCTCCTCTTTACATCCCTAACCTCTCTTCCTCCACCCTGGTCCCTAACTTTTCTCTTAATCCCATCCCCTTCATTATGCCTTGCACCCCATCGCACCTCCAGATCACTTCCTGATCTCCCCCCCCCCCCCATGCTGATTGCATGGCAAGATGAGGAGATGGACATTATCTGTAGATTGGGCCATGTCCTCCTCCTCTGCTACAGGGGCTAGACTTCAGATTTGAATTGTATGGCTGTATGGTGTCCCATGTGGTTCAAATTAGCACTTGGGCCAGGGGTAGCAATGAAAGACTGTGGACCAATATGCAGCTGCTGTCTACCTTCTCCTTGTGCATACATTGGAGGCTCAGTATATCCAAATTTATCTTGTATATATTCTTTGTCGATATCCTGAAAATGTGACTGGCTGTAGGTCTCCAGAATAGGCAACACCAGCTCAAAGCTGGCATTATCCTTCTGTGAATAATGCAGCTTGTGAGCTTAAACACAAGCTGGAATTAAAATGGCATGCTAATATTGTCTGCGCCTGATGCAGAGAAAAGCGTAGAGGATTACGTAACCAGTTGAAGTGCCAGTTTCTCTACACCTGGTCTGAGATGGCTTAAAGGTTTTGTGCGTGTAGAGGAAAAAAAACCCTGGTGGCCCAGCAGCCCCGATTTTTCCCCACCCACTAAAAAAAACAAAAAAATTCTCTGGTGGCCTAGCAGCCCCGATCCCTCCCACCCAAAAAAAGACCCAGTGACCTCTGAACCTCACACCCCTCTTCCGGTACCTTTAAGTTGGAACGGGAGCATTGTGCACGTGCTCCTGCCACTGCGCCGCCATCTTGATAAGTAGTGGCACCTGGGATGCACCTGGTGGGGTCAAACTGCCATATGACCCCACCCAGTGCATCCCAGAATGCACCACATGGGGCCAGATGCCGCCATTTATCAAGATGCCGCCATTTATCAAGAGTGGAGGAGTGGCCTAGTGGTTGGGGCAAGGTACTTCAGGCCGGAAGGTCGGGGGTTCAAATCCCACTAGAGGATAGCAACCTTGGGCCGGAAGGACTGGGGTTTCTAGTCCCACAGGTGCTCCTTGTGGTCTTGGGCAAGCCACTTAACCCTCCATAGCCCATGTTCCCTGTAAAATAGTTATCTCCAAGTTATAATGCCCTGTTCAATGTAATTTCAGTTTGTTCAATGTAAACCACACTGATGCAGGATAGCGCGGTATATAAGAGAATGTAAATAAATAAATATAAATAAAATAAGATGGATGGTGCAGGGGCGGGAGCGAGTGGGCAACACTCCTGCTCCAGCTTAAAGGTACTGGGAGAGGGATGGGGGTTTGGGGGCCACTGGGCTTTTTTGTTATTGGGTGGGTGGGATCAGGGCTGCTGGGCCACCAGAGGTTTTTTTTAATTGGGTGATGGGGGGGGGGGGTCAGGGCCACAGGGGATTTGGTTTCTGTTGGGGGCACCAGCCCTCTGACAGTATTTTGATGGCATCGGATCATCTGAGGTAAAGTGTCAAACATCCCTTCAGCTGATATGGCTTTTCCGGGACAGCATGCCAAACTTGCGCCAACTTCTGTACGCATGTGTTTGGCTTACTCTCCCAGTTTAACATTGACATTTTGTGCCAAAGGTTTATGCGTGCCTCACTTGCAAATGTGACCCTTTCTGTATGCCGGTGCTGAAGTCACGCACTATCAGCGCACTACATAGATGCGTACATAGTTAATAGCACGCAACTTCAGCACCAGCTTTTTGTATTGGCCGCTGTGTTAGTAACTCCCCCTTATAAAGGGCCAGTTGCAAACCACCCACCCTGCCTGCAGGTAGAAGTGTACACTGATGCTTCTCTGACTTTGGGGCTTGTTTACAAAGCCGCGGTAGTGGTTCGCGATCGCGATCGCAGCCGCGGCCCCATTGAAATCAATGGGGCCGCGGCTCCGATTACGATCGCAAACCGCTACCGCGGCTTTGTAAACAAGCCCCTTTGTGTAGCTGATGTGACCGATTGATTTGCTTTGCCCACGCAGTTCCTTTTTGCTGCCCTGTAGAAGCTGCTGCCTCAGGTGACCGCTTAGCCTACCTAATGGACAGGCTGTCTCCCGAAGCTGCTTTGCCTTTGCCTGTGGCCAGACAGAAACATACAAATTAACTGAATCACTGCTGTACAACATTTGTCCTATGTTGGAAAGCACAAAAATATATAAAAAAATCCCCCTGAAAGAACACATTCACTTTTTTTAATGAAGTTGCTGCTTTTCCACAACAGGAAGGCTTGGCTCGTTACATCCAGCTGGGAATAAGTGGTAAAAATGATCAAATACCAACTGTCACTACTGTAGCCTCCCATGAGGGATTCAGTTTTGAGAGGTCAATTTAAGCAGTTCTGTTTTCCTTTTTCTTTTTTTTTTGTGACTGAAAGACTTATGTGAAATTACTAAATAGCATCATGATTCCCCCCCCCACCCCTTTTATTTTATTGTACCCTGGGAGGATATTACCATTGTACGTTACTTCAAAGCTTCTCTCCCAGCACGATGCACCTTGTGCAGATCCTTGAGTTGATACCAAAGGCAAGCTTGAAAACAACCTGAACAAGGACAAAGTAAATGAGATTTTACAAAAACAGAGAGCAGGCTTCTTGTAGTCTACACCCCAATTTTATTCCCACAAACATAGGCAGCAGAACAGGTTGGGGTCACCTTGGTGATGGCCCAACCAACCTTTGCTCTACATGTCATCAGCACAAGCAAACTTAGGGAGAAGTGTCAAAAGTTTTTGTTTGCCAGCTCCCCCCCCCCCCCCACCCCCCCGACCAAAAATTGTGTTCTGCTGCCACTGGCCAAAAATATAAGCAATGTTAGGACAAAAATCGAATACTTAGGATAAACCCAAGCAAGACATTTCAATTTTGATTGAATGTCTTTTGGCATTAGCAGGATATGAAATATGAAGATAAAGAAACTTACCTGTGTCTTGACCTTTTTACATCCTCCTTTGATTTTATCCTGAGGTCGCCTTTCTTTTTCTCTAAATATATTATACATTAGTTTTGCCTTTTACTTCCTCTAGAATTAAAGGTGGGCCCCTTTTTATTACATTTGTGCTTCCACAATGCAATCCATATGTCGATGTGATGAAGCTGTCCTATGCTCATAACCCTACTATCTTGCCTGAAAATCAAAACGATAAAAATTGGATAATTTTAATTATAGAAAACATGATTTCCCTAAAGCTGAAGCTCTGAAAGGGATGCGTATGTAGGGTGGGAGTTCAGGACACACCAAGATATGGGTTAAAAATTTATCTGGACAGATCAGTGACAGGCGCGGCTGGAATAGCCTCCGTTTGTTTGATTAACAAGTAACCCAGGCGCTGCTAGAAGAGGAGGGGGAAGTGAGACAGGAGAGGAAATTATGATGTAGAGAGGATAAAAGGAGGATAGCATCGACATGGAGGAAAGCTTTCCTTTTGTTTAGGGAAGACGGTGAGAAATGGTTATAACTAGAACACTTTGTAATACCCCTATTATGGTTACATTTTATTTTCTACTTTTTCTTGATTCGTCGCTACTGCAAGGCATGTTGGAGAGAGAGAGTGAATTTTGGTCTAGGAGTTTGCTCCAAAGCATCTTGAATACCCTTCTGCTTCTCTGTTTCATACATACTGTAGCTCTGTGGCACTTACTCTCCCGCCTTTTATCTCTGTCAGGCTCGTCTTTTTAGCTTCTTGTCTTGTGCCCATTTTTGCCCTGTGATCTGTCCCTTTTTGTGTTCTCATTCTTTGGTTTACTTTCTCTCTCTTAAAGATGAATAACACAACTGAAGGGACATCTCTTCCCAGTGAAGACAGCACGCTGGTTTCTAACTTGACTGGAGGGATATTTCAGACAGAATTTTTCCCCCTCATGGACTTTCTACCCCTGGATCCTGGAGCCCAGTTGAGGGTTATCCAAAATGCCTCCCAGGAGGGACGGCATTTTTTGACCACTGCTGCAGCTCAGGGCATCTCGGGAGTCTTCGTGTGGTCGGCGCTAATTCTCACCTGCCACCAGGTAAGCAAGGGAAAGTCGCTCATGGAAGGATGCCAAAGACCAGTTTAAGGTCTTATTGCATGTCTACTGTAGACAAGGCCCTGGGGAGACTCAGCTGTAATATAGTCTGAGTTTATATGGAGCCTTTGTTCCAAGCACTTTACAGACAGATTTTACAAAGCAGGTGACTGAATTATTTGTACGCCGCTGCCTGTGTCTAATGGTGCTACAGAAATGATTAGCAGTAGTAAAACGAATAGCAGAGGCTGTGATCAGAGCAAAAATTACAGGTCTTTACATTAGTTCACTAAAGGATTTTAAAAACTGATCAGTTTATCGCATCTATTTCTCTGTGTCACTAGCTTCTTCCTTTCTCCTCCCCCTCTCCGTTAGGAATATTCCCCCTTTCTGAGATTAATAATGCTGTTTGAGAACGGCCGGAAAAGGGCGAGCTAGAGTAAACAGAAATACTTTTTCTGATTGCGGTTGTGAGGGGCAGGACGGGCGATGGCACCAGCTGTCACAGATCTGGGAATGTTGGCTTACAAAAGGGACTTTGCTCCTCTGTCTGCTGACGGGCTGGTCTCCTCTCTTGTCGCTCCCTCTGTGTTGCTCCTGCTTGACGTTAGCTGAAATATGAATCAGTTATTCAGTGACTCGGACTAGTGCCCATAATAAGAGCATTCAGCAAGGATTTCTGGAGAGTTATTGATAGACACGGACAGGGCCATTTATCTAGTAACTTGGAGATATTAGAAAACACCATTTTCTTTTTTTAATTTTATGGGAGAATTAATCACCTTGGTTTGGTCAACATTCCAAAAGGTTCTTGTTCCCAAATAGGATAGGGCATTAACTCCTCTCCTCCCAAATATTCTAAGGGGCTCCATCTTGACCAAAAGAAGGGGAAGACTAGGTTTCAAATCCCACTGACACTTCCTTTTAACAGGATGTGGAATGGGAGGGCGAGCGGCACTGGAAGAGAGGGTAACTCGAGCATCGTGTTGCCTTTACAAATGGCCAACAGAGAGGGCCAACAGTGGCAGCAATTGGCGTGGCGGCTGGAGAAGGGGCGGCGCTGGGAATGAGGTTTGCTTAGGGCCCTGCCACAGCTCAGGACCTTTCAATCCTGCTTTGGTTATGGTCCTAAAACTATCAATGGTCAGCAGGCTGGTCACTAAAGGAGCTGTTTCAGAAGCCTTATTAGTGATTTACATATGTAAAATATACCTGCCAACACGTGTAAATTGCATCCACATATAAATGGCTGTTTTAGAAAAGGCTCAGTTTACATGCGTGGGACTTGCGCAGGGGCGTGGCCTGGGTGTATTTGCCTTTTCATACAGAGAACACACATGTAAGCCCAAACTTGCCCACCTAGGTATTTAAAAAGTGCTTTTTGGCCTGTCCTGTACAGGAGGAATGAAGGGGGATACCCCCTCGTTCCCCCAATGTTTATTTACCCCTCCAGACTGAACTGAAGTAAAGGTAGTCCTCTGTAATTTTAGTAAAGCACAGCTGCATGTCTAGATTTGCGAAATGGCGTGGATACGCTTGTAAGTGCTGATGTTTACACATGTATGTTGTGAAATGCTTGCACTTAACCCTGTAAGTTGCCGGGTTTCCTCTGTGGATTTGTGAAATGCTTCCTCCTGCTACACGTAGAAATAAATCCCCGTACATCCCCCCCTGCACCTCCTTATTCCTATTTTAGAAACTGCTCCACCTTTAGCAGATCCGTCTCTAAAATACCATCAGAATTGTGTACGTTAACGACCTTGACATCTTAATCTTGATCTCTACTTACTGTCTAAAATGTACATTACGGAGGTTTAAAGGTACAAGTCCACATCCTGGTCAAAAAAAATCACTAAAGGACCTTCCCGGCTCCATGGTTTAGGCTTTACATTGACCTTTTTCATTCTCCCCCCCCCCCCCCCCCCTGTATTCTGCATGTTTTCATATTCAGTTAAAAGCCAAGAAGGGACCATCTTTGGCCCGTGACTCAGATGCTCTTTAGTACCTCTCGAGTTGGCAAGGGTTAACCGTGTGAGAAGAGGCGCTCTGTAGTCTGCCTTCCAACACATGAATGAGACTGGGAGATGGAGGAACTGTGGAGTCTGATTACTTAGTGCCTACCTGAATCTCATTACTACCAAGCTAATGCTGGCTAGGGTGATTTATATTACATAGCTAAGCAACCTTATCCAGCCAACGAAATATTTAAACTAGATGCTGAATTAGTTTTGTTTTAAATCTCAAAAACTTTCAAAGAGATAAAAGGAGAGAGGTAAGATCTCACAAGGCCACAACAACCCCTTATGGGACCCAAGGTAAATGTTCCCGGTGGGGCCTCCTCATCCACAGGAGCCCCCTTTGGCGAGCTCTCTCCCGCCACCTCTGTTGCTGCTTCCCCTCACCAGAGCATGCTGCAGCTGTGGCAATTCATTAAAAAGGCAACACAGCACCTTCTTTTCCTAACAGGGGAAGCAGGAGCAGGGCCGCTAGGGGACCCAGGCAGCTGCTGTGCCACCTATAGGTAAAAGCGGCCCAGGAATCACATAACATTATCTACACTCACTCATTAAAACTGCTGCTAAATTGAAAGTTTTTTGGCTAGAGAAAGCCAAATCTTCCATGGACTCCCATATTTAAGAGTCTGAAGGTGTGGAATTTGGAAGTTCGGTTGGACTTGGAGCTGTCCACTGCAGTTCAGATGTCATCAGCTGCAAAGAGCTTTATTCACAGTTAAGAATTATAGTATGTCTCTCGTCATTTTAGTAAAATAATGATTTAGCTACTGTAACGGCATTGTAACATGGTTTATATAGGCCTACCTCAAACAGCTGAAAAGATTACAACGTATAAAACACAGCTGCAAGATTGGTGTTGGGGGGGGGGGCTTTGAACATATGATCATTACTCCTACTACCCATAGAAGCATGTATTAAGCTTAAATTACTATTTTACTTTTAAGAGACTGTATAATTTGAGTTCTCAATATCTATGCAACAGACTTGTTCTTGTGCCCCTGCAGAAGGAAACGCTGGATATTCTGGGACTGACTGTAGCTACATTAGCAAAAGCCAGGGCTCGGGTTTTCTTTTCTCAACCTCCCAGATTACGGAATGCTTTGTAAGACTCTCTCCAGGCCAGTGACAGAAATTCAAATTATGGGCCCCTGAAGAGGGGGGAGGGGATTACCTCAGAAAATATGGCAGCAACTCTAAGTGGGCCACCTTCTTCCTCGAGGGGACCCCCTGCACTGCAAGAACTGCTTGGGCAGAATTTACAGTTTACACTACTGCCCCAGGGGTAAAAGATTACTTATGATTTAGAAAACAGATCAGCGCAGAGGTCCTCTACATTTTTGTTTGTGTGAACCCCTTATGAACCTCTAAGAAGTTCATGGATCCCCCAATTCATCCCTACCACTCTTCCCCGATCCCCTCCTTCAGCCCCTACTAGCTTTCTTTATTTCTCTACTGTCTCCACGGCCTCTCTCTCTGTCTCCCTCCCTCCTTACCATGGAATCTCCAGGAACAAGCAGGAATGAGTCTTCACATATGGGTATCGTCGGTACCGACGGAGCCTGCATGGGAATGCTCCCCAGCATCCAGTAAGAAAGCTTTTGGGAGCATCCCACAGTGTCTGCATGCTGCCTTCCCGCCTTTCCCAACCGCTTCTCTCCAGTTCTTCCTTTCCGCGGAGCCAGCAGGTCGTGTTCCTGTCACCGCAGAAGTTCTTTATTTTTTTTTTATTCTTTTGTGTCACGTCTGCCTTCTTCGACGTCGGACCGGTACCGCCGGTCTTTTCTATTCTTTCTTAAAAAAAAAAAAACTTCACTGTGCATTTTCAGTTTTTGGGCCTTGGGCCTAAAACCTTTTCTCCTCATGGAGAAGCCCGCCTCCGGGTTTAAAAAGTGCACAAAATGTGGCAGTACTATTTCTGTCACCGACACCCATGACTGGTGTCTAAAGTGTTTGGGTCCTGACAATTCCGTCACGGATTGTGTGTCCTGTACCATGATGTCTAAAAGAGGTCGGCAGAACCGAGCAGCCAAGCTCAGTACCCTGTTTCCCTCTGATGCAGCTTCGGTGGCATCGACGTCTTCCAGGGCTGCTTCTTCCTCCCATGGATCTCAGGTAACCAAGCATAAATCTGGCCGGTCCTCGAAGGGCAAATCTCCCTCTAAGCATTGAGATGCCTCCGGGCTTGTCCTCGAGGATTCCGCACCGGCAAAATTACCCCGATGGCTCGGCCTCGACCGATCACCTGTTGCCGTGTTCTGGGGTACCGGTGTCTCCCACTGGTACCGACATCCAGACTTTGGTGGCGTCGATGGATCAGAAGATTCTGACCATGCAGCGCACCCTGACAGCATTCATGCAGGCTGCGATGCCTCCGGTACCGCAACAACACCCGTTGCCGGTACCGGCTCCGGCACCAGCATCATTCCAGGTGCCGGTACCGATTGCATCGGCTTCGGTGTCGACTGCAACGGTACCCTGTCCTATGATGCCCATCGGTACCGATCCGGTACCGGTTACTCCCGATGTTGATCCCACTCGGTACGCATATCGGGTTTTACAAGAGCATCCAGACAGGCGATACTTCGATTCCTCCGAAGACTCTGAAGAGTCTGAAGGATCTGTCGAGGCATCGATACTTCTTCCTCAGGAGTCTTCTTCTCCTAAATGAAGAATGTCTCCTCCAGAAGACTTGTCTTTTCAAGACTTCATTAGGGAAGTGGCTAGGGGCCTCTCCATCACAGTGGCCCCTGAGTCAGAGCCTAGAGCCAAGCAGCTGGATATTTTGCAATATCCTAAAGCTCCTAAAGAGGCAGCTACTTTACCTATTCATGAGATTTTGTATGATCTCATGTTGAGCATGTGGGAGACACCTCTTACCACCTCTCCTCATTCTCGCAGGCTAGACACCATGTATCGTGTCCCTCCTTGTCCTGGCTTTCATAAGACTCGGCTTCCTCACCACTCTATTGTTGTAGAGTCTGCCATGAGAAAGATAAAGAGTGCAAAAAGACACTCATCTAATCCTCCAGGACGTGAATGCAGGACCCTAGATGCTTTTGGCCGTAGGGTTTTTCAAGCTTCTATGCTAGCCGCCAGAATCAACTCCTATAGTCTCTATATAGGGATGTTTCTAAAAGAAGTCACAGATCATCTGCAGACTTTGACCCCTTTTATTTCAGAAGATAAAAGGCAGGAGTTTCTCACTTGGCTCAAACATGCCCAGGATGTTTCCAAATTTTCCAACCGTGCAGCCTTTGACTCTTTTGAGTGTGTAAGCAGAGTCTTGGCTATTGCCATAGGTGCACGCAGAATTGCTTGGCTACAAGCTTCTGATTTGGAACTCTGGGTCCAAGATGAATTGGGAAATCTTCCTTGTACAGGTGAAAACCTTTTTGGCAAGGATTGGCAAGCAAAGGCCACTCAGATGGATGCTGAGAACTCTGCTTTGGATCGACTTTCAAAGTCCACCTCTGCTCCTGCTAAGAAAAGATTTGTTCAAAAAGACATCTTTTTCTAAAAAGGGAAGATATTATCCTGCTCATGGTCAGCAGGCATCTTCTGCAGGTCGTTTTGCTGCAAAACGTCAGCAAACACCTAAACGGGCCAAGTCCAAGGCTGCTAGGCCTTCCACAGCCCAGCAGCCTCAACCTCCTCAGGGCCTTTGACTTGCAACTAGAGAATTTCTAGCTCTGGAAGAACCAGAGTCCCTCACCATTCCAGGAAGGTTGGCTTACTTTGCTCCCAGATGGGAACAAATCACAGCAGAGCAATGGACCCTCTCCATCATGAGGGAAGGGTACAAGCTTCATTTCTTAAACCTTCCTCCTCACACCATGGTGAAACAGTTCAATTCTCCAACATCTCTCCTCAACCTTCTGGGTCAGGAGCTTGCCACCCTTCTTGCCCAAGGGGCAATAGAAGAAGTACCTCTTCTTCAACAGGGCTCAGGGTTCTACTCCCCTTATTTTCTTATTCCAAAGAAAACAGGGGGCTACAGACCCATATTAGATCTCAGAGAACTGAACACGTTTCTATTCAAAGAGAAATTCAAGATAATTTCTCTCGGTGCTCTGCTTCCATACCTTCAGAGTCAGGACTGGCTTTGTTCTCTAGATCTCAAGGATGCATACACCCATGTCCTCATCCATCCAACACACAGAAGGTTCCTTCGGTTCCTTTTTCAAGGAAAGCACTACCAATACAGGGTGCTTCCTTTCGGTCTGGCCTCTGCACCAAGGGTGTTCACGAAATGCATGGCAGTAGTAGCTGCATTTCTACGCACTCTAGAAATATTCGTCTTCCCATACCTGGACGACTGGCTCATTCAAGCTCCATCTCAAGCAGAGGCCAAGACTTGTCTAACCTGCACAATGCGTGTCCTTCAATATTTGGGACTAGTAATAAACATCCCAAAATCCAGTCTCACCCCTACTCAGTTCCTCGAGTTTATAGGGGCTTTGTTGGATACCACAACTGCAAGGGCCTATCTTCCTCAGGCCCGTTGCCTACGCTTGGTGCAGTTAGCCTCCCAAATACAGTTAAAGCCCCTTTTAACTGCTCGGGAAATGTTACAACTCTTAGGCCACATGGCATCCACTGTGCATGTGGTTCCATATGCTCGCCTTCACATGAGGGCAGCTCAATGGACTTTGTCCACCCAATGGGCTCAGGCATCAGGTTGCCTGTCAGAGAAAATGGCAAACTCCAGTTGCCTCTTTTGGTCTCTCCAGTGGTGGAAGTCCTCTCAAAACCTGTTGCCGAGGTCCCCTTTTCAACAGTCACTTCCCCAAGCAACCCTTACAACAGATGCCTCTCCAATGGGCTGGGGAGCTCATCTGCAAGATCTCTCCACCCAGGGCATCTGGTCTCCACAGGAGACTTCACTACACATAAATCTCTTGGAACTCAGAGCAATTTTCTTAGCTCTCAGAGTGTTCCACTCCCTGCTCAGCTACAGGACAGTCCTCATCCACACGGACAATCAAGTAGCCATGTTCTATGTAAACAAGCAGGGAGGGACTGGCTCTCTGTCACTTTGCAACGAAGCTTTGCGACTGTGGGCCTTCGCCAGAGAGCATCAGATTCATCTTATGGCTGTATATCTTCCAGGCGTTCAAAACTCTTGGGCAGACAGACTCAGTCAAGTTCTGCTTCCACACCAATGGTCCCTCCACAGGGACCAGGTAGCCAGGATTTTTCGAATTTGGGGAACCCCGGACATAGACCTATTTGCAAGTCCGTGGAATGCCAAACTTCCCCGGTTCTGTTCCAGGATTCCGTGTCAGAGAGTTCAGGCCAAGGATGCCTTCCTCCTTCACTGGGGTCAAGACTTCCTTTATGCCTTTCCACCCATTCCCCTAATTCCCAAAACACTGTTCAAGCTTCAGAGAGACCGGGGTTCTATGATCCTCATAGCACCACATTGGCCACGCCAAGTGTGGTACCCTCTACTTCTGCATCTCTCTCAAGCTCCATCCCTGGAGTTGGGCTCTGCTCCAGATCTTCTCTCCCAGGAAAATGGAATGTTGTGGCACCCAAACCCCCAGTCTCTCCATCTCAGGGCCTGGTTGCTGAAGGCCTAGACCTTCAAGTTTTCCATCTCTCTCAGCAAGTCAGAGATATTATTCATGCTTCTAGAAAGCCTTCCACTAGACGTTCCTCTGCTTTCAAATGGAAAAGATTTACCATTTGGTGTTCAGAGAAGGGTCTTAACCCTCTTGCAATACCTTTGAATTTATTTTATTTATTTATTTATTTCATTTACATTCTCTTATATACCGCGCTATTCTGCATCAGTGCGGTTTACATTGAACAAACTGAAATTACATTGAACAGGGCATTTTAACTTGGAGATAACTATTTTACAGGGAACATGGGCTATGGAGGGTTAAGTGGCTTGCCCAAGACCACAAGGTGCACCTGTGGGACTAGAAACCCCAGTCCTTCCGGCCCAAGGTTGCTGTCCTCTAGTGGGATTTGAACCTCCGACCTTCCGGTCTGAAGTACCTTGCCCCAACCACTAGGCTACTCCTCCATTCTTTACTAGAGTATCTTCTGCATCTTTCCCATGCAGGCCTCAAAACGAATTCGGTAAGAGTCCATTTGAGTGCTATTGCAGCGTCCCTCAAGCCTCTCAATGGACAGCCTGTTTCCTCTCATCCTCTTATAGCAAGATTCATGAGAGGCCTTCTTTTAACTAAACCTCCCATTAGACCACCTCCAGTGGCATGGGACTTAAATATGGTTCTTGGCCAGCTTATGAAGCCACCCTTAGAAATTTCAAGGAGGTGGTGGCTAAAGGTTCATTCTTGGAAGGTTATCTTTCTCATTGCAGTCACCTCAGCACGTCGCATCAGTGAGTTGCAAGCCTTGGTGGCTAATCCTCCTTATACAAGGTTCCATCATAAGGTAATCCTCAGGACCAATCCACACTTTATGCACAAAGTGGTCTCGCCTTTTCATCTGAACCAGGAGGTATACTTGCCTGTCTTTTTCCAGGACCTCATGCATCAAGTGCAGAGAGGAATCTGCATACTTTGGATTGTAAAAGAGCTCTCGCTTTTTACTTACAAAGAACACAGCAACATAGAAAGTCTTCTCAACTCTTTGTTGCTTTAGATCCTTCCCATTTAGGACTTCCAGTTTCTAAGAGAACACTGTCCAACTGGATTGCTCAGTGTATTTCTTTCGCCTACCAGAGTAGGAACCTTTCTCTGGAGAGCCATGTCACAGCTCACAATGTGAGAGCCATGGCAGCCTCAATGGCTCATCTAAACTCTGTGTCCATCGACCAAATCTGTCGAGCGGCCACCAGGACCTCGGTTCATACCTTCACAGCCCATTACTGTTTGGACAAGGACTCCCGCCGGGATGCCTCGTTTGGTCAGGCTGTTCTCAAACACCTGTTCCATTCCTAATCAACTCCTATCCACCTACCCTGGTTGGATGCCAGAGATCCATGGGGGGAGGTAGAGTCCTTTTTCAAGGACACACAACCTGGGGTCTTCCCCTGGCATCTGCAGCTAGGGAGTCCCCATATGTGAAGACTCATTCCTGCTTGTTCCTGGAGATAGCACAGTTACTTACCTGTAACAGGTGATCTCTGGGAACAGCAGGAATAAGTCTTCACAACCCACCCACCTCCCCTAGGAGTTGTATCTCTCTATCTTTCCTTTCCTCTCTCTCTCTTTGTCTCAGCTTTAAAAATCGAACTGGAGAGAGGCGGTTGGGAAAGGTGGGAAGGCAGCGCGCAGGCGCTGTGGGATGTTCCCAAAAGCTTTCTTACTGGACGCTGGGGAGCGTTCCCGCGCAGGCTCCATTGGTACCGACGATAGCCATATGTGAAGACTTATTCCTGCTGTTCCCAGAGATCACCTGTTACAGGTAAGTAACTGTGCTTTATAGCACCGTGAAAAGACTTTTTCTCTTCTCTGTGTGCTACAGACTTCTGTAACAGTGGCATGGACCAGCAGGAGTCCATGGACCATAGACTGAACTACTGGATTAAAGCATGGCTATTTAGACAGATATGTATATGATGTTGATTAATGAACTGGCCTCATCTAAATTTTACTGATGTTGTTTTTCATTGTATTTTATGAATCTTTTGAGTTACAATAAATGACTAATACAAAGTGTATTGCCAAGATACTGAATGTACTATGTATTTCGATGTGATTATACATTACCTTGAGTTTTATATGGCGAGTAGGCAATTTTATAGATTTTAAATAAATGAAAAATTGGACATAGCATACATTTTGCTTACTGCTGAAGCATTGGCTCAGATTGCCCACATTCATGCCTCTTGACAGGTGATTTAGATTGTGTAATGAAAAATTATAACATGCACATTGGAACAACTATTACAAGTTGGTTTTTCTATGGTATTGTAGATCTATCTGCACTTGAGTAATTACACCATTCCCAATGAGCAGCGATATATCATCCGGATCCTCTTTATTGTTCCCATCTACTCCTTTGACTCTTGGCTCAGCCTCTTGCTCATTGGCAATGACCAGTATTATGTGTATTTCAACTCCGTACGAGACTGCTATGAAGGTAAGGTTTTCAAGACCACCTGGTATAAGAGCTGCTGGGATGGAATAAAAGGAGGTTCATTTAGGGATAAAATAGGGAGTAAGGAGAAGGGCCTGTAGGGAAAATCAAATAATGCGAAAGAGAAAAAGCAGTGGTGTTGCTGGCCGCCCCCTTCCACCCCCCCCCCCTTTCTCCTGGAGACAGTGTGGAAATCTAACTTGCCTTAAAGTTGGCTTGCTCCATTGTCTTTGCTCCATGGGTCCACTGCTCTCTTCTCCCAGCTGCAGTCTTGTAAATCATGCAATTTTGTCTTTGCTCCATGGACCCATTGTTCTCCTCTCCCAGCCAAAGTTGCGCGATTTACAAGACTGCAGCTGGGAGAAGAGAGTGGCGGACCCACAGAGCAAAGGCAATGTAGCAAGCCAACTTTAAGGCAAGTTAGTTTGCTGAACTGTCTCCATGGGTCCAGTGGGTGCACCCACCTCCTGGCCGGCACCCGGGGCGGGCCACACCCACTGCCTGGCCCTTGATACACCACTGAGAAGGGACCTAAATGGAATTAACATCAATGGCTGGAAAAGTCTCTTGCAGCAGTAGCAACAACAACAAAAATAATGTGAATCTAGAATATGGGTGACCCATGGGAGGGAATAAGATTGATTGATTGATTTAGACAGTTTTTGTATACCGCCTTATCCTTCAATCAAAGCGGTCACAGCACAATTGGGGGATACATTTAACACACGGGGATATGAGACACATACACTGATACTTACAGGGAACATGGGCTATGGAAGGTTAAGTGGCTTGCCCAAGACCACAAGGAGCATCTGTGGGACTAGAAACCCCAGTCCTTCCGGCCCAAGGTTGCTGCCCTCTAGTGGAATTTGAACCCCCGACCTTCCGGCCTGAAGTATCTTGCCCCAACCACTAGGCTACTCCTCCCTCAGATGCTAAGAAGGGACCAAACTGGAATGAAGGACTGGATGTGTGTCATATCTTTGGATGGACTAGGATAGGATTTTCCAAACCTGTCCTGCTGACTCCATAGCCAGTTAGGTTGTCAGGACTTTTACAATGAATAGAAGTGAGCTGTATTTCTATATATTGAAGACCCAGTATATAGAAATGTATATTCATTGTGGATATCCTAAACACTGTTGGCTGTGGGGTCCCCAGGAGATATTTGGGCAACCTTGGGCTAAGAGATGAGGCTTTGAATCTAAAGAAGTTGAAGGACTTTTGGATAGCCTTTTGGTGAGGCTTTGAAAGAGCTCTTTAGATTGGCTATTTGTATGTAGATGCAAGAAACTACTGTGATTAAGGACTTGGCAAAAGCACTGGAGACTAGATGTAGATTGAGCTCAGATCTGCTCTGTATTTTCCATTTCCATTTATCTGTGCTTTGAAAATTGTCAAAGAATCAGAAATGTAGCATAGGAAAAACAACAAAATTCTGTAAAGCTCTTAAAACAACAGAGGATTCGGGATTTGCCAAAAGATCTTGTGAGACTGGGAAACTGGACATCTAAATGGCAAATGAAATTTAGGGCCCCTTTTAAGTAATGCTTAGTGTATTCCGACTGAAGTTAGTGTGCACCATCTGCCGCTACGCCTGTAAGAATACAATGGATCATGGTGGCAGATAGTGTGTGTTGACGTCATTAGCACTAAGCTTTAGTAAAAGAGGCTCTGTATGTGGACAAGTGCAAAGCACTAGACAAAGGGATAAACAATTCCAACTGCAAGTACAAAATGCTGGGTCTGAGATAGGAGGCATTCACCCAAGAAAAAGATCTTGGAGGAGTCATGACAGTTCTTTGACCTTTTCAGCTTAGGGTGCTGTGGCTGCTAAAAAGAAAAGGCAACTGGACTGTGAAGGATCATTCTAATAGGATTATACGAACAAAATGGAGAATCTCATTTTTGTCACCTTTCTCTGACCCCTTTCTAAGCTCTGCTATATCTAGTCTGAGACGGGGTGCCCAGAACTGCAGAGAATGCTGACTTGATAAAGGGGATAAAACCTCTGTTATGAAAGAAGGCTGAACAGGTTAGGGCTCTTCAGCCTGGAAAAAAGATAATATGGAGGTTACAATAGTTTATAAAATCATGAATGGGACGGAAAGGCTAAATAGGGAACAGTTGTTTACTATTTCAGACGCACAAAGCAAGAATGCTCCATGAAAACAAACTGTAAAAGGCTTTTGGTTTTTGTTTTTCACACAGCATATGATTAAAATATGGAATCTGTTGCCGGAGGCTGTGGTTAAAGTGACTAACTTAGTGGGGCTCAAAGCGGGTTTAGAAAAATCTACAGAAAATTATTAGTCGGGTGGACTTGGGAGAGCCACGGTTCATCTCTGACAGTAAGCTATGAGAGACAGATCTTTTTGGTCACTGTCAGAGAAAGATGGTGGGCTTTTGATGATCTTGGTCTGACTCAGCCTGGCTTTTCTTAACAAACAAATATAGAATATGATTTTCCTTCACAGGAAGAACTGGTCTTACTGATCTGTTCATTAAGGGACATATTTACTAAACGGTGCAAAACCCCTAGCTAAATGTGCTACATATACCACACTAACTAGGTGGTGCATGATTGATTGAACTGGTTAGGGGTGGAATGCGGACGCTGGTGGCACGTGGCATTTAGTTTGGGTGTTTTGGATGCCTGCTAACTGAGGATATTGCCACTAGAATAGATGGGCATTAAGTACCCTGGCATGCCCGTTTAATATGTTTGTAATGCATTAACGGCAGGGGAACAGACTTGCATGTCTCCCCTGAAGTTGTTGCGGTCCTCTGTTCTAGATTCACGGCCCAAACATGCCCTACTGGTGCATTTATTAGTAAACGTGCCCCTAAACCATGAGTCAAAGGAATAGGTTGGAGCGGAGGGTCAGGATGAAAGGTTCCTGCTCGTTTGGGCTGGTGTAATTAGTCAAGTACAGATAAATCTGTACTACCAAATGGAAATGTAATAGTGTAACATGCAGAGTGAAATAACTATTTCCTTACGCAACGCAAATCACGACACGAGACATGGAACATGGCAATCTGAGCCTAGCAAATTTGTGCTGTCAGAGTGAAGTTTGAACAGATTAATAAGATCAGTTCTTTTTGCAGGAATATATACAATGTTTGTCCTTTTTTTTTTCTCTCCACTCTCACTAAGTATTTTTGGATTATTTGTATGCATGAAGTATGAGTATTTTTCTGCCCTTTTTCGGTGGGATGAAATGTTCGATAACCTGTTTTACAGGGCTATAGTTCTAATATCTCCCTGTCTGTGCATCTCTCCAGCATTTGTGATTTACAGCTTTCTCAGCCTCTGTTTTGAATACCTTGGAGGCGAAAGTGCCATCATGTCGGAAATACGAGGGAAACCCATCAAGTGAGTGAACAATATTCGAGAGTCGCCAACTTGCCACCTTTGGGTGCCTTCAGCTGTTCTGTTTCTCAGACCTAACGCATTTCACTGCTGACCCACTGTGGTTGTTTGTTCCAGGTCCAGTTGTCTTTATGGAACTTGCTGTCTGCAGGGAATGTCATATTCCATTGGTTTCCTCAGATTTTGCAAGCAGGTGCGTGTCTATCGGCACCACTATGTCTACTGGGGGGAAGGTACTGTCTTGATGCTGTTAACAGTTGTAGTCACCTTGAGTTTTGAGAAAATACAAATATAAAGGTATTAGATGCAAGTTCTAAGGTCATGCATTGAGTTTTTAAGGGACTAGGTTTAGGCTGACCCAGACTTCATTGTCTGTATATTTTTCTTCCCCCCTCCCAGGCAACTTTGCAGTTTTGTATTGTGAAACCCATAATGGCACTCGTCACCATCGTCTTGCAGGCATATGGCAAATACCATGACGGAGACTTCAAGTGAGAGCTTGGATGGGATATGCTGGCCAGGCGAGAAAGAGGACAGTTTTTCTGATTGGCGTTTAGTGTTATACGAGGTCTGTCCAAAAAGAAACCAAACTTGCTAAAGAGGGCACTAGCAAGTCAACACAGCAGACTCGCGATAATGGAGACCCACCCACTTGCTCGATCATGCCACGTGAACTCATTTCATGTGCTTTTTGCTATTTTTTGCAAGTCAAAATATGAAGGATCTTGAAGAGCAATACATTTGCATGAAATTCTGTGTGAAACTGACTTCTATTGAGACTTTTCAGATGTTGCAGCAAGCTTATGAAGAGGTTTGCTTAAGCCACAAACAATGTTACAAATGGTACTGACATTTCAAGTCGGGCAGAGCAACCACCGAAGACGATCCCAAAACTGGACAGCCTTCTACATCAATGGACGATGATCAAGAAAGTGCATGCTTTGATGCTTGAAAATCGTTGCCTAACTGTCCATTAAGTTGCTGAAGAAATAGGCATCAGTAAAGGTTTGTGTCGCACAATTGTGATTGAAAAACTTCAGATGCATCGTGTTGCTGCAAAATTTGTCCCACATCTCTGGACAGATGAGCAAAAAGCCAACCGTATCGCAATCGCTCATTATCCGTGAATTTTTGGCAAAACACGAGATGTCTCTAGTCCCGCAGCCTTCCTACTCTCTTGATTTGGCTCCTGCGGATGTTTTGTTCCTGGAGTTGAAATCCACTCTGAAAGGTTGCCTGTTATGACATGTTTCAGAAATAGCAAAAGGCACATGAGATGAGTTCATTCTACATCATGTAGTCATAAGTAATTCACGTGGCGTGATCGAGCAAGTAGGAGGCTAAAACTCAAGGTTATCGCGAATCTGCTGTGTTGGCTCGCTGGCGCCCTCTTTAGCAAGTTTGGTTTCTTTTAGGTCAGACCTCATAATTCAGTAAAAGAAAGGAAATCTTTATTTATGCTGGAATTTGGCTTTATATTACCTTTTATTCATTACTGTTATGTTCTTATTAGCAATTTAAAATATTTTAATTTAAAACAGGCTAGTATATAGCTCTCTACATTTAACACTGACAGGCTGTTTTCTCTCCCCAGTGTTCAGAGCGGGTATCTATATATCACCATCGTTTACAACTTTTCTGTCAGCTTGGCCCTCTATGCACTTTTTCTCTTTTACTTTGCCACCAAGGATCTCCTGTGCCCCTTTGAACCTGTCCTCAAGTTCCTTACCATAAAGGCCGTGATCTTCCTCTCCTTCTGGCAAGGTAAGGACCCCATCCCTGTTGACTCTCATCCTTTTCTTCCTCACTGCCCTCAAAGAACAAGAAACATACCAGTGGCATCATGCTGAAAACTGGGAAGATCCCAATTGCTTTAACCTACAGTAGTTCCTCAGCATCTTCCAAGTTGGAGCCCTTGTACTTGAGGAGTTCAAGCAACTGTTTTGGCTATAGGTGATTTTTTTTTTCATGGGCCCAAATACAAAACTTTAGTACCATAGAGTTTTTAAAAATGGTAGCAAATGAAATGGATGTAGGATTAATACTTATTAGAACTAGATAAAGGAAGTTTCTAAATGTATCTCCTTCCTAAGATTTGAGTTGATAGCTGGTGCTGGAGTTGACGGCAGTGTTTAGTAGAAGCTAATTACCAATCATCTTGGTTCAGGCTGTTTCTATGGACAACAATGTAAAGAGGCTGGGATGGTAGAGTGGTGAGTTTTCTAGCTGTTGTTAAGACACATAGCTTGAATTGAAATAGTTGAGCTTCCTCACAGCAGTGTGCTAATATGACCTTTTTCAGTACTTAAAATTTGATGTAGAGTGAAGGAATAGTCTAATGGTTAGAGTAGCGGCCTGATAATAGAGACCAGGGTTTGATTCCCATTGGTACTCCTTGTGGCCTTGGGCAAGTCACTTTACCCTCCATTGCCTGGGAAGAAAAGCCTGGTAATCATATTCCGGTCACTTCTTACCAAGAAAACCCAGGGGCTGCTGGGTTTGGCAGGAGTCAGCATTGACTCGCTGCAGAATCTGGTCTGGGGTACCTGCAAGTTCTTACGCCGTTCCTACTGCCAGCCAGCACTTCTGTGCTCTTTTGGCTGGAAGAGGATGGATCTGTAACTGGACGCCAGTGAATGACCTGTATATACTCGCTCTGGTTCTTTCCCGTGCCGACTCCCGCTTGTCATCCTTTTGCATTAGGGATGCTGCTGGCCATTCTGGAGAAATGTCAAGTGATCCCTGAGGTGCAGATCATTAATGGGAAAGAGGTGGGCGCAGGAACAGTGGCTGCGGGTTACCAGAACTTTATCAACTGCATTGAGATGATGTTTGCTGCCGTCGCTCTGCGCTACGCTTTCACCTGCCAGGTTTACAGAGAGAAAAAGGAGAACGCACCAGGTAGGAAGACCTTTACTGTACTCCCTGAATGCAGGTAGGGGCAGTGGAACACCCCCAAGGTCTCTATTACTGATGCTATGTTATGCAACATATTGGTAGGGCCTTGGGCCCTGTGGCCCTCCCCTTTCTGCTGCCTATGTTGTTGTTAAGTGCCGTTGAGTCGGTGTCGACTCGGGCAACCCTCTGGATAATTGTCCTAAATTGCTGCTGCCTATGAGTATAAGGAAAATAAATGCAACAAGTAGCCTGTTGTAGTGTTGATATCTGTAAATTACCATTCACTTTTGAATGCGTAAAGGCATTTTGATTACAATGTGCAAGTGTTTGTGTAAGAGGAAAATGACCGATGTGATTGCACTGATTGTAAGGAATGTGCCCCTCCCTCATCAAAATGTCTTAACTACAGAGCAAGGTATATGTGTATCTAAGTGCAATCATGGGTGTGAGTTAAGGCCTTTAAAAGAGGAGTATTTATTTAAAATAGTTCTAGGAGGCTAATATATTATCTAACATTAAAAAAAAAAAACCACACTCATTTCACAATACAGGAATTAATTCACCATATTCATATTTAAGAATCTGGTGAAATATAACGCCAGTAGATATGGAATAGTAACTATGGGGCTGATATTCAAAAGCACTTAGCAGGCTCTGGGTAACTGGGTACGTGCTGTCCAGCGAGATACCGTGCTGCTGAATATTTCCTCGGACTGCTTTGGCACTGTGCTGATAGTACTGGGGCAGTCCTGGTACTCTGGGGACAGGGAAACACCCTACTGTATTTGAAGGTAACACACCTTGAATGACTACTCAAAACGCAGCAGCTAAATACAAATATATTAAACAGTCCCAATGTGAATTTTTCTGCCTTTTTTATTTTGAAATGAGGGAGCAGAGACTATGTTGGGGCTTACAAAGTGGATGAGAAAAGCGAGGCTGGGTCTTAAATCTTTATATGTGCAGTTGGGCCTCTGCTAAAGCAGTTTAAATAATTGCACTGATGAAGTGACCTTTCCAACAAAAGGATGGCCCTCATTCTCATACCTCTAAGGCTTCCTGCAGGACTAGAAACAGGAGCTGGGATTTATTGATGACCTTCAGGATTCAAGCCTTGTGGCTTTGCATGTGTGAAAAACCTAGCTTATATCAATTCCTGTTGTACACTTTCTGGAACAGCCTCCCCACCTCTACAATGGCATTCTGCCTGCATCTATTGTATGGGGGCAGCAGACCCTACACCGGTGCTTGTACAGGAGAGACATCTGAGCTGCCACCTCTATATAAGAGAGTGGTTTGGGACTGTAGTCTGACATTTTATCCTAGGTGAACAGACCTGATGCCGAATAAAATCCTACCGCTTTCTTGCCTTCTCTTGCTAGCTTGTGTTTGATTTTCTCTGTGAGTGTTACCCTCTTATTTTCTCTCCTGTTGCTTTTTAAAGTCATGTTCTCTGTTTTATGCAGCTGACTGCCCTTCACTCAGCGTCTGAGTTGAGACTGAATTTACAGTGGCTCATATCTTTTATTGTAAAACAGCTACTCTGTGTTTTTAGATGCCATCCGGGGCCTCCAATGTGCCCCAATATCCCCCACACACAGTATCACAAGTGCAGAACTCTCATAAAGATAGATTACTCTCACGCTGAATTCCTCTGCAGTATTTCATACTGTCAAAAGTTCTTTTTGTGCTGAAAAAGTTACAGCAGGACTATTCAGAACACAGCAGCTTTCTGACCAATCCCTAAGCAGAATATAAAATAACTGAATAGCATATTTAGACATCTCTGAAGCAAGCTACCTCTTGGAGAACTAGCAGTATTAGTATCAGATTACCTATGCTTCTAATAAATGACGCATGATTGGGCCAGTCCCACGGGTAGGGAGGGAAGTTCCAGGACTTCAGGTGCCTAATTGCAGGGCTCTGGGAGGAGCCCTGGGTCTTCGGCCCTAGGCAAGAACAGTTGCAGCAGCACCGGGTTGAGTTGGAGAAAGTAGTGGCATTTTTAATTTTGGGATAAAATATCCTAAGTAATTGGAAACATTAAATAGTTCTGTACCTCCACTGAGGTTGGTTCTGATCCAACTGGAAGCCTAAAAAAGCAGGAGGGAATCAGTTTTCCCCCAATACCCTGCAAAAATGCAATGTATGCCTTTGAGTCACTCCTGACTCCTGGTGACCCAGAAGCTCCTGGGTTTTCTTGGCAGTGTCACTGGAAGTAGATTGCCAGGCCTTTCTTCCGAGGCAATGGAGGGTTAAGTGACTTGCCCAAGGCCACAAGGAGTGCTAGTGGGACTCGAACCCTGGTTGCTTGGTTACCAAGCCAGTGTTCTACCCACTAGGCTACTCCCCCACTCCTCACCAATACCCTGCATTCCCCCCCAAAAAATGTCTCTTATTTTAGAAAGTTGGGAAAGGTGAAAGTTACAATAAGGTGGTCTCATAAGCTGTCCTCATCTCTCTCCTTCCTCCCCTCCTTGGGTAAATCCCTATTTGTGCTCTTCTGCCCCCCTGCCCTCCTTCCACCTTGCTGTGCTATATGCCTAGAACAGACTTCCTGAGTTAATATGTCAAATTCTGTCCCTGATGCTATTCAAATCCAGGCTAAAAACGTACCTCTTTGAGGTTGCTTTTGGATCTTGACTCCCTTTATTCTATTTTAATTGGTTCCCTATAAATGGTCTTTCTTAGCTCCCGGTTGGTTCTGTTGATCTACTCATAGTCCTTGCTCGACAGAGCTTACCGTATCATATGCACTGTGTATGCTTAGTAGTAATATAACCAAGAGCAAGGCATGTTGAAGAATCAAGTTGGTCCTGTTTAAACTGACTTTCTAATAGTCTCTCTTGCCCCTTGTCCTCAGGGAATGTTGCGCCAATGCAGAGTATCTCCAGTGGGCTAAAGGAGACCATGAGTCCTCAAGACATTGTCCAGGATGCCATCCATAACTTCTCTCCTACATACCAACAGTATACACAGCAATCCATTGAGGATATGGAGGTCAAGACATCTGGGCAGAACGGGCAGGCAAATGTGAACAGTGGGCACAGCGGAAAGCGAAAGAAACAGATCGAGAAAATGATGCTTATAATCTCGGATGATGAACTATAACTTCTGGCAAATGAACCAAGCATAGAGATGAGGATTGCTGGAGCAAGAGCCCGCCCGTTCTTGGGAAAAAACAAACTTCCCTCTCTCAGCACGTATCTGATGATTTTTATTCAATTCACAGTACATTTTGTCACTGTGAAGTCCATGTGTCTGTGCATAACTGTTGAGAATGGGAAAGCTAGTTATCCCTACCCCCAAATCTGTAGAGGAAAGACTGCTCCTAAGAGATGGTACATGTTCCTTCACTCTGCCTTTCATGGCTTTTCCCCCTCCCCCCTAAATTCATTGTACTTGTAATTTAAACTAGTTTGCCCAACATTTCCCTACATAAACTCTTTGCTTGAGGACTTTTCAGGTTGATTAGTCAAAGCAGTCTCAGATGGATGCAGCTACTTTTAGATACCAAAGATTTATAGAAAATCGTGCCCTTGAGGGACTGGGAAGGATACCGTCCTTCAGTTCCCAAGAACTGATCTGAAATGCTGAACCAAGATGTGCCTTAAAGCCCTGTAGGACAGCAGCCGAAAGACCTTTCATACCTGGTAGCCCATTCCTGTGCCAGTGGCTTCTTGGTCACAGATGATCTGGCTACCAGCGATGGGCAAGTACAAGAAGATGTTGAAGAGGCATTGCCCTGTTTGAAGAGGGGTTTTTTTGTGTCATGTACAAAAAAAAATCAAGATTTTAACTTCTGAGATGAGCCTGACCCCTTCTTTCTCCCACCACTGGGTAAACCTTGAGAATTGCATCTAAGCTTAGGTGGTAATTTTATTGTACCTCTTTTTGGAAGGGGCTAACACACAAGTGTATTTTTTTTTCCTAATCTCGGACAGCTGAGGGATGTACTATAGGACCTTCATCCCCTGTGTGATCTCATTTAAGACCCACCTGGTGATGGACAGAGTGAGTGATTGGACTTGGTTAAAAATGAACCGTTAATGAAATATAGTCAGAATAGCTGCCATGTTGGATTCAAATGTAAAATTCCCTACAGCTGCAACAGTTTCGCTTCTAGAGCGAATGCTAAACCTGGGGTTGTGTGATGTTCACAAAAGTCTGCTGTGCAATGGCAGAGTTTCTCATGGGGTTGGTATTAAGGACCTGCGGATTAGCTGCCAGAGCCATCAACACCAACCAGCTGCATCTCAGCTTGGCACAGCTTCCTTCTATTGAAGGTATCTGTTTACAGAAGATCACCGATCTGAGTGTATATGTCAAAGCAGATTTTATAGAAAAATCATCACCTGTATATTAGCAGGAAAGGAAAGCCCTGTCATATTTGTGTCAATTCTAAATGCCCTGTGAGCTTTTAGAAAACAGCTGTGTAGGGGTTTTTTGTCATCTTTCCTAAACACTGCTAAATCACTTTTTTAAATTACATTTTCCTTGGAGATGGGCACATGATAAGTCTTATGGGGTACAATAAAACAGTTTTGCTAACAGGATCAGTTTTCTAGAATAAAACAATTATGAAAAGACTCTGAAAGCAATAATGTGTTAAGAGCTGTGTCTCTTGATTAAAAAGTATGTTCAGAACATACCCTTGGAGACACCTGCAAGTCATTTAATTTAATTTATAAAATTTGTATTTCATACCTTACCATCTTTGACTAGAAGGAGGCTGATTTACAATTTAAACAAAATTACAAGTAACAATCACAGACTAAAACCAATACACTAACAAGCAAAATATGTAAGCTAACTAAAAAAAAAAATATAAAATATCACAGAATCTGGCTTTAAATCTATTTATCCAGCAGCCACTTTAGTTGAGGCACAGAAATTTTCAAACAGCACTGTCTGCAAGAATCGGTGAAGTTACTTATAGCTCTACACGCCTTTCATTGCAGAGGTAAACTGTTCATAAAACCAGAACTCCCCCAGGAAGAGACCACACTTGTTTTTGCTCTTTGGAAGTCCCTGGTAGAATGGCAACTGAAACTTTTGGACCTGACTTGACTTGTCTTAAACACTCTCAGCTGTCTTATACTTAAGTTTATTGCTATGAAACATGTACAAAGCATCTTAAAATGGATCCCTTTCTGCACAGGCAGGAAGTGTGGGGCAGGAAGGCAGGCAGTCCTGTAACTTCTTTTTGATTATCAGTGGAGTTCATGTCCTGGTGTGTGTTACTTCTGTATTTTGCCAAAAATATGTTTACCTTTTGACTCTCATTGCAAGAGCACCTTTTAATAAAACTGACATGATATTCATAGGCTGTTCCTTCCTGAGGAAAGAAGCTTTGACCTTAAGATAGCTGGAATCCCTCATATTCATAGAAGGGATTTGCTGCGATTTCTGTGCAGGGCATCAGCATAAATCTGAGCCATCTGTTGGAAAATGTATTTTATTCTCTTTTGCATTGCCCTCGATGCAGGAGTTCTGTAATATTTACATGCTATATATATATATATTTTGCATATTGCTTTATATGTTGTATCATGATCTTTCCCCTCCCATACAGACTCACCAAAAAGAATAAATTATATGAATTTATAAACCTGGGATGTGATTCCTTTTTACACCTGAAACCCTAAAGCAGCAGTGCCTTCCACTCTGTATTAGCAGGAAAAAGCTCATTTTTGCCATTACGGGAAAGGTGAGGGGGGGTTTGTTTTGTTTTGGTTTTAACTCTCTAGTTTTTAAGGAAAATACTGAAGTTGCACTAACTGAAAACCAGAGAACCTGTAAGGAGGCTTGGAACAAATGCCTGGAGTCATCTCCCAGCAAAGGTGATAACGTCCACCCAGGCCTAGGGGCCGATGAGCTACGCGGGCTGCTTTACTTTAGATTTTGCCATGCTGATTTTAGACTTGCTGCAGTAAGACAGTATTTCCCAAGCCCCGGTTCTGGTGTGCCCCCTAGCTAGTTGGGGTTTTAGACTATCCACAATGAATATGCATGCAATGGAGCTCATGGTGTTTATATATATAAATTTTGGGGTTTTTTTTGTTTTAAATAAGGAACAGCATAGCAAGTTTGGGGCCATATTCATAGTGATTAACATACCTTGTGTGCTGCTGAATACCCCTCTAATGCCACTAGATACCCCGATGCTCACCGCCTAGCAGTGGGGTATTTGAGGATGATAAAGACAACAGGCAGCAGCCAAGTATCTTAAAGAGGCTAAAGTTAGCAAGAATAACAGCTGTCCTATCTTTAGCTAATCAGGCAACAGCTGAATATTGCCACTACCCATTTAGCAGTAGCGCTGTCCAGACGACCTGGATACTCGTTGCCGGTGGCCGGATATGATCCCAGCATTAATTAAAGCTGCGACAGGCAGCACTGACTGCCATCCCACCTTGGCCTGGGCACATGACTTAGGGAAGCCCTTGACCAGAAAGCCTCCATGCTGTTGGGTCCCCTCACTGGGCCATAATAGTGACCTGGTCTGGGGTAGTGTCCAGCAATGGTCTTCTCTTTCTGCTGTATTGGAAAAAGGCAGTACTTGACTTCTAGCAGTGTGGTGGGGGTCAGTCTGCCAAATAAGGCAATACTTATTTGGCAGACTGACCTCAGGCAACACACTGTTAGGGGTCAGGTGCCACAATTTTCTAAGATGATGGTGGGAAGAAAAGGATAATGCTGATTGCTACCGCAGACCCAATCAGTACTATTGGCCTACGGAGGTCCAGTAGCATGGAGGCTTCATGTGCCAGCTGCCTAGGCCAGGGTACTCTGGACCAGCTAGACCAAGGATAAGCGGGGGTGGGAGGGGAGGGTGGTCAGGGTTTATTGGGCCACCTGGGATTTGTTTTTACAGAGACACTTTTTTTTTTTACATTTGGCTCATGCTCTGAAAGGGAGACAAAACATCCAGCTTACTGCAGCGGTGCATGTTTTTTAATGCTGTGGTAATGTTGCATAGTATTAGTTTAATGCAAAGGGAGTAAAGTATTTTTCCAGAATGTGCATTAGTCAGCACACCATTCTAATCTATGGCTTATTACAGTGGCTCCCATTGAGGGCAGTAAATAAAGTGATGGAGGGAGATAACTGGAGGATCTCTGGTACCAGAAACTAGGAACAATAAAGCTACTAAGTTACCCAGTTCTATCAGGGAGATTTTAGGCCAGTCCAGGATTTCTGACAACTGTATCCTGATGCATTATGGGAGCAGCAGCCCTGATTTCAGTGGTCAGGACCAGGGAATGAATACAAATACACACCAAAGACATGTGATAAGTTCGAAAGCAGAACTGACCAAAAAAAAATCTTCCTTCCGGAACTGGGTAATTTGGCAGCTCTGGGGCAATTGGGTGAACTAGCCCTTTTTACTTTTGAAAAAGCAGTATATAAAGCATCTGAATAAATTAATAAAAACTGACGGCTTCTCGTTCTACAGCCTCAGCCACTCAGTGAGAATTGTGGCAGATGTAGCCAGTTTGGGATGAAGGGCACATAGTGCAATACAAATCATTAGTAGCAGTAGTGAAATAAAACAGAAGACTTATCAGCTTTTTCTTGGTTCGTAGCTTGCCTAGTAAGGACTTCCTGCTTACATGTGGCAATAGGTAGGTGACACTGAGGTTCTGAATGGTTTTGAAATTCACTGAATATTTTTTTTTGACAGGTTTCCTCCTATTCTTTAAGACTTCCAGCTGGGATGCAGAGAAATAAGAATTCGGTTGTACTTACCCAGTGTTTGCCACCCCTCCACACACACACCTATAAATAGCCTTCTAACTTGCTCCATCGGCAATCAGGCCTTAACTCAGATGGTTTGTTGTTAAGTGCCGTCGAGTCAGAGTCGACTCATGGTGACCCTCTGGATAGCTATTCTAAATTGTGTTCGGTCTTGAGTCAGGCGGCTCATTGTTGACAGACTAGTACCCGTAGCTGCTGTTATTGTATCGATCCATCTCATTGCTGGCCTTCCTCTTTTGTGCTGACCTTCTATCTTGCCAAGCATGATGTCTTTCTCTAATGATCTCTCTCTTCGCATGATGTGTCCAAAGTATGAAAGTCGAAGTCTTGTCATCTGAGCTTCTAATGAAAGCTTAGGTTTGATCTCCTCTAGTATCGACTGGTTTGTTCTTCGGTACACACAGTATTCGCCGCCAGCACCATAATTCAAAAGCATCAATTTTCTTCCTGTCTGTCTTTTTCACTGTCCAGCTTTCACATCCATAGGATGTTATTGAAAATACCATGGCTTGAACAAGTTGAATCTTTGTATGGAGAGAGACATCTCTGCTCTTGAGAATCTTATCTAGGTCTTTCATAGCCATTCTGCCAAGAACAATGCGTTGTCTGATTTCTTGACTACTTGTTGCTTCTTTATTGATAGTTGATCCAAGTAGGTTAAAGTTGTTTACGATTTCAATTTCTTCTCCTTCAATGATGAACCTGTTGATTTATACCAGTTGTCATGACCTTTGTCTCCTTTAAAATGAAGGTGCAGGCCCATTTTGAGACTATGTTCTTTAATTATGAGAAAGAAATGTTTCAGATCATCTTCACTTTCAGCCAGTAATGTGGTATCATCAGCATAGCGAAGGTTGTTGAGTCTTCCACCAATCTTCACACTTCTGTTGTCTTCATACAATCCTGCTTCTCTGATGATTTGTTCTGCATATAAATTAAACAGGTAGGGGGAAAGTATGCAGCCTTGTCTTACACCTTTGCTTATTTTAAACCATTCTGTTTCTCCTTGTTCTGTTTGAACTGCTGCTTCTTGATCAATGTACAGATTGTGCAAGAGTACGATCATGTGTTCTGGTATACCCATGCTTCTTAATGTGGCCCAGAGTTTCTCATGGTTTACACAATCAAAAGCCTTGCTATAGTCGATAAAGCACAAATAGATATCCTTTTGGTATTCTTTAGTCTTTTCAAGGATCCATCTCACATCCGCAGTGATGTCTCTCATTCCTCGCCCTTTCCTGAACCCTGCTTGCACTTCAGGTAGTTCTTGTTCCAGGTATGGTTGTAGTCTCTTTTGAATAATCTTCAGTAGAATCTTGCTGGCATGTGGGATTAGAGCGATTGTTCGATAATTTCCACAGTCAGTTGGATCACCTTTCTTTAGTATTGGTATAAACACAGATCTTTTCCAGTCAGTTGGCCATGATGTTGTCTTCCATATGTCTTGGCAGAGCCTTGTAAGTACAGTAACAGCTGCATCAGATTGCTGTAATACTTCTATGGGAATGCTATCAATGCCTGGTGCTTTGTTCTTTGATAAGGCTTTCAATGCTGCTTTAACTTCTTCTTTCATCATCAATGGTTCCCGATCATAAGGTACAGGTTGAAAACAGCTGTTAGTCCACTTGATCTTTATCATATAAAAACTCTGTGTATTCCTTCCACCTTTTCTTGATCTTCTCAGCATCATTCAACATAGAACCTTGAACATCTTGTAACATTCCATTTCGAGGCTGGAACTTTTTCTTTAACTCTCGTAGCTTTAGAAAAGCTGATCTTCTTCTTCCTCTAATAGTTTCTGCTTCTGTTTCCTTGCATGTGTCATTGTAGTACTTTCCTTGTCCTGTCTTGCTGCACGTTGGAAATCTGAGTTCTGTTATTGTCTTTCTTTCTCCTCTGGCTTTAGCTTCTCTGCATTTCTGGGCAATTTTCAGTTTCTTCCATCATCCATTTTGGCCGTTTTTGCTTTTTCACCTTTTGTAGAGACTTCTTGCTTTCTTCCAACACAACCTTCTTGATGTCATTCTATAACTCTTCTGGAGCTCTTTCATTTGTATCTAAAGTAGCAAATCAATTTTGCAGGCAGTCTTTAAATTCCAGTGGTATATTCTCAAGGTCATATTTTGCTGCATTCATGAGTGGTTTGCTCTTTTTCAACTTTAGCTTGAATTTGCATACTAGTAGTTGATGATCTGTACCACAGTCAGCTCCAGGTTTTGTCTTTGTTGATGTTATAGAACCTTTCCATCGTTGACTTCCACAGATGTAGTCAATTTGATTTTTATATAATCCATTGGGTGAAGTCCATGTGTACAGTCGCCGCTTGTGTTGATGGAAGAAGGTGTTTGAGATGAATAGATCATTGGTCTTGCAGAATTCTATCAGTCTTTCTCCAGCTTCATTTTTGTTGCTAAGTCCATATTTTCCAACTACTTTGCCTTCTTCTTTGTTGCCAACTTTTGCGTTCCAGTCACCTGTGACTATCAGGATATCCTCTTTGCATGTTCTGTCAATTTCAGCTTGTACTTGTTCATAGAACTCTTCAATTTCATTCTCTTCTGCAGCTGTTGTTGGGGCATATACTTGAATTATAGTTGTGTTGATAGGCATTCCTCATAGACGAATAGAGATTAAGCGTTCGCTGACTGCATTCTGTTTCATTACAGTTCTTGCATGTTTCTTCTTTATTATAAATGCAACACCATTTCTTCTTTGTCTTTCGTTTCCACCATAGTAGACCGTGTGATCATCTGATGCAAAGTGCCCGATGCCAGTCCATTTCAGTTCGCTGACACCCAACAAATCAAGTTGTACATATTCCATTTCATTCTTGACCACCTCCAACTTCCCTTGGTTCATGCTTCGTACGTTCCATGAATCCATCTTTACAGCTTCTGACTCTCATTTCATGCGCAGCTACATCAGCAGTCAGATGTCCCGAGGGCTTTGATCCAACCACATCCTAAATGCTGGCTTTACTCTGAAAAGTCTTCAGCTCTTCCCCAGTAGCTAGTTGAGTGCCTTCTGAGCTGGCAGTCTCATCTTCCAGCACTATAGAACAATTTGTTTTGTTGTAATTATCCACTGGGTTTTCATGGCAAGATACAGAAGTAGATTGCTGGGCCTTTCTTCCGTGCAGTTTAAGTTTGGTGGTGTTGCCGTTGTCAAAGAAATGTGATCCTCCGCCGTCAACACTATCCCATTCTGCTGCTGCCCAGATGGGTGGTCTGTCTTGGTCTGGCTGAGATCTGTCCATCTTGGGAGACCCTGCCAGTAGTTAAACTACCGATAGTTTAGCTCTCAGCATCACTGATGCACACAAGCCCTCACAGCACGACAAGCTGCAAACCAAGTGAGGGCCAGATGGTTTGCACCAGGGTTTTTTTTTTAGAATCCTGAAATCACAATCAGTTTGGCCACTAGGTGTTATCAATATACAATAACCCTCTCTTCTTTCCAGTAGGAGCATGCATTTGGTTTATTTGGGTACCTAAAAATAACTTTAAGCATGCAAATTGCTTGTGCACATGTATAACTACAAATCAATACCCATCCAATTGATTTCTATGCTTAAATTTTAGGATGCAGACAATGCATACATTAAAAATGAATGTGTGGGGGGAACCCTCCCCCCCCCTTGGAAATAATTAACAAGCTGAATCTATATATTTATTTGATGGCGATGCAGAGCCCTCCATGTCAGTGGTCATGAACGTTGCTTCCACAGCAATCCAGTCCCAGGTGCACTGGACAACAAAAGAATTGAGAAGGGTTGCCAAATAGTTGCAGTCATGGCTTTATCCCTTTGCATGCATGAACAGATAATATAACATATTGTAGGAACATTTTGCTTTTCTTAGAGCAGGACTTCACAAAACTGTTTTAGAGACTTGCAGTGTCGTTCAGGTTTTCAGGATATCAAACATAGACTCTTGGGTGTGGCATGGCCAGAGGGGAAAAAGGTAGTTTGTGCTGATTTTAAATTATTTGTTCCCACTTTTCAGATACTTTTTCTTGTTCATTTTCCTGCACACACTGCGTGCAAGCAGAAAGTTAATACACTCATTCAGTTGTATGTGTGCATATTCCTAAGTATATGTATGCACAAGTGATTTGCCACACTTTTTTAGGCAGCCAAAACAGAATCAACAGCAACAAATGCACATGACTAGTGAATATGCTTAAGATGCATTGTCTATACTGAGTTTCCAATGCGTGCAAATTTCTCTTGCACATTCATTATGGAGAGCCTGAAAACTCGACTGACTGTGGGGTCTCCAGGGCCGATTTAGGTAGCCTTGACTTAGCGCAGGAGTTCATAATCCAATCCTTGGGACACACCAAGCCAGTCAGCTTTTCACGATAAGCATAATGAATATGCATGAGAAAGATCTGCATTCACTACCCCTATTGTATGCAGATCTCTCTCATGCACATTCATTGTCGTTATCCTGAAAACCTGACTAGCTAGGTGTGTCCCGAGGACTGGGTTGAGAAGCCCTGATGTAGGGAATACCACATGGAAACCAGGACTATAAATCTTTACATGCAACAGGGTAAACCCAGGACTGGAGCAACCTGTTAAGAAAATATGCAGATAGCTGACAATTCTAAACCAGACACGGAATGCACGTCCCTGGTCCTACGCAATTTCAATCAGGTTTTGCTTCCTGACACTTTTAACATTGAATATTTTTTTTTAAACTATAAAAGCGAGACTTGAATAGGAGACGTTATTGTTTTAAAAATGTAGTCTCTGGGACCAAAACTATGTACCTTATTTTGTACCTTTCAGAAATATATGTGGAAGCAGTGTCCCTTTAAATGGAATTCCATAGCCCTTGTGATCAGTCCCTATCTAAAATAGAGAGGTGCAAATAGGGTTTCTGCCGTAGTATTGCTGAATATACCCGATTCCTGGGTATAAAAGATGGGCCTCTCCTTCCCTTTCTGCCCCAACTTGAGCTAACTATTTCCATGATAAAGTCCAGAGGATTACTTTTGAATTGCCCACAGGGTTATCTCCAGCTGCCTCCCCCCCATCTTCTGTCACTTTTTCTTCTTTTTCTGAGATCATTGAAAACCACACATCTCTCCTCCTCCTCCTCTGATCCTATTTCCACCTGTCTACTAAGCCCCATCTCATCTGTCATCCCTTCCATTTGTCATACTCTCAATCTATCACTTTCCACTGAAACTGTTCCTGCAGCCTTCATGCATTCTGTGGTCACACCTTACCTCAAGAAACCCTTACTAGATACTACATGTCTAATTATCAAATTCCAAAGTCCCAATCGTAGTGATCACAAATAAACTTATAGATAAAAAATCACTACATCCTTATCATGAATCTTTTAAATTTTTTTTCATTTGTCGGAATCACTGGAAAGGGGCAGACAATGTAAACCATGCCCTCCACACGGTTCGGTCCTTATTAATAAAATATATCTTGAAACAATGTGGAACAAACAACCACTACTTAGCTTAGAAAAAATTGTGTAAACTCCTCTCAACTCCGGCACGACGTGCACATTTTGAGTTTTCACCCTGTCTCAAGTGCCACCATCTTCACTTGTCGTAACCGTTGTGAAACGCTGAAACACAGCTGATTCATTCATAAGGCTGCTTTGTCAGAGATTGGCCAAAACCTTGCCTTCAATCAGAATTAATCAACCAATGAAAAACCATCAGGGAATACCCACTCATTCAGGGAAATCCCTAGGTATTAAATGATGCTAGACCAATCAAGTTCTTTGTTTAACCCCACTGGGTGCACTGAATGCAAATGGAAGATCCAGAATTGTTCGCGTTCTTGAAGGAGCTGAATAAGATCTCCCCCACGCGGATCAGTAGGAATATAATATAATCAATGACAGTCCAATGAAGGTATTGTCTCCTGTAGGGGATCGGTACTTGAACCATTGTCAAAATACTGTGATGTTTTTTTTATGCAAGGAAGCAGTTTTAGTCCGTTCCTATATACGTGACACCACCCATTTTCTGCAACAGTTACATGCTTTAGATATTTCTACCATGAGTTTTCAGATGGTTACATTAGATGTTGCCGCCTTATATACAAATATTGACCAGAATGAAGCGTTGATCTATTACAACATAAGTTCCAATTTGCACCTTCCCGGATCCGCAAGCTTTTGTTGTGTTAGAACTTATTACCTTGGTATTGACCCGCAATTATTTCATGTCTCAGGGTGTTTTTATCAACACAACCCTTTGGAATCGCTATGGGAGCTACTGCGCCCCCTCCATAGCGACCCTGTACATGGCACATTTTGAGGAGACTTATCTGTATACAGCCTCTTATTTTCAGTATAATCCCATTTTGGAAACGTTTCTTGACCGACATTTTCTTTTTATGGACTGGGGCTTTCTATTCAATTACAAGAATTTTTGGTGTGGTTAAATAATATTACACCGAATTTGACTTTTACAGCTACCACAGCGGAATCTCATATTGATTTTTTGGATGTTTCCATTTATCATGAGTTAGACTGTTTCCGTACTTCATTATATAGAAAACCGTCCAACAAAATAGTCTATTGTCTTTTCACAGTTTTCCATCCCGGTCCTTTGAAGAAGGTCTCCCTTACGGTCAATTGTTAAGAATTGAGACGGATCTGCTCTTCGGTAGCAGGACTTCAAATTACATGCTCATGAACTTCTTAAAAATTTGCGGGTTCGGGGTTATCCTGAACATGTTTTCCAGGGGGCTTATCGATGGCCTTGCATACCCTCGAGATGACAAACGATGAAACCAGTCACAGCTCCTCGTCTGCCATTGTGGGGGTTTTACCATATATGACGTCTAGCATTGCGGTGGTTCAGGATTCTCAGAAAACACTGGTCTTTATGCTTGTTTCCCAAGACCTTTATGGTTGCATTTTCTAGGGGGGATGAATCTTGGAGATATGGTGGCGAGAACGACGGTATCAGAAGATAGACCTCATACTCAACCTTCTCTGTCTACAGGACATCGTTCTTGTGGATCTTGTTCCTATTGTGCAACCTCCTTGACATGGATTGAATGGTTCCATCCTATGACCGGACAATCCATTGGTTCGAAAATGGAATACTGATTGCAATACTTCTTATGTGGTATATTTAATTCAATGGTTCCTGCTCTATGATTTATGTTGGCAGAACCATTCGTCGGATTAAGACCCGTTTAGCAGAACATGCTTCACGGCTTCGTTTGCATATTGATACAGCGCCGATTGTGGAGCACTGCCTTGCATTGCAACATACTTTTCAAGACCTTCATTGGACTGTCATTGATTATATTCCTACTGATCCGCGTGGGGAGTCGTATTCAGCTCCTTCAAGAACGTGAACAATTCTGGATCTTCCATTTGCATTCAGTGCACCCCAGTGGGTTTAAACAAAGAACTTGATTGGTCTAGCATCATTTAATACCTAGGGATTTCCCTGAATGAGTGGGTATTCCCTGATGGTTTTTCATTGGTTGATTAATTCTGATTGAAGGCAAGGTTTTTGGCCAATCTCTGACGAAGCAGCCTTATGAATGAATCAGCTGTGTTTCAGCATTTCACAACAGTTATGACAAGTCAAGATGGTGGCACTTGAGACAGGGTGAAAACCCGAAACGTGCACGTTGTGCCGGAGTTGAGAGGAGTTTACACAATTTTTTCTAAGCTAAGTAGTGGTTGTTTGTTCCACATTGTTTCAAGATATATTTTATTAATAAGGACCGAACCGTGTGGAGGGCATGGTTTACATTGTCTGCCCCTTTCCGGTGATGTCCGACAAATGAAAAAAAATTTAAAAGATTCATGATAAGGATTTAGTGATTTCTAATTATCAATCCATCCTCCCCCCCCCCCCCTTTATTTCTAAACTACTTGAATGTGAAGTTCACTCCCATTGTCTTGGCTTTCTCTTCTCTCAAGCCCTTCTGGATCCATTCCAATCTGGCTTTCGTCCTCTATATTCTACTGAAATGGCTCTTGCCAAAGTCTCCAGTGACTTGTTCCTGACCAAATCCTTATCTTTACTCAATCCTCATCTTTGACCTTTCTTCTGCTTTTGACACTGTTGATCACCACCTTCTCCTTGCTTGGATTTAAGGACTCTGTTCTGTCCTGGTTCTCTTCTTATCTCTCCCACCGCACTTATAGTGTATGTTCTGGTAGATCCTCCTCTACTGCTTTCAGTTGGCATACTCCAGGGTTCTGTCTTGGGACTTCTCTTAACACCCCTTCCCTTGGGGCACTTATTTCCTCCCATGGTTTTTAGTACTATCTTTATGCTGATGACCCTCAGATATACCTCTCTGCACCTGAAATCTCTCCAGGAATCCAGGCCCGCTTATCTGACATTGCTGTCTGTCTGGATGTCCTGCCACCATCTGAAATCAAACATGGACAAAAGAGAGTTTCTTATTTTTCCCTGCTAAACCCACCACCCCCTCCTTCCTCTATTTCTATGGGTAACACTCAAATCCTCCACCCATAGCTAAACCCTGTCATTTCTCTCTCGGACACATCAGCAAAATTCACCTCATCATTTCTGACCACACTACTGGAACTCTTATCCACTGTTTAGTTACCTCCTGTCTAGACTATGGCAACCTCCTCCTGGCTTGTTTCCCTCTGAATCATCTTGCTTCACTTCTATCTGTTCAAAACTCAGCTGTAATTTTCAGCCAGTGTCACTATGCTTATGTAACCCCTCTTCTCAAATCACATCATTGGCTCTCTATCCATTTTTACATCCAGTTCAAACATCTCATTCTGCTGCTGCTACTCAGTTACTCTCGTTTCATCAGGTCAAAGGATGGTTCTGGAAAGCTCATCAAAGACACCATACTATTGGACTAATGTGAAGGCACATTTTAGACAGTAGCTGGAGATCGAAATGAAAAGGTCAAATATGTACAGAACGTCAACATCGATATGATACACATCCCCCTGAAGCAGCATTGTAGTGAAATGCTGAGGGGCATACGGTTCTGAAGAGGTGAAGGCTGGCTTTGTGGTTTATGTGAGATACTAGGACTTTCATCAAATTTAAGTATAAACTGCCAGTCATAAGCCAAAAGCAGTATATTAATAGTATTGTGCCTAAACGAGTGATCGTCGATAGGCTGGATATGTTGAAGTTCTGTATATATTTGAATTGTTGAAGATTCACACATATTTTGAAGAGGGTTGTTGTTTGTTTGTTTTTTTACAGGTCATTTATGTGTTGGGTAAGGTAGTGTATGCCACAGTCCACTTGTAAACCCGTGGACTCTGAGACCTGTTTGTCCTTCTTTATTTCCTTGAAGAAATATACTATAAGTGTGTTAGGATAGTGGAGGAAGTTTTTCTATTATTGAGAAGCACATTGATGAGATGCTTCTTGAAACATCCAAGTTCTGACAGAAGAGAACATGGGAGGCTACAGAGTTGGATATGAGTCACCAGAGCCTGCAGAATCAACAATCCAACTGAAGAACCAGCATGCAGCTCTGGAAGTGGAGGAGGTGAAAGTATCCCAGGAAAGAGAAGAACCAGAGCTCAAGCACCCCAAAGTTGCAGAATCAGTGACCGCGAAGGGTAGTGGTAGTTGGTGACTCTTCTGAGGAGGCATGTGGCATCCATCTGCCAAAATCCAAGATGCTACAGCGAGAGTTTACTAGGACTCATCAAGCCTACTATTATCCAATGTTGCTCTGCTTGGGGATATTCCAGCAGCTCTACTGATTGACTTTTGCATTGCTTCTTGGGAATGGTCCCAGAGGACTAGAGACAGGCAAATGTGATCCCTTTAGAGAAAGGTGGAGATGATGAGGTTGAAAGCTACAGGCCAGTTAGTCTAATCTCTTTGGTTAGTAAATTATTGGAAACACTGCTTCAAGAGAGAATAGTGAGGTTTCTGGAGGCCAATGGATTGCAGGATCAGAGGCAGCATGGGTTTACTGGAGGCACATCTTGTCAGACAAATCTAATTTATTTCTTTGACTGGATGACCAGGGAGTTAGACCAAGGGAGAGCCCTAGCTGTGGTGTACTCCATCTTCAATAAAGCTTTTGACAGTGTTCTGCACAAGCAACTTATAAACAAACTGAGCACCCTAGGGATGGACCCTAAAATGACTGGGTGAGAAATGGGTTGAGTGGGAGGCAACAAAGGGTACAGGTCAATGGAGCTCGCTCTGATGAGGAGGTGGTTACCTGTGGTGTGCCACAGGGTTCTGTCCAATTCTTTTTAACATTTTTTGTTAGTGATATTGCAGAAGGGCTGTCAGGTAAGGTTTGTCTCTACAGCTGATACCAAAATATGCAATAGATACTCAGGAAGAAGTAGATAAAAAGAGGAGGGGTCTAGCTAAGCTTGAAGAATGGCCAAGAATTTGGCAGCTGAGATTTAAGACTAAAAAATACAGGGTCATGTACTTGGGCTGCAAACATCCAAGGGAGCATTACAGTGTAGGGGGCAGAATACTTCTGTCCATGAAAGAAGAGCAAGACCTGGGCATGATTGTTTCTGATGATCTTAAAGCAGCCAAACAGGTAGAAAAGGCAGCAGTGAAAGCCAAAATGTTGCTTGGGTGCATAGGGAGAGGAATGGCTGGCAGAAAAAAAGGAGGCAATAGTGCCTCTAGTATGACCTCATTTGGAGTATAGTGTGCAATTCTGGAGACTGCACCTTCAAAACGATATAAACAGGATGGAGTCAGTACAGAGGGTGGCTACTAAAATGGTTAGTGGTCTTCATTATAAAGCATATGAGGACAGACTTAAAGATCTTAATATGTAGATGTTAGAGGCAAGGTGGGATAGAGGTGATGGAGTAATTAGATTGTATCTGTTAATGGTCTTTCCTTGAATCCCTTCAGTCCAGTACACTGTTCCCTCTAAGATGTGCGCATGCACACACCTTGCCAAGCAAGCACACATACTTTACAACAGAGCGCACAAAAATTGCAATTCTGATAGAAAACAACAGACATCTTAAAATTTAAAAGTTGTGATTGTAATTACTAGAAATTTTCTGCTTCATTTAGTAATTGTCTATTTTCATTTAATTTGATTTAAAATCAATATGGTGTACATATTGTATTGACATGTAGTCAAATTTTAAAGTATATAACTCCAAGTGTAATTATGTGGTGCACAAAAATTTAATCTTCCTTCAAAAGCTGCACAGCTGATATTTTATGCGCACACAGCCTACAGAAAATTAGAGGGAACATTGATCCAGTACGTAAAATGTGGGTTGTCACCCTCCTTCAGCAGCTGAGGGCTAAGCATGTCAAAACTTCTGCTGTAACAGTAGAAGAGTCACCACCCCCCCCCCCCCTCCCTTCGAGTCCAGGAGGTAGTATCCTATTGACAAAGTAGAACTGAAGAGCAATGGCCCAAGAAAAACATCCTCTATACATCACTGTCCTTCAACTTTTTTTTTTGTAAATAGTTAGGGACAAAAGGCAAGACCATTATCAAGTAAGGTCTAATTACTCCTTCTTAATCACCCCTCCAGTTCAGTCCAGCACAGCACATGACATGTGGTATGTACCAGAGCAGAAACTAGATGTAGGAGGGACCCACCAATCCAGCTTGAAGTATCACTGCTCCTAATTGCACATCACTCACTACTTGGATATCCAAGTGATAGCAGCTCATAAACGTATGCAGTGAGGACCATGTTGCTGCTCTACAGATGTCTGCCAAAGGAATCAAACTGTATTCCACCCAGGACATTGCTTGAGCCCTAATTGAATGTGCTCGCAACCCATGGGTACCACTTCTTTAAGCAGGTAGGCCAACTCAATTGCCTCCTTTACCCAGCATGTAATAGAGGCCTTGAAGGCTGCTTCTCCCTTGCACAGTCCCCCATACAGTATAAAAAGACAGTCCAAATTGACAGGACACTGTCCACTTCAAGGCACCATAACAAAACAATGTTTAACAAAATAGCATGCTGACAAATAAATGAAAGACAATACAGCACTATATAAATTAAGTCAACACAGTGTAAAATAAACCATTTTATTATCTTTTATTAAAATCAGTATAACTTGATATCAATATTATGAGCAATTCCACATAAAAATTCTATTAAGGATATGGTTTCATAATCTTTAATCAATGTTTCAAAGCACTTATTGAGTCATATATATTTATTCTTCGATGCTTCCTTTCTATGCTAACCGGAATGAAAATGCTGTATAAGAATTTTGTGTGATTCTGTTCATTTCAAAATTGCTCAAGACAAAAGAAAGGAGGATGATGGCAATCAATTGTTTTTTGAAAAGCATGGTGCCATGCTTCCAACGAATTGTTGGTGTGTGGTAAATGTTCCATAACAAGGCCACATACATTTGACATTGAAATTGGGAAAAGCTGTGTACCGCGATGGTGATGACCAACATAATTGTCTTCCCAATAATCAGTAAGAGGTACAAAATCTTTGAAAAGATAGTCCATTAGCTCTTCAAAACATTGGACATCATCAGCAACGGCCATGAAGCTCAGCGCCAAAATCATCTTCATAAAAACATGATGGCAGAAAAAGACCACATAGCCTATCTAGTCCGCCCTTCCATATCAACCATTACAACAGTCCTGTTTTTGCCTTTAGAGATCCTCTGTGTTTGTCCCATGCTTTTTGGAATTCAGATACTGTCCTCATCTCTGCCACCTTCACTGGGAGACTATTCTATGCATCTACCGTTATTTCCATATATTTCTGCATATCACTCCTGAGTCTATCCCCTTTCACCCTCATCCTATGTCCCCCTCATAGCAGAGCTTGCGTTCAACCGAGACTCTCCTCCTGTGCATTTATGCCATAGAAGTATTTAAACATCTCAAATCATATCGCCTCCATCTCGCCTTTCTTCTAAAGTATACATATTAAGATTCTTAAGTCTGTCCTCATATGCTTTATAATGAAGACCACTAACCATTTTAGCAGCCACCCTCGATACTGATTCCAACTTGTTTATATCCCTTTGAAGGTGCGGCCTCCAGAATCACACACAATACTCCAAATGAGGTCACTCCAAAGACATTTATACAGAGGCACTATCACCTCCTTTCTTCTGCTGGCCATTCCTCTCCCTATGCACCCAAGCATCCTTCTAGCTTTCGCTGTCGCCTTTTCTACCAGTTTAGTTATTTAAGATCATCAGATGCAATCATGCCTAGGTCCCGCTCTTTTGTGAACAAAAGTACTTCACTCCCTATACTATATCACTCCCTTGGATTGCTGCAGCCCCAATGCATGACTTTGCATTTTTTAACATTAAATCTCAGCTGCCAAATTCTAGACCATTCTTCCAGCTTAGCTAGATCCCTCCTCACGTTATCTACACCTTCCTGGGTATCTACTCTATTGCAGATTTTGGTATCATTCGCAAAGAGGTAAACCTTACCCGACAGCCCTTCCGCTATATCACTAACAAAGATGATAAAAAGAATCGGACCAAGGACAGATCCCTGGGGCACACCACTGGTAACTTCCTTCTCCTCAGAGTGAGCCCCATTTACCTGTACTCTTTGTTGCCTTCCACTCAACCAATTTCTAACCCAAGCAGTAACTTTAGGGTCCATCCCTAGGGTGTTCAGTTTGTTTATAACTGTGAGGAATGGTATCAAAGGCTTTACTGAAATCTAAATACACCACATCTAGGGCTCTCCCTCGGTCCAACTCCCTGGTCATCCAGTAAAAGAAATCAATCAGATTTGTCTGACAAGACCTGCCTCTGGTGAATCCATGCTGCCTCAGATCCGTAATCTGTTGGACTCCAGAATCCTCACTATTTTCTCTTTCAGCAGCGCTTCCAATAATTTACTCACCATCGAAGTTAAACTAACCGTTCTATAGTTTTCAACCACATCCTTACTTCCGCTTTTATGTAAAGGCACCACATGAGTCTCTCTCCAGTCTTCTGGCACCACTCCTGACTTCAATGAGGCATTGAAAAGGTCAGTCAGTGGAGCTGCTAGAACGTCCCCAAGTTCCCTTAGTATTCTAGGGTGTATCCCATCTGGAACCCTTTAAAATTAAAATGCCATCGGGTGCAGGAATAGCCACCACCACCACCGAGCTTCCTGATCAGGTTTTGAGCCAGGCTGGTGAGCAGGCAAGCAGACTCCTCCTCCACTCCGGAGCTCAGACCCAGTCAGAGACCCACAGGAACCTTTTAAAGTGCCATCAGGCAGACCCATGCCTGAGGGCCTTGTCAGAGGGCCCTTAGGTGTGGAACACAGGCAGGAATGCAAAGGTCAGTTCAGCTCAAGCCCAAACAATCTAACAGCAGCCTCCAGCCCCAACCATCACGATGACCATGCCACCAGCCTCACCGCTCTCAAGACTGCACCCCATCAAGCAGCTGCCGCCTTCCACACCCTACAGAAAACACAGCACCCAACACCACACACCATCCTTAAGAAAGACTCCAAACTGTAAGTACCACAGAACAGCTTTTGACCTTACTACTGAAGGAGCCCCCCCCCCCCCAGATTACGCCATGAAACAAAGAACTCTTAGTAAACCACAAAAACAAAAAATATGCCAGCTATCCAAACAGTTTATTTTATTATTATTTTTATTTAACAGGTTTTATATACCGCTTTATCATTTCAATCAAAGCAGTTTACATTGTAACTTAAAGTTAGTAATGTCTGCCGTCATTTACTATGTTACATTAAACAGGGACATTGATAACTTGGATTTTTCTGAGGCAATGGAGGGTTAAGTGACTTGCCCAGAGCCACAAGGTGTGCTAGTGGGAATCCAACCCTGGTTTCTGGGTTCCCAAGCCAATGCTCTTAACCATTAGACTACTCCTCTTCTCATTTTGAACCTGTTCTGCTACCCTTCAACAGGTACCTATACTTCCTTGGCCCGGTCCTATGGAATTCCCTCCCCACTGCGCTGATTGCTGAATACTCATATCCCAGATTCAAATCCCTATTGAAAGCTCACCTCTTTTGTCAAGCATTTGACCTACCATCCACCCCTCCCGCTTAGTTGTCGGTGTTTTATGATTTTGTCTGCTCTGTGCTTTAGATGTTTGCTCTCTTGCCTTTCCTGTCATATATTTGGCGTTCCTTTCCACTTCTACCTGCAGTCAGTCAATGTTCCGCTAACCTGCACTGGGTCTACCACCAACATTTCTGCCAGCAGGGGGAGGTGCAGAGCAATTGACACTCTGCCCCCCCCTCCCCACCGGTAGGAATGCTGGCGGAGGACCCGGCATAGATAACAGAGAACATTGTGATGGTGCTGCAGCATGTGTTAGACCTTGTGTCCATTAGAAACAAGACAAATGCCATCATGGATCATATGCAATACCACCACAGTGACATACTCTGCATCACCAAATCTTGGCTAAAAAGCACTGACCAGCTTATTCCAAATCGAATCAAATCACACCGCAGACCCACACTGCTTTCAACTGCCACGCACCCATAAGAGGGTTCCTAATTCTTGCGAGAACAGACCTTCAACTCAAAGTTTCCCGATGCACAAGTTCTGAACGCTGACATAATTACTCTAGAGAACAAACATCTAACCATCTGTCTCACCTACAGAGCCCCCAACGCTGCCACTGAAGAAACATCCAAGATAATTGAAGCCATGTGTTTGGCCAACTCCCCCTATAAACCACTCATGCTAAATCTGACATCCGCTTCCAACAAGGAAGTGATTTCTTTTGGTCACATTTGACTTGTTGCGTTCGCCCTTCCAAGTATGATGTGAACCACTTCAGGGTATTCTTGCATAGTCCTATCTGTTGTAAGCGTTGCAATAGCTTGGTGTGGGACACAGTGTCAAAGGCCACCGAGATGTCCATGAACACTAGCAGGAAGCCGTTTTTTTATGCTGTCCATGCCTCTTAGTAGGTTCAACTAAAAACTTTACTGTTCTCTGAACACTTCAGAGAGGACACCCAGTACACTCCCTCATGACACATGCCTATACAAAACTATACCTATATACATCATTGTAAATAAGTTATGCTCCCAAGGATTTCCCACATTACCCCTAACCTACATTCACGAGTTCTCTGTAATTGTTCTGTTCTGAGTTATACTGTAAACTGCTTTGCTTTTAAAAATAAGGCGGTATAAAAAATTGTGTTAAATAAAACAATAAATCTGGTCCCATCACTATGTCTAATTTAAGTTTAGCTAGTTCCTCACTAACACAGTCTTCTGAAAATCGTTCAAGATGCCCCTCACTTCTGTTCCTGTTTGTGGGTGTTTCCCGAGGTCCTGCTCCTGGTTCTTCATCTGTGAACACAGAACAGAAATATCTGTTAAGAAATTCTGCTTTAGCCTCATCAGCTTCTATATATTCCTCCCCTTCACCCTCAAGTCTGGACAATACCACTTTTGCCCTTCCTCTTCTCACTAACATATCTGAAAAATGTCTTATACCCCCCCCCCATATTTTACTGCATTGGCTATTTCCTCCTCTTTTTGAATCTTTGCTTTCCTTACTACTTTGCTAGCTTTTCTAAATTTTTCCAAATATAGATGCCTGTCTTCCTCTCTCTCTCTGATCTCTTGTAGTTCATGAAGGCCTCCCTCTTTTTTCACCAAAGTTAGTTTTCCTAAAGTCTAAGACCCTCACTTTTGAATAGATTTTATCAGCCCTAGTGTTAATACTGAACCACACCATCTGGTGATCACTGGATGCAAAATGACCTTCCACTATAACATCAGAAACACTTTCACCGTTGGTAAGCACAAGTCCAGTATGGCCCCTTCACGTGTGGGGTCTGTTACCAGTTGCCCGAATAGTTCTCCCTGTAGAGAATCCAGGATCTCTTTACTTCTAGATGATACTGCAGCAGGGATGTGTCAATCAATATCTGGCATATTGAAATCCCCTATCATAGCACTTCCCCTTTCCTTCAATTATTTATTTAACATTTCTTATATACTGCCTTTCATGATATCAAGGCGGTTTACATTGAACAAACTGAAATTACATTGAACAGGGTATTATAACTTGGAGATAACTATTTTACAGGGAACATGGGCTATGGAGGGTTAAGTGGCTTGCCCAAGACCACAAGGAGCACCTGTGGGACTAGAAACCCCAGTCCTTCCAGCCCAAGGTTGCTGTCCTGTAGTGGGATTTGAACCCCCGACCTTCCAGCCTGAAGTACCTTGCCCCAACCACTAGGCCACTCCTCCACTCTCTCAATTAACTCTCCATCTACCTCTTCTCCCTGTGAGGGAGGTCTATGTATCACGCCAATGCAAAAAGATTTCTCTTTCCCTCTTTCTAGTTTAACCCACAGTGCCTCTTCTCTTCCTTTTAAGCCCTGTATTTCCATAGTTTTAATATCATTTTTTGCATATAGTGCCACTCCTCCTCCCCTTCTTCCTACCCTGTCCTTTTTGAATATATAGCCTGGTATACCAACATCCCAGTCAAAAAATACAATTCAGCCTCTCCTATTAAAGCCACAACATCTGGAATCTTATTTCCCATGCTATGGACATTTATACACACTGCTTTCCATATGTTGCCCCTTTTACCCATAAATATTTAATGTTTCACTTACCTGGGGTTTTCTTCACCCATCCCCTCTTCAGTAGATTAGCCAGTCTGCTACTGAAGACAAGTCAACCCTTCTTGGACAGATGGATGCCATCTCTGCTATGCAACCCTTGGAACAGCATCCCATGGTCCAGGAAACAAAAATGCTCTTGATGACACCATCCACACAGGCATGCATTTATCTCCAGGATACAAGCTTCTCTGCCTTGGCCTTTTCCTTCAACAGGGAGGATTGGAGGGAACACCACCTGTGCATTTATCTGCTTCACCTTCCCAGAGCCATGAAATCACTTTTGATAAGCTCAGAGGGATACATGGCAGTATCATTTGTGCCAACATGGATGAACAACATTGGGTAATGTGTCAGTGGGTTTGATTAGACTCAGGAAACTCTCTGTAACATCTTGGATTTTGGCACCTGGCAGACTGCATACCTCTCTGGACATCAAGTCTGATCAGTAGATGGCTACCTCAGTACCCCTCAGAAGAGAGTCACAACCACTACTACCCTTTGCTTCCTTGTGGACACCGATTCTGAAGCTTTGGGGTGCTCGAGTTCTGGTTCTTCTCCTTTCCAGGGATGCTTTCACCTCCTCCACTTCCAGCGCTGCATAATGGTTCTTCAATTCAAGGGGCTGGAGGAGTTGGATTGGTGATTCTGCAGGCACTGATAACTCATGTCCAACCTTCGAGCGAATGAGAAACTCCTCTTCATTATCTGCCAGCTAGATCACAGTGTTGAATTTTGTGCCACAAACACTGCTCAAGATGGAATAAACAGACTTTAATCTGTGCTCTTGGGAAGGTAGAAGTCAATACATTGACAGATTAAATGCAGTGTATATAAATGCATTGACTTCTGGTTTGGATGGCAGAGTGAAAAGACGCAGCTAAAACAGCTCCCCACTAACCCCACATAGCAAAGCAGTAAACCCCCACCGTACAGCAACTATTTGTGCCCAGAAACAAGCTAACATGCCTGTCGGTGAAGTTAAAAGATATGAAGACTATTCGAGATCTTTATGCAGCAAAAGAGAAAGCAACAGGGGCAAAGGTAGGAACTGCGTCTCAGCTGCCATCACCAAGCTCCTCAGCGACTGGCAAGACAGAAGATCTGCCACCCAAAGGTAGTGCAATGTTGCCAACAGTACTACAAGAAATTCAAGAGTCAAAAAAAGAAGAAATAATGGACAAAGTATTAAGTAAAATCAAAGAAAAATTTGTGGCAATCGGGGAGAGGTTGGAGCAAGCAGAGCTCTGCATAGGGCAGGTGGAAGATTCGCAAAAAGTCTTGTCGGTCACTGTCTCTTGGCTACAAACGCAATTAACCTGGATGCGAGAAAAAGTGGAGGATCAGGAGAACCGTGAGAGGCGGTCTAATATCTGGGTTTCTGGAGCACCAGAAGGAGAGGAGGGCTCTGATGCACTCTGTTTTGTCTGGGAGCTCCTCCAATCCTGTTTGCCTGGCTCGCCGTGAGTTGGGGACTATGAATTACTGGACTAGGAATTGAGGCCACAGCTGGAGTTTACCAGTCGCCCAAGGGCTTTCATAGCAAAACATTTGTGCTTTCAAGCCAGGGAGTTTATAATGAGGGAAGCAAGGAAAAAGCGTAGTTACTCACCTGTAACAGGTGTTCTTCAGGGACAGCAGGAATCGGTCCTCACTTAAGGGTGACGTCAGCACCAACAGAGCCCGCGCAGAGCAATTCCCCAGCTTTCAAAGAAAGCCTTTGGGATTACTGCCACGCATGCGTGGTCCTCTTCCCGCCCAAGGTGCCATCTTGCTCAGTCAGGTCCCAGAGCTAGAGCCCTACTAAGCAGATAGATGGCAATGGAAGGACAAAAAATTGCAGCTCTTCAGGGGAGGTGGGAGAGTAGTGAAGACTGATTCCTGCTGTCCCTGGAGAACACCTGTTACAGGTAACTACGCTTTCTCCAGGAACAAGCAGGAAGTCGGTCCTCACTTATGGGACTCCCCAGCTACCGAACCCGTAAGCCAAAATCACCTCCACAAGGCCATGAGCAGAAGCAATGTCCGAAGGAAGCCCGAGTCCTCGGGCCTGCGGGGCAAGCTCTTGGTAGCCGCAAAAGAAGGGTTGGAGGGCAGGAGTTGCTTATACCCCAAACTACAAAGTACAGCCTGGCCGAAGGCGTTGTTCTGGCAGTACTCCCTCTCCAGGCAGTAGTGCAAAGAGAAGGTATTCGCTGAAGACCAGGTCGCAGCCCGGCAGATGTCCATCAGAGAAACTGAGCAGACGATACAGCTGGGCACCCACCTTTGCCTGGGCGAAGGCGAAGCAGTCCACCATTCAGATGGAGGGTGCTCTTGGTGACTGCCAGACCCAGGTGGTTGGGATCGTAGGTGATGAAGAGCCGGTCGGACCTGTAATGACCTTGGGTGCACTGCAGGTAGAAGGCAAGAGCCCTCTTGCAGTTGAGTGTATGCAGGACCTCCGATGCCCGGTCGGCGTGAGGTCTCGGGAAGCAAGTCAGCAAGACCACCTCCTGATTGAAGTGGAAATCTGCGGCAACTTTCGGTAGGAACGAGAGTTGGGTGCGAAGGACCACTCTGTTCCCGTAAAACCTGGTGTAGGCGGCCTTGGCCATGAGGGCTTGAAGTTTGCTGACACGCCACACTGAGGTCATTGCCACCAGGAAAATCACCTTCCAGGAGAAGTGCTAGAGCGAGCACATCGTCATCGGCTTGAAAGGCGGCCACATCAGCTGCATGAGCACAATGTTCAGGTCCCATTCCGCCAGGCGAGGCCGGATGGGGGGTTTGGAAAGCAGGAGGCCCCGCCTGAAGCGGAAGACCTGAGGCTGACCCAAGAGGGATTTGCCCTCGACAGGCAAGTGGTTGGCCGAGATGGCACTCAGGTGAACTCTGACCTAGTTGGACTTCAGTCCCACCTGCAAATGGTGGAGAAGGTACTGGAGAACCCAACGGGTGGAGCAGGAGAACGGATCGATCTGGAGCTCAGAGCACCAGATCGAAAACTACCGCCACTTCATGGCATAGGCCTGCCTAGTCAAGTCCTTCCTCGACACAAGGAGGATGTCCTCAATCTCCACTGGAGGATACAGCGAGGCTAAAGAAACCCATTCAGCAACCAGGCGGTCAGGGATAACGAGACAAAGTTTGGGTGAAGTCAACAGACTGGGGGCACTGCCCAGGGGAACCGGAGGCACCAACAAGAGCCAGAGTAGAAGCGGGAAACAAGGTTGTTGAGGCTACTAAGGAGCCACGAGAATCAGAGGCTCAGTCGCACTTGATCTTGTGGAGGGTGCTCGCCAGGAGAGGAGTGGGAGGGAATGCATACAGGAGCCCGGAGGTCCAGTTCAGGAGGAATGCATCCGGGCCACCCTACTCGGGCGTGGTATTGGTCCGCAGAAGTGGGGGAGCTGCGCATTCGCCGGGCTGGTGAACAGGTCCATGGACGGAGTCCCCCAATGGCAGAACAGGTGGAGAACCACCTCTGGACTCAGGCGCCACTCGTGCGGGCGGAGAAGCCTGCTGAGCCTGTCTGCGAAGACATTAACTTGGCCTGGGAGGTAGACAGCTCTTAGGGTCATGCCCCAGCACACTGCAAAGGAGCAGAGGAGGACTGCCTCCCGACAGAGGCGGCGGGAGCCCATGCCCCCCTCCTTGTTTATGTAGAACATCGCGACTCTGTTGTCAGTTTGCACAAGCACTGACCTGCCCTTCAGGTGGTACTCGAAGACCTTCAAGGCTAACTGGACCACTCGGAGCTCGAGCAGGTTGATCTGCTGTCGAGATTCCTCGGGTGACCACTGCCACTGGGTGCAGAGGTGGCCACAGTGGGCTCCCCAGCCCAACAGCGAGGCGTCCGTCGTCAAGATGAGTTTGTGCGGATGAGTCTGGAAGGGCATGCCCCAAAGGAGGCTCTGGGGGTCCTGCCACCAGACTAGGGACTCCACTAGGCTGCGAGACACCCAGACGGAGTCCAGGAGGTGGTCTGAGGCCTGGGCCCATTGCGCCCTGAGACACCATTAGGCAACTCGCATGGGGAACAACATGCATAGTCGAGGCCATGTGCCCCAAGAGGCACAGCAGGGCCCGTGCTGAGACTCTGGGCCAGCCTTGGACCTCGGCAGTCAGAGTGCGGAGCCAATCCACATGCGCTCGAGGGAGAAAGCTGTGGATCTGTGTCGAGAAGAGTGCCAACGAACTCCAGGGTCCACACCGGTGTGAGGTGGGATTTGGAGTAGTTGACCAGGAAACAAAGGCGTTCGAGGAGGACTGTGTGCAATGCCGAGAGATGAGCCTCCTCTGCCAAGGTGCCTGAGACGAGCCAATCATCTATGTAAGGGTAGACTGATATGCCCTGCAGCCGGAGGTGGGCTGCGGCCACTGACAGGCACTTGGTGAAGACTCGCAGGGCACACGCGAGCCCGAAGGGGAGCACTCTGTACTGGATTTGCTCTCCCTGCACCCTGAAACACAGGTAACTTTCTGTGTTTGGGGTGGACAGGAATGTGGGCATAAGCGTCTCTTGAGATCCAAGGAGCATAGCCAATCGCCAGAGGTAGGGCAGCAGGATGCCAAGAGATAGCATTTTGAACTTCTTCCACACCAGAAACTTTTTCAGGTTCCTGAGGTAGAGGATGGGGCGCAGCCCCGTGTCCTCTTCAAAATGAGAAAATACCAGGAATAAAATCCCTGACCTCAGAGGTGTGGCGGAACTCTTTCAACCACCTGTTGACCAAGGAGATTGTTCAACTCTTGCTGCAAACAAGCCTGGTGCAAGGGAAGCTGAGTAGGCTCCGCCGGGGAGAAGGGAGGAGGGAGTCTGTCCAGACGAAGACGATACCCAACCCAGATCACCTGAAAGACCCAGGTGTCTGATGTAATAGCCGCCCATTCTTGGGTGAAAAGAGACAGGCGTCCTCCCACAGGTGGAAGCGTCCACAAGGGGCGAGAAGCTATGCTTTCAGAGTCAAAACCTCAGGTCTGGCTGGGGTTGCGCCAGTGGCTGGGCCTTGGGCCCTTGGGTTTCCGGTGACCCTGAGCACCCCCCCCCTCCCTTTGCCCTGAGCGCTGTTGGGTATCCTCTGTAGGGGAGCCCTTTCCTCTGGAAGAAAGGCTTTTTGGTGTGCTGCTTCTTCCGTGGAAGCGAGGAGGTTTTGCGAGAGAGACGGGTGCGAGTTACAAACTCCATCTTGATCTCAGCTGCCTTGTTCTCCATGGGCTTGCTGAACAGCTGTTCACCGAGGCAGGGAACATCCAGGAGCTTCTCTTGGACTCACTGCTTTAGGTCCAAAGATTGGTGCTATGCTTGGTGTCGGGGTCCGATGCCAGCCCCCGCTACACGGGTGGAAGACTCGAACCAGTCATACGCAGTGTGGGAAAGTTATTTCGAGCAGTCTGCGACCAACCTCAGGAGGGTCTGGAACCTGAGGAGGTGCTCCCCACCCAGGCCCGTGGAAAAACCATTGAGGTCCTTGGCGAGGTCGTGAAGAAACATGCCCATATACAATTGGTACACCTGGATGCAGCATGCCAGCATGGATCCCTGATAAAACTTGCGTCCGAGGGCGCAAGGGCACAGGATTCCCTACCAGGCAGGACTGAAGAGTGCGACTTTGGACTCTTCTGTTTCCACATCACAGATTTCACTACCATGGAGGTGTGAGGAATTTGGGTCTTCCGAAACCCCAGGCTGTGCTGGACCCTATACATGGCATTGAGTCTTTTACTGACAATAGGGACTGAGGCGGGTGCTTCCCACATGTGAAGCAGCAGCCGCGATAGGATGAATGGAACCGGAACCGTAAGAGACTCCCTGGGTGGAGACTCATACTGCAAGATGTCAAGTTCTTCTGCCCTCAGCTCCTCCTCTGTCTGTCTCGGCAGATTGAGGGCCCGAGCCATATCCCGCACAAATGTCAGGAAAGAGGTGTCCTCGGGAGGCGACCGTCTCTGTGAGGCAAGTGGGGATGGATCAAAGGGTAAGTGTCCCCATCCAACTCCCAGCCCGAGAGGTCCGCGTCAGGCTGATCCCCGCACCCTGTGGCCGAGGCCTGCTTGGAGCCGGAGGCACTGGCTCTGGAAAACCTCACCCCCAAGGAACAGGACAACGAGTGAGACTGGTGCCGAGGACCCTCACGAGGCCCGCGGCTCTTGGGTGTTTCCAGGGCAGTTTTCGGGACCCCAGTCAGGTGACCCTCTGTCTCAGGGCACGAGTCAGCCATGCTGGACAAGAGCGCCTGCTGGGCAATGAGGAAGGCAGAAACACTGCGCTCCAGTGCCAGCATACAGGACACCCACTTGGGAGTGGGTCCCTGCGATGCTGATGCCAGTGTTACCGGGTCTGGCATGGAGGAGGAGAGGGGGTCCTCATTGGGACGACCCTCAGGAGACCGGGCACCATCGCCAGAGGCCTCCGTGTCCGTACAAGGTACCTTTCAAGGCTGCTCCTTGTCCGACCCTCGGTAACACTGGGGAGGGCTAAGGGAACAAGCATGAGACTGCTCACGCTTATCCAGAACCCCCAACAGCGAGTTTGAGGTCGTCATCTTCTTTCACCGTTCCACCTCGGGTGAAACCCAATCGGACTGACGCCTGGGACGCAGGGTCATTGTGGGTGACCCCGCCAGCAGTGGATCGGTAGGGCGAGGTGCCATTGGGGATCCCGGGGCTGCCTTGCAGAAAAATCTGCCGTTGCCGGGGCTTCTATTGAGCGGCGCTGTGATCCGGGGTGAGAGCAGGAGCTCCCCCTTCCTCCCCGAGCAGCCAATCACCTGACCAGCTCAACGGCATAAAATCTGCCATTGCCGGGGCTTCTATTGAGCGGCGCTGTGATCCGGGGTGAGAGCAGGAGCTCCCCCTTCCTCCCCGAGCAGCCAATCACCTGACCAGCTCAACGGCATAAAATCTGCCGTTGCCGGGGCTTCTATTGAGCGGCGCTGTGATCCGGGGTGAGAGCAGGAGCTCCCCCTTCCTCCCCGAGCAGCCAATCACCTGACCAGCTCAACGGCATAAAATCTGCTGTTGCCGGGGCGCGCCCACGCCTTGCGGGCCCACGCCTGAGGGCCTCGCAAGAGGGCCCTTTGGCGTGGCCCTTAGGCGTTGGTCCGTGGCGTCGGTGTCTGGAGGCTAGTTTGATGTCCTGCATATCTATCTGGGTAATGTGCTGTAATGTGCTGTTCCATGTCTCTCCTCTCATGTTTCTTTACTCTGCTCTGTCCTATCTTATAATTGGCGTTCCTTTCTTTTTCACTAAATGATGTGTTATTGTAAACCGCTCTGATGCCTTTTTGGTCTGAGCGGTATATCAAATTCGAATAAATAAATAAATAAATAAAAAGTCATTGGACTTCTGCTTGTGGCTTTGCAAGGTCTTAGCGGACATTTTCTTAAAAAATGAGCAGAGCTCCAGGTTGTGGTTAGCCCCCAGACACCGTAGACAGCAGTTGTGGGTGTCCATTAGTGACATATTTTTGCAGCATCTGTCACGTTTCTTAAAACTGGTGGCCATGGGGGCAAAAAGGGCCCCAAGGTCGAAAAGCCGCAAGGCCAGCGGTTGGGGAAAAAAAGGGTGCGAAAAGGGCCCCAAAGAAAAAAAACACTAGAGAGAATAAAGAAAAGGGATCCCCTAGCCCGCAGTCAGAGTGGGAGTGAAGGGGAGGACGAGAGGGGACCGGTGCTACCGAAAAAAAGGCCAGAAGGCCAAAGTCAAGAAAACTTTTTCCCGATGGACAAGGATGTGCGTCCGAAGGGCTCCGCAGAAAAAGGGAGACTGAGCAAGATGGCATCTTGGGCGGGAAGAGGACCACGCATGCATGGTAGCAATCCCAAAGGCTTTCTTTAAAAGCTGGGGAATTGCTCCACACGGGCTCCGTCTGTTCCGATGTCATCCATAAGTGAGGACTGACTTCCTGCTTGTTCCTGGAGAATGGACTTTGTCTCTTACAAAACTTGGAAAGTGATGATATTTCCGGACCTTGCCATGGAGATGGTTCGCCACAGGTGTGAGCTTTTAAAACGTAAGGACTCTCTGGCCTAAAGAAGCATTAAAGCTGCCATTTGGTACCCAGCATGCTAGACTTTCCTTGAAAATGATTAGGAAGTTTTTTTACCTTTCTGAAAGCGATGGACAAATATCTTCGGGCTCTCTCTGGCTGCCTGGCTACGGGGTTGCCTAAGTGCACCAAAACTGGAAATGGTGGCAGTCAACTGACAGAACTGAAGGCTACAGATAAAGCCCTTCACGATCTTCCTGGAGATACTTCATCTGAACCGCGAGTGCACAACAAGGTAAGTCAGGGCAGCCCTGGAGGAGGATTGCAGTGAAGTAGGTGGAGGCAGCAGTGCACTGAGACAAATCAACAAGAGTGGCAGCGGTGAGGGCCTGCTAGAGTGCTGAGACGCATTGTAGTGAAAAGCGGCATTACACTTATGGACTTGTTGGTCTTGCTTAAACAAAATTCAGGACTATGCTACTGGATCATTTCCTGGGAAGAATGTGTGAGTGGGGTATAAGGTGGGGGTTGGGAAGGGTAGTTCATATTTTCAGGGTGTTTGTATGGGCTTGCTGAGCAGGGTGAGGCGGGGTGGAATGGCCTTATGTGGGTGGTCTGGGGGGGGTTGTTGGAAGTTAGTAAGCAAAAAAGAAGGGGAGGTCAAGGAGTAAGGGTGGTGAGGGGCAAAGTTCTTAATTTTTTACATGTTGCTGTTGTAATGCTCAGTGGAGTGTGCGGGGGGGGGCATGTGAATGGGCTGGAGATGGATGTAGCTTAGATGAGGGGATGGTGTATTTGTGATTTGAAGTATGAATAACAGGGTATAAGATAGGCACACTTAGAGGCTTGTTTACAAAGCTGCGGTAGCGTTCGCGATCGCTATCGGAGCCGCGACCCCATTGATTTCAATGGGGCCGCGGCTCCGATAACGATTGCGAACCACTACCGCGGCTTTGTAAACAAGCCCCTTAATATCAGGGGAATTAACCACCTCATTAAGAGAAAACATGTTTTAGGGCTTCTGTCACGATCTCAGGTGGATATAGCTCTTCTTCAAGACACTCATCTGACATGAGCAGAACACAAGACGTTGCAGGGGAATGGTTATGAGCAAATTTACTGCTCGGCATTGGAATTTGGTGGATCTTTGGAGGGCCTGTAATAGAGCCAGTAGGAAATACTCCCGTCATTCGCCTTGCACTGAAGCATACTCAAGGCTGGATTATCTACTGGTGCCTAAGAGTCAAATAGGGTGATTTGAGGGGCTGAAGAGCCACCCTCTGTTGCTTTCTGACCATGGAATGGTAGAGACAAGGTGGCAGCCAAAGGGGGCCTAAGGAAAAAGCAAACTGGTCCAGTTGGCGGGTGAATATCTCCCTACTTAACAAGGAGGCTGCTATTAAGCAGCTAAGACTTGAATGGAAGCAATATTGTGCTCTGCAATAGGGGTGAGAGTTTGCTGTGCATGAACCAGGACGACCTCGGAGTGATTGTTTTTAAGGATCCTAAGGTGGCAAAACAGCGTGACAAGGTGGTGGCCAAAGCCAGAAGAATGCTGAGTTACATACAGAGAAGAATTACCAGCATAAAGGAGGTACTAATGCCACTGTATAAGTTGCTGGCAAGGCCTCACTTGTTCAGTTTTGGAGACCATATCTCACAAAGGATATAAAGAGACTTGAAATGGTTCAGAGAAAGGCAACCAAAATGATTTGGAGCCTATACCAGAAGACATATGAGAAGAGACTCGAAGGCCTTACTATGTATACACTAGAGGAGAGGAGGGACAGGGGAGATATGATACAGACCTTCAAGTACTTAAAGGGTATTAATAAACAAACAAACCCTTTTCAAAGCGGGGACACTCCAAACTAGAGGGCATAACTTGAAGCTGCAAAGGGGTAAACCGAAAGGCAACGTCAGGAAATACTTTTTCACTGAAAAGGATGGTGGAGTATTGGAATGCCCTCCTGATGGAAGTGGTGGGGCAAATACAATGACAGAATTAAAAATAGCATGGGGCAGACACAGTGGATCCCTTTATAGCAACAGTTACGTTTATTTTGCTTTTATCCTCTCTTATATCTCAACAAATAGGGGTAACCTACACGGAGCAGTGGGTACACCCCTAAACAAAGGCATGGAGAGGGGTGACCTGCACGAAGCAGCAGGTGCACCTACTCTTGCCACTTTGCTGAGCAGACTAGATGGACCATGCTGGTATTTATCAGTCATCATATACTATGTTACTATATGCAGGAGAATGACAATGGGGACGTTTCGGAGGGGACATTCTGGGATGGGAGCAAAGCAGTTCTCTGGGGTCTTATGATTCAATTGGCCTTGCAGTATAAGGAGGAGTAAGGAATAGGAGAAGCTAACACTCCTAGATCAGATAGCAGTGCTCCGGAAGCAGCATAGCAGGAGTAAAACACATGCAGTTTTGTGTCGATTGACCAAGGCTCAGGCACAGCTCCATACCTTGGAAGCGGAACGGATAGCACATCTACTTTATTTAACTAAACGCAGTTATATGGAGCAGAGTAACTGGGCAGAGGAATTGTTGGCGTAGCAACTTAAAAAGCAGCATGCAGACTACTTAGTTGTGGAAATTGCAGGGGGGGGGGGTGGGGGGGGTAGCGATTCTGCTCTACAAAGGGGATTTGTGCATTTGGAAATTTTATGAGCAACATTATAGCTCGGAGTGTTTGGCTATCCCAGAGGATATGGCGGCAAATTTAGCACCTCTCTTTCTCCCCAGGTTGGAGGAGGAGGAAGCCGTTCATTTGGGTCGCCTGGTTAGCAAAATGTAAGTAAGGGAAGCTATCTGGGCCCTGCCTAATGGGAAGGCAGGGGGATGGTTACCCAGCTGAATTCTATCATGCCCTGTGAGAGGAGTTGTCCCTTTATTGGCCAGGGTCTTACCACGCTGTCAATGTGTTGCCCAAAGAGGGTAAACCACAAAATAACCGAGGGAATTACCGTCCGATTGCCCTGATAAATAATGACGCTACGTTGTTTGCTAAAGTGCTGGCAAGGAGGGTGGAAGGGGTTATTCCATGCTTAATTTACCCTGACCAACCAGGTTCGTTAAGGGTAGAGTTATTTTGGACAATATTCAGCGAGCAGTGAACTCTTGCATATCATTTAGGAGAGAGCTACTCCAGCAGGGTGTGTGGTGTTGGACACAGAAAAGGCCTTCAATTGGGTGGAATAAGATGCTAGACAAATTCAACCTGGGAGAGGGGTTTATTCAGAGTTTGGGCACTCTACTAGCATCCCACAGCATGGGTAATGGTGAATGGGGATTGTTCAGAAGCATTCTCGCTGCAGAGGGGTACTTGACAGGGCTGTCCCTCTGTCGCAGTTACTCAGTGAATGTTATAGAAGCTTTTGTGGCTCGAGCTTGATCAAATGCAGGAATATACCCAATAAGAGTTGGGAGGGCTGAACATAAACTACTATTATATGCAGACAATGCCCTAGTGTTTATGTCTCACCCGCAGGATTCACTCCCGCAGTTGCTATCTGAAATTCAGCAGTTCTCTAAAGTTTCTGGCTTTAGCGTTAATCTCTGGAAAATGGAGGCGCTTAACCTGGGGGATTTGCAGAAGGGCTCGTTGCCAGACTCTCTTTTCAGTGGGCAGATCAGATGATCAAATATTTGGGGGTGTATTTTGGAAGGGATCCTTAGGAGCTCTTCCGTTTTAACTACTCTCCCTTAGCCATGTGGCTGGAAGCAGATCTACAGAGGTGGAAGGAGCTGCATTGGAGTTGGATGGGGCAGCCTTGAAGATGAATCTTATCTCCAAATTTACTTTTCTCTTTACGCAGTTACCCATTGCTGTGCCAGTCCCTTTTCTGAAGCAATGGGAGAAAAGGCTCCTTAGATATGTGTGCAGGGGGAAAAGAGCTAGAATAGGCGTTGCAAGATTATCTCGGGATTGGGAGCAAGGCGGGCTCAAATTCCCAGTACTGGGTCTTTATTATAGGGCACTGGTGCTGTAGGCCTTTCAGGTGCATTATAAACACCTGGCAGATATGCTTAGAGTAGATTTGGAGCAAGAGATATTGTCTCCATGTTCGGTGGTGGACCCAGGTAAAAGGGGTGTGGACCATAGGGAAGGGGGCAGACTGGGGCACACTTTTTTTGAATCCCCTGATCAGACAGGATAGAGCTTGCCTAAAACGGAAATTGTTCTCCACGATAGTCCCTCAGCTTAGACCATTTAGAGACCATCAGCCCTTCTCTAGGCCAGAATTTGCAGTTTTGCTGCAGGATATGGGAAAGAAGTGGGTTAGCCGCTTCTTAGATTTGCAGGGGGGGGGGGGGGAGATGTGGTTCGCATAAAGGGTTGGAGGACCATCTGGACCAAAAGGTACCCTACTTCCAATTTTTTCAACTCCGATTTTTTGTAACATGCCCAGAAATCCTGGATCAACTTACTAGATATCCTACATGGTTGGAAAGGATTTTCTTTGGGGAGGGGAGTCAAGGTCTTTGCTCTCAAAGCTTTATCAGGAGCTTCTGCAAGAGACAGGTACATCTTCCCCAATGCATTTGCCTGGTTGGCAGAAGTGGTTGGGGAAGGATTAGACAGAATGGGAGCAGGTGCACGTAGGGGTATATAAGTGGACACAATTGACCATGTGGAAGCAAACTCAAATACAAATTCTTCACCGCTCATATGTGATACCTCTGCAGCTCTATAAGGCACTGAGGAGGGCGACAGATGTTGGAGAGAATGCAGGGGAGTAGACTTTTTTTTCATGTATGGCAGGAATGCCCACTGGCCCGCAGTTTTTGGGAGAAGGTGGCATCAGAAGTAGGGGAAGTGTTTGGGGAGTCACTGGTGCCCGACCCCTGTGAGTTTTTGCTAGGTGTGGCCAGTTCTGCAAAGGGACCTGCAGGCTATTCTCCTTCTAATGGCCAGTTACGCTGGCCTGGAAGTGGAAGGCAATGCAGGGTCCCACAATGGAAGATTGGTGAAGTAATGAAATTCAATAAAGCCACATAGGACTTGCAGGGGAAAAGGGAGCGGTGGGAGGAAGCATGGCCATTGTGGCCGAAGTGGGTGGCTAAGTCCCACACTGGGAGTTCAGAAGATACACCAACAATCTCCTACGTAGACTGTGAGCGAGGTCCAAATGCATCCTGATGTACAGGCATCACCACTGAGCAATATGTTTTATAGTTTGTATGTTATGAGGTTACTGAGATTCTCATTCAGTCTCAAGCGGGCAGGGGAAGGGTGACCTCAGGATCTGTCCATTTACGCTGATTGTACACTTGCATGAAAATAAGGGATGGAGGTTCCTAGTGATTGGAGTGGAATACAGGGAACGCTCAGAGTCTGTGTGAGGGTTTTCCTGGTAGGCATAAGGGTCGAAGGGGGTGGGAGGAGTACCTCACTAGGCATTAACTGCATTGGCTTACAAAATTCCTGTACTATATGTGGTGGATTTGATGGAATGGACTGTCAGCCTCTTCGCTTGAATAAAAAGTGTATTTAAAAAAAAAAAGTCAATGCATTGAAACTCGCCTTTTTGAGGTCAACCATAACAATATCCAGATTTAACAAGGGCTGTAGTTCAAAATGTTTTGTGAACAATCTGGTGTATGTTTCCTCTGTTTTGTCACATAACAAGGCATAAATGACACAAACAGCCATATTGTCAATAAAAACATGTTCTGTGAGCAAACCAGTGACCATTTTTCACTAACCTCTGTACACTTTCATTTGTACCAAATAGAAACATTCTCTTCAGATCGTTACTCCCAGAATTCCATAGGATGAAATTCTTGCTTCTTGCTGTTATCTTAAGACCATCTGGAATTTCAATTTCTTCAACTCATTGAGGATTTGTGTATGATAGCTGTCGGCATTTCTGTTGACGTTGAATGGTTCGCTGTGCAGCCATATTTTTGGGAAGATAAGTTGCTGCCTCTAGTGAAATTCCATTCCTAGTACACTGTATTATTTGACCCATTTTTTTCAGTTGTTTTTGCTCTTTGATGCATTGAATCAACGGCTCATAACCTTCGATTGCCCTGGGATTTGGGGCATGGTCGTGCTCTGCATTAATGGCTATAAAAGTGTATTCATAACATTGACGTGTCCCTTGCAACTGTTTTTTGCGTATCTCCAACTTTGTTATCTCGATCTTTTCTGTAACGATAGCCTTAGTGAATTATCATTTTCTTTCCTTTTTGTGAATTGATTGTTCCTATATCCTGCAGTAATTACCGACAAAACATTTAACTGATTTTTGATAAGAATTAAATGTTGAATATATTATATAAGAACTTAAGAAGTTGTACAACACTGCATATAAATTACCAAGTATAAAAACAGAGCTTCAAAAGTGACAGTAAAATACAAATAATTACCTATACTCATGAACCATCCAAAAAAAACCACCATTGACTAGTTGTAGGTGCACTAGCGGGATGACTAAATAGAAAGATTTCAACTTCCATTAAGGGTTCCACCGTTTCCATTAAGGTTGCTGCTGTTTCATTGGCACAATTTTGATTAGCGCTGTTTTGGCGGCATGCTTATTTGATGTCATGCTGTTTTTTGACAATGCTTTTTGTTTCTTCAGCACTCTTGCTTAACACTGTTTTGGCAGTACACTTTATCTGATACCATGATGTTTTTGACAACACTTTGTCCACACTGTTTTGCCTTTGCTTTTTTGTTGCACATTGTTTTGATGTGTTTCCCCATTTCAAATAGTGCTTCAGCACTCTAAACCCACTCAAAGAGCTGCTGTCCCTCCTCCATATCAACTTGACGGGAAAACCCCGGGAGAAATACTGCCCGATTCAAGTGGACACGGGATGTGACCTTGGGGAGAAACAAAGGAACCATCTTCTTCTTACAGAAGATCAAATACGGCTCCTTACAGAACAGCATCTTGAAGCTCCGACACATGCCGAGCTCAACAAATCACCACTAAAAATACCACCTTCAGGGAAAGGTCCTTTAGAGAAGCCTGGGCCAGTGGCTCAAAAGGCTCTTGAGTTAGCCCGAAAAGCAACAGATTGACATTCCAGGGTGGCTGCCACTGTTCCCTCTAAGCTGTGCGCATGTGCACGCGCACATACTTTACAACAGAGCACACAAAAATTACAGCTGTGATTCTGATAGAAAACACAGACGTCTTAAAATTTAAAAATTATGATTACTAAATGAAGCGGGAGATTTCTAGTAATTACAATCGTCTATTTTCATTTAATTTGATTAAAATCAATGTAGTATACATACTGTATTCTGACATGTAGTCAAATTTTAAAATATATAACTCGAGTGTCGTTATGTGGCGCACAAAAATTTAACCTTCCTTCAAAAGCTGCACACAGCTGATATTTTATGCGCACACAGCCTACAGAAAACTAGAGGGAACATTGGTGGCTGCCATGGCAATCACACTAGCTTTACTGCTTTACGGAACCTTGCTACATCCAGATGAGCAATCGGGGAATATCCCTGCACTCTCCCCCAGGCACAGGAAATCACTGATACCTGTACCCACAAGGAACCCAAGGCCAGCTCCTTCTCTAATCCTGCTTATAGAAATGCCAGAATATCCAGGACCGACAAAGAGAGGTCGTGCAGCACCGTCCACACACCAACTTTCAAATACTCACCACACACAGCTGTATGTCAAGGAGGTGGACTGTTTTCGAGCCCACAGCAAAGTGGATATTACCGCTGTGGAATAACCCTTGCGCCTTAAGTGTGCCCTTTCAAGAGCTATGCCGTAAGCAAGAACCAATCAACCTGTGGCATTAGAATCTGTCCCTGTGCCAAGAGGTTGATCCTGTTCGGCATCTGCCAAAGCCTGGTAATCAACAGCTTGGTCAGGTCAGCATACCAGTCTGCAGGGCCAATCCAGTGCCATGAGTTTTACCAGACCGCAATTCTCTCTATACACTGTATCAGGTGGCCTATGAGCATCCATGGGGGAAACACATACAGGAGGCCCTCCATAGGCCACTTCTGCACCAGGCCGTCAAACCCTTCAGACATGGGCTCCCTACAACTATTGAAAAACCTGCTTGCCTTGGTGTTGGCAAAGGAGGCCATCAGATGCATGATGGGCACCCCCATCGCTTGCTAATGTTATGAAACACTGCCACATTCAGTTCCCAAGCTGTGGTGGCTGAAAGTCTGCTTGTATGTTTGTTTACTTGTCTGCCACATGGGCCACTGATAGAGCAGTCAAGTTCTCCTCCACCCACAGAAGCAGTGGCTCCACCTCCGCCGCCATGGAAGAGCACTGCCCATGCCACCTTGCCGGTTAATGTAAGCTACCATCATCACGTTGTCGGAAGACTCTCTCTGCCCAGTGGAACACTTGACTGTGAAAGAATTGCAGCGTGAGAAACACTGCCCTTAGTTCAAGCCGGTTGATGGACCATGTGCTCTCCTCCTGAGACCATTGGCCTTGCTCTGTTTGACTCGCAATGCACTCCCCATCCTGTGAGGCTGGCACCCATCATTACCAGGACCCACTGGGGCAGTACTAATGGCAGCCCCACTGCTGGATGCTCTGGCTTCAGCCACCACTGTAATTGCACCATGGTTCTCATCGGACACACCAATTTCCTTGTCAATGGGTGGTGCTGAGGTGACAGTCAGGAGAGCTTGTTGCAGAGGCCGCTTGTGCGCGCAAAACCAGGGGACGAGATCCAGTGCCACTGCCATGGATCCTAAAGGCTGCAGGTAATATTATGCAGAAGGCACCTTCATGGCTAGGAAATTGCTTGAGTCCAAACCTTTTTGCGTGTGTTCTTCCGGGAGGAAAACAAAACCTTTCCCGATGTTGAATCGAGCTCCTGCACCAGTTAGATCTTGCTCTTGGAGAAATTGATCACTGAACCCAATCATTGAAGGAACTCCACCACTTTCCGTGTAGGCGCTAAGCTTTTGCCTTTTGTCTGCACCTTGCTCAACCAATCGTCCAAATAGGAGTCCACTAGCCACCACCACCACAACCTTGGTAAACATCCACAGCATGGTGACTAGACCAAAAGGTAATGCCCAGAACTGATAATGTCCCATAGGCACTGTGAAACGCAGATATTGCTGGTGATCGACTTGGATGGAAATGTGCAGATACATCACCGAGAGGTACTCTCAACATGGAAAGAATTACTGAGCACAACATTTCCATGCAAAAGTGCAGCACCTGCTGAGATCTGTTGACTCGCTTGAGGTCTAAGATGGGACGAGCCCTCTTTCTTGGGTACCACAAAGTAGACAGAGTATTGACCTGCGCTGCATTGGTCATGCGGAACTGGCACCACTGCATGGAACTGTAGCAAGCGGTGAAGCATTTCCTGAATGGCCCGCCTTTTTGCAGGAGCCTTGCAAAGGGACTGCACGTAAGCACTGGCCAGAGGTTGCACAAAAATCTAGTACATACCCATCTCAGATTATCTCCAAGACCCATTGGTCATTAGTGATCGTGGCCCAGGTGGGATAAAATCCCTGTAGCTGACCTCCCAACCGGTACCACTTCCACCTGAGCCTACCTCGATCCATTGGGTCTTACTGGGGGGCATTGAGGCAGCCTGATAATATTCCCTACCAGCCCCTCGATAGCCTTGAAAAGGCTGCCATCTGGAAGCATAGTGGCCTTGTTGATAAGGAGAAAACCGAGCTGTACAGAATCTCCTATAATCCTGTGGCTGCCCTCTAGCTGCAGCCCTCAGCTTTGGAGTCTAGGGGTGTTTAATGAGCCTGGATTTGGATGAGAGATCCACCGGCCAGTTTCGCAACCACAGAAACAGTCTGGCAGCAATAACCGAGGCCATGGACTTTGAGGAAGCCCTCACCAAGTCAGGTATTCTGAGGCAGATTCCATTTTAGCCATTTCGGACCCTCCCAACGGAGAATCCCTGTCTGCTACTGGCAAGCCCTGGATACATCTGATGGAGGCCCGAATAATATATGCCCCACAGATGGAGGCTTGGAGTGTGCACATGTAAAACACCTGCTTCAAAAATGTCTCCCAACTTGTCTTGCACATCCTTCAGCGCCACTACTCCTTCCACTGGAATGGTGGTCTTCTTGGTGACCACTGTAGCTAGGGTATCCACCTTCGGCATCCTTAGCAATTCCTTATATTCTTGTGGAATGGTATATAGTCGTCCCAAGGATTTTCTGTCCACACATTCCTCCCTCAAGCAATCATTTTTCAGATAATTCTATGTACTGGGAATGCAGTCTGTGATGCCTAAACCTTTACAACGCGTCCTCCCAGAGGCTTTTCCGCCACTGTCAGTGCAATGTTTAGCGCCACCAGCAAATGACTAATTAGGGATGCCAGCTTGTCTTGGTGAAAGAACCAAACTGCATTGGGGTCCTCACCCTGAGGGATCTTTCCTTCCTCCAAGCCTTGCTATTCAGATTCCCCCACAGATCTAATGGCCCCTCCTTCAGATTCCGAGGAATGAGGGGACCCTTGGCTACAATCCCCATCGTCCCCTCTGGCCCTTTTGGTCAAGGGCTTTCCAACTAGCTTGTCTGAGGGCTTCACTGCCTTAGACAAAGACCCTTGCAGCCCCTCAAACTGTCCCAGGCAACTATTGCAATCCCTTGTCCCCCTTGCTGGCACTTCAGACAGAAGGGTTTGTGTAATAACAGCACAAATTTTGGGCTCCTCTACAGCCTGCTCTGCTGTCACTGAGGCTGAATTGGGCTGTTTTCTTTTTGATTTCTAAGCCTTTCTACCACTGCCTTGCCCAGATGGGGAAATGGCCACCGTTTCAGAAATGGCAGCCTTTCCCACCAAAACCGCAGGCTCTGAAGGACTGTCCCCATCTGAAGCCCCAGACTGAATCTGAAACCCCCTGGTATCCAAACGCAACTACACTGATCTGCCTGATTGCGCACACATGACAAACCCCCGTTTCAAGAACCCCCTACAGTCTACCACACGCCACGCAGCTCTGAAAGACCAACAGCACGCACAAAGACACGATGATCCGGCTGCACTCACTCACACACACACCTGACAGCAGGGAAGAGAGGGGTGGAAGGCCTGACCGATGACTTTGCCGGCACACACCATTGCTGACAGGGCAAAGAACAAAACGCTCCCTACTCACCAGGAACTCCACTAAGAGGAACCGAAAACCTGTGTTTGCTGGAAAGCACTCACATGGAGATTTTTAAAGACACAGGCCCAGTTTGCCAAGACAGAGGGACCAACCCATACCCCTTAGTAGGAGTGCTGGGTAGCCCAGCTAGTGGGGGAGGGGGGACCTGGGATCTCAGGTAATTTTGCCCCTGGACCCTGCCAGACCCAGCAAAGGATCTTGGTTGTGCAACTTGTCAGACCCCATTAGCTGCTGACTCTGCTCCACTGACTGCCCAATGTTTTGAAGCTACCCAGCCTTAATCAACCCGATGTTATATTCAAACTCCTTCTCTTATCACCTTTGCTTTGCCATTCAAATAACTTCTAAAAACAAAATGGAAATAAAAATCAAAAGGATCTACAGAGCTAGGCCAAAGCCCTTCAGTGGTGCCCAGCCATACAGGGGCTCCTCCTTCAGCTGCTGAAGACTGAAATACTACCTCCTGGACTCCAGGTGCTGAAGGAGGGCGACAACCCACTCATCATATGCTGGACTGGATTAGAGAGATGATTAGGAAATAAGAGATGTTTAAATACCTCTGTGGTATAAATGCACCAGATGAGAGCATCTTTCAATTGAAAACAAACTTTGCTACTAGGGGGACATAGGATGAGGGTGAAAGGGTATAGACCAGTGGTTCTCAACCTTTTTTGTACCATGACCCCTTGTACCATTGGTCAACTTGTGATGACCCCCAATGATAAAATCAAATGTGTCTCTCTTCCTTTACCGTTAATGCATTGTCGCTGTAATCAATTTGTTGAATTATTATTATAGGCCTTTGCAATATGTTTTTTATAAAATTTACTTATTTAAACCACAATAATCGCAACAAGTAGTAACAATATTTGATTTCAAAATTATGATTTTGCAGTCAAATCACTAATATGAAATAAAATTATTTTTTCTAGCTTTGTTGTCTGACCAATTTATTCTCTGATCATGCTGGTCCCGATCTGAGGCTTCTGCTTTCCTGTCTTCTCTTAGCTCTCTTTCTGTGGTCTATGGTCCATCTGCCATTTCTTATCTCTTCTTTCATATTCTTCACTTCTTTCCATCAGCCTATTTCCAGTCCCAGTAACCCTCCCCAGTATCAGCCCCTTTCCAGTCCTCACTCTCAGTACCTTCCAATGTCAACTTGCATTCCCATGACTGCCACTGGTGTCCATTCCCTTCCAGTCCCCCTCCTTCCCCACTGACCAGTCCCTTCTAGTACAAATACCATGGCAGCCCCTCTCAGATCCACTCCCTTCCAGTTCCATTCTCCCATCCTCTTGTATCAGCCCATTTGTAGCCTTAGCTCCCAGTTTTCTTCAAGGGCCAGCAGCTCTATCCTCCCCAGAATCAGCCCATTCCCAGTCAAAGCCCCCCAATCAGCTCATTTCCAATGCTAGCCTCCCATCAGCCCATTACCAGTCCTAGCCTCCCATAATCAGCTCATTTCCAGTGCTAGTACCCCTCTCAACCCCATTACCAGTGCTAGGCTCCCCTAATCAGCCCATTACCAGTCCTACCCCCCCCCCCAATCAGCCCATTTCCAATGCTAGCCCATCAGCCCATTACCAGTCCTACCCCCCCTATCAGCCCATTACCAGTCCCAACCCCCCTCCCTTGATCAGTCCATTCCCAGTCCTAGCCTTCCCTAATCAACCCATTACCAGTCCTAGCCCACCCGATCTGCCCATTATAATCCCAACCCGCATTGTCTCTCCCCTCTGTCCAGCATTTATCCCTTCTGTTCAGTATGTCCCCGTCTCTACCCTTTGTTCATGTCAGACCCGTTGCAGGTTCCCTGCCCCTTCCTCCCCTCTCCCTATGTCTGCCTGTTACTGCCCTGTTCTTCTGCAGCTGCGGTTCCCTGTATCTTAGGGAACTGCAGCTGTGCCTGTGAAGCTGTTGCGGAGCCTGTCTCGACAGGCTCTGTGCAGCATTGTCCTGCCTCCAAAGGAAGTTGTTTCCCTGCCTCTTAGGGAACCGCAGTGTTTTCACAAGCACAGCCGCGGTTCCCTAAGAGGCAGGGGAGCCACAGCTGCAGAAGATTGGAGGCGGTGAGTTTGCCGCTGCCGAGAAGCAGACTCGGCAGTGGCAGCAACTTGTGAGATTTTTTTTTTTTTTTTTTTAAACTTGGCAGAGTGAGGCGACCACTGCTAAATCCTATGGCGATCTCCATGGGGGTTGCGACCCACAGGTTGAGAACCGCTGGTATAGACTCAGGAGTAATATACGGAAATATTTCTTTACGAAAAGTGGTAGATGCGTGAAAGTCTCCCAGTGGAGGTGGTAGAAACAAGGACAGTATCCGAATTCAAAGAAAGAATGGGACACAGACGATCTCTTAAAAAAAGAAGTAATTAGATCTTACCTGCTAATTATTGTTCCTGAAGGAACGACAGTCCAGTCCCTTTACTTCAGGGTTGTGTAACCCTTCCAGCAGCTTGGAGGCTGAGCCCAACCTTTTTGGAGGTGGAGCGGTACAAATACCACTGAGACCACCCACCAACCCCAGTAATCGACTGAAAAAGTAGCCTAAGTGAACCTTGTCACAACTAAAAATCAAACCTAACAAACATGCAAACTTTTTTTTTTTTTTTTTTCATAAGTAAATAGGAAAAAGGAGTAGAGGAGGGAGAGGAGGAAAGGCGCCGAAGGAGGACTGCTCGCCTACTTACTCCTGGCCTCCCTCACCCCGATCTGGTCCCCCGCTCGGTTCGCTGTTCCGCCCTTTTCCGACAGGCCTTCAGGTCCGACATAGCCGGGTGGGATCAGGGACTGGACTGTCGTTCCTTCAGGAACAATAATTAGCAGGTAAGATCTAATTACTTCTTCCTTATCGTCACTCCAGTCCAGTCCCTTTACTTCAGGGAAGTACCCGAGCAGTTCAATTCTGGGTGGGATTCGGCAAACCGGACTGAAGAACCGCTAGGCCAAACCGAGCATCCGCTGAGCTCTGCACGTCCAGCCTGTAGTGCTTGGTGAAGGTATGTAGGGAGGACCAAGTTGCCGCTCTACATATATCCAGCGGGGGGACTAGACTGAATTCTGCCCATGAGGTAGCCTGAGCTCGGGTGGAATGAGCCCGCAGCCCCCCCGGAACCTGCTTGCCTTTCAGGATGTAGGCGGAGGCAATCGCCTCCCTAATCCACCTAGAGATGGAGGCCTTGGCCGCCGCTTCCCCTCTGTGGGGGCCTCCGAACTTGACAAACAGCCGGTCTGACTTCCGGAACGGAGCGGTTCGGGAGAGGTAGCGCTTTAGGGTTCTCTGAACGTCCAATAGCCGCAGCCTGCTATCCTTGCCTGCCAGGCCCCCGGTTGGGAAGGCCGGGAGCGTGACAGTCTGGTTTACATGAAAAGGAGAAATAACCTTGGGAAGGAAGGAGGGCACCGTGCGCAGAACGACCTTGTCCTTGAGGAAGGCCAGGAAGGGGGGCTTGGAGGAGAGAGCTTGTAGCTCGGAGACCCGCCTGGCCGAGCAGATCGCAACCAGGAAGACTGTCTTCAGGGTTAAGTCCTTCAAGGAGGCCCTCTTTACCGGTTCAAACGGTTCCCCCATCAGTGCATTTAGTACCAGGTTAAGGTCCCAGGTGGGTACGACCGACCTCCGCTGGGGACGCAGCCGTCGTACTGCTCTTAGGAACCTGGTGACGTCCGTGTGCACCCCTAACGGCTTGCCGTGGATCTTTCCTCTATAGCACGCGATAGCGGCTAGTTGTACTCGAAGTGAGCTGTGCGCTAGACCCTTGTCGAACCCTGCTTTCAAAAATTCCAGGATTTCTGGGACTGAGGCGGTCAGGGGCTTCCTACGGCGCTCCGCGCACCATGCCTCGAAAATGCGCCAGACCCTTACATAGGCGAGACACGTCGAGCGCTTCTTAGCGCTCAACAACGTTGAGATTACTGCCGCCGAATATCCGCGCTTCAGAAGCCGCGCCCTTTCAAGAGCCAGGCCGTAAGCGAGAACCGATCCACGTGAGGCATCAGGACCGGGCCTTGCCTGAGAAGGTCGCTCCTGCAGGGCAGCCGCCATGGGTGGTCGGCTAATAGTCTCACCAGGTCTGCATACCAGGGGCGGCGGGGCCAATCCGGAGCTATGAGGATTATCCGGCCCTGGTGAGATTCCAATCGTTGAAGAACCTTTCCGATCAGAGCCCAGGGAGGGAATACATAGAGGAGGCCCTCTGCCGGCCACTTCTGAGACAGGGCATCCAGACCCTCGGACATCCTCTCCTTTCGTCGACTGAAGAATCGGTCCACCTTGGCCGAAGAGAATCTTGCCATGAGATCCATTAGTGGGAGACCCCACCGAGCCACTATTTGTTCGAAGACTGCCTGCTCCAGTTCCCACTCTCCGTGGTCTATTCTGTGCCTGCTGAGGTAATCGGCCGTGACATTGTCCGAGCCTGCCACGTGCTGGGCCGAAAGCGCTTCGAGGTAGACCTCCGCCCACTGGAGGAGAGTGTCTGCCTCCTTTTCCAGGGCCGGGCTGCTGGTGCCGCCCTGGTGGTTGATGTACGCCACCGTTGTGATGTTGTCGGAGAGGACGCGGATTGCCCTTCTTCGTACCCGGGGCTCGAGTTTCTTGAGCGCTAGGGTGACGGCCCGTAACTCCAGTCTGTTGATGGGCCACTGAGATTCCATCGGGGACCAGCATCCCTGAACGAACTGGTCCTCACAGTGTGCCCCCCAGCCTGACAGGCTGGCATCCATCGTCAAGAGGACCCACTGGGGGGGCTCGAGGGGCATTCCCCGTTCCAGGTTTCTCGGGTGTTGCCACCATCGAAGAGCTCGTTTGGTCCGCGGAGCGCAGGGTAACTGTGTTGTCAGAGGATGAAGTTGCGGAGACCACCGACGCAATAGGGATCGTTGCAATGGGCGCATGTGGGCTCTGGCCCAAGGTACTACCTCTATCGTTGCTGCCATCGTGCCCAGGACCTGAAGGTAATGCCATGCTGAGGGGTTTCGCCTGCTTAGGAACCGAGTGATCAGAAGCCTTAGGTTCCCGGCCCGGGAAGAGGGCAAGAACACTCTGCCCCTGCCGGTGTCGAACCTTGCGCCGAGATACTCGAGATTCTGGGAGGGGGTCAGCCTGCTCTTTGCTCGGTTGATCACCCATCCCAATTCTTCTAGCAAGCGAACTACTGTGTCCGTCGCCGAGCGACTTTCTTTCTCTGACTTTGCCCGGATCAGCCAATCGTCTAGATACGGGTGAACCAAGATCCCCTCCTTCCGGAGGAAGGCTGCTACTACCACCATCACCTTGGTAAATGTTCGTGGAGCTGTCGCTAGGCCGAAGGGAAGGGCCTTGAATTGAAAGTGACCCGCTGGTACCGCAAACCTTAGAAACTGCTGATGGGATTTTCTGACCGGGATATGCAAGTAGGCCTCTGACAAGTCGAGGGCTGTCAGGAACTCCTCGTTCCTTACGGCAGCAATGACTGACCGCAGGGTCTCCATCCTGAAGTGCGGGACCCTGAGGCAGCGATTGACCTGTTTTAAGTCCAGAATCGGTCGGAAGGTGCCTTCCTTCTTTGGCACCACGAAGTAAATCGAGTATCGACCTGAGCCGCACTGATCTGGGGGCACTGGAGACACGGCCCCGAGTGCAATTAAGCGCGTGAGGGTAGATTCCACCGCTGTCTTCTTTGCGGGGGTACTGCAGGGGGACAGAACAAAGGCTGGTGTTATCGGCTTCGAAAATTCGAGGGCGTAGCCCTCTCTGATCACCTCTAGTATCCATTGATCCGACGTGACCCGGGACCAGGCGGGAAGGAACTGTCTTAAACGTCCTCCTATGGGCAGCTCTTCCCCCTGGGCCCCCGCGGCTTCATTGTTGTTTTCTGAAAGACGAGGAAGAGGAGAAGGAGGTGGTCGCCCCAAAACCGCGACCTGCTCCCCGAAACCCTCGAAAGCCCTGGCCCCTCGAAGGGAAACGCCCCCTGGAAAAGGAGCTGGATCTGGCGGGGCGAGATCTCCGGAAATCCCTGGGCTGAGTACATGCCGGGGGAAGTGAGCGGTTTTGCTTCGGTCTATCTTCCGGGAGTCTGCCACCCTTTGACTCGCCCAGATCCTTTACCAATTTCTCTAAATCCTCGCCGAACAACAGTTTCCCTTTAAAGGGGAGGCGACTCAGGCGAGCCTTCGAGGAAGTATCCGCTGCCCAATTGCGTAACCAGAGATATCGCCTGGCAGCCACCACCGAGGCCATGTTCTTTGCCAGGCTCCTGATGAGGTCATACTGACTATCCGCCAAGTAAGCTGTTCCAGATTCCAACCTGCTTGCGTTGGTCCGCGTCTCCTCCGAGGGACTTTCGTCTGACTGCAGGTGTTGTGACCACCTTAAACAGGCCCTAGCCACCCAAGCTCCGGAGACCGAGGCTTGCAAGGCGAGGGCGCTTACGTCAAAGGCCTGCTTCAAGAGAGTATCCAACTTTCTGTCTTGAGGATCCCTTAGGGCAGCACTGCCCTCCACTGGAATAGTGGTCTTCTTGGTGACCGCTGACACTGCCGCATCTACCCTGGGAGACTTTAGCAGTTCTTTGTCAGTCTCTGAGAGGGGATAGAGACGAAGCATGGACCGGACTCCCCTTAGACTTGACTCGGGTTGGTCCCATTCTTCCTGGATCATCTGTCTCACTACCCTATGTACCGGAAAGACCTTCTGGGATCTTCTAATGGCCTGGATCAATGGATCCTCCAATGCTTCCTCTTCTGCAGGTGTATCGGAGGACATGTTGAGGGCCTTCAGGGACTCGTTAATCAAGGCCGGAAGCTCCTCCCGACGAAATACTCTAATTATCCTAGCCTGGTCTTCTTCTGGAATCTCACCTTCTTCTAACTCCTCCTCATCCTCACCAAAGTCCTTGTCCGATGGCGTTTCTTCCGGAGATCCCTGTGAAAGGGTCTCCTCTTCGCTCATCCGGAGGCGCTTAGGTGGGACGTCGGAATCTGGATTGGCCGCCCTCGCGGGCCTGGCTGTCTTGGCCTCCGCTGCCGAGGGCGCCGCACCCGCTTTCCCTGAACCTTGCTTACGTAGGCAATATGCCTTGTGGAGTAAGAGAATGAAGTCCGGGGAGAAGAAATCTCCTACCCCATCCTCCCCTGCCGGGAGAGGGGCGGGGGATAAGGAAGGGGTGGGCAAGTCCGAGGACGTAGAAGGAGGGGCTTGCATCTCACTCTCCCCTACTGGGAGTTCGTCTGACCCTTGGGAGGCCTGGGCCATGGTTAAGGTAATGTCCTGCTCTGCCGAGGCTGCCAGCGCGGTACAGTTCCTGCAGATACCTGTTTCTGCGGAAGTACCCCTGCGGATTCCACAGGAAAGGCAGCGTGCTTTGGTTGACATGACCCGGGCTGAGGACCTTCCCGTACCAGAACTCCAGGCCCGTGGGGAGGGACTCTTCTCTACTATGGAGGCTAGCTCTACCCTTCTCTACAATGAAGGCTAGCTCCTCCCTGGCCAACCAAACCGAGGTCTCTTTTCCTTTTCTCCCTCCCCAAGGGATCCCCCAGGGGAAGAGACCGGCTATCAATTTAGAGGAAACCAATGAGCAATTAAATGAAACATAAAGTGGATTAAAATAGAAGGAGCACCCTGTAGCCAAACATTAGTTAAAAATAGCGTTAAAATAAAGTTACAAATAAAGAAATTTAGAAATAAATTAAAGCTAACAGCACTTGTTGCTAGTTAAAATTAGGATTCAAATTAATCACAGTTATATCCCTTCTACTTGCGGTTAGCTGTGCTGGGAATCTGTAGCCGATTCAGCGCTGCATACCCGTTGGCTCTACACGTGGTGGGCCTCACCACGTGGAGCCAGGACGGGGAAACCCTTAGGCTCTCTCCGGTCGCGGGTCGCACTCTCTCCTTGCTCACTGCAGACTGAACCTCTGTTCCTGTGAGAATCGCCGCCTAAGATTTTCCCCGCGGTCCTTGGGGGGGCCGGACTTCGCCGCCGCGTCCTGCAGTCTCCGGACGGGTCTGGCGGTATCGGCAGGCCAGCGATGCTGCCTCAAGCGCTCAGCCTCCGTGGGGCTTCGGCGCGAGGGGCAGCAGCGATTCCGCGCGTCTCAGCAGCAGGGGAGCAGAGAAGCAAGAAACCCTCCTCGATGCTGCGAGTCGCGGCTCTCCTCCGACGCCTGATCCGGTGAGGGGGGGGGGGCGGGTGGAGGAGGGAGAGGAGAGAGCCGGAGAAAATTAAAGAGACAGAGCTCTTGTTAAAAGTAAACCCAGCAAGAAACTGTGGTGGAAATCAAAGAAATTAAATGAAGAATAAAGTAAAGTAAAGAAATTTAAAAGTTTAAAATTTAAAAATAAGGACTCCAGTAAGCCCTAGGCTTACGGAACCCTTCAGCTGCTTGGAGGCTGAGATTACTGGGGTTGGTGGGTGGTCTCAGTGGTATTTGTACCGCTCCACCTCCAAAAAGGTTGGGCTCAGCCTCCAAGCTGCTGGAAGGGTTACGCAACCCTGAAGTAAAGGGACTGGACTGGAGTGACGATAAGGAAATAGGGACTATTGTAGTTGATGTGGAAGGGCAGACTAGATAGAAACATGATGGCAAAAAAAGACCACATGACCTATGTTTCTATTAACACTAGGCCAATGACACTTGTGTTAAAATGTTTTGTGTAAACGTTAGCATGAAAGTGCAGATATTTAAAAAAAATAAATAAATAAAAGCTACATCTTCCAAAGGAGTAGTTGGGTATCTCATGGAAACTAGTCTGTGGGTTTTCTTGCACATTTTAACAAACTTAATTGTGCATCATTAGGAAATAAGCAGAACTGCATGATTCTTCAGCACATGACCCATGTTACAAATATTTTGTGTTGATATTTGTAATAGCAACACAGTGCACATGAAATAAAGAGAACTTGGGTTAAAGGTGCAAGCAACATGCCCTACATTTTCCAGAAACAGCAACACAGCTTATTCCATCAGACAAGGACTAAAATACATAAGCCACATAGGAGAGAGAGAAAGGGGTTATATAACAAATACCTAGAGACCCCTGCTTTTTCCAGCTGAAAAAACAGGCCAGACCTTTCTTGCATATTTAGTAGGAACATCCTGAAAATCTGTTTGTGGCCCTTGAGGAATGAACTTAGAAACTTGGACAAGCCTGTTCTAGATACTTTGTCTTCACTTCCAGTCCCCAAGGGTCACCAACAGGTCAGATTTTGAGAATATCCCTTAGATTTCAGCAAGGCCTTTGACGCTGTTCTACATCAGTGACTTATAAATAAACTAAATGCCCTTGGAATGGACCTTAAACTCCCTGTTTGCATAAGAAACTGGTCAAGTGAGAGGCGCCAGAGTGTAGTAGTAAGCGGAGTTCACTCTGAAAATAGGGGTGTGCCTCAGGGATTGCTCCCTGGTCTTGTTCTGCAATATCACTTACAAAAATGTTAAAGGTCTGTCAGGAAAGGTTTGCCGCTTTGCAGATGATACCAAAATCTGCAACAGTGTAAACATTTTGGAAGGTGTGGATAGCATGAGAAGGGATCTAGAGAAGCTTGAAGAATGGCCGAAAATTTGGCAGCTGAGATTTAATGCATGTGGGCTGCAAAAACCTAAGGGAGTGGTACTGCATAAGGGTTGAAGTATTTCAGTGCACAAAAGAGTGAGACTGGGGGTAATTGTATTGGATGATCTCAAAGGGGTCAAATGTGACAAAAGCTAGAAAGATGCTTGGGCGCATAGGGAGAGGAAAAATCAGCACGAAAAAGGGAGGCGATAGTGCCTCTGTATAAGGCTCTAGAGGAACCTTCTTTGCTGTAGTTTATAGTTTATTAAAACTTGATATACTGCCTCTCGATAGGTGTACCATTAAAATGCTAAACAGCAAGAACAAAAGGAAAGGAAAGGAACTACAAAATCAGATAGGACAATTAGGGAGCATTCAAACAGAAAGGAAGAGAAGGTAGGGCTATGAAATAAGGGCGAGGAGAGAGTATTCAGGGTGGGAGACAGTTCTGGAGACTGCACCTTCAAAAGGATATAAACAGGATGGAGTCTGTTCAGAGAGCGGATATGGAAATGGTCAATGTTCTTAGTCATAAGGCCTATGGAGATAGACACAAAGGTCTCAATATTTATCGCTTTGGAGGAAAGGGATAGAAGGGGCACTACAAGAAATATTTAAATACCTCCATGTTATCAATGCCCAGAAGGTGGTCCTCTTCCAGTTGAAAGGAAGCTCTGGAAGGAGGGATCATAAGATGAAGGTGAAAGGGGACAGACTCGGCAGTGATCGGAGGAAATATTTCTTTATGGAAAGGGTGGTGGATGTATAGAACAGCCTCCCTAAGGGGGTGAAGATGAGAACTGTATTTGAATTCAAGAAAGCATGAGAAAAATACAGAGGATCTCTGAGGGAGAGAAAGGGAACCTAATGATTCTCATGGCTAGCAAACTGGACATGGTATGGTATGGTCCAGTACGGTATGGTCCAGTACGGTATGGTATGGTCCGGTATGGTATGGTATGGTATGGTCCAGTACGGTATGGTCCAGTACGGTATGGTATGGTCCAGTACGGTATGGTCCAGTACGGTATGGTATGGTATGGTATAGTATGGTCCAGTACGGTATGGTATGGTATGGTCCAGTACAGTACGGTATGGTCCAGTACGGTATGGTATAGTATAGTATGGTATGGTATAGTATGGTCCAGTACGGTATGGTATGGTATGGTCCGGTATGGTATGGTACGGTATGGTCCAGTACGGTATGGTATGGTACGGTATAGTATAGTATGGTATGGTATAGTATGGTCCAGTACGGTATGGTATGGTATGGTCCGGTACGGTATGGTACGGTATGGTATGGTCCAGTACGGTATGGTATGGTCCAGTACGGTATGGTATGGTACGGTATAGTATGGTATGGTATGGTATAGTATGGTATAGTATGATATGGTATGGTCCAGTACGGTATGGTATGGTCCAGTACGGTATGGTATGATATGGTATAGTACGGTATGGTATGGTCCAGTATGGTATGGTATAGTATGGTATGGTATAGTATGGTATAGTATGGTCCAGTACGGTATGGTATGGTATGGTATGGTCCAGTACGGTATGGTATGGTATGGTCCAGTGTGGTATGGTATGGTACGGTATGGTATGGTATGGTATGGTCCAGTGTGGTATGGTATGGTATAGTATGGTCCAGTACGGTATGGTATGGTACGGTATAGTATAGTATGGTATGGTATAGTATGGTCCAGTACGGTATGGTATGGTATGGTCCAGTACGGTATGGTATAGTACGGTATGGTATGGTATGGTATAGTACGGTATGGTATGGTATGGTACGGTACGGTACGGTATGGTACGGTATGGTATAGTACGGTATAGTATGGTATGGTATGGTCCAGTACGGTATGGTATGGTATGGTATAGTATAGTATGGTCCAGTACGGTGTTTACTCTGTTTTTACAGATATGCATGAGAGATCTGCATGCAAATTTCTCTTATGCAGATTCAATAGGGATATCCTTAAACCCTGACTTGCTGGTGGCCCTCAACAAAAGGGACTGAAAATTGAGCAGTGGCTAACAGCCCTTCACTGCCATCGAACTCTGTTGCCTGAACCATCACTGTGACTGTGCCCTGAACCACACATTGAAACTGAATTTCAATTACTTGCAAAGGAACCCTTTTTTTTTTTTAAATAGCAGAGCCTTTGACATGTCTGGCATGAGTGTGGTGCCTGTTTCTGTAATTTCTAGAAAATAAATAAAATACCCAGAAGTGATAAATGAGAAAATGCTTTATTGGAAAGGTACAAAACCAGTCACAGCGGTATTATATACAGAAATAAATTACTTTGTGGCCATCAGAGGAGAAAATTGGTGCACAAGTACAGTACACAGGGTTACGGTCCTGACAAAACATAAATCCACAATTACTTGGATATATCCCAATAATTTATTCATATATATAATATGTATAAAAAAAAAGCAGCACAGAAATAATAAATATTGAAATGAATCTACTGAGTAATCGGAGCAGAAGAGACTATCTTCATCTACCAGGATATGCCTGAGAGCAGCGTTTCTGTAAATGAGGGACCAAAAAAAAAAGAGAAGTAGAAGGGCGAACCAAAAAAAACATCTTAGTGAGAAAAAGGAAAAGGGAGAGGGGGAAAACTAAACTGATGCAAGACCTGGGAGAAAGAACAAGCGTAAGGAAGACCAAGGAACAGAGAAGGAAAGAAATAGGGAAATGTGAGATAAGTGAAGGGAAACACTCAACCCCACAATGCAGATCAAAAGTTGATTCTTAAAGCAAAAAACTGACCAGCACTGACTGTTCTACAAGAGAATAAGGCCCCTTAGCCCCAAGTGTCAAAACACAGAACCTCAAGGGCTCTGCTCGCCTGGCACCTAAATGTGATTCATTTCTGACTTTACATCCACTGTTGCAGGTGAACCATGGCAAGGACATGACATGAGAAAGGAACACACAGCAGTTTAAACAGTTTTGCTCATGGTATACTTAGCTCTCACACATCACTGAAACAAGGAGAGCTGCCACTGATCCGCTCGAAGTTATACACTTGCTTCACAATTCTGTGCACAGGCGTGAACCGAGAAGGGAAGGGAACACAACATGAAAAAGTGGGTGGAAATCTTCTGCAATACATAGCATTCGCGGTACCATTCCTCTTACAAGTTCAAACGCATAGAGAGAAAAGGTGAAAGCAGGGGACAGACACAGCTTTTGAGATTCAGATATCAGTGTTCTATATTTCGTGCCCTGCATACAAACTGCATAAAACCAGAAATCTGAAGATTACACATACAAAATATTAAACTCCGATTTCATACACACACGCACACAGTTCTACCTATTAGAGAGAAAGAGAGAAGGTTTGGTGAAGGAGTCTGCGACATCCCTTCGACTCCCACTCCAGGTAGCTTGTGATTCTGAATTCCACTCCGGCCAATCTGTAGAAATCGGGCAGGGGAGGGAGTGGGAGAACAGCTTGTCCATTCCCTGGTCCTCCCAATCTCCACCTAGGAACTCATCAATTTGCATTTTCATCTAATAAAGATTTTCAATATCAAACTTGAAAAGATTTTATTTTTAATTACTTAGGAAAAAATCTGTATGATAAAATGCATATATATATATTTTTAAATTCTCTCTTTAAATATTTCCATATGTTCCTTATTGATATCCAATATGGATTACCTACCATTGCTATGGTATCAACAGCTTAATGATGCCCAGGTCCCCAAACTCCCTTTTTTGCTTTATTTTTCCACCAACCCCACTGTAGAGGAAGAGGAATTATTTTAGCCCTGGGCCAGCTCTCGCTTAGCCAAACCCTTTGGCACATTCCAGTAAACGGAAAAGATCTGACGGTAGCAGTGCTACCGCTCTCAAATCTTGATATGTTTCTTACCTCATTTGAGCAGAAAAAAATAAAACAACCAGTTACATATAACTAGCTTCACATCACCATTTTCCTTTTTTTTTTTTGGTTTTTTTTTTTTTACTGGGGTTTTTTCATCTTTTTATTTTTATGGTGTGCCTTTAATAACTTAAGTGCTGTGATACTCTTCAGATCCATGGCAGTTCTCCAGGCAGAAAAATGTTCTTCCTTTCCTTGGAAGCCAACAGCACAGCACCTCGTTGCCAATCAAACCAGACAGACAAGACTCCCGAGACTGCTCTAGAAAACATAACAGTGTTTCCCTGGTGTTTAAGATCACTATGTGCTTGCTCTTTTTTTGTTGTTTTTTTTTTTTTTTTTGCTTTCCTGCCCAGTTTTGCACAGGAAAATCTGACACTGCTTGGTCATCAACAAAGCTAGGAAACCTTCAGAAAGATTTTTGACTTAAGAAGCTGAGGAAAATAAGAACTATGGCAAGGGTGGAAGGAACACGGGTAAGAGATCCTTTTCTAGAAGTACTTTCCTCATTTTCCAAGGGCAATAAGGGAACTTGCCCACTTCAGAAAAATCTTCAGAGCATGACTTAGCAGAAAAATGAAAGTCAAAGGCATGCCAGGGTATCTAAACTAGCAATCACTAAAGTTGCATTAGGCGCTAGGCCTGATCCAGGAATCATGTACTTAAAAAAAAAACCCAAAAAACCCTCCTTATCTCTATAGTAAGGTGAATTATGGAAGAGCAACACTAAGCTCTGTGCTGGGCATTCGTTTAGAAGGGATAATAAATCCCACTTTGTTTCACTAGCTGCACTATTCCTGAATTTAATAGTATTAGATTCTCAAGGCATTTCCTAGAGAACAAACTTGTAATTAACATGCTTCAAATCATCCTAGTCTGACAGTTTAATTTGTAGGATAACAGGATTTTCTAAAAAGTCGATGGTTCCAATGCCCTTTCTTAATGCTTCTGCTCTGCACGGACTTCCTTAGCACAAAGGGTTTCAGAGGAAAGGGATCTCTGCATCCAGCAGAGCTTGCAACTCCATTCTGTCCTATTCTGGACACGAGCTGCCTTCTTTGCTCTCGCCATACAGACTGCCAGGCGCTGTCACAGGCTCCCCACATTGACCTACAAGAGGAAATATACCTCTACCATTTTTAGACCCTAACACCAACCTTCTTCGCACTTCACAGTGTCCTCTACTACCTTCTGCTCTCCTACATGTTTTCTGTCCCTTGATAGTGTGTCCACCATTCCCTCATCCATCCCACCGACTGCTTAGATCTGCAACAGAAGACGACCAACTCTCTTAGTCTTCTCTCCACACCACTTTGCGACCATCTACATTTTTAGCCTAGACACCCAGATACACACTCAAGCTCGAAATGCCCAGTAACGTTCATTTCCTTTAAAGCACACTGAACACATTCTTCTACCAAGAACACACTTTTCTCCTCTGTTTTCCATTTGTCTCTATTTTTCATTCTCTTTTTCATGATACTGCTTTACAGTCTTTGTCGCCTACTGCAGGCCTTTACAAATTTCCTTTGCATATTGGAGCAATCCCACCCCTTCCCACCCAATGTCTTTAGCAGCCTGATTTACTAAGGTTTTCCATTCTCTATCTATAGGGAAAAAGGTTTAATGCACTGTTGCTTCGCCTATCACTATGGCCCATGTCCCTATCTGTCTTCACAGCTCTCACAATCCTCTCACCCTGTCTCCAGTCTCTCTTCTCCTCCCCACCAGCCCTTTAATCCCTTCCCCTGCAAACCAACACTCCTTAAAACAGCCATGCCGTCACCTCCTAGCTGATCACAGCCAGCAATCCATCTCCCTCACATTGCTGGCTGCCGCCACCACAAGACACCGTAAAGCTTTTTATTTTCCCAACCAGCACCGCATGGCTCAAGTGCCTGAACTCCCACACTGGTCTCACAAGACTGCAAGACAGCAGAAAAGTTCAGGATGTGCATGGCTCAAACTCACTGAAAGACATAATGGCTGAAGAAACCAAATGTTCGGGGTAGAAAGGACATTTAAGGCAGGAAAATCGCAGGCATCATGGCATAATTCCTAAATTCCATAGCAACCTAGCATCTAGGACCTGTCAAGCTAGCCTTCTGTAAACACCAGCAGCATTTCTCATCATATATTTTGGAGGGAAATAAGAAAGCATTAAACAGTGTGGTGGAGATACCTGCAGGTATTTTTAAACTGACCCTCTGGGGCACCCATATTCCCTTCTTGAAGAAAACCGCCTACTAGATAAGAATATTTTTTTAAATGTCAAGTAACAAGATTAGGATAGATAACTTGGCCCGGCTGTTGCTTCCTGCACCTTTTTGGACTTCCAGCTCAGTCAGAACCAGTCTCTATTGGGCTATTATGCTACAAGACTTTACTCCCAATTACCTGGGATTGTTCTTGTCTTTTTATATTCCACACCAATCCATTGCAATGATCACCCTTTGTTAGGGGCCATAAAGAGTTGCTTCTTTCAGAACTTAGCCAACATGAACTCTCGGTTTGCCCATCAAGTGTCACTGTTGAGCAATAACAGACTCCCTAGCCCCAGTGTCTGCAGCATTGCAAGGGTCCGAGTACTGGCCCAGGAACGGCGCACAGGGTCTCCGCATGGCAGCACTTGCTACTGAGTCACTGGACTTTGGAAAGTGTGATTGGAGCATTCTGATCTGCACATTAAGATCTCTGGCTCGGAAACTGCAGACCGTAAATGTCACACCTCAAAGACTGGCACACACTCACAGAAAAGTTGGCATCAGTAAGTTTCCTGCCTGACCCCTTTGGCAACTTGAATGTCATCCTTCCTTACATACTAAATTTTCCAGAGAGTAAAATTTCTAGTCAACTACACAAGGCTAGCACAGACGCCCCTTAACATTCATCTAGGTTTTCTTCAAACTCTTTCCAGGTTCTCCAAATCCCTCGCAAGAAAGGAAACCAGAATTGCCATGCCCGCTTCTAAATATGGCCTGCCCATGAACTTAGACAAAGCCAAGATCACTTCCTTCCCTGTGCTCCCTTTCAAGCCTACTAAAGCTGAAACAATCTACTGACATCTGGCACCGTCAGAGTTTAAATCTTTGATTACTCAATTTATTTAAACATCACTCTTTCTGAGCACTCTCTCTTGTTAGTATGCTCACGCTTTTGCTAGCCAAAATACCTCTCTCAGGCTCACAGAACTCAGACTTTCCCTGTAATGTGCCTATTTGTTTACTTGCTTGATACAACAATGATTAGACACCATCTAGCAACCTGGATACTGGGTCATCCATGCTGAGATTTTTAAGGATTTGGTCTCCTATGCTCATGTCATTGGTACCAGGGACCGAGCTGGCTATATGCAGGGAGGTAGGAAGCAGGAAAATGCTAACTTAAAAAATTAAAGTTCTTACACCCTTTAAATTACATGGGTATATTTTGGAAATAGTGGAGACCTTCTGCAACTCCCTCCCACATCAACTCACTTCAGAAAATCATAGAGAAATGGTTTCAGTTTTTGGACATAAGTTAGTTTCTGAAGGTTCCAAGCTTCTGAGGGGCGACAGCAGATTTGACAGAGGGAAGGCTGTGGCACAAGGCCCTCTAACCTCTTCCCGACAGCAGAGCTGAATTTCCTGGTGCAAAAAAAGGCTACATTTGCCTCTGCAGTTTATTTTTCCACAGAAAGTTGAAGGGTATAAAAGGTAATTCATGCCACTCCCAAATGGCAGAAAAGGAACTCAGGAAAAAAAAATGCAAGTTTAAATCCAAAAAATCCCCTTCGGAACTGAACGCTCAATCTCTTCTTCCTTAGGCACTAGGATGGTGCAGAGAATGGCATGGATGGAGAAGAAATGTCAGCCGATTTCACAATCGTGATCACACTGGTGGTGGCAACCTTAGTTGGGGTGATAGGTCCCCGGGTGACACTGCGGGCGAAGGTCTGCAAAGCTTCGTACTTGGAGCGAAGGGCATCTAACTCGAGCTTCATGCTGGAGTTCTCTCGGGCAAGCTTGTCCACCTCCTGCTGCAGCTCTACCCGCTGCTTCTCCAACTCTTCCTTCTGAGTAACCCGCTTTATCCGGCAGCTGGCAGCATAGCCCCGGTTCTTCAGCGTCCGTCTCCGTTGCTTCAGGCGGATGACCTCCTCCTTGGAGAGGCCCCTCAGGTGCTGGTTCAGCTCCCGCACGGACATCGAGACAAGTTCATCATCGCTCAAAACAGGGGCGTTCTCTCCCGACTCCTTCTTAACCTGAGAACACCGATATTAGACAGTCAATAGAAAGTATTATAGGAGGTTTCCAATTATTTCACCAAAAGCACCCCTTTACTGAGGGGTTTCCAGCTGAAACATCTTACTGCAACTCACCAACAGGAAAAAAAAGCAAAAAAAGCAAAGACAGATAATTATAAAGAACAAAAAACAATCCCTTATCACAGAATGCTTCTTATTACTATAATAGAATATCGTTTGTAAACCGCCTAGATTGTACTGTTTTGCAGATGGATGGTACATAAAATGCTTCAAATACAAATGCAAACTTCATTTTGAAAAACCTGGGTCTGTTTAGACTTTGTTTTAAAGACGGTCAATGAAATCGCTGGTGAACAGAACAGCCTTATGTTAAAAACAAAAGAATCTAAGCAAACTTGCTGTACAACAGGGCTCAGCAAATCCTTGGTGCCAGGTCACCAAGGCAACTAAAAATTGTCTTCTGGCGCCTGAGATGTTCATGATCCTTAACATAAATGCAGCCGCTGGTGCAGTGCCGCTAGGGCAGGTGCTTCTTCCCTTCCTGCACTGCGCAGCTCAGTACGAACTCATGTGCCGGTCTCATGAGACTTGAGAACACAAAACCAGCATGACAGTTGCTGCGCTGTGTGGCTGAAGCTCACCCAGAGCCATGCAGTGCAGGGAGGAAGCAGCACCTGCTCTGCGGCACCACAGCAGTAACTGCATGAGAAAAGACACACTTTAGGGAAGAGGACGTCCATCGGGGGTAAGGATCAGTAGTGCTATGGGAAGAGGAGGAAGCTGATTGGCCAGTTGATAGGGCGTGGCTAACTGGCTTGCAGGGGTAGGGAGCACAGATGATGCCCGAGGATTGGCTGGCTAGTTCATACTGTGTGCTCACTGTCTTAGGGGCAGGGGTAGGAGCTGAGGGGGGGGGAGACAAGGGCTGGTGGGGGGGGTGCCAAATGGCTTACTGGGGTTGGGGGACTTGCTGGCTAGCCAGAAGGATCGCTAACTGGCTTGGGGAGGGAGGATGAGGGGCCAACTGGCTAGCGGGTGGGGGGGGCCAACTGGTTTGCAGGGGTATGGGGAGATGCTGGGGACTGGCCTAGTGGCTGGTTAGGGCTTGCTGGATTAGGGTTTAGGGGTGGCCGATTTCAAAGGAGACTGGACAATAGAGTGTGGGGAGGAGAGCGCGAGCAGAAGGCAGAGGTGCGGGGATAAACAGCACACATGAAATGAGGTGATGAGAGAATGTGGGGGCAGGAAAGGGGGCAGGAAGAACATATGATGTATGGCTACTAAGCCGGGCTAACATGGGACCTAGTAGCTGATAGCCCGGGTTAACTATTAGCACAGCTTCGTAGACATACCGCTAAAGGTCTGATTTACAAGCTCCCTTTTCCCTTGGCCTTGAAATGGGGAACCCCCCCACCCCCCCCAAAAAAAAAACACGGCCTTAGTAAATAACGCCCGAAAGGAGCTGCAGTACACCTCTATAAAGATCTTACACCCACCCCCCCAATCTTCAACTTCAGTGAATGTGGGGGGGAGGAGGGGCTCAGCTGCTGGCTCCTAAATCTACAGAACATTTGTCGAGGCCTGTAGTACCGTGTCCCTTATCAAGTGTGTTTGGCATATACATCAGATGCCCGAGATCTTTTAGGAGGCAAAAACATCTATGTTGATGTCACCAAAAAGTATCAGGTTTAGCGACCGAGCTAGAAATCTTCACTGGGGATCTAAAAAGCAGTAAAGAAATTGTCTTGTTTTTCCCAGGTACTGTGTGACTATTTGCCAAGTCAGGGGATTCTTTGATCACTGGCTTCTAGCCTAAGGCTACCAATAATACTGTTATCCTTCAAAATCTGGGAAGGCATTCAATAAAAGCTGTGCGCCATTCCAGACAAATAATGAACGTGAAAAGCCTAGCGTGTATGAAATATTACAAAATCCTGGGGCTGGTCTACTTTTTCCAACAAAAGAACAATAATTGACTGTAAAACAACTTGGACAGAGAACATTTGAATGGTCTTATTTTAAAAAACAGCAGCACTGTTAGCATTACAGAAGTGAACTGCCCTTGCACCACCCACACACACAGCAAAGTAACCACCAAATTGGTTCGGGCTGGGTTGAGAACCTCTGCTCTCGGGACACACCTAGCCAGCCATTTTTCCATACAGCCACAATGAATATGCACAAGAGAGATTTGAGGCGCCGCCTCCATTGAATGCAAATCCCTTGTGGTTATTCTGAAAACCTGACTGACTAGGTGTGTCCTGAGGACTGGGTTGAGAACCCCTGGGTTAGAGCAAGGGGCTGAGAAGCAGAACTTATTGCCTCACATGGAAAATTAGATATTCCCCCTGTTCCCAGAGGGCGCGCTATCTACTATATATGAATATAACTCATCTTGAGCTACTCTTAAAAATGTGCAAGCTAAATCCCAAATCCCTTTCTGCCTCAGTACTCAATGGGATCACCACCTAGCTGCATCTCTTCCGCAGAAGCCAGTGTCTTCCCTACCAATAATAAAGCCTCTGAACAAAATTCAAGTGTGAACCCTGTAAATGCACAGAAACAACTATTTCCCCATAATGATCTTGCAATAATCATCCGTGGCCAACAGAGCATCCTATAGTCAAGGAGGACCACAAAGCATTTTGTAAATATATTTGGATTGTTAACCCACCTTCCGAAATAATGTCCAAAGTGGCTTAGAGCGCCATTTTGCTGTAGGTACAATAACGCCCTAGCCAACAGCTTACAATCCAAGTAGGTACCTGTAGCCATGGGAGATGGAAGGTCACAAGGAGTGTCAATGGGGGAAGCCCTCAGCCCATTTCTCTAATCATTACACCACAGTTTCTTGTTAACTCTTAGCCATCACTTCCCCACCTTAGTCAAAGCAAGGTGGTCTTTCCTCACCTTTAATGTCTTATTTGGTTTGGGATTAGTCGTCATAACCTGTAAACAATCACCAGGGCGAAAGTGCTCAGAAAATGCGAACTGTAAGAGAGAAAATAAAGAAATCTTAGAATTAGAATCATAGCAAGGAACTTTGGCTCAAAGTAAGGTTAAAAGCTATGCAGCATTTCCCGAGATGTTCCTGGTGTACCTTCCTAGCCAGTTTGCTTTTTAGGATAGCCACAATAAATATGCATGAAACAGATTTGCATGCAATGAAGGCAGTGAATGCAAATCTCTCTCATGCATATTAATTGTGGTAATCCTGAAAAACAGACTGGCATGAGAAACATGGAGCTATAGCGTTCCCTCTGTCATGCTGAATTCACATTGGTTGAACTACTTAATATGAAGCAGCTTTTGAAAATACAGTTAAAAACAAAACCAAAGCTGCCGACTTTAGGCTTTTTCAATCAGGCAACTAGGAACCCCCCTCCCTCCCACCCACCCCTCAAAAAAGAACTAATTGTGTTGTTCTGCTGGCAGCCTGGTGGGGTTTTCTGCAGAATTCTTACTGGCACTGACCTGATGGAGGGGGCCTACTTCTTCAAAGCTAGCCATTCTACCAACATGTCCAATAAAGAAGTCTAATTCATAAAGTCAAACGTGTGCAACAAAATTAGTGATCAACATATCTGACACTTCCTAACAGGTAAGCCTGCAGAACCCATTACACATGTTCCATTAGCCTTGCCACACCCTTCATCTAACAGACCCTGAAATGGTGATTGGCAAGCCAGATACTGAATCTTGCAGCCTGTATGACGTGCTGACGTCAGATAAAAATCAGGAATCAATTAAGATTTCCCAGCAGCCACCTGAGCTGACCAACTAACGCTGCACACAAAATACCCTGGCCACCACAACTTTATTCTTCAGCTTTGGCAAGCAACCTGCACCCTACCAAATATGAATCTCACTGACTGTCCCCAGTGTACAGTAAGCACCCCAGCCCTTGCTAATGCACGTCCTGACTGACAGCCCTTAACAAAAGAGTTACATCACCTTAGAACTGGTGCACAAACAGTGGTTCTGTCTCATTCCCAGCCTAATGCTTGCAGTGGTTTGCAAGCACACACGATATTGATGTCAGCAGGCCGGTCACTGCTGCTGCTTGGATCTGGAGTGCAGTGTGCCGATACTGAGCAGTGGATACCGCGAGGATTCTGGCTCCATCAGGGGCTGGAGGGGAGGCAGGGAGGACCTTGGGCGGAGGGAAGACGCCGCCTCTACTTCCGATGCACCGAATATCCCTTCTGCGTTGTGTCACATGAGCTCTCACATATGACATCCCAATCATTCATGAAAAATCCAGCCCAGGCATCTCAAGAATGAGATCTGGGATGGTTGCCATGGTAACCTGCCGAAACTAGCCAACCTAGAGACCGTCCCCATGGAAACAAAGTGAAGCCCAAAGAGCAGGAATGACTTGGGGCCAAGTGCAAAGAAAGCACGGCGCCCCTCCAAGAGGGAAAACTCATTTGCGCTTCATGGATTAAGGGGTGCAAGGGCTATGGCGGCAGACGTGAGTGGAGCCTGAGGTATGGGCCAGAGAGAGAGACTGATGTATCTATAAGTAAATGATGATAAGAGCAGGGATCTCCGAGTTACTCTATCTTCCATCGCAGCTGTATGCAATACGGATTCCAGACTATCAAAACAACTTTATAGACACAACCTCGGAAAAAGGCAGCAATCCAAACTTCAGTGACACTGCCTTCCTTTGCCTCTGTCTCACATCACAGCACAATTTTACTCAGTCCACCCACAGCAAATGCGTTGCACTGTATGCTGCCCACCCACTACCGGAAGATACCTGTCTGAGCAAATACCAAAACCCTGTAAAATGAGTCATGAAATAAGAGAAATCTCTAGGTGACAACAGATCAGACCAATAAGATCCCCCCGTTTTGCAAACTTAACCCAAGTTAATTTCAGGAAAGAATAAAACGGAGCCCCTCAGAGCACCAGAGAGAAGGCGGGCCCTTAAGAGGACAGGCAGCACTCAAGTATGAGCCATTTAGGGGGTGGGGGGCTGACAACCACCCCAGAAAGGGCCCCATGGTCTGAAAAGCTCACACACACATCGGCCAGCCGTTAGGTCATACAAGAAAAAAAACCCAGAACATGAGCTGCAAAGAATCTAGAGAGACGGATCAGTGGCTGGACTGCAAGGGTCGGGGGGGGGGCACCAAGTGCCTGTTCACACAAAACACTGTAACCCCAATGCTGCCTTCAGGAGAGTGTGCGACAAGGAAACAGGGGATGGGGAGGAAGAAGAGCACAAATTAAGAACCTCATCCAGAAAGAAAAAGCCAGTCACCATTTCTGGCTTCATTCTGCTTTTCTTTGCCTGCTCCTCCGCAGTCTTCCTGTGCAGACAGTTGCTGCTCGCTCTCTCCCCGTCCTCACGCCACCACATAGCACAGGCAGCAACCAAAGAAACTGGCAAAAAAACTTCCTTTTAGAAAGGAAAAAGGCCACGGCCCCCTCCCAAAGTACACTCTCCCTCATTCCCCCACCCCCGCAGAGTGCAAAGCCCTGCACGCATCCCTGAGACATAGCAATGCGGTGACTCACCGGCTGTTTACAGGCTTGCAGAGCTCCGATTCCCACAGACCCCAACACCACGCCCACACAGCATATATGTGTGTATATGTGCATGCGGATCAGTGCCTATCCCCCCCCCCCCCCACGGCATGTGTGTGCACAAGTTCTCTCTCACAGCATGCATATAGTGTGGCACTCGTGTGGGGGAGGGGGGGGCTCTCCCCTGCAGCATGTACGTTTGGGTATGTGCACTGCTCCATGACTCCTGCACAACTGCGAATTTGCTTTCCTTCCTTACACACGCGTGCACCGCTGGAAAACAAGAGACGCTGGTTCTCAGCAAAGCTTCCTTTGGATTGTGGCTAGAGTTACAACCGGAAAGAAAAATTCGGAAGAGAATCCTAGCAGGGCAACTCTGCTGACAGAACAGCCTTTATTCTTCTGGCCTAGGAAAACACCTCCAGTCAAAGGGCCCCTGTCACAGCCACATGCATAGCAGAGGACAACTCCAAATACAGAGCAAGAAACAGCCAGGACGGGAAAAGAACAGATGGGAATTAGGCTTCGAGTTGATTTTTTTCATATCTTCTTGGAATGGTGGAACAGGGAAGAAGTAAAACTATTTCCCTAATGATCAGTTTATTTCTGTGCTGCAAAACCTAAATCCAAGCCAAAAAGTGCTAAATTGTGTTACCTCATTAGCTGTCTAGTGTTTCTGCTACTCAATCTGCTTAAAGCAGTAACAAGAGCGGATTCTCCTGATCACCACTGCTTTTGGCTAATTTCCCTTTCATTATCCTGCACCAAAATAATTTTTCCCTATATTTTCATTCCTATTTAGAAAAACTGCAAACCTCTTTATAGCTATAGCCTCCCGATTCTAAAATCCTCCTTCCCCAAGCCTGCTCCTCCACTGTCCACACTATACTATGTCTATGTCCCAATTAATTGTTAAAAATCACTATTGTTGGCCACCTGGTGACGGCCCCAAACCCTTGTAATTGATTGATTGTTCTACCGCTCTGACCCGGTGAAAAGCGGAATATGAATACAGCTAAATTAATAAACTATACTCCTGGGGCCCGATAGAGCATTTAACGCTGTTAACAGGCCTGGTAACGGGGATATTCGGCAGCACTGGATGTCCTAAGTGCCACCGCTAAATGCGTCAATACTAGCCAGATAGCACTGCGGCGTTCTGGGGCGGGGAGGTGTCCCCCCCACCCCCGGATAACCGGGCAACAGTGCTATTCAGCAGCTGCCCAGGAATCCCTAAGCGGTGAAAGTTCGACAAGTTAAAGACCGGCCAAACATCCACTGCAGAAGCTAACTAGGCAGCAGCTGAATATTGCCGCCATCCAGCTGACCCGAATATTCCATGCTGGTGGCCAGATATGGACCTGGCACTGAATATCTGGTTTTAAAGTTCAGCAGCGAAGGCTAGCCGCCACCATGGAGTATCCCCCACCCCCCCTTCCTTATTTATTTGAATTTACCTCACGTCTTTACAGTAGTACTTCAAGGTGAATTCTATTGTAAGCCCCCTGGAGACAGGAAACTAGCTACAGTACTTGAATGTAGGTTCATACCTCAGGCAATGGGGGGGGGGGGGGTTAAGTGACTGCCCAAGGTCATAAGGAATGTCAGTGGGATTTGAAGCCTGGTCTCTCTGGCTCTCATGCTTCTAATCTAACCACTAGGCTGCTCTTCCACTCTAATTTGAAAATTTCACTTTTCATTCATTAGGGTGATGTACATGCAGAGTTCTGATAAAGTGCCGTCATGCTAATCGTGTAGTTAAATCCACCTACCACATTTAGACTAGAAGAACAAGCTGGTTCATGGGTCTGAAGAATCTCTGTCTAGATAAGGCAATGGGGTGCAGTGAAATGGAGTCTTGGCGTGACGCCTGCATCTGGACCTTCCTGAAAATAAAGCAAGGTGTTGCCGAGCACAGCCAAGTGGGGCATTGCAGCAAAACAAGTTCATACATCACTTCTCCTTACACCCTCCCACCTTCCCCATCACCCTACTGAGACACAATTCACTCTATGGTTTTCCCAACAATTCTCCCACCAAGACGTACTAGAGTCTGCCAAAAGAAGCAGAAAAATGTGTCACTAAGTCATGCTAAGAGAACTTTTAAAAGCTTTTTTGCACCTACATGCCAGAATACATGTGTAAAATCCCTCTTATAAAATTACTCCTTATGTGTGACCCAGGTGGAGGCGTATTTGGGGGGTGGTTTGAGAGCAGAGTTGCGATTTATACGCAGTTTCTAAAACATGCTCCCGAGCAGGCATAAATATACGCAGATTCTTTAGAGCTGCGATTTTGGCTGCTTTTTGGGGCCTGCTTGCCTTCCCAACCTAGGCTACTTGTTATAAAATTAACTCTCTACATGTGCGCCTTCCCAACTCATCCAAAGGTGCTTATGATGCTCATTTTGGGCATCAATGGCCAGAATCTGGTAAGTAGCAGAAGCCTGGCAAGAAGGACCATAACTTGGATGGCAGTCAGAGACCCATATTCAACATCCATGCTCCTTCTTGGAGTCTGTCCACAACATTGAGAGCTTTTAGAGCTTAACATGCACTCTATAAAATGCATCTTAACACAACACTTCTAACATGCAGCTGCAAAACCTGTAATACATTAGACAGCAAAAGGGGAAATGGTGAAACATACCTTAGCTCTGAATAACTCTTTCGTACGGCCCTCAGCAGCACTTCCTAGCCTGATGCAGCAGGCGCAAGGAGAGAAATCTCAAGTCATTCACAAACCCTGGCGCTCCCGCCAGTCACAGGGACAGCTGGACAGACCCAGTTTACCCATGACAGAAAGAGGAAACTACCAACAGTGAAATCAAAGAGCGTGTGTGTGGCAAAGACAGCCCGTCTGAAACAACATTAGAGTGAAAAAAAAAAAACCCTTGAAGAGAGAAAAAACGTGTTGAATGAGTCACTGTTTACAGCTCTGGGAAGCAAATGCTGGCACAGCTTTCTCAGCTGGCCAGCCCTGCTGAAACTTCGCTTTTTATGCAAGGGGGGGTGTAGGGGGTAGAACAGACACCAAGGGAGAAAGCTCCTGGAACTCCTACAATAAAGCCGTGAGAAGCCTTTTGTAAGCCAAGCTCTCTCTTCGTGGACGGAGGCTAGTCATCTCTTCCAAAGAACTTGTTTTGGTTCTAGTGGATGGGGAAAGAAGGTGAACGGTGGCCAAAAAGGAGTGTTGAAACAGGAGCTCTGCTCCTTAAAAGAGTCCTTTCTATATGGCATGCAATGCAATGGTCTACCTGACGGGGGAGCTCCAGCAAGTGATGGTTTCAGAGGGAAAAATTCCTAAAGGAAGGGTGGGCAACCTTTTAATTTTAACCCTTCTCACAACGAATTTTGGTAACTACTGCCAGCTATGGTTGGCACCCCAAGATCTGCTGTTTAAAACCCAGAACCCATGATGAAAGATCCAGACACATTCCAAATGCTCACTGCTTCTTAAAGCAGCAGTACTAGCCAGAAGATTTTCACATAAATTTAATTATATTTACAAATGCTTTAACATCATCAAGATTTGTTTTGAATCTTGTTCAGTTTTTAAGGTATTTAAATGCATCAGCGTTCCTGCACAGCTAACCCTTCGGTCTACTACAGGTCCGAGTAAACTTATAGTGACAAATTAGCCCAGCCCCTTCTAAGAACATAAGAAATGCCATGTCAGACCAAGGTCCATCAAGCCCACTATCCTGTCACTATGAACTCGGCCTAGCTTCAGGCACATACAAGGAGGACAAGTTTCAAGGGAATCTGCCAGTGGTAAAATTTGCCAAGCTAAAGAACTGTCCAGCTATAGAAACATGACAGCAGAAAAGGACCATACGGCCTATCCAATCTACCCTTCCATACCAACTACTAAAATGAGGGCTGACCCCAGAGTTGGTTCACGTTGTTGGTACTCTAGGCAAACCTTAAGGCTTATATTCAACAACCCCCCCCCCCTCCACCAGCTGTCAAAATCTATTGTTCAGAAGCTGCTGCCCTGGGTGACAACCTAGTTTTCCTAGTGATTGGGCAGGCTCTGACTATAACCCCTTTTTTCCTTTAGAGATCTTCTGTGTTGCTCCAATGAATTCAGATGCTGTCCTGGTCTCTATTACCTCCACTGGGAGACCGTTCCATGCATCTACCACTCTTTCCGCACAGGAATATATTCTCATATTACTCCCGAGTCTATTCCTTTTCACCTTCGTCCTATGCCCCCCCCTCATCGCAGAGCTTTCTTTCATCTGAAAGAGGCTCTCCACCTGTGCATTTATGCCACGGAGGTTTTCAAAATCCCTATCATAACTCCTCTCTCCAGTCTTTCCTGCAAAAATATACATATTGAGATCTTTAAGTTTGCTCCCATATGCCATATGACGAAGCCCACTGACCATTTTGGTAGTCACCCTCTGTACTGACTCCATCCTGCTTATATCCTTTTGAAGCTGTGGTCTCCGGAATTGCACACAATACTCCAAATGAGGTCGCACCAAAGACTTATACAGAGGCACTATCACCTCCTTTTTTCTGCTAGCCATTCCTCTCCCTTTCGCCGTCGCCTTTTCTACCTGTTTAGCCACCATTTTGTTTGTAACTTTAATTTTTATTCGTTAACACCCACAACCAACAAACAATTGTTTCAATACAACACAAACTCAAGAGAAATTATACCACCACAATCCAATAAACTTATTATAGGATCTTGAGCTCCCCCCCTCAACCGATTCCTCCACCCTACCACCATTTTCTTTTCCCATAACCACTTATCCCTCTCCTTCTCTCTTCCCCCCCCCGTACTCATTCCCCAGTCAGATCTACTTGCAGACTAACCCTCCCCCTTCCACCATGCACCCCTCCTTTAACTCCTCCTCCCTTCCCTACCTTTTTCCCCTGCCCCAAAGACCCTACCCACACTGGCCACTGCACCCCACCTTTAATCCCCTATTCCTTGTACCCCTACTCCTCCCCCCTTGCCTAGATCCCCCTGCTGCCTGCACTTGTACCCTGTGCCACTCCTGGTACCCCTGCCAAACACTTGGCATGGTGCCTATAGGCAGCAATCTCACACATGCAACATAAATGATCTAGCCGCCTTACCACCAATTCTCGATTCAGGTGGTCTGGCTTCTTCCACCATCTCCATCTGGGCAGCTATCACACAATAGCCCCAAAATCTCCTCAAATCACTCCCATCCCCTGCTGGAACCTCATTCAATATAACCTGCACTAGTCCCAAACATAACCCCAGTAACCTCAAAATCCAGCCTTTACACCTCCCTCCACACTTCTTGCGCCTTTGGGCAGACCCACAGCATGTGCTTCAAATCTCCTTTACTCCCACACTTCTTCCAACAGCCTACCCCATATTTCTTACTTACCACCTTTATTTGGCTGTGCTTTTATATCACTTTTTGCTGGGTCAAAGAGGTGTACATTCAACAGGATGAAACATCACATACATAGAACTTGAATTTATTTGCAATAAGCTTAACTTCTCTAAACTGAGTGTGTGGAGTGTGATGTATGTTTAAGGGAAGTATAGTATTTATTTGATGTGGAATACGATGAGTCATGTAAGTGTAGGAGGATTATGTGTGGCTATGTAATGGGGCCAAAGAGTTTGAGGAAGAGAAGTTTTCAATTGCTTGCGGTAGGTGTGGAGTTCAGTGGTGCTCCTTTCGGGGAGTGAGTTCCAGAGGGTTGTTCCATATAGCTCGAAAGATCTTGTACAGGTTTTCTGGTTGCTTTCTGGTTTTGTGTGAGGGGTAACCAGGGCATTCCTGGTAATTTGTCTGCTGGCCCTGTTAGACTGGAAGGTCTGTAGTAGTGTTTGGAAGTGGGAGTGATCATTTAGTGCTTTGTGGGTCATCAGGAGCCTGTAATTGATACGACTGTTTAGTGGTAGCCAGTGGAGTTGCTTGACTATGGGTGTAATGTGTTTGCTTTTCGGAGCTGCTAGTAGTGTGCATGCTGCTGTGTGTAGGGCTGTGCATAGTGGAAGGATGGTGGATTGTGGTAGTCCTTGATATATGATGTTTCAGTAGTTGAAGTGTGGAAGAATTGATTTGGAGTGCCAAGATGTAGTCAGAAGAGCTTAGGATAGGACGTAGAAGTTGTAGAGTTTGGATCTTGTAGTAGATCGTGCTGACAGTGTTCTTGATCTATTGCTTGAAGGTGAGCTTATGGTTTAGGGTGATACTGAGATATTTTATTTCCGTTTGAACCTTGGTTTTTTTTGTATCACTTAGTGTCAGGGCCCTACCAGGGGAAGATCGCGCCTTATGCGACTTGCACATCTGGCGCGCCCCCCCCCTGCGGTTGGAGAGAAGAGGCGTGCCCCAATGTGCAAGTCACCAGCATGGGAGGGAAAGATCTGCTTAGCATGCTGGCGGGACGCTTAAGGGGCGCATTTTAGGTGTCCTGCCATTGCCTGCCACCGCTAAGAGAAGAAAACATGGTGGTGGCAGGCAACAGAAGACAGCTAAAATGCACCCCTTAAGCCTTTGTGCCCTGTGCAAGGACCACCGATGCTGGGTGTGATGTGTGGGTTTCCGGCAATGTAGACCTAGGTTCTGATTGTACTGACTGAGTGAAGTCTTTTTAAAGACTACACACATACATGGTGCCTTTGATGCGTACCCCCTGAAAAGGCATAACGCCAAAACGCGTTGGGGTTTGTTTCGAATAAACAATAGCACCAGTGACCATGATCTGACCCTTGCCTCTTGTGTTTGCTCATAAATTGCAGTCCATCTTCCCACACCCCAAGGCCCAAGAAGCTGCTACTCCCATTTACAGAGAAGCAGAGGGTCGGACCACCCCCCTCCCCCACAGAAACTCATATAGTACAGACAGACGCCTCCTCCTCCTTTTTCCTTAGGCCATTAGAACCTCAAATGGTGTGGGGTTTCACTCCAAACTCAGTCTTGATATGTTTCTGCCCCAACTAATGACGTAACTGAAGGTACGCATAGTAGTCACTATCTCAAACCCCATACTTCTTCCTCAGAGGGGCAAATGGGAGTATGTGGCCCGCTTCGCCTATCTGCCCCAGTCGTACTAACCCTTTGGATTCCCAGCTCAGAAAACTCTGCCCTTCATCTCCTGGTGGAAAATCCCTCAACCTCCTTATAAAAGCACATCAAGAATATCTTTTCCCTTCCATCAAGCGTTCCTTGCACCTGTTCCACCCCTCCCATGTAGTCTGGGTGCAAGGGTTGTCAGCTACCCTGTCCCTCTTGATCCATCAGTACCCAAACTGGCTCAACCCCCTTCCCCTCCAAGCCAAAAGAGCCCACAGTTGTTTACCCTGTTTTGCCACTTATTTGGGAGCAGTACCCGTTTCGCCAAGCATTCACCACACACTGCAGTTTCTTAGACACTCTACACGACAGGGACAAACAAAAATACCCTGGGCAACACATTCCTATTAACAACCGCTATTCTTCCCAGCCCCTCCACCGATTTAAATCCCTTTTTACTGACTCCAATAGAAGTTTATAATTCCATTCCAATAGGGGTTGCAGCAAAGCCCTCAGATAAATCTCCAAATATTTGAAAGAGCATTCTACTCATTTAAAGGGAAAGCTCTCCTGTAAACGCTCCTCCAACTCTCGAGGCAGATTGAAGCCCAATATCCGTTTTGCTTAAGTTGATTTTATAGCCAACTACCGCACTATATTGACCAATTTTCCTCATCAAGATCAGCAGTGAATGAAATGCTTTCCTAATCACAAAAACACACCACCAACTGCAAACAGAACAATTTCTGATACCTCCTCTCCCAGCTCAGTTCCCTTAATATCCACCTGTGCCCTAATCCTAGCCACCATGGCTCTACACCAGCACAAATAGCAACGGGGAGAGAGAGAGCATCCCTGCCGTTTCTCTCCCTAACCTGAAACTCTCAGAATAGCTTCCGTTAATACGAATCTGCGCTGTAGGAGCAGCATATAAGTCCTGTATCCATTTTCGGAACTTCCCCCTACTCCCATCCTCTCCAACACAGCGAACATAAAATTACACCCTGTCAAACTTCTTTTCCATGTCCACAGCGATAAAAACAGCCTTCTCCCTTGTAACTGCCATGTTAAATTCATTATCTCCCCATCATGAACCCTGTCTAGTCACTGTTAACTAACTTAGGAACAAATCCTTCTAGCCAATTCGCTAAAATCTTAGCCAAAATTTTGGCATCTAAATTAATGAGGGAAATTGGTCTGTAAGAACCACATATACTGATCCTTTCCTGGCTTCTGCAACACCGTTATTCCCGCCTCCTCCATTGTATGTGGGACACCCCCTATGTCTAGTACCCTGTTGACCACCTCCACTAGCATTAGGGCCAGTTGATCCTGAAATTTCTTAGAGGGCGGAGCTGTCAACCCATCAAATCCTGGGGCTTTTCCTTTCTTCCAAGCTTTGATTGCCTCACTAACTTCCCCCTCACTAATGTCCTATCCAACACTCGTCTCTTCCCCTTCCAATCTGGCCAAGTTGCATTTCTCTAGAAATCCCTCACTCCTGACTTTCCCATCTCTCACCTCCCCTTGGTATAATTTCTTATAATACTCCTAGAAGATTGAACAAAACTGCGTTGAATCGTACACCACTTTACCCTGTTTATTTCAGATACTCGCTATTTGGCTTTGGTTCTGGCCTTCAGCTTACTAGCCAAGATCCAACTGACCCGGTTTCCCCCCTCGGAATGCACTTGCTTTACAATATTCAGCTTGTGCACCAAGTGGCTGACTCAGAGCCTGCTCAACTCCACTCGTAACCCAGTCAGAGCCGTTCCTGCATTGCAGTCGCTCCGATGCCTCGCCTCCAGGGCCCTTATCTGGCTGAACACCAATTGTTCCCGGGCCCCCTGCTCCCGCTTCACCCTGGCAGCAATACCAATCAATCAAATGGCCCCTCACCACTGCCTTCAACCCATCCCAATATCCACCCCCACTCCCAGGTTAAATTTCAAATATTCTGCTATCACCTCCCACACCTGCTCCACATTTGCCTCGTCCTTTAAGAGAGAATCATTAAGCCTCCAGAATTTTGTACTCTCCCTCCTTTCCCAAATCAAAAGTAACACTCGCAAGGACATGGTCGTACCACATAATCGACCCCATCTCCACCTCCTTAATTTTCTGCATCCACTCCCCACTTACCCAAACCATGCTCAAGCGACTATAAGAGTCATGGGGGTGTGAATAGAAGATATGCTTCTGCTCTCTCAGGTGGCGAATCCTCCAAATATCTACCAGACGTAACTGCTCCTACAACCTCATCACGCTCCTTTGGTTCCTCTTCCTTCCTAGTGCTGCCCCACCACTGTTGTCTACCCCGGGGGTTAACTGTCAAATTAAAATCTACACCATCAAAATAGGCACTGCCCCAAAGCCTTCTAATTTCCCCCTCAAGACCTCATAATATGCCCCTTGTTGGTCATTAGGCCCATAAATACAGACCACACCCACTTCCATTCCTTCAACTTTCATCCATACCCCCACATACCATGGATCAGCTGATCAACCTGAATCTGCAGTCTATCACTCAACATAAGTCCTACCCCATCCTGCCTTTTAGTATCATGACTCACAGCCAGAACACATGCAGTTATTTCCTTGACTGGAGCTGCCGTTCATGCACCACTTGTAAATGCATTTCTTGAACACAATATATCTGCTTGGAGTCTACCCCCTTCGTTTTCCAGCAACCTCTGTTTTTGCCACAAGTTTAACCCTTTTGCATTAATAGTGGCCATTACAATCTTCCCACTCGTCCTTCCAACCCTCCCTCCTCCCCTGAACCCCCTTCCTTAAAGTCTTTGCCCCTACTTTCAGAGGCCCACCCGTGAGTAGTGCTCTCCTTTCTTGATATCCCTCAACCCCTACCCTCATTACAATTCCCAGCCCTCACGTTTCCATTTTCTCCTACTTACACCCTTCCCCCTCACCTCCTTGCCCACTCGCCCTACCAGTAACTCCGGCATTCTCATACCTACCCCTTTCTCTCACAGCCTCCCTGATAAGAACATTCTCCCCTGCCAGCTTCCAGAGACTTTCTTCTCTCATTCAGTACAATATACTGCAGATCCCACCATCCCAAACACCCCTTCCCATACCCCACATTCACACTAGAGAGGGCACAGATTCCACCCTTCAAATTACCAAGGATGTCCAAACACAGTCAAAACCAATTCAGTCCGGCATCCTCACATTTGTGCTGTCTTCTTGGCCCCTTTGCATCTTCTCTTTGAGCCATCCAGTCGCACCAATCACTTCACTTTCTTCAGGCCCTTTGGCTTGCATCCCCGCCACCTCCTTCTGCATGCTAGCCTCCCCCAAGGCTTTAAGGGTCTCTGACAAGTGGTGCACTCTCCGGGTGTGCCCCTCCTTTGTAAATACTAAACCAAATGGATATAGCCACTGCTACTTCAACTGGGTCTGTCTCACAAGCCATGTAATCTCTGCCATTTCTTTTTGTCTTTGTAAAATCCCAGCTGCCAAGTCCACATACAAGTAAATCTGGCACCCTTGCCATGCAAATCTACCAATGGCGTGTGTGTGCATTTTTGCTGTTATTTGCTCCATAGCTATGGAGACAAATCACAATGTCTCTGGATAAATTGTTCTGCGGGGGACTTATGGATCTATGCACCCTGTCAAGTTCAATCGAGTCCAGTACCTCTGTAAATTGGACTCTGCCACTCTCCTGCAGTCAGCAAACTTCAGCTCCTCCGGGATACCTCGTATCCAGAGACTATACCTCCGAGATCTATTTTCGAGAACTTCAATTTTTAGCAACATCTGCTCCTTCCAGTCCTCATTTGCCTGCACCACTGCAGCAAGCTCCTCTTGTTCCTCTGCAAGTTGATCAGACCTCTCTTCATGCTCTCCCACAATCCTTCCAATTTCAGTAAGGTACTCTTTAAGCCCCCCATCATCTTGCTGAGGCCTGCTTTCACCACTTGTAACTCCATTTTTAAACTTTTTTTTTTTATAATTTAAACTTTGATTTTCCAATATAATCCAGAATAAACTGAATATGGATAAATAAAGAAATATATATAATAATCACAATTATAAAAGGAAATAAACAAGCTGGTATAGACCCCAATATGGTCCCAAGAAAAAAGATGATATTATACAAAGTAATAACATAAGATCCTATCCAAAAGACCTCCCCAGAGGAGCAGAGAAGTTAATTATATGGCAGCCAGTATGGGATTCAAACCCCAACCCCCTCCCTTCCCTGGAGAAATACAATCAATTGTTGGGGTTCAAAAAACAGAAATTGCTTAGAGTTATATAACACAGAACATTTACATGGGTACTTTAACTTAAACTGCACACCCAAATCGAGAGACCTCTGGCGTAAAGCCAAACATTCTCTCCGTCTTCTTTGGGTATCCCTTGATAAATCCGGAAAAATCAATATTTTTGACCCCATAAATTGGAAGACAGACATTTTAAGGAAATACAATCTCAAGACAGAATTTCGTTCAGACTCAAATGCAAGAGAGACCAAAAGAGTAGCCCGACTGGTCACCACCTACAAGGAACTTTCCAAAAACTCCGACAGATCTAACCGGTCTTTCTCCGCCACTCCTTCGGGACCCTTCTCACCGCTAACCGATCCAGAAGAAATAGAAACATATTGAGCACGAGCAAAGAGTCAGCGGACATGAGAAGTACCTCAATAAGATATTTACGGATCAGAACCATAGAACCAAAGGAGATCTAGGAAAGTTTAAAAACCTCAGATGATTCTTCCTCAATTGGTTGTCCAGAAACTCCATATGCCAAGCTGTAATCATTCGATCCTTGGACTGAGTATCCCCCAAGTTCTTAAGCTCTTCCACTTGGGCTTCTAACCATGAGACTCTAGTGGTCTGTTCTGCCAACTTAGAGTCTAACGTTCCACTCTGAACTTTTAATACAGAAACTTCCTGAGACAAAACAGCCACTAAAGGCAACAGGGACTTCTGTAGGGCTGAGATAGCTTCCCACAAGCTATCTAAAGTAACAATGGTGAAAGTGTTTCTGATGTTGTAGTGGGAGATCATTTTTCATCCAGTGATCACCAGATGGTGTGGTTCAGTATTAGGACTAGGACTGTTAGAATCCATTCCAAGGTGAGGATCTTAGACTTTAGGAAGACTAACTTTGCGAAGATGGGCCAATACCTCAGGGAGTCGTTAGTGGGATGGGAACAGCTGGGGGATGTAGAAAAACAGTGGGCAAAACTGAAAGGGGTTATTTAAGTGCAACCAAACTTTATGTTAAAATGGTAAATAAAGGCAAAAGGAACAGGAGGCCGCTATGGTTTTCGAAGGAAGTAGCTGAAAAAGTGAAGAAAAAGAGGGAGGCCTTCATGAAATACAAGAGATCACAGAGAGCAGAAGACAGGCATCTGTATTTGGAAAAACTTAGAGAAGCTAGCAAAGTAGTCAAAAGGCAAAGATTCAAAGGAGGAGGAAATAGCCAATGCAATAAAATGGGGGGATAAGACATTTTTTCAGATATATTAGTGAGAGAGAAGAGCAAAAGTGGTATTTGTCAGACTCAAGGGTGCAGGGGGGGAATATGTAGAAGCTGATAAGGATAAAGCGGAATTGCTTTAACAAATATTTTTGTTCTGTGTTCACAGATGAAGAACCAGGAGCAGACCTCAGAAAACACCCACAATAAGAACAGAAGCGAGGGACATCTTGAACTATTTTCAGAAGACTGTGTTCGTGAGAAACTAGCTCAACTTAAAGTAGACAAAGCGATGGGACCGGATGGGATACACCCTAGAATACTGAGGGAACTTGGGGACGTTCTAGCAACTCCACTGACTGACCTTTTCAATGCCTCGTTGGAGTCGGGAGTGGTGCCAAAGGCTTGGAGAGAGGCTCATGTGGTGCCTTTACACAAAAGCGGAAGTAAGGATGTGGTTGAAAACTACAGGCCGGTTAGTTTTAACTTCGGTGGTGAGTAAATTAAATTGGAAACGCTGCTGAAAGAGAAAATAGTGAGGTTTCTGGAGTCCAGCGGATTACAGGATCCGAGGCAGCATGGATTTCACCAGAGGCAGGTCTTGTCAGACAAATCTGATTGATTTTTTTGACTGGGTGACCAGGGAGATGGACCGAGGGAGAGCTTCTAGATGTGGTGTATTTAGATTTCCGTAAAGCCTTTGACACTGTTCCTCACAGGCGACTTATAAACAAACTGAGCCACCCTAGGGATGGACCCTAAAGTTACTGCTTGGGTTAGAAATTGGTTTGGGTGGGAGGCGACAAAGAGTACAAGTAAATGGAGCTCACTCTGAGGTGAAGGATGTTTCCAGTGGTGTGCCCCAGGATCTGTCCTTGGTCCTATTCTTTTTAACATCTTTGTTAGTGATATAGCGGAAGGCTGTCGGGTAAGGTTTGCCTCTTTGCGGATGATACCAAAATCTGCAATAGAGTAGACACCCAGGAAGGGGTAGATAACATAGGAGGGATCTAGCTAAGCTTGAAGAATGGTCTAGAATTTGGCAGCTGGGATTTAATGTTAAAAAAATGTAAGGTCATGCATTTGGGCTGCAGCAATCCAAGGGAGCAATATAGTATAGGAGGTGAAGTACTTTTTGTCCACTAAAGAAGAGCGGGACCTAGGCGTGGTTGTGTCTGATGATCTTAAAGTAGCTAAACAGGTGGAAAAGGCGACAGCAAAAGCTAGAAGGATGCTTGGGTGCATACGGAGAGGAATGGCTAGCAGAAAAAAGGAGGTGATAATGCCTCTGTATAAGTCTTTGGTGCGACCTCATTTGGAGTATGGTGTGCAATTCTGGAGACCCGCACCTTCAAAAGGATGTGAACAGGATGGAGTCGGTGCAGAGGGTTGCTACCAAAATGATTAATGGGCTTCATTATAAAGCATATGAGGACAGACTTAAGGATCTTAATATATACACCTTAGAGGAAAGGCGGGATAGAGGTGATATGATTGAGATGTTTAAATACCTCCGTGGCATAAATGTTCAGGGAGAGAGCCTCTTTCAATTGAAAGCAAGTTCTGCTACGAGGGGACATGGGATGAGGGTGAAGGGAGATAGATTCAGAGTGATATGCGGAAATATTTTCTTTACGGAAAGAGTAGTGATCCGTGGAATAGTCTCCCAGTGGAGGTGGTAGAGATGAGGACAGTAACTGAATTCAAGAAAGCATGGGACCAACACAGAGGATCTCTAAAGGCAAAAAGTGGACTGTTGTAGTTGTTATGGAAGGACAGACTAGATAGGCCATGTGGTCTTTTTCTGTCGTCATATTTCTATGTTTCTAATTGCCGGTTTTTCCAAACTAGACAGCACGGGAACTCCCAAAGCTGCAGGGGACCCAAGAATCAATGGGTCTACCCCTCCGCCTGCTCCATCTGCCGGCACAACCTCTCCTCCACCAGATGGAGCCACAGGACAGCTCGGGCTCTGCTTCGTGGAGGCACCCCCACCTGCATCCGAATCCCGAAACATAGGGGGATCACCTGCAGACAACTCCTCCACAACTCTCCTTCCGGGCTGTGGCGGCAAATTCTGTACGGGGCTCAACCCCACCCCATCACTCAGATCCGCCGACGATATCGACGGGTCCGCCGAAGCCAAAGACGCCACCATGGGAAAAAAGAACTCCGGAATCGAAGCCTGAGTCAGACCAGCAGCAGGTAAAGAGGTATCAGGGGGCTTTGCTGTACGCTGCTTCCTCTTCTTCCCCATTTAGCCGTAACAGACTCGCAAAGCTCAGACCTCTCGTTTTGGCGTCTACTCCTCCACCGCCATCTTGGGACCCATTTTTAACTCTTTAAACCAGTCTTATTTCTGCTCTAGTTATCTGGTTCACAGTCATCAAACTGCCTCCTGTGCTCGCTACACACTCCTCCCCTGCCGCTGCCTCAGGTTTCCGAGTTCCTCCAGTCATCTTGTCATCCCGCGAGACTCAGGCCAGGCTCCTCCGTATGCAACTCTTAAGTCTGCAGCCCACCTGCGAGTGGTCATCCCCGACCCCACTATACTCTCCAAATCGCCTGCAGCTTTTCCACCACTCATGGAGGAGTTTGCAGAACTTTTAGCAGGGTCAGCGCTAGGGCAAATTCGCTCATGCCGCCATCAAGCTCGGTGACATCACTTCCCCCTCGTTTAGCCACCTTAAGATCGTCAGAAACAAATCACACTCGGGTCCTGCTCTTCTTTCATGAACAGAAGTACTTTGCCCCCTACACTGTACTACTCCCTTGGATTTTTTCAGCCCAAATGCATGATTTGCATTTGTTAGCATTAAATCTCAGCTGCCAAATTTGTAACCATTCTTCAAGCTTAGCTAGATCCCTCCAAGTTATCTACTCCTTCCTGGAGGTCTAGTCTATTGCAGATTTTAATATCATTTGCAAAGAGGCAAACCTTACCGACAGCCCTGCTGCAATATCACTAACAAAGATGTTAAAAAGAAATCGGACCAAGGACAGATCCCCACAGCACACCACTAGTTACATTCTTCTCCTCAAAGCAAGCTTCATTTACTTACTTTACCCTTTGTCGCTTCCCATTCAACCAATTTCTAACTCAGTCACTTTAGGATCTATTCCTAACATGCTCAATTGATAAGTCATCTGTGCAGAATGGTGTTGAAGGCTTTACTGAAATCCAAGTACACCACATCTAGGGCTCTCCCTCGGTTCAACTCTCTGTTCACCCAATCAAAGAAATCAATTTGATTTATCTAACAAGACCTACCCCTAGGTAAAACCATGCTGCCTCAGATCCTGCAATGCACTGGACTCCGGAAACCTCACTATCCTCTGTTTTAGTAGCGTTTCCATTAATTTACTCACCACCGAGGTCAGACTAGTTCTCAACCTCATCCTTACTTCCACTTTTGTATAAAAGAACCACATGCACCTTTCTCCAGTCCTCTGGGACCAATCCAGACTCTAAAGAAGCACTGAAAAGGTCAGTGGAACCGCTAGAATGCCCTCAAGCTCCTTCAGTATTTTCTGATGTATCCCATCCGGTCCCACTGCTTTGTCTTTTAGTTTAGCTAGTTCCTCACAAACAGTCTTCCCCCCCCCCCCCCCGAGTTCCTGCTCCTGGCCCTCATTTGTGAAACAGCTTAACAAATATTTTTGTTCTATTCTGCTTTATCTTCATCTCCTACATATTCCTCTTTCACCTTCGAGTCCGACAAGAACACTTTTGCACTTTCTCCTCTAACATTTTTTCTTCTCTTTGTATCTTTGCTTTCCTAGCTTCTCAAGTTTTTCCGAATATTGATGTTTGTCCTCTCTGATCTGTATTTTATGAAGGCCTCCACGTTTTCAGCTACTTCTTTTGAGAACCATAGTGGCCTCCTCTTCCTTTTACATTTATTAACCTAACAAAAAGATTTATTGCCCTTAAAATATCCCCTTTCAGTTTTGCCCACTGCTTTTCTACATCTCCCAGCAGTTTCCATCCCACTAATGGCTCCTTGCCATCTTGGCAAAGTTAGTTTACCTAAAGTCTAGGACCTCATTTTTGAATGATCTTCATCAGCCAGTCCTAATACTGAACCACACCATGCAGTGATCACTGGATGCGAGATGATCTCCCACTATGACATGAGAAACACTTTCCCCGTTGGTAAGCACCAGGTCCAGTACAGCCCCCTTCACACGTGGGTTCTGCTACCGGTTGCTGGAATAATTCTCCCTGTAGCAAAACCAGGATCCCCTTACTGCTAGATGACATTGCAGCAGAGGTGTGCCAATCAACATCTGGCATACTGAAATCACCTATCAGTAGAACGTCTCCTTTCCTAGCAATACTGCAAAGGTCTCCAACTAAATCTCTGTGCACTTCTTCTGCCTGTGAAGAAGATCTATATATCACACCAATGCAAATGGATTCCCTCGTTCTAGTTTAACCCACAGTGCATCGTCCTTCCCTTGTAAGCCCTGTAATTCTGTAGCTTCACTGCCCTGAATGAGCCCGATCTCAGAAGCTAAGCAGGGTCGGGCTTCGCAAGTACTTGGATGGGGGAGCACCTTGGAATATCATGTGCTGTAGACTTACTGTGTGGAAGAAAGGCCTGGCAATGTGCTTCCTGTTGCATCTTGTCAAGAAAACCTAAGGGCTGGGTCACCAGGAATCAACATTAACTCAACAGCAAACACTTTCACTTAACTGCCCCCGCCCTGCAGCAGCTGAACATATACGGGCTGCGATTATGAAGCTAAAAGGGGAGAAGCCTGGGGAACATAAGGTGTGTGATGAGATTTACAGTTCTTTACCATTTGCATCTGGCAGAAAATGAGGGTAAAGTCCGTGGGCGTCACCACCAGCCTTAAATTTGAAAACTAGCTTGCAGATATGAGGATTGCCCTGGGGAAAGAACATCTCTAAAGAATTTTAAGTAAACTTGCAATAAGCAAAGGGCACCACCACCAAGCTGCTCTTGCAAGCGGGGCTGTGAGTGGCTGAACCTTGTGCTGGCCACAGAGCCACCTCCAGCTTGCACGGCATCATCTCCTTACCCCTTCTTTTCTCCCATTCCCCTCCCTAATCCCCCTTTTCTCCTGTAGCCTTCTGCTCCCAGTCAAAACTAGATAGGGTTTTTAATTATTTTTAAATTGTACTTGACTGTTGCTGTTTTTAATTGATGTCTTTACACCGCCTAGAATACTTTGCACTTGATAGTCTTTAAATGCTTTTAAGTACGTAAAACTCTTCACTGGGTAGAGAAGGCTTACATTCGATCTTCTCTCCGCCTGTTCAACTTTTCTGCAGTGCTATTGGCAGGGAGCAGTGTCCATTAAGGACAGGAAGTGACCAGCTAGGGAGAGCAACACTGAGGCTTGTGAGAACAGGGGAAGGGGGAGAGCAAAAGGGCGCAACAGAGAACCAGATGCCGTCTCCAGGACACAGAAGCGGTAAGGTAAATGAATGGATTGCTTAAAAGCCTCAACTTGTGTGTAGCTGCGATTACCACATCACAAAAGCAGGAAAGATACAGAGAAGGGTAACTAGGATGAGGAAGGTTCCGGAATAGCTCCAACGGGGCTCTTCAGCTACAAGAGGTGACAGGGGCTCATAACACCGTGAGCCATCTGCAACAGGTTATTGGGAAACGATTGTTTACCCATTTCAATTGTACAGGCAGAAATTACACGAAACTAACAGGAAAGAGATTTAAAACAAAAATTTACCAAAGTATTTTTCAGTCAATTTAATTTAGAACTTGTATTTCACTCTTCCAAAAGGTCAGATCCTCATTCACGGTGGATTACAATCAACATTCTGCCAGAGAATGTAACCAGTGTCAGAATTATATAGCTGGATTAAAAAAAGTTTTGGACAAATCTCTGGAGGAAAGGTCACATAATTATTAGTTAGGTAGACTTATGATCACCACTTCTTAAAGATTATCTTATTATGCTCAGTTAGGTACTTCAAAGTGACCTGGGCTCCATGGACCACTGGACTAACCCAGCCTGGAACTTATGTTCATTTTTAAGGACACAAGAGACTTTTAAAAATGGAGTCCCTTGCAGAAACCAAAACCCATCTGTAGGACCAGGGCTAATACTAAGTAGGTATGGGGACTGTGATGATTCATCTGACATGGATATTGTGGAAGGGATGTTGGCAGCTACTGCACCTTCTGGTTCCCTGATGTTCCTGAGTGGTGTTAGATGTCCAGGATGGCGCTGACGCCACTCCCCTTAAAGATCGTTCCGTGTAAGGTCCGACATCTAGGGGTACTCTCTGGAACGTGCCCAAGATCCATACACTGAGCTCGAGAAGGAGGAAAACCACAACCACCCAAACATTTAAGCATCTACTTTATGCTGCAAGTTTTTTAAATTCAATTGTGGAAATGAATCACACTAGCGAGTGCTCCCAAGCCTCTGGTTGGTACCACTGATCTGGCAGATTTGTTTTACAAAACTTTATAAGGTCTTTTTAGATTACAAAACATTCAGAGAAACTTATTTCCTTAAAAAAGCATCACCTCTTCCCACAAGCAGGACCATAAAGAAGAAAATCCAACCAGACGGCGACTCAACACTGGATTTCAATGCACGTAAAGAAGGAGGAGCTGGGGACAAGATCATCTTCCTGTGGTGTCTTGTTCTTAATCTTACCCTCACTGTGCCCTGCACCACAAACAGGCTTTAATTATCCCAACTATAAGTCAAGCGTAATCTTGGGGGACATGAGTTGGAGTCTTTCCTCTGCATGTCCTGGATAAGTCTCTTAGCTCCCAATTTAGCCAAATGTTCTCATGCAGTTCCCTCTTCTCTGTTCCCTTTAAAATTCTTCCTACCTTTCCGACTTCAAACATGCGGCCACACTGCTCTCCCCATGGCACTTATTACTAAAGGCTAAAGGTGATATTACACAAATGAGACAGTGTGAGGTGGAATGGGGTGTTTATTACACAAGACAAAACACAGTGGATTCTGAAGAAATCATTCTAGTTCAGAAATGCTCAAATCAAACCTTTTGCTTATAAATATGAATCATTCCTTTATTCATGTACTTGATTCTACAAAACCAAAAAACTCTTTCAGTTGGGGGAATTCCTGCCATATGGGTGGAGGGGCTTTAACCTTTAAGCAAATATCACAGAAAGAAAAGAATGAAAAGTTTAGGAATTTTTTTTTTTTTTTACAGTCAAGAGTGATCAAGCTTCCAGAGAACACAGCCTAACTCATATCATACACATCCCTAGAAGCAACACCGAAAGGTTTGTGGCAAGAAAAGGGGAAAATTATAAACACCGGTTCTAGTGTCACTTCCAGAATGGACACAGTATCAGATCCCATCTGCCTAGGTTTACCGGAAAGACCCTTGATAAATCAGACCTTAGGTCTTCTGTTATAAAAAAAGATGCAGTATGCTGTTTCCGAGGAATGTACTGAATACAGAAAAACCAACTAAGTACAATAATGCATTTTTAGTACATCTTATACAGTAAATGCCCCACGTCTAATGTAATTACTTCAATCAGTACAGTCATAAATTTCATTTCATATATTATAGTTATAGACCACAAAACAAAAATACGTCAATGCAACATCTAAGTCCTCTCTTTAGACTTGATCATTTCTCCCCTTCCTGTACTGTGACCACATCTCAATCCCACACCCTACTGTACTGAATGGATCTCGCCACCCTTAGAGGCAGCCGCAAATGTATCTCCTCCATTAGCAAACCCCCAAGAAGCAAGGGATTGGGGGGGGTAGGATGGACTACGGAGTGCATATGCAAGATGTTTCTTTTGACCCAGCTTTTAATTACTTTACGCGCCAAGAAAAAGTACCAGTTTTATATTTTGAGGGGGTGGGGAGGGGAAGGAAATGAAATGAAAGAAAATGCTAAAAATATTGCAGAGACGGTGGTATAACCTAAAAAACACTGAGAACCATTCCCTACAGTTCCTCTAATTCTAAAACCCATCTTAAAACTCTTCATCCACTCCAAATATGTGAAAAATAGAAGCTTTCCTACTTCTTTCTTGGAGACTGCCTTCTACTGAATAAAAGGACACAAACAGAACTCGGGACATTCCTATTCCGATGGATATGAAACTGGGTGCGAGGAAACCTGACATAGTGGTAAAGGAGACCAACACCAGAATGGAATTATAATAGAGGGGTTGGTTCCAAGCGATTACTCTGCGAATCACATGGAGAGGGAGAAATACCAAGAAAGCGTGGCAGAAAGAGATGGAAATATTTCACATTGTATTAGGAGCCACAGGCCTGATTATAACACCCATGCATGTTGCATTTTATGAAGTGCAGAAGGAAGGTTTCTTTAGCACAATGAAAGTATTACAACAAGCATCAGCAGTATATTTGAGAGTCTGAGACCATACTGCACATACTCTGGCTTAGGAGTGAAGTTCACGACTATCGTGGCAGGCACAAAACTAATCAGTTTAGAGAAACTTCCCTCTCCCCCTCCCAGGAAACTAGTTCCCATTTTCTGCACATTTCTCGCAATACTATGGGGGGAGGGAGGTCCTGAGATGTTCAGACAATAGGACAGATTTTCTCACAAGAAACCAGGAAAGAATCCCAAGCTACTTTTGTCACCACTAAATTACAAGTCAGAAACCTAAACTCAATATTACATTTTAAAGAATTTATTTATTTTTATTTTTTATTTAACTGCATTTATATCCCGCTTTTCACCGGGTCAAAGCGGTGTAACATGTAACATAGGGAGGGGTAATTTCTTTTAGGGTGGGGCCATCACCAGGGTCAACAATTAATGATTATGGGTAGACATGGACATGATTTACTTCTGCTAAATCTAAGTATTAGGTCATGGTGGTGAATCTTAGGAATGTGCCTGAAAGTAACTTAAAACAACGAATTTTATGCTCCGAGTGCTCTCTCCTTTTTAAGGATTCACTTAAAGGCTATAAAACACTGGGGCAGGGAAACAGGCTGCACTGCCAGCCATGGCTCACCTAAGGCAGGGAATCAATGATACAGGAAACTGCACGTCCACTCGCCCTGCCAAGCAGCAAAAGCCCGGTGCGGCATCGAGACACCGGATAAGGGAGGAGCGAGTAGTGGACCTGCAGCATGAAGCTTTCACTGTGTCTAGCGTGGAACCTCGGGGCCAGGCTGCTACAACCGACCGCACTACTACCCCAAAGGCGCGGACGGGGCTCCAGCACGCGCTCTGCCCCACCCCCACGCCAGGCATGACGTCTTTCGGAACCTCAGTCTCCGCCGGCTCCTGTTCGGCTCGCTAACACGTGCAGAGGAAGGTTGAGAGCCCGCTTTAAGCAGACCAGCGCTTCGCTCCAGCTCCTTCCCCGCAAAGGCCGGGTCGGTGCTTAGCCTCCGCCTGAGGCAGGCCGCACGTGTCTCCGGCTCAGAATTCGACAGTGATGACTCAGCATTTCCTATTCTACCATAACAACTGCTCCCAAGGATCGCTCAGGCCGTAACCAGAACCGGAACCGGGTCCAGCCCCTCACTCTTTTCCCTCCACGGCCAGACGCGGGCAGGGCCGGACCGGATCAGTTTCTCCGTGCTTGCAAACCCAAGCAAACAGGACGGGGGGCGGAGGCAGCACGTGTGCACACGAGACATAAGAAGCCCGAAGCCTCTGAACAACAGCCTTCGAGCCCCTCCACTGACCCGGTTCGGAGACCCAGCGTCTATCCTGAGCACTTACGGATCCTGGATCGATCGCACGCCTACCGGCCCGGCCCGCCCAGCAGCTACTGTTGTTCCGAAACCAGGATCGGGCTGGATCGGGGTGCGGGGGTCCTTCCGACGAGGGCGCTACGTGCCTCTTACCTGGGGGCCGCCGGCGGGCGAGCTTCACGGCAAGACGCGGCGTAGAACGGAGACGCGCCTCTCCAAATTCCGAAACAACAACAGAGGCGGCGAATTCCACTCCTCTTCCGGGATCGAGTGCTCGGTCAGCGCGCGCGACATGCTAACGTCACGATGCCACGCCCACTACCTCATTCATAGCGTTAATGGGGCAACATGGCGGGATGCGGTCGGCGCTGATGTCACTGGCGTAATAACGGCCAAGAGCTGTCAGAGTGCATGGGAACCTGAGAGTATTCTCCTGTGGACCTATAAATGCATTCACTCTGCAGCTCCTCACTACCTTTCTTCTCTTTACACCCCCTATCGGGAACTTCGCTCTTCTGGCAAACCGCTTCTATCTGTGCCCTTCTCTTCTACTGCTAACTCCAGACTTCGCTCCTTTCGCCTTGCTGCACCTTAAGCCTGGAACAAACTACCTGAGTCTGTACGCCAGGCACCTTCTCTAACCCTCTTCAAATCCAGGCTGAAAACTCACCTCTTTGCTGCTGCTTTTGGATCTTGACTCACCTGATCTTTCTGCCCCCCTTGTTTTATCCCTGCCTACCACTGTCTCTTACTTGTTTGTGTAGCACTGCATATGACTTGTAGCGCTATACAAATGCTCAGTAGTAGTAGTAGTAAATGGATGACGGAAGAAACTCTGAAAATTGCCCAGAAACGCAGAGAAGCTAAAGCCAGAGGAGAAAGAAAGACAATCGCAGAACTCAACAGAGATTTCCAACGTGCAGCAAGACAGGACAAGGAAAAGTACTACAATGACGCATGCAAGGAAATAGAAGCAGAAACTATTAGAGGAAGAACAAGATCAGCTTTCCTAAAGCTACCAGAGTTAAAGAAAAAGTTCCAGCCTCGAATTGGAATGTTACAAGATGCTCAAGGTTCTATGTTGAATGATGCTGAGAAGATGAAGAAAAGATGGAAGGAATATAGAGTTTTTATATGATAAAGATCAAGTGGACCAACAGCTGTTTTAACCTGTACCTTATTATAATCTGGAACCATTGCTGTTGAAAGAAGAAGTTGAAGCAGCATTGAAAGCCTTATCAAAGAACAAAGCACCAGGCATTGATTGCATTCCCATAGAAGTATTACAGCAATCTGATGCAGCTGTTACCATACTTACAAGGCTCTGCCAAGAAATATGGAAGACAGCATCATGGCCAACTGACTGGAAAAGATCTGTGTTTATACCAATACTAAAGAAAGGTGATCCAACTGACTCTGGAAATTATCACACAATCGCTCTGATCCCACTTGCCAGCAAGATTCTACTGAAGATTATTCAAAAGAGACTACAATCATACCTAGAACAAGAACTACCTGAAGTGCAAGCAGGGTTCAGAAAAGGGCGAGGAACGAGAGACATCATTGCGGATGTGAGATGGATCCTTGAAAAGACTAAAGAATACCAAAAGGATATCTATTTGTGCTTTATCGACTATAGCAAAGCTTTTGACTGTGTAAACCATGAGAAACTCTGGACCACATTGAGAAGCATGGGTATACCAGAACACCTGATCGTTCTCTTGCACAATCTGTACATTGATCAAAAAGCAACAGTTCGAACAGAACAAGGAGAAACAGAATGGTTTAAAATAAGCAAAGGTGTAAGACAAGGCTGCATACTTTCCCCCTACCTGTTTAATTTATATGCAGAACAAATCATCAGAGAAGCAGGATTGTATGAAGACAACAGAGGTGTGAAGATTGGTGGAAGACTCATCAACAACCTTCGCTATGCTGATGATACCACATTACTGGCAGAAAGTGAAGATGATCTGAAAAATTTGCTTCTAACAATCAAAGAACATAGTTTCAATATGGGCCTGCACCTTAATGTAAAGAAGACAAAGATCATGACAACTGGCATAATCAACAGGTTCATCGTTGAAGGAGAAGAAATTGAAATCGTGAATAACTTTAACCTACTTGGATCAACTATCAATAAAGAAGCAACAAGTAGTCAAGAAATCAGACAACGCATTGCTCTTGGCAGAATGGCTATGAAAGACCTAGATAAGATTCTCAAGAGCAGAGATGTCTCTCTCCATACAAAGATTTGACTTGTTCAAGCCATGGTATTTTCAATAACATCATATGGATGTGAAAGCTGGACAGTGAAAAAGATAGACAGGAAGAAAATTGATGCCTTTGAATTATGGTGCTGGCGGCGAATACTGTGTATACCATGGACTGCCCGAAGAACAAACCAGTCTGTACTAGAGGAGATCAAACCTATGCTTTCTTTAGAAGCTCAGATGACAAGACTTCGACTTTCATACTTTGGACACATCATGCAGAGAGAGAGATCATTAGAGAAAGACATCATGCTTGGCAAGATAGAAGGTCAACGCAAAAGAGGAAGGCCAGCAATGAGATGGACCGATACAATAACAGCAGCTACCGGTACCAGTCTGTCAACAATAAGCCACCTGACTGAAGACCGAACACAATTTCGGATAGCTATCCAGAAGGTCGCCATGAGTCGACTCCGACTCGACGGCACTTAACAACAACAGTAGTATTTGAAAAATTTTATTACTGTAGGAATAATTTTTGTATTTTATTTTAATGGCATCATATAAGAAGGCAGTCATACCAATCTTACATTGTAGCCCATAGGCTCATGGATGTTAATGAAAAATATGAGGCTGGACAAGCTCCAGAGAGAAAGTTTGTAGATGAAAAAAATGATGGCTTCTTGGAACAGCTGCCTCATGAACCCACAAGAGAGGAGGCTATTTTGGACTTAGTCCTTAGTGGAACACAGGATCTGCTGCAAGAGATAAAGCTTTTGGATCCACTTGGCAATAGCAATCATAGCATGGAAGGACAGCAAGGAAATCCACAGTACTACTTTTTAACTTTCAAAATAGAGAGACTATGATAAAAATAGGAAAAGCTAAAAAGGAGCAGCTGCAAAGGTTAAAGTATTACATCAAGCATGGACGTTGTTTAAAAGTACTATCTTGGAAGCCCAGACCAGATGCATTCCATGGTTTAAGAAAAGTGGAAGGAAGGCTAAAAAAACTACCAGCACGGTGTAAAGGCAAGGTCAGAGAGGCTGTGGTTGAGAAAAAAAAAACACCTTTCAGGGAATGGAAAAGGATATCAAATACCAGAAACAACATAAGTATTGGCAAGTTAGATACAAGGCATTGATAAGGCAGGCAAAGAGAAAATTTGAAAAGAAGCTTGCTGTAGCAGCAAAAATATATAATAAAACCTTTCAAGTACATTCATAGCAAAAAAAATCCTGTGAGAGAGTCAGTTGGACCACTGGATAACCGAGAGGTAAAAGGGGCACTAATTGAGGACAAGGCCACAGCGGAGAGACTGAATGAATTCTTTGCTTCAGTTTTTTTTTTAACTGTATGCAATTATTTATTTATTTTATTTAGACAGGTTTGTATACCACTTTATCCTTCAATCAAGGTGATCACAACACAATTGGAGGATACATTTAACACGCGGGGATATGAGACACATACACTAATACTTACAGGGAACATGGGCAATGGAGGGTTAAGTGGCTTGCCCAAGACCACAAGGAGCACTTGTGGGACTAGAAACCCCAGTCCTTCCGGCCCAAGGTTGCTGTCCTCTAGTGAGATTTATTATACAAGAAAATTCTTGTACAGAAATAGAGCAGGACAGAAGAAATAATAAATATTGAATGTGATTTTTTTTTCTAATTACTTAAAGCTTATCATAACTGCTTACTCATTCCAGCCCACAAAAGGAGGGTAGGAGAATCTAAGAAAAATTAAACCACAATCTGAAGAGAAAATCTGTTGGAGATACCACCAGCATGACCAATTTTACAGAACATCGGACAAGGCGTCAACAGGGGCTTCCAAGCGCCGAGCATTCACAAAGGCCAGCAGCTGAGGAGGGTTCATAAAAAATATAAGAAACAGAACAATATTTTATTATGCACTTACAAGGGTGCTTCAAGAAAAAAAGTGCTCCCAGCTGCTGCACCCCAGTCGAAGGAGGAGAAACTCCCTACAACACTACTAAGTTTCCCTGGCAAGATCTGAGTATATGCAAATAGATAAACTACAAAACAGCACATTCCTCTTCCTGAAAAATCATTTCAAAAGCCTTTATCAGGCAACAAAGCAAAGGCTACCATTAAAGTGGATGGTATCACAGATTCTTCCTGAGATCTTTCTACAAGTTCAGTTACGATAAGGACGTCTGCCTGTTGAATGCCGACCACTGCTGAAGAAAGCGATTTTTTTTTCCCCCCAAGGGGAGGTAATACATTTTAACCATTGGTGGATGTGAGTCAGTCGACACAGCGAGAGTCTCGGATAAATACGCATATTCCATGCCAAACCCATTGAGGCTTTAGGAAAGTTAATTAACCTGAGAATCAGAGTTCTAAATGAATTTTCTAATATAAAGTTCACCAAAGCAAAATTTGTAGTGAAAGCATCAGACTAGTAATTTTCAACCCAGTTCTCTGGGACCCTCAGGCCAGTCAGGCTTTCAGGATATCCACAATGAATATGCAAGAGATAGATCTACATACAATGGAAGCAGTGCATGCAGATCTATTTAATGCATGTTCATTGTGGATATCCTGAAAGCCTGACTGGCCGGGGGACCCAGAAGACTGAGTTGAGAACCACTGTATCGGACTGTCCTTTCAATACGGCTATTTTAGACAGTCTCTGAGATCACGACTTGAGTTGCCACAATTTTAATAGCAGTATCTTCAGTCGCCACAACATTGTTTTGAACTGTAGAAGAAAAAGAGGAGGTATGGGTTATCAAAGCTTCCCCCAGGGAGACAATTGCTGACCAAATAAGTCCAGTGAATTTCATTATAGAAACTAACAGAGAGAAGGATGCAATACCTCCAAGCTGACCCGTCTCTCCTTCCATTGTAGTCGGCACTGTTCCATTGCTCTGAGAGGCAGCCAAACCTGCTGTCAGACAGCCTCCCGGTGATGCCAAAACATCAATGCTTTGAAGCTGTTCTGGGGTCGACAAGACGTCCACCTCCCTTGCTCCTGAGTCTGGCCCTTGAACCACTGAGAAGCCATCCCCAGGCAGGGGGGGCACTCTGCTGCAGACCTGATCCAGGAGAGTGCTGGAAACACTCTGTTTTTGATGTTCGACGTGAATTGGGAGAGTGAAAAGACACACCCGAAGCAGTTACCGAGCTCTCCAGCCATGATGAAACTGCAGTCTGGCTTACCTCCCCCATAACTGCTGACTGTTGAAGTAGATGCATAAAATAATTATCCAAAGGTCTAATGACCAAAGAAGGCGAAGAGGTAGTGGGGGTTTGGGAAGGCTACAAGGCCAGTTTTGCTTTTTACCCATAAGGTAAGCAGACTGCTTCACAAGAGTTCAACAGCCGCCATCTTAATTCCCATGCTTCTGTCTTTACTGAAGATGATGTAGGGAAGTTACCCATGCATGAAATGCTATATAGAGGTGATGTATCAGAAGAACTGAAAGACATATTAATAAACTGGGACGATGCATTTCAACTATTTGATAAACTGAAGAGTAGCAAATCACCGGGACCATGGTATACATCCCAGGGTGTTGAAAGGGTTCCAGGTGTGATCTAGGAAACTACAGACTGGTGAGTCGTCTACTACTACTGAACATTTGTATAGCGCTACAAGGTGTACACAGCGCTGCACAGATAAATGTAAAAGACACAGGCACATCATGTAAATGATGGTCCCTGCTCATTGGAGCTTACAGTGTAGGCAAGACAGACAACACAGTAACTGTAGATATGGGATACAGCTAGAGGGAATGGTAAGGAAACACAAAGGACATCAGGTGAGTCAAGATCTGAAAGCGGCAGCGAAGAGGTGAGTTTTCAGCTTGGATTTGAAAAGGGTCAGAGAAGGCGCCTGACGTACAGACACAGGTAATTTGCTTTTTTCACCTTGCTGCTCCTTATGCTTGGAACAAAGTCTAGAGTTGGCAGTAGAAGAGCAGCACATGGATAGAAGGAATTTGCCAGAAGAGCAGAGTTCCTGAGGAAGGGTGTAGGGAGAGATAAGAGAGGAAAGGTAGTGAGGAGCTGCAGAGTGAATGCACTTACAGGTCAGCAGGAAATGTTTGAACTGGATGCAGAAACGGATAGGAAGCCAATGAAGAAACTTGAGAAGAGGGGTAATATGAGTATGACGAGGCTGGCAGAAATGACCTGGAAATAGGAATAAACAAGAGAGGTGATCAAATTTGCAGATGAGACAAAATTATTCAAAGTTGTTAAAACACAAGAGGATTGTGAAAAATTGCAAGAGGACCTAGATAAATTGGAAGGCTGGACATACAAATGACAGATGAAATTTAATGTGGACAAGTGCAAAGTTATGCACCTAGAAAAGAACAACCCAAACTATGGTTACATGATGTGAGGTACCACCTTGGAAAGCACCACCCAGGAAAAAGATTTAGGAGTCACCGTGGATAGTATCCAGTGTGCAGCGGCATTCAAGAAAGCAAATAGAATGCTTGGAATCGTAAGGAAAGGAATGGAGAATAAAACAAAGGATATTATAATACCTTTGTATCATTCCATGGTGCGATCACACCTTGAATATTGTGTGCAATTCTGGTCGCCATATCTTAAAAAGGATATAGCAGAAGTAGAAAAGGGACAAAGAAGAGTGACAAAAATGGTAATGGGGATGGAAGGATACCCCTATGAGGAGAGGCTTAAAAGGTTAGGGCTCTTCAACTTGGAAAAGAGACTGCTGAGGGGGGGATATGATAGAGGTCTATAAATTAATGAGTGGAACGGATAAATGTAGATCAGTTGTTTATACCACCAGAAAGACTAGAGGACATGCAATTAAGCTACAATGTAACCCATTTAAGACGAGTAAAAAAATATTTTTATTAAATGCTTAATCAAACTCTGGAATTGGTTACCAGAGGATGTAGTAAAAGCTGTTAGTGTAGCTGGGTTTAAAAAAGGTTTGGACAAGTTCCTTGAAGAAAGGTCCATAAACCATTATTAAAGAGAACCTGGGAAATCCACTGCTTACTCTGGACGAGCATTGTGGGACCTGTGTGCCTTTTTGGGAATCAGCCTGGTACTTGTGACCTGGATTGGCCACTTTTGGAAACCGGATACTGGGCTTGATGGACCTTGGTCTGACCCAGTATGGCATTTATGTTAAGCTGATTTTTAAGTTTGTTTAAGCTATACATTAAGCTGATCTGATTAATAATTTATAACTAGTAAAATCAATTTGTAAGTAACTTAATGAAATAGTTCTTGACAGGACTTTTTTTGAGGGGGCATATATGGTGGTACGGAGCATCCATCTTTTCCACTGCCTGCTAAAATTGACCCGTGGTCCTGAAAGAGCCCTGCATATGAGTGCCGGCACCTTTTGTGCTAGGAAAAATGCACTGGTTCCTGGCAGAAAGAATCTCGCTTCTTCACTGCATCAGATTTTCCAGGGTTATTAGATTAACAGAGCCAAAGTCAGTGGGGGAGGGAAGCAAGTTAGGTAATTGCTCAGGATTACAGCACCACAAGCGCCCCACTTGGGTTGAGTGATGGCAGTAAGGCAGACTTTCATGGCATCTGGCACTGGTTGGACCCATTCTTCAGTTTTTGCATTGCACACCAGTGTGTCTAACAGCAGGCCGTAGACAGAGCATCTAATTTAACCATCACCAAGACTTCTTTATTTGGCTGACAGAACTGGTTCTAGAGAAGAAATTTGTCTTATGTCTACATAGAAACATACAAAATGACAGATAAAGACCATTCAGCCTATCCTTATCAACTACTAAGCTTTACAATCTCTTCCTCTCTTCTTCACAGATCCTCTGTACTTGTCCCATGAGGTTTTTTGTTTTTTTTAAATTCAGGAATGGTCATCTCTAACCACCCCCACTGGGAGGCTGTTCCAAGCATTTAACACCGTTTCCATAAAGAAAAGTTTACCCTCATCCTATGGCCCTTTGTTGAAAGCTCACCTCTTGGAGACTGCTTTTGGATCCTGTTCCACTTAGTCTCCTATGTGTTTCCTTACCATATCTCTAGATGTATTGTTGTCCTCAGCTGTTGTGTTGGCTGTAGTAGTAGTGAAAGAGCCCTTCATACCTTAGGTGTATTAAAGGAGGTTATTTTCTTTTTTATAAGAAGCTGTGAAGGCCAAAAGAGGCGACTATTTTGCAAAGATGCACAGGTAGCTATATATCTTTCTAAAATACTAGGGGCAAAAGGGCAGAAATTGCATCTAGACTGAAGCCGCTGAAATTAATGCCTGCTGAAAAGTAGGACTAAATGTTTGCACATAAAGTATGTGCATACGTGTGTATTTTGTAAGCGGTGTGTGTAAATGCAGCTGTGCCAGCACTACACTCAAACGCCTGAACATTCCTGTGTGCGGGTTGCATAAGAGTATTACCTCCTTGACTTTGTGCCTGCTTTTCCGTGAGCACACTGTGGGGTCATTTTATAAGTCCTTTTATGAATGAATTTTCAGTAGCATCATATGGATGCAAAAGTTGGACAGTGACGACAGACAGGAACCACAGGAAAATTCCCATGTGAAAGCAAACACCCTCCTCACATTCCCCGACATCCATCACCCCATCCCTCAGTGTTGTACCATTGCATTTTGGGTTGTAATTGCTGCTTTGTGCAGATTATTTAATCTTAGTTCTTTCAGAAATGAGTCTCCATATTCCCCTAGCGCAGTGCTTTTCAAACGTTTATTCCATTTGACCCCATTTTAACAACTGAAAATTCACGTGACCCCTGATGACAAAAATCAAACTAGCAGGGCTCCACCCTCCTTCCCCTCATCTAAAGCAGAAAACTGCAGCAACAGCAGTCAGCACAGGATCCCATGTGCCGTGTGTGCTTAGAGACACCAATACTCAGTCTAACAGGGAGCTTACCCAGGAGGCCACAAGGGACTGATGAATGTTCACTAGCTCACAGACCACACGCTAACTGGCAATGACACTACTTGGCACAGGTCACAGTGAAAGTCCAGAGAGAAAGGGAAATGGCCATCCTTCTGCGACCCCCATCCACTGATGATGTGACTCCCAAGTTTGGGAAACACTGCCCGAGTGGATATGGTTTTCATTTCAAGTTCATCGTTTAAGTCCTACCTATGGTTTTTTTTAGGTTTGCAAAAGTATCCCAGTATAGCTCCTGGGAAAGGAGGAACAAACTTCTTCAAACTCAAGAGTGTACGTCAAAGTAAACCGTTCAGAATGGAGACAAAATCCCTTTATTTTTGCAGAAATCACAGAAACAATTCAAATGTGTTCATTAGGTCTCTTAATCACAGATTTGTATTTTCAGTGCAACGTCATTGGGTCAAAGTGATTTTATAAACTCTCTTATTACTAGGTTACCTGCCCTATCACAGAAGGACAAAACAGGATCTCACATGCATATCATGGTATCCAGCTCGTTGGCTTCCCCCTCCCCCATTCCTTTCTCCGTACATGTTCACAGAATCCCATGGACTCAAAGAAGATTATATTTATCTGGCTTAAAAATGACAGCTTTCCTTGCAGGAACTTTGCCTGAAAAGGATTCATTTTATAGATGGGCGGTGTAAGATTAAACAGTCCACAAACCATGCGGATTGCACTGTGCTTTCAGAGTAAACACCATATTGACATTTTATTTCAGCTGTCTTTAATGTCTAAGCCTGAGCTATGTAGTGCAACAGTAACATTTGCCATTAGTTTTCAATGGTGACCTGAGAGTCCAGGACACAAACGCATCCTTTTCTTTGTTATTCTTGAGCTGAATTGTACATTGCATGGCACATCCAGCAAGTTTATGAGAAATTACTTCTTGGTCAGCTGATCCTGGAAGAGCCACAAACCTGGCACCAAGTCTACATCCAATAAACCGAGAAACTGACACTGAGATTCAAATTGAGATTTTCCACCATGAGAACCTGCGACAGGGACAGGAGAATGGAGAAGGAAGAAAAACCAAAAGTGATAAATGAAGGTTTCTAGTCACAGAATCATAAGGGCCTGTTTACTAAAGGTTAGCATGTACTAAAATTTAGTAAGCAGGCCTCATAGTTAACAATGGGCTGGACATGCTAAACAGTTTTTCCTAGTTCGAGGTAACTTCAAAGTTCCCTGGGTAAGTTGATCTGCTTGAAAGCCACCCTCCTCAGAGCAGCTACAAATGTGCTGAGTTTCCACGGTGTGCAAATTTTCACCCAGGTGAAAAAGGGGCGTTTAGGTCAGGGGAGTAAAACTACACATAAATATGGTGTTTTGATAAATATGTGCACTGTTTTATCTGCCTTTTGACAGCCCAAACGAAGAGGTGCAAAATACCATGGGCACTTTTAGCATACTTTATGCTAACTGCTTTTCAGAACACCTCATATATGTCTACAGGCATTACAAGCAACGATACAGCTGCACCCACCCCACCCCACCCAGCACCTAGTTCGATTACTCACCTGAAAGTCTTCATGCCCTCTGCATGTATTGTTCAGTTTTGCATTTAGCTTTCCAGTAGTAGTTCAAGGCAAGTTACATTCAGGACCTAACTTCATGCGGCAGCAACAATTTCATGCAAACGCTACGGGCCCGATTCTGTCCCGCACATACATTTCCTGAGCCGGACGTACAAAGGAGATCACGATTCTGATCCCACGGGGCACGTCTAGCCCTGCGGGATCAGAATCACGAATAGGCATGTATGTGCAGGTTGGGACTGCGATTCAGTCCCAGTCTGCACGTACATGCCTGCCCAACCCACTCAGTCTGGGCTTTTAAATGGTGTCATGTTACCATGGCGCCACAGCTCCATTTAAAAGCTGTGATGCCGGCCGCCGCAAAATAGAGTTAATTCCCTGCAGCCCGACCCTCGATCCGGCCAGGCCAGGGTCAGACTGCAGGGAATTAACTCTTGCCCCGTGCCAGAGCTGAACAAAAGAAATGTCTTTCACCGGCCCTGGACATACAGGGCCGACATTAGAATTGCCCCTGTACATCCAGGGCTGGCGACCACCCACTGCCCGCCCCTTCCCCGCCTCATGCCACCCCTTCCTCGCCCCCGTCTAACTTCCCCACACAACTGGTGGGGAAGTTAGGGGGTTATTCATGCCGGCTTTCCCCTCCTATCTGTGCACAGTACTCAGATATGCCTGAAGGATACTGGACAATTTTCAAACTGGTAGCATTGCTTCAAAGTTTTCAAAGTGAAAGTAAGTAAATGCTTTTGCCTTTTTCTAGGAGTACATTTTATCACGGCAGATAATGCACATAGGTCTGAAAATAACTTAAAATGTGCATTATTTTCCACCCCCAATTTAAACTCATCCTGGAAACACCTCCTCCTGATGTGGCTAAAAATTACCCACATCGTGGAATCCCATGAATACTCAGCTGTATTACATGTGAGCAGCTTCCAGACTGCGTCTCTGCCTAAATAAGTGGCTTTTGAGACATGTTCCCTCCCAGGGACAATGACACATTAAATCATTGTCACTTCTGCCTCTTGCAGCACAGAGGCAAATTATTATTAACAGCTTTGTGACTGATTAGACTAAAGCAATACATCAAGTTTTATGAATGAATTCATAAGTAATGGAGTTTTGTGACAATGGAAACTACATGATGGACATTATCTCATACCATGATTTAATTGATAATCCATATTTTACAAAACCATTTGAACAAAGGGGACTGTAATAGTAATAAAAATATAAAATCAACATAAAACAACAAAATTAAACACAACAACAAATATCATTTCACTGTAACAATAAAACACACTGAATCCTTCAGTCATTATCCCAAGAGCACTCTTTTACCTCAGGCCAAATCACCTTATCTCATGCTTTCTTGAATTCAGATGCAGTCCTCATCTCTACCACCTCCACTGTGCTCCTAGCCTCCCCCCATGACTTTTACGTGACCTTCAAACCTGTTCCTGCCACTGCTCTCCATGTGTGTCCCAGGTATGTTTAAATCCAGCGACATGCTGGCCTCTACTACCTCTGCTGGTAGGCTACTAGAACGCTATCCCTACCTAATAAGTGTTAGCAGTAAATCTGAGACTAAGACCATGCGGCACATACCCTGGGGCTTAGGAGTTAGGTCCATGACTGTCATGGTTTGCACAAATGGAGAAACTGTGTGTGCAGAGTGAAACTGAGGGACAGTTTGGGAGAAGCCGCTTACAGAAATGTCGGATTGAGATAGCATTTATCATAGAAACACATGAAAGTGATGAGAGGCAAAGCCATTAGCTTGGAAAACAGAAAATTCTCCACCTGGCTTATAAGAAAGATATTATAAACATGCAATGGGAAAGAGGATAATCTGTACTGGGAACTTTCTATTAAAATTTGTACCTGGTTTTCCAGATAAGAGAATGGAGCTTCTTTGCCATTGGCAGTGACTTTCGATGGTTTGTTCTTGACCCCCAGAACGCTCAATGTCTCTACAGTGATGTAAGTGGCTTCCGTATTGGAATGAACAACACGGGATGAAAAAGTATTCTACAAGCAAGACGGGAGCAACAATGAATTGCAGCAGCGGTGAGCAAATTACAGCCTGCCAAAGCTTTTTTTAGAGCTCAATATGAAAAACATCACTCTATTTATACATAATTCCACATGTGCTATATACAAAAATAAGCAAAGAGGAGAAAAAGGCCTCCGAACTGCTGTAACAAGGAGCAAACACAGTAGGCAGAAACCTTTTTTATGCCTAACTGACTTTAACAACTAGTGGCTCGATATTCAGCAGCGGCAGCTAGTCATTGCCGTTAAACCTAAAACCTGCATATTCAATGCTGGGGCCATATCTGGCCATTGGCATTGAATATTCAGGTTGGCTGGATAGCAGAGAAACAATATTCAGTTGCTGTCTGGTTAGCTTCTATGGCGAATGTTAGACCAGCCTACAACGTGCCTAACTTTTACCGTTTAAGGATAACGGGGCAGCAGCTGAATAGCACTGCTGCTTGGTTATCAGCGGATACCACCTGAGCTCCACCCGCAGAATCCCCTGACGCTGGCCGGCTAGCACTGGGGCGTCCAGCGGCAGCATATTCACAGGCACTAGCTGAACACCCCGGTCACTGTGATCCCAGGTCTGCTAACTGCATTAATCGCTCTGAATACCCCGGTCACTGTGATCCCAGGTCTGCTAACTGCATTAATCGCTCTGAATACCCCGGTCACTGCGATCCCAGGTCTGCTAACTGCGTTAATCGCCCTGAATATCGCACCCTAGATTTACTAATGTGCGTTAATTTGGAATAACGTCGCAACACTTTAATACACACTAGTAAATCTACACTAGCCAGTTAGGACTCCTAGCTTTCCTCTCAATTAGAGCCAAATCCAAAAGTTGTTCCATGACCAGTGTGAAATGTCCTGCTATTTTAGAATTTGACTACTCACACAAACTCTTAACCAATAGGTAATACAAAGTACACCAGGAACACCCTAGCAGTGCTTGGCTAAGGGTTGACTGGTTTTGTTCACACACATTGGATCAGCAACGTTGACCCCCTCCTCCCTCCAAGCTTGACATCCAGTGGTCCTTCTGTAAAGAGGGAGTATAACCTCCATTTCTCCACCTTTGAAACGCTGAAGATCAGGTAAGCATAATTTTCTCTCTCAAATGTGTCCAGGCTCTCTCCATCATCCCAGAATAGGTCTCCCCATGCCATTCCCTGTTGGCACAGTGCTGCAATCAGTCTGAGGGGGTTTCCACGGCTCACCCAGCTTGTGATGTCTGGTTTCTGGAGAGAAATCAGAAAACATTGGTTTGTTAAGGTGGTGAAATAGGAGGTTTTTACATGTCAGTATTGTTCTTTGTTCATCAAATTTTAATGTTCTATTGTGATAATTCCTTTCCCTTAAAACAGCGGTTTCCAAACTGTGGATTGGGACCCAAATGAGGTCACATCATCTGTAGATGGGGTCACAAAAAAAAAAAAAGAGCTGATCCCCCTTCCTCGGGACCTCCACTGTGACTTATGCCCAGTCCTGGCAGTCAGTATGGAGCCTGTGAATCAGTAAATGCTCAGACCCTGCCTCCTCCTCATATTTGGGCTTCCCGTTAGACTGGAAAACCGTGTAGAGTACTGGGGTCTGTGACACACAGGGCTCTGTGCTGAACTCCCCCCTACCCCCGCTCCTGCTGGTTTCACGCTATGGATAAGTGCGGGAAGAGGAAATGGATGAGAGAGGAGTAGGGACTGGGAGTGGAGGTCTACTATTGTTTTCATCATCTGGTCATGGGAATTTTGAAGTGCCATACTGGAAAAATATTTGGGAAGCACTGCCTTAACAATTTTAAATCAAACAGCAGATGGCAGGTTTGTCTATTAGCTGAGCCCAAAAGTTCCACCCAGAAAACATGGTTGAGAGATTGCTAGGACCTTACATCCGACTGAGAAAGAAGTCAGTATTGAAGCAAGCAAGTCAAAAGTAGTGAAGTAATATTCACCCACATGGTCAATGTAGAACATGAAATATCTACCATTGTGGTCAACATTATTGGTATCCTTGCAGTTCAACCCTTTAATGTCCAATATCTCCTAAAACAAACTGGCTAGTGAAATGGCTTTGGACTATATATGCACATATATTTGACACATCAAATCAAATAAAACAAGACCAATTAAAAAAAGGAAATAGTATAAAAACTAGGACATTGCTAGAACATGATAATTGGTACCCTTATAAAAAATTCAAATCGGTTTGAACAGAAGAACCACATTCCCCTTGCAGTGAAATTAGACACACCAGTGATCAATTGTCAGTACTCATATGATTTGAATCAACCACTGAATGATGGCTATAAGTTTAAAATGGCCATATTTACTCCCTGTTCCAGTTTCACAATGGTGAAGACAAGAGAGCTGCCTGAGACCATCAAAAAAGCCATCACCACCAAACATAAAACTTCAAAGGGGTACAAGGCCATCCCCAAAGACCTTGGGATTCCTGTGTCTACTGTTCGCAATGTTATTGTCATATTTATTTCATTTTTTTTTTCAATCATTTCACACAAAAAAAAGATTTAAACATATATGGCAACATAAACCATAACCATTGATCAAGCCCACATTAATGTGCTGAGCTGGGAAAACAAACAACTAATATTTAAAGGGAATAAAGACATTAAACATGCCCACATAAGAGAAGATAACATATTAATCTGTCCCCATAATTTCCTCACATTGTCTACCTACAAGAAATTTATCCAATGGAGAGCTATCAAAAAAGGTATATCTCTGCCCCTATAGGGTCACAAGACACTTACAGGGGAACGTCAAATAAAAAGTCGCACCTAAAGCCAGCACTCTAGACTTTAACTGTAAGAACCGTTTCTGGCGAGCCTGAGTGACTAGTAACATCCAGAAATATCCTCACAGTTTGACCACAAAACATCGCAGCTTTATTTTTAAAGAACAATCTCAAAATTCGCATCTTAACAGATTCTGCCGTAAAGGTCACAAGTAGGGGCTAAGGTTTCAAACCCATCCTCCCCGACAGGGGGCATCCTAACTTTAGTTCTAATGTAGAATGCTTGAGCAATTTCAATATTATCTGATATTTTAAAAACTTCTTTAAAATATTTTTGTAATAAACACTCTACCGATAATAAATGTGTATAAGGAAAATTCAATATTTGTAGATTCCACGATTTAGAGGCATTCTTTAATGCCTCAATTTTAAGATACATAATAGAATTTTTAACAAAATTAGCATTCACATTCAAAGAAGAGGAAAGCTGAACATTTAATTGAGAAACAGCTTTATCAGTTACCATTACCCTGGTTTCCAAATCAGATAGTTTCTCTACTACCCCATGCATAAAATTACAGACAGCTGATAGTACTGGTGACTTTAGAATCCATAACTCTAATTGCTCCAAGAATATCTTTCAGGGTAATCTCCCAGTTGACCTCCTCAGAAGATGCAACTAAAGGCTGCACAATACAAGAGTAACTGGCTTCAGAACTGGAACAACAGAAGCAAACTTCATCATCTAACAATGGAGTAGACGATATGGGAGGAGATGGACGTGGTGGTGGAGTACGTCCCCTGGGGTTAAGAGAAGCTCTCTCGGGGGATACTTGGCTTACCGGCAAAGAAAATACATGTTGTGATAAGGAAGCTTATCATAGCTCAGGTAGGAGCTATAGAAAAGATGATGTGACTCTGAACAAGCAACCTGTCAGTTCTGGTAGAAGTGAGAAAACAGAATTTTCACATAAAAGACTACCAGTCCCAGAATGCACCAGGTTTCCAGCAGCCATGAGAGGGGCTGAAGTGAGAGAATGTGTGTGCAATCAAGAGAGCTATGAGGTAATCCCTAAGCACTCATCTCAAAGGGCAGGGCCTGATTCAACACAGCTGCGCTGTGTTAGGGAGCAGCACACATTAGAACAGGATAAGAATAGAGCTTATTCTTCCGATAACAGCTACAGAGGGAGGAAGAGATACAGAGACAGCAACGGCTACAAGCACCAGTATCACTTGGAGAAACAGAAGCCAAGCCAAGCAGATAGAGAGAGAAGGAAACTCTCTGGAAGGAAGAGAAGAAAGGCCATTGGAAGGTCTGGGAGATTCCAAGGCAGTACTCATACTGGGAGGTATTCCAAAAGCCAGCAGAGTCCATTGGACTGGATTCAGCCAGAGGAATGGAGTGGCAGAGATAGGAATCACCAGTGGCTACCTGGAAGAGAGAAGACTGCATGTGGAAGGGACTTTCAGACCAAGGCCAGAAGGTATGTGAGAGAAGATCCAGTGTCCAGGGATCAAGATTGGAAGGCTGGACATCAGAATTGGATTACATATTGGCCAGGCTATACAGAGAGGAATAATGATAGCAGGAGAGGCTCAGGTATGAACACTGATCCAGACCCTATCTATAATAGAGAATGGCAGCAAGGGAATAAGCATTCTCATGATAGTGCCTTAATGAAAGACTCATCTGTGCCAATGTATGATATTGACCCTATGATTGTTGATGCAGGGGGAAATACAGCAGATGAAACTATTTACATGGACTGTTCTTTATCTAAATGCTATTGCTAGTTTTCTATGAGCAAACACATCAGCCATCACAAAGAAACCTAACTTTGTTCTTTATTTCCACTGCAAACAGCTCTTAAAGCAGGATTTGGGCTCACACAGTAGCAGCCAGCCAGCTAAAGGCTTTCAGCTGGTCCATTGATAGTAATTAGGGCTGCACCTGATTGTGTGTGTGAGCAAGGGAGAATCACTGTGAGATCGGCGTGGACAATACGCAGCAGTAAACCTCACCCGCAAAGTTTATTCTTTACTTTGTGCCTTTGTATGTGGTAATTACTTGCTAAGAAAACATTAGCTAATTGCCTGACAAGCTGACGGTTGTTTCTGGTTTACTTTGTGACTTTTTGTTACCCATTTAAACACTGCAAGCAAGTAACCTCATTAGAGTGCTATCAAGCATACATGTGCTGGGTGAATTAAACCCCATCAATAAAAGAAGTATTTTATTGATCTTACCACTTGGTTTCACAACTCAAATTATTGTCATCAGCTGTGTTTGGGAGTGAATGAACTACAATACCCACAATACCTTGCAAGAATCATATGAATATATGCATCGTCAAGATTGTGTAAGTTCTCACCCTAGGCAGCCGTCTGACAAATGGCGTAGTTTTTCGGATTGCTCTTGCACCAAGAGGATTTACTTGTTGTGGATTACAAATAAAAGTCAAGTTTAAAGCTGTAAGAAGATTTTTTTCCCTCGTCTGCACTTTGGAGGAAAAGTGATTGTTCCAAGAAGCTGTCCCAGAGGAAAAGACCCTGTGCAAAGCTGGATTCATCACTGAGACAAGGTAATATGTACCTGGGCATGTCTAGTGGTGGATGTGCGTAAGCACAGGGGGTAATTAAAAAAAAAAAAAAAAACGTTGAAAAAAAAAAAAAAAAAAAACCACCTGGTTGGAAGGTGCTGCTCTTTGGTTTTTTTTTTTTCTTTTCTTACAGGGGTCAAGATGGATCCGACGGAGATGGCTCAGTGGATGGCAGCCCAATTCAGCAAGCAGCAGGAGCTATCACAGCAGGCCCAGGACACTGCTATGAAGGCCTTAATGGAACAGCAGAAACCAGTGCTTGATCTGGTGCAAGCTCTAGTTCAGCTGCAGAGCCAAAGTGGAACAGATGCAAGACCAGCAGTTAGTACTGGTACACCACATGTGAACACTGTGGGACTCAATCAAGGGATTGGGGCATTTAATTTTGGGAAATTAACTCCAGAAGATAATGTTGATGATTTTCTAGAGTCTTTTGAAAGAGTGGCACAGGCTTTAGCATGGCCAGAGACCCAGTGGGCAGTAAGGCTGGCAGCCTCATTAACTGGTGAGGCACTAGCAGCTTACAGAGCAATGCCAGCAGCCCAGGCTTTGATTTATAAGGATGTAAAGGCAGCTATTAGAGATCGCCTAGGGTTTTCTATTTCAGAGTATAGGCGAATGTTTAGAGCTGTTACATTGAAAGTGGGTGAGACACCCAGGGCTCTGAGTCAGAGAATCAGAAGTTTAGCTGTAAAATGGTTGGAGCCTGAGCAAAAGACAGTAGAAATGTTATTAGATATTATAATGCTGGAACAATTTATGCTTGGGGTACCTAAAGATTTGAATGTCTTTTCTTATACAGCAAAATTGCCAAAATCTTGGAGAGGCAACCATGCTAGCAGAGAGATTCTTGGAAGCCACGCAGGCTTGCCATAGAATGGGTGGCCCTCTAAAGATGGATGCTGAGGCTAGATGTGCTGTATCAGAAAAGGGAATAATTAAGAATGTTTCTAAAAATGAATGTACTGTATCAAACCAGATGACACAGTGGAATAGAAAGAAATGTTTCAAATGTGGAAAATTGGGACATTTAGAGAAGAGATGCCAGACACACACTAGTTTAATGGGTCTGGATTTAAAACAGCCCAAGGAAGGATTTCTTTTGATGGTTGATGTGCAGGGAATTACCACAAATGCATTATTAGACTCTGGGGCAGACCAGAGTATGATGTCAAAAAGGCTTTGGAAGAGGATAGAGGCCCAAGAAAGATTTGTGCCTAGAACCCCTGAAAGCCAAGTTCACATCAGATGCATTCATGGTGCTGCAACATCATATCCCACCTATAGGCTAAAGGTTAAGTGCCTAGGGAAACAAGAGGAAGTCCTATTAGCAGTGGTGCCTAGGCTACCCTTTGATTTGGTTCTAGGAAGAGACTGGCCAAGATTTAAGCAGGGTCTAGTGGAAGGACTAGGAAAAAAGGAGGGAGAAGGTTTAATGGTAGTAGCTCCCGGGCCTTTATTTGGAAGTCCTCAGACCCCAGCTAAAAAGATGGTTAAGCGTCCAGAAGACCAAGCTACCCCAAAGCAGATATTCGTCCTAAAGTACCATAAGGTCTCTGAGAAGGCCCAAGCTCCTAGGCGGGCAACCCCTCAGTCTGCTGGGTTTGACCTGTGCAGCATAGAAAATGTGATTGTACCTAGCCAAGGGAGAGCCCTGGTTGACACCGGTCTCCAAGTGGAAATACCAATTGGATGTTATGGGAGAGTAGCCCCAAGGTCCGGATTAGCCCTTAAATATTTCATCGATGTGGGTGCGGGAGTAATTGATCCCGATTACAGGGGCAATATTAAAGTTCTGTTGTTTAACTTTGGACAGAATGAGTATCATGTGAAGACAGGAGACAAAATTGCCCAATTGATCTGTGAGAGGCTGGGTTTTCCACCTGTGGAGGAGGTCACATCCCTAGAGAATTCTGAACGTGGAGCCAAAGGTTTTGGTTCTACTGATGTCAAAGGGGTTAAAAGCTTAGCTGCCACCTGTGCCCGAGAGAGGGAGGTGAGTGAAGAGGAAGATTTGGGACCCCAGGTATCTGATTGTAAAGAAAAATCAGAGCCCCAAATAGGTGAGGACCTGACAATGGTACAACAGGAAGAAATTAGGAAGTTGCTTAAGGAATTCCCAGATGTGTTGACACCCATACCTGGGGAGACCCATTTGGTGGCCCATGAAATAATAACTCCACCTGGGAAATTGGTTCGTCAAAGGCCATACCGCTTGCCTGAAGCCAAAAGACAGGAGGTAGTGGCACAAGTCCAGGAGATGTTGGATATGGGGGTAATAGAGGAGTCAAAGAGTCCCTGGAATAGCCCCATAGTCCTGGTGCCGAAGCCTGATGGATCCTTAAGATTTTGTATTGACTTCCGGCAGGTAAACGCCATATCAGTTTTTGATGCATATCCAATGCCAAGAATTGAGGAGCTGCTAGACCAGCTGGGACAGGCTCAATACTTAACCACCCTTGATATGACAAAAGGATATTGGCAAATCCCGCTCACCAGGGAGTCGAAGCCGAAAACTGCGTTCAGCACCCCCGTTGGCCTTTTCCAGTTCAAGAGGATGCCTTTCGGACTGCATGGAGCAGCGGCTACCTGCCAAAGGTTAGTGGATCAGGTACTTCGACCCCACCAAAGTTATGCTTTTGCATACATGGATGATGTCATAATCCATAGTAACACCTGGGCGGAGCATTTGAAGAGGATCAGGGCAGTCTTGTGCTCTATGAAGCAAGCGGGAATCACTTTAAACCCGAAGAAGTGTGCCTTTGCAAATAGGGAGGTAAAATACCTAGGCCACCTAGTGGGAAGAGGAAAAATTAAACCTCTATTAAGCAAAATAGATAGCATCAGGAATTTTCCTCCTCCAACAACCAAGAAACAACTAAGAAGTTTCTTAGGACTTATTGGATACTACCGCCGGTTTATACCGCAATTCGCAGAGAAAAGTGCCATTTTCACGGATATGCTGCGAAAGAATTGTCCAAACCAGATAAAGTGGACACCAGAAGCTGAAAAAGCGTTTTCAGTATTAAAAGAAAAATTGTGTACAGGACCGGTACTGAAAGGAGTAGACTTCAAGAAACCCTTTCTGGTTCAAACCGATGCATCGGATGTAGGGCTAGGAGCAGTCCTGTCCCAGTGCCATGATGGGGAGGAGCATCCTGTGATGTACCTGAGCAGGAAGTTGTCACTGGGTGAACAAAAGTATTCCACGATAGAAAAAGAGTGTTTGGCTATCAAGTGGTCAGTGGAGGCGTTAAGGTTTTACCTTACAGGGAGAAAGTTCCAGTTGGTCACGGACCATGCCCCACTTAAGTGGTTGCAGCAAATGAAGAACCACAATGCCAGGTTGACACGCTGGCACATGGCCTTACAGGCGTTTGATTTTCAGGTTGAACATCGTGCCGGGAAGTTACACAAGAATGCGGATGCACTTTCCCATATTACGGACTGTAGAGAAGAAGTTTCACCAGTAAAACCAGTCCGTAATAACTTAAGCAGGGGGGTATGTGATAAGGAAGCTTATCATAGCTCAGGTAGGAGCTATAGAAAAGATGATGTGACTCTGAACAAGCAACCTGTCAGTTCTGGTAGAAGTGAGAAAACAGAATTTTCACATAAAAGACTACCAGTCCCAGAATGCACCAGGTTTCCAGCAGCCATGAGAGGGGCTGAAGTGAGAGAATGTGTGCAATCAAGAGAGCTATGAGGTAATCCCTAAGCACTCATCTCAAAGGGCAGGGCCTGATTCAACACAGCTGCGCTGTGTTAGGGAGCAGCACACATTAGAACAGGATAAGAATAGAGCTTATTCTTCGATAACAGCTACAGAGGGAGGAAGAGATACAGAGACAGCAACGGCTACAAGCACCAGTATCACTTGGAGAAACAGAAGCCAAGCCAAGCAGATAGAGAGAGAAGGAAACTCTCTGGAAGGAAGAGAAGAAAGGCCATTGGAAGGTCTGGGAGATTCCAAGGCAGTACTCATACTGGGAGGTATTCCAAAAGCCAGCAGAGTCCATTGGACTGGATTCAGCCAGAGGAATGGAGTGGCAGAGATAGGAATCACCAGTGGCTACCTGGAAGAGAGAAGACTGCATGTGGAAGGGACTTTCAGACCAAGGCCAGAAGGTATGTGAGAGAAGATCCAGCGTCCAGGGATCAAGATTGGAAGGCTGGACATCAGAATTGGATTACATATTGGCCAGGCTATACAGAGAGGAATAATGATAGCAGGAGAGGCTCAGGTATGAACACTGATCCAGACCCTATCTATAATAGAGAATGGCAGCAAGGGAATAAAGCATTCTCATGATAGTGCCTTAATGAAAGACTCATCTGTGCCAATGTATGATATTGACCCTATGATTGTTGATGCAGGGGGAAATACAGCAGATGAAACTATTTACATGGACTGTTCTTTATCTAAATGCTATTGCTAGTTTTCTATGAGCAAACACATCAGCCATCACAAAGAAACCTAACTTTGTTCTTTATTTCCACTGCAAACAGCTCTTAAAGCAGGATTTGGGCTCACACAGTAGCAGCCAGCCAGCTAAAGGCTTTCAGCTGGTCCATTGATAGTAATTAGGGCTGCACCTGATTGTGTGTGAGCAAGGGAGAATCACTGCTGAGATCGGCGTGGAAAATAAGCAGAAGTTAACCTAACCAGCAAAGTTTATTCTTTACTTTGTGCCTTTGTATTTGGTAATTACTTGCTAAGAAAACATTAGCTAATTGCCTGACAAGCTGAAGGTTGTTTTCTGGTTTACTTTGTGACTTTTTGTTACCCATTTTAAACACTGCAAGCAAGTAACCTCATTTAGAGTGCTATCAAGCATACATGTGCTGGGTGAATTAAACCCCATCAATAAAAGAAGTATTTTATTGATCTTACCACTTGGTTTCACAACTCAAATTATTGTCATCAGCTGTGTTTGGGAGTGAATGAACTACAATACCCACAATACCTTGCAAGAATCATATGAATATATGCATCGTCAAGATTGTGTAAGTTCTCACCCTAGGCAGCCGTCTGACAATGTCTATCCATTGGCCCCACCAGGACTCCCGATGAGGCAGCAGAGGAACCATCCTTCACAGTACCTTTATTCTTCCTCTTTCCCATAGTACTAAACATCCAAACACTTCCAGGACCGTTCTTCTCTGTCACCTCCGGTACACCGAAGGGGCCTGTCCAGCCCCTTCGGACAGCAACCCACGGACTGCAACACGCGGCCGCATGTAAAGCTGCAGGCCTTTTTATGGGGAAGAGCCTCCACCCAGCAAGCCGACCAGGACTCTGCCTGCTAGCTCCAAACAGACAGGGAAACAGCACAGGAAAGAACTGCAGACAAGCCAAAGGTTCTTCTCACGTTCAGCCCCAGCAAAGACCTACAGTTTGCAATGTTAAGAGGTTTTCTGCTCATGGAACTGCCAAGAGCCTACCAGGATGTGGTGAGAAGAGGAAAATTAATCCAAGAAGTCTTTGAGGGTTAGTGCGAACTGTTGGGAAAATACCACGTACAACATCCAAAGAGCTTAAGGCTGACCTGGAACAATCTAGAGTGGTGGTTTCAGCCTGCACCAAACACACATTAAACAAAGGACGACTTCGTGGGCGAAGGCCAAAGAGGATCCCACTACTCAAAGAGACCTAAAATGGCACGACTGATCTTTGCCCAAACCCACTTTAAGAAGCCACAATCCTGCTGGGAAAATGTTCTGTGCACAGATGAAACCAAACTTGAGCTCTTTGGAAATGCAGACCCATGATACATTTACAGGCAAAGAAATGAGCTTATAAGGAAAAAAAAAACACCCTTCTTTCAGTTGAATATGGTGGAGTTTCCATAATGTTGTGGGGCTATTTTGCTGCCTCAGGAACTGGAGGCCTGGAGTGTATTAAAGGAATCATGAAGTCAAAGAACTACCAAGGTATTATGGAGTGAAATGTGCTACGTAGTGTCAGAAAGCTAGGTCTGGGTTGAAGGTAATGGATTCTCCAGCAGGACAATGACCCAAAACATACATCCAAAAGTACAAAAGAATGGTTAAAAAGGAACAAATAGACTGTTTTAAACTGGCCAGCAACGAGTCCTGATCTCAGTCCAATTGAGAACCTTTGGAAAGAGCTGAAATCTGCCATTGGTAAAAGGAATCTTGGAAACATTCATGAGCTGGAACAAATCACAGTTGAAAAGTCTGAAAAACTACCAGCAGACAGATGTAAGAAACTTATAGATGGCTACAAGAAACATTTGGAGGCTGTCAAGCGGAGAGGCTGCTGCAGGAGACGGAGCAGGAACACGTGCAGATAGATCGCATGTGGCAGGGAGGCCCTGGTAATAGGACAGGCCTAAAAAGACAAGCTACCGGACCCCTGGGGGAGAATCAGAGTACCCGTCAGGAGCGGACAAGAGTGAGAGTGCACATCTGTGGCCGCAAGTTACCCGGAGCCGACAGGAGCAGGTGAATCGCTGGCGAGTAGAACCCTGGGCCCTGTGACAGAGTGATTGGGACATAAGAGCATTAGATAAGTCATATTGGGTCAGAGCAAGGCCCAGCAAGCCCAGTATTCTGTTTCCAAAAGTGGCAAATTGGAAAGGGGAAAGCGGGTCCCAGTAATGGCTTTGAGGGAGAAGAGAGTGTGCAGCAGATGGCGGCACAAAAGTCCGCCGTAGACCTCAAGTCTTTTTCCTTTAAAAGCACAGGGAGTGCCAAGAGCCCCACGGCAAAACTAACGGTGGGCAATGGTGAACCAAAAGATATAGATGAGGCTGGAGCGACCGGTGGTGTGTCCAATGATATACAAGCTCTAAGGACGATTTAAAAGAGTGGTTTGAGTCCATGAGATCAGAGCTAGGAGCACTAAAAAAAAAGAAGTACATGGCTGGCTTCAGGAGACACAAAATCGGATATGGACAATATAGGGACCTGCTTAGATGAAGTGGAAAACCGGATTGAGGAAGAAGAGGGCAGATGGGCTACCAAGGATCAGCGGATGGACACATTGATTAGTGCACAAGATGAGCTGTGGCAAAAGGTTGAGGACCTAGAAAACAGGTCAAGGAGATCAAACATCAGGATAAGGGGCCTGACCGAGAGCGATGGAACAGTAAACTATATCTCCTTGGCAGAGGAATTTTGTGGAGCAGTGCTCCGGGCGGCGGATATGGAGGTGGAAGGAGTTTGCCTGATGGTGGACAGAGCACATAAAGCACTGGGGCCGTGGAGGGAGAACAAGGTGCGGGATGTGATAGTCTGCCTACATGAATTCCGATCAAAAGAGCTGGTGATGAGGGCCTCACAGAAGCTCGGAAAAATTAAATGGCAAGGATCTGAAGTGGAGGTGTTCGCTGATATATCCAGCCTTACTATAAAAAAGCGCAGAGAATATCAAGCGGTGACTAGGAGGTTCAGGGAGGAGAACGTACGATACAGATGGTTGTTCCCTGAGGGACTACAATTTACTATCAATGCGAAAACCATGACAGTACACTCTGTGGAAGCGGCAATCAGGAGTATGCAGCAAGCCGGCTGGACTGATCTTCCAGTGGTGCACGGGACTGAGCAGGGCCAGCGGAAGGATGGTGAGGTGGGAGCGGAGAAGGAGCAGACGAACCAGTGGAGTTGAGTACCGGGCAAGGAAAAAAGATTAAGAAGCCAGAGACTGTTAAAATGAATGCGGTCAATTGTAGATGCCTATTGTCATATTGTGGTTAAGGGGGTAAGTGTCACAGGGGGAGCCGGCTCCTCCTCTGGGTCAATATGTATGGGGGTGTAAGGAGGGAATGTAGGGGGAACATAGAGGATAAGTGATAGACTTGGTAGAGGGGGGGGGATGGAGGGGGGAGGATATGTCATTAAGGGGGGAGATTTAGATAAGGTGATAGGATGGGCAGTCAGCTGGAGGTCACTTCAAGGGTTCCGAAGTTGGAACCATTTGCAGTAAGGGAGGGGGAGGGAGGAGGGTGGGGGGAGGGGAGGGGCTGGTCGAGGGGTGTGAGCATGACAGGGGTGATGGCAAAGAGGGAGGGGAGGTAAGGTATAATGCCTGACATTAAGATAATGAGTATGAATGTTAGAGGCAGATGTTAATGAGAGAATGTAATAGATTGAAAGGGGATATTGTCTTTATACAAGAGACACACCTTTTGACTAAGGATGAAGGCCGGGTGGGACACCCTCAATACCCTCAGCAATTTTTTGCTTCCAACAGATTAGAAAAAAAGAAAGGTGGGGTGGGGGTTTTACTATCGACACGGATTTTGGGGCAGGTGGGGGAAGTAATTCGAGACACACTAGTAAGGTTCATTGTTGTAAAATTGAAATGGGATCAGAAGTTATCTACGTTGGACAATGTGTGTGCCCCGAATGCTCAGCAACTCAATTCTTTCGGGAATTACACAACAAGCTCATGGGGTTGGTGTAAGGGTGCATACCGATGGGGGGAGATTTTAATGTGGTGCTTGACCCCGATATGGATGCATCCGAAGGGGTGGTGTCCTCACCAAGGCAACATAGGATAGGGCTGAAGAGGTTAATCACTGGTCTCGGACTGGTTGATGTATGGAGGGAAACAAATAGAGGGCAGAGAGATTATACCTTCTACTCGGGGGTGCATAAGGTGTACTCCCAAATAGATATGATCTTTGCAGACAATGCCCTGATGCCAGCTGCAAAGAGATGTGACATACGTGAGCGGACATGGTCGGACACTCCCCAGTGACCTGCAAGATTCAAATTGGAGGCCTGAGGTTGAATAGAGGGTGGTGGAAACTGAACAAATCCCTTCTGGAAGATGCAGAGGTGGTAATTCAGATTTCTGAGGGAATAGTAGAATATATATTGTTAAATGATACAGGTGAATGTACCCCAGGGACGGTTTGGGATTGCTTAAAAGCAGTACTTAGGGGGAAGCTGATTGCTGTTGGAACATATCGAAAAAAAAGATGAAATTGCAGCAGCAAGAACACTTGATAGCAGAGATTGGGAAGGTGGAGAAACAATTAAAGTCGGACCCGCAGGATATTGGGTTAAAAAAAGAGCTCAGGAGATTAAGAGGGGCACTGAGTGAGCTGCATATGCAGGATATTAGATACTTACACTACTGCAACAGCGGCGTTTTGCCTTTAACAATAAAGCCGGGAGGATGCTAGCTCGCAAAGTTAAAAAATTAAGATCTAGGAATGCTATAGTTCGAATTAAGGATACACAAGGGAAGGATCTCTGGGATGGGAGGGCTATTGAGGAACGTTTTATCCAATTTTATCAGCAATTATACACGCTGGAGAAGTTAGTGGAGGAAAATAAAATACAGGAATATCTGGCTGGTGCTAAGCTACCCGCACTTTTGGGGATACTGCTAGGTACATATGACCTAGATTGGTCACTGTTGGAAACAGGATACTGGGCTTGATGGACCTTGGTCTGACCCAGTATGGCATTTCTTATGTTCTTACTTATGGAGGAAGAAGGGGAGGAGCTGTCAGACCCAATTCGAGAGTAGGTAGTCCTAGCACTGATCAGAGGGTTACCTGGGCATAAGGCACCAGGGTTGGATGGATTCTTCAACAAGTTTATAAAGTCTTTGCGGGTGTGGTGGCGGGCCCTCTGACACTAATGTATAACTCCTTTAGTGCAGCGGGTATGATGCCGGTTTCATTATGGTTGGCGGGAATTAGCCTTCTACATAAAGAGGGAAAGGACCCCGCAGAGTGTGGTTCGTATAGGCCCATATCACTGTTGGGGGGGGGATTTAAAAATTACCAGACTCCTGGCAAATAGGCTGGGGCCACTCATGGGGAAGCTAATCCATCCTAATCAGTCTGGGTTTGTCACAGGGAGATATACATCGGATAATATCCGATGGGCTCTGAATGTAATGTGGCGGGGGGATGAGATAGCATTGCTGGCAGTTGACGCTGAAAAAGCTTTTGACAGGGTCAATTGGGCCTATCTTTTTAAGGTGTTGGAAAAAGTGGGTATAAAGGGGAATTTCTTGAAGTGGATTCAGACCCTTTACCAAATGCCGATGGCGTGTTTGAAGGTGAATGGTTCGGTCTCTAAGGGGTTTGAACTGTTTAGAGTCAGGGTCTCAAACACGCGGCCCGCGAGAGCATCTTGTGCGGCCCGCGAAGCATTTGGCAAGGCGTGTTAAGCAGCTGGCCGGTAGAGTAAAAAAAAATCCAAACTTGCTGCTGCTGCTGCCGCCGCACTATCAAGCGTCCCACGGCACCCCCCTGCCCGGCAGAGTCCTCTGCTCCCTGCAGCATCAGCTCCAAAAGCAGCGGCTTCCTCCCCCCCCTTCCTCCCCTTCCCCCCCCGCTCCACCCCAATCTCCCGCTCAGCTGGCTCTGCACCGCCCTCCAAGGCCAGGATATGGGCACACAGCCTCCGGGTCACCTGCTCACAGTTCTGAAACCCCTCAGACTCTGCAATGCCCTTCACCCGCAAATTGTTCCGGCGGGCCCGATCCTCTATCTCCTCCAATTTCTCTGCCATCGCCTCCTGCTGTCTCTCCAGTTTGCTCTGCGCCTCCGCCATCGCCTGTAGCTCGCCAGTGCAGGCCTCCGCATGATCCTCTAGAGCAACCACGCGGTCGCCCAGGCCGTTCAGATCCTGCTGGATGCTCGACAGCGACTCCTTAATGTCCTTCCTCATCGCCGCCAAATCGGCATGCAAGCCCTTTTTAAAAGCCCGCAGCCACTCCCGGAGAGGCATTTCAATCTCCTGGATCTCCTCGCTCTCCTCCGAACTCGCCATGCTGCTAGGCCTTTCCTTTTCGGCAGCCGCCCGCTCCTCCTCCTCCTTCCGCTTCACATACGGTGAGCGGAAGCCCGCCAACTTCTTTCTCGCTGCTTGGGCCATAACTCTGTCCCGTTCTCCGCTCTCTCAGGTGCCGGGATCCGCACTTTTCCCCCCTTATAATGCAGGACACCACTGGAGCTCAGCTAGCACACAGCCATTCGCTCCGTGACGTCACCGGAAGACTCCTATTTTGAATTTATTAACTGGAATATGTCAGCTCTGGGAAATGTGCATCAATAACGTCTGCGCTTTGTTTAGTACAAGAGAAAATTAATTTATAGCTTTATTTCTACAGTGTTGTTGTACATTCCAAGTTTGGCTTTTGGGGTTCCCAGTTTAATTGTCTTCTTGTTTCTAAATTTTGATTCCTTGTTTGGTGATGGTGTATGTTCTGCATGTGTAACTGAGCTGAGGTATTCTGTTTATGTAATTCCTATTTGACATTGCTACTTGTTCTCTTTCCCCAGTAGGTCATTTATTGTTATTCTCTGAAATGTATCGATTTAATATTTGCAGTGTTGCCTTTTGATAGGTAATGGTGCTTTGTGAGTCCTGGTAGTGCTGTTAGGATATGGCGGGTTTGCTATGGGTTCTAAATGGGCAGTGTTTGTTTGTAGTAGTTCCTAGGAGTGGAGGAGTGGCCTAGTGGTTGGGGCAAGGTACTTAAGGCCGGAAGGTCGGGGGTTCAAATCCCACTAGAGGACAGCAACCTTGGGCCGGAAGGACTGGGGTTTCTAGTCCCACAGGTGCTCCTTGTGGTCTTGGGCAAGCCACTTAACCCTCCATAGCCCATGTTCCCTGTAAAATAGTTATCTCAAGTTATAATGCCCTGTTCAATGTAATTCCGGTTTGTTCAATGTAAACCGCACTGATGCAGAATAGCGCGGTATATAAGAGAATGTAAATAAATAAATAAAATAATGTGCCTGGCGGTTGGCACTGGATTATAGTAATGTAGAAATCTTTTAGTCTTTCTTTATCCATACACTCATTAAGAGACATTTTTACTAAAAGTTAGGGTATGGTAACATTATTTATTTATTTATTTAGCTGTATTTATATCCCGCTTTTCACCGGGTCAAAGCGGTCAATTGGGGGATACATTTAACACGAGGGGATATGAGACACATACACTAATACTTACAGGGAACATGGGCAATGGAGGGTTAAGTGGCTTGCCCAAGACCACAAGGAGTGCCTATAGGACTAGAAATCCCAGTCCCTCCGGCATGAGATTGCTGTCCCCAGGTGGGACTTGAACCCCCGGCCCTCCGGCCTGAAGTACCTTGTCCTAACCACTAGACCACTCCTCCTTCCATTATGCAAATATTTATGCAAATGAGCCCCCTTATGCAAACGAGGCCCCACATCTTATGCGGCCCCCGGGTTATTTTACAAGTCCTCATTTGGCCCTCAAAGCAATTTGAGTTTGAGACCCCTGGTTTAGAGGTACCCGTCAGGGGTACCCCCTGTCACCCCTGTTATTTGTATTGCCAATGGAGCCCATGGCGCAAAGGATACGAGATATGGGGGATGTAGTGGGGGTGACCATGGGACAGCTGACACATAAGATCTCTTTATTCGCAGACATATTGTTCTTTGTCTCAGAACCACAGAGGACTCTTGGGGCAATAGAAGGGGAACTTAGCGAATATGGGGAAGTGTCTGGATTCCGGATGAATGCCGCAAAATCAATGATCTTTGAACCTCACCATAAACAAAGGGGACGAGGCTATATTGAGATGGGATTTTCCCTTTCGGTGGGTGAGCACTAGTACTCGGTATTTAGGAGTGCAGATTCCACCAAGGCGGGAAATGTTGTTTAGGGAAAACTATGTAGTTGCGCGAAACAGAATGTTCCAAGAGTTAGAGGACTGGGGGAAATACGAGGTGTCATGGTTAGGAAGGAGAGACTTGGTAAAGATGATCTTACTTCCTCGGCTGCTGTATTGGTTTATGAATCTCCCGGTGGAGGTACCGAGGGGGTTTCTCAAGCAGCTGCAGGATCGGATTATGAAATTTATTTGGAAGGGTAAGAGACCGCGAGTGGCCCAGAGGATCTTGTGTGCTGGTAAGGGGGCCGGGGGCATGGGGGTTCCCATGTTGGCTCGGTACTATGAAGCGGCACGAGTAAGGGAAGTATTCGAATGGGAACTGCGAGGCTCGACGGAATGGGTGCAGTTAGAGAGATGAGGTCTGGACTCAGAGGGAGTGTTTCAAGGGAATATCTGGATTAAAGGGGGAGTTCCTCTTAAAAGGGGGCAGGGGAATCCCTATGTTATGCTAACGCTGTGGTATTGGAGGAAATGGCAAAGGAGGTGGTATGGGGCCTTGGGAGGATCTCGATACATACCCTTCATGGGGAACTCAGAGTTTCCATCAGGTCTGACGGATCTTGCTTTCAAGAGATGGGCAGAGGGAGGGCTGCGGGTGGTGGGACAATTTAAAGAAAGTGGAGACTGGGTGACGTTTGAGGAGTTGCAGGAGGAATTTCAATTACCGAACAACGATCGGTTTAAATATATTCAGGCCTTGCATTACTGTAAGGTGATAGTGCAAAGGGGCAATGGCCCCAAGGGGGAGCTGATAGATGGGCTTTTTGGGAAAGGAGCAGTTAAGGAGCTTATTTCCCATGTATACAAAGCAATGGAAGAGGAGCCGGAGACGGCATGGGCACACTGAAAAGTGTGGGAGTTTGACCTGAATAAAAGCTGGGATAGCTCACAGTGGGAACAGATATGTAAGGGGTTATTTAAAGGGGTAATCTCAAGCAACATTTTAGAACATAATTATAAAATGTTGTACCGGTGGTACATGACTCTGCAGCGGTTGCACAAGTGGCAGGGGGGTAACGTGGACTGTTGGCGAGGCTGTGGGGGGGTTGGGATCCTTCCTCCACATTTGGTGAGGATGCCCAAGATTAGATCCACTGTGGCAAGCGGTGGCGGGATGGTTAAAGGAGGTTCGTGGGGAAGAGGTTGGAATGGGGCCCTGCCTAGCGCTGCTTAATATTGAGGCTGGAGAGCTGAGAAACAAAGGCCGGGGTTGGTGTGGCCTGGTGTGCACGGCGACCAGGCAATTTATAGCAAAAAGGTGGAAGTCGACATTGGTGCTAACTCTGGCGGAGGTCCAGGGGCGGGTGGAGCATTTCTGTTCATTGTATCACTTTACAGCTGTGCATCAACATAGTATGGTGCGTTTCCAGAATACATGGGACCCGTACCTTAAGTGAAGGGACCCAGGTAGGGGTGCTGGGGTCGATGTATGAAATATAGGGGAAGAAGGCTCAGTGGGGAGCGGGGGCCTCTGATCTTGAATAATGGGATATGGAATGATCGAATATTGGCTAATATGACACTGAATATGCTGGTATGGAATGATAAGGCTAAGATATGTGCCAGATGGGAGTGTCAGGGTAAATACTTATAAGCTCCCGGTGCGTGGCAATGTAAGGGATTGTGGGATGCCATACTCCTTTGAAATCTGTATTTTGTGTGAGGCGGGGTGGAAAGGGGGGATAGGTAGGATGGGGGGGGTTATAAAATGACATGGATGTAATGATTGGTTTATGTACTTGTTGATCTTTATAAACAATAAAGAGAAAAAAAATAGTATGATGACATATAGTTGGAATATTTCCAATTATTTCTCAAGCTATTGTACACAACATACCTAAAATGCAAGGGTGCCAATAATGTTAACCAAAACTGTAACTTAGACATTTTCAAATCATACATATATTCCGTGATACTATATGTTTAGGTGCCACTGTTGAATAGCCACATATAACTTGAACAGTCTAAGTTAGATAAACAAATTCTACCTTTTTGGGTGGCCCACCTAGTTGCATAGTTTATATGTTTAGTCATGGCTGATGCAGACGCCCTAGGCATAACTTCAGCCTTGCACCTCCTCGCAATGAGCTTTCAGACCCCTAGCAGATACCGCTCAAGATATATATGATTAAACTAACCATTTCAACATCATCCCTCAGAATAGTCCTATAAAAATGCAAATAGGACATCACACTTGTAAATATTAAACTTTGTTTTGTAAAGCTACGCATCATGAAGGAGATTTCCAATAGACTATTTGCGCTCTGAGT